>JBAKGM010000002.1:16204127-16229208 GCA_037177215.1 Asparagus racemosus | reverse complement strand
CAAGTATTTCACAGCTTGATTAGTCTTACATTCTTAAAGCCTATAAAATTCTTCCATAATGTCCTACAAAAGTCTTTAAAATCTATATTGTTCTATCAAAATTATAGTTTTGCAAATCAATCCACACTAATCACCAATGAAAATTTATTTTACTATCAGTTTGATATGTTTATTGTTGATATCATTTATACTTAGCAGGTAACACCCAGAGTTAACAACTTTCAGTGAAAGTTAACAGGAAAATCTAAAAGTTAACAGTTTCAGATGAAAGTTAACAGTAGACTGATATAGTTAACAGGAAAAAGAAATAGCCAGCATACAGTAAACATATACTTTATGATGATTAGTCTTACATTCTTATAGCTGATATAGCAAGTATTTCACAGCTTGATTAGCCTTAAATTCTTAAAACCTACAAAATTCTTCCACAATGTGTTACAAAAGTCTTGAAAACATATATCGCTCTATCAAAAGCATAGTTCTGCATAGCAATCCACACTAATCAGCAATTATATTCTTTTTGCTATCAGCTTAATATGTTTATCGTTAATACCATTTATACTCAACATGTAACACCTAGAGTTAACAACTTCCAGTGAAAGTTAACAATAAAACCCAACAGTTAACAGCTTTAGGTAAAAGTTAACAGCAAACGGAGATAGTTAACAGGAAAAAGGAATAGCTAACATATGGTAAACATGTACTTTATATTGATTAGTCTTACATTCTTACATCTGATATAGCAAGCATTTCACAGTTTGATTAGTCTTACATTGACAGTTTAATATCTCTACAATATTTTCTTTGTACACGACTTGTTACTATCACATTCTAAGAATCAACATCTCTCTTTGGTATTTCATCAAAGAGCCTATAGGCATTTATAAACTTTTAGCCTAACTAAAACTATTTTAACTTGTAAACCACCTCATCCACCTCACAATCATTTCGACAAACAACAAATATGTCCCAGATTCTTCATTAACCTCCTCCTCCTTCATTATCCACTAGATACGAGCCCTAGCCCTAACCTTCATCTCCTACCATCTTCTAGCCTCTTATAGACGACACTTCATCAACAAATCCATCCATACCCTCTCCCTATCTCTCTTTACCTCCCATCACCATGGATCTCATCTCGATGAGTTCGACCTCTCTCTCCTTCTCTCCTACTTCTTCTCATGCTTTTCTCCATCCATCTTGCCGACCGCCTCTCCTCATTCTAAGCCTTCTCAACGCTTGCCTAAGATGGCGTGCTTGGTGGTGGTGAAGGGGGAGGCGAGAGAGGGAGGCGGCGGGGTCGAGGGCAAGAGGAGTAAGAGGGAGAGAGAGGAGGAAGGTAGGGTTAGGGGAGAGGAGGAAGAGAGAAGAAGAGGAGAAAGGAGTAGTTAGGGGAGAGGAGGAGAAATACACAAAAAAGAAGAAGAAAAGGGAAGGGAGGTATTTTCGAAATTTTTTTGGGTTACTTTTTAGGAGAGTGTGTAAAAAGACTGGGCCACATTTTGTTGGGTCTTTTTGGGTCAAAGCGCATGGAAAAATCTTCATAGGGCTGAGCCACATGAGGTTTATGTTTTTGGACCTTGACACATTTTTTCCTTGAAATCCTTATGAAATTAATCATATATTGTATTTTTTTTTAATTTTTTATTCTTTTTTCTAATTACTTTGTGAAAAATTTAATTTGCTTCATACGTTCAATAAAAATTAGGTGATTAGTTGCATTTAATGGAATAATCAAAAGTTCATGAACGAAAGAAATATTAAAAATATTAGCACCATTTACTTTCTTTAAAAATTAACTTATGTACAAAATATTAGTTAATTGGTTCAATAAAAAAATAAGTTTTCAAATAAGATATAGTAAGAGGTAACAAACATGTGTTGATACTATTTCATTTAGTTATTTTCTTGAGATAATAATGTTTCCATTGTACTTTCATTTTTCAAGATCATCTAAAATTTTTGCGATAAAAGCTCTTACAATTTGCTTCCGGATGTTTTTTCCCCCTCTCTAACGTGTATGAGTGGATTAGGGTAGCTTTAAGTGGATTAGGATAGTTTTGGCAAATATTTGAAAGGAGAGGGAAAGTATTTAAATTTAACAGTAAAGGTTAAAAATAACCCTTCCTATTTTCAGCCTTTCCTTTTTTTTTAACATTTAATAAAATAATAATCCTAATTTTGAAGCACCAAAGGATTGTGGTTCCATCAACATGCTTAGATGCATCCCCATAAAGTACCCATGCTTTACTTGATGCATCTGGACCAATATTCTACATCAACCCATACCTACGCAGCTCAACAAGCTAAAATCAAAACGAAAGGAGAAGAGAATAGATATAGAGAAAGCATTGCAAACATCATCATACAATAAAATCATTTTGGCAAGCATTGCAAACGCCATATAAAGAGTAATTGATCAGGAATGGATGTCACTTAACGCGAACTGATTAGCTTGCCGAGTTTCTCTCAAAGAAGACAATGGCGAATGCCAAATGCAACTTGGATTCCTTTAAAACTGCATGTCCAGAGGATAGTTTCTTGTATTGAATTTGAAGAAGGTTCATTTGACCGCGAGATTTGCTTAGTTTTATCAAAGAGAATAACAGATAAATGCCAGAGCACACATTTTATGATATGATATCAAATACAGATTACAAAGGATAGACTTTTTGGGGGAGGATATACACTAATTTCGACCAAAACCAATGGCCGTTATTCGACAATTAATGACCCTAGTTCCCAAATTATTTATTGGGAAAATTAATGGGTATTTACACATAGTAATGACAAAAAAAAACTGATTTTCCCATAATAAAAATATCCCTCCCCTTTTTCCCATAAAAATGAACATAAAATAGCTTGCATTTCTCCGTTTAAATATAGAACCTATCCTTTTCTAGGCTCACATATCCTAAGAATGGGCATGCAACAAAGGATTGGTAGCATCATCCTGCACATGCATCAAATTCCTTAATAAAGAGGATAGACTATAACCAGCATGGTACTAGGAAGTAGTTGCAGACTGAAACAAAGAAGGTAAATTTCACAAACCTCATCAATTTTTGGGGGTGTTTTGCACAAACACTCCTTAACTTAATAAATCAGAGAAAAGCCCCTTGAACTTGCCTCACTCAAGTAGCACTGACTGACGGTAGTTAGTTTGAATTGCATGTGACATGTTTTGGATGGTTTTCCTTTTACGCACTTCTAGATTTTACTATAAGGGAGTTCTTTGGAGTTATATTAGGTAAATAGTAATAAGGGTATTTTAGACTTTTATCTTTCTCAGGGTGGTTCTGTTTAATTTCGAAAGTTTTTTTTTTTTTCAGCGTCGGGCGGGGGGTGCGCAAAGCACCCTAAATTGAAGGGACTTTGTGAAATTTACCCGAAATAAAGAAACCATTTTACCTGCAGATGAGCTCTAGAGCTTTGATTTAGGAACTTCTTTGCTCGGCTTCAACTTCCTTGTAAGAGACTCTTGAGTCAATGATACGACAAGCTGCACATAAACAGAGAAAATGACCTAAGGCATTTAGCACTAAACGGGCAATTCATGACTTGGATTCAAAGTTACCTCTCCTTTCCTGTTAAACATCCGGCCAAAAGAGAATCCACGACCTCCATAGGCAATAGGGCTCTCTATCTACAAAAACATGAAACTTCAACATGAATATGATAATGTCCAACTGTTTTGAATAAATCTGTAATAGGTCTAAGATGATTACCACATATAGCAACCAGTCATCGGCTCTAAAAGTCCTATGGAACCACATCCTAAGGAAGAGAGAGCAAACAGGATGTTAAAGAGTCACTATCATCTCTTGTTGATTTCCTTTATCACATAAATATCAAATGTGATGCATTACAAAAATTGTCTATAAGAGATCCTCAGTTAATTGCGCAGTTGTGTCAAGTTTGTGAATGTGAATGCTCAAGAAAAGAACAAAGTGAATATACTAAACGAGTGGCCTCGCATGAATTTGAGAAACAGAATTAGTTTTAGCTCCTCCTTTCCAAAAGCATGCACAAAGGACATGGATCTTCTGCTCAAAAGTAACTCGGACAGATTTCATAAAGAAACTAAATTCACTTAGATGTTTTATATAAGAAAGGTCTACTGCCCTACTTGAAATAGCAGAAAATGCAGGTTGATGGTAGTCTGAAGAGCATAATCAGGTTTAGGTTGTGAATCTTACCATCATAGCACTATTTTTCAAGAGAATAAAAAACGAAGCTTAGTCTACAGTAGGAGATTAAGTTCATTGATACATACGCATGATCCAAACTGAACGTTGTCATCTTCTGATCCTTCTTGCGGTGAGGATAATTGCTAACACCAGCAAATATAAAATCTGAAGCATACGCTACCACGCATCTGAGATATAAGGTGCAGTATATGCACAAATTAGAGGACATAATGAAGTTGGGAAAAAAAACTCTGCAATGATCAGAACTAAGACAATTAAAGATCAATTCATCTTAAATTAACGAAATAGGAGTTTATCAGCAACAGGATAACTCATATGGCACGCTTTACATCATTTTCACAAGTAAAAGAATATGCCCCCATATTTCAGTATTTAGTTTGTGTGTATTATAAGTCTAAGTCAAAATAGTTATTGTACTGTTGAATAGATTAAACTACTGACTCTGCAGCTGATTAGTGCATTGACTTCAATATTTTTCATATTTAAAACGCAACATTGAAGCAAGCTAAACCTCTCGAGTTTAAAGGATTTAAAAGTAGTAGAACCAAAAAAAAAAAAGCATTTGAGTAAAACTACAAAAATCATTTGAGTAAAACTATGAAAATGATAAAAAAAACATTGGTGATTGATAAATACCTAAAGTAATCAGCTCTCTATTAGTATCAATCATTCATCAAAACATTGAGACTGAGGATTATTGGTTTATCAACTTGTTAAAGCATAAAATTATGCCCCTCAACCCACATCATAATGTCAGCTTTGATGTAGTGGCAGGTTGTCCTTCGACACCACTCAAAATCAAGTGCTTCTAAAGTCCTATGTGATCATAGAATACTCGTGAAATTGAAGAAAAACTCTATAGGATATAACTACTAATAATGCTTTATGAACTATAATGTTGGACTATTAAAAAACATGTGTAAAATGTGAGTGCAGTAAAAATGAGAAGGTTACAATGAGCACATGGATATTCACTAAGAGATAGGGAAGGATGCACGCGTTCCATAGAATGTCAGGTGTTGCTGCTATTGAGAATAGAAAAGAGAATCAATAGAGATGGTTTGATCATGTTTAAAAGAGAAATACTCCAATTAGGAGAAGTAATAAGATTATAATTAATGAAGCAAGGAGGATTAGATGTAGGCCGCAGCAAACTTGATTGGAAGCAATTAAGAAGGATATGCTAGTGGTTAACTTAATGGAGGAGATTCCCTTAACAACATTGAATGAAAGAATAGGATCCATATGCTGGTTGTCAAAGTTTGGGACGAAGGTTATATTGTTATCAATTACTATTTGTAACTTTAGATGACAAAAACAACAACAACAACGACAATGACAATAATATCATCACCATCACTATATCAAAGTTTGCCTCGACTGGATCTTAAGGAGCTATCCCATGTTACCTTCCTTACAATTCCCTGAATCTTTGTAGCCATACTATCTTAGCAGGTTCAACATCAGCTAAACTTCTTCATATAAAGGAGGCGTCTGGATCAAACAAATAGCCATATCATACATATCGATCATATCTAAAGGCCAGTGCATTTCTTCATTACTGCTGACCAAGAACTACCTAATCAAGTCAACTCATTTATGAACAAAATAACAGCATCACATGTGGTACTTCATAATTTGATATTTCTAGGGCAAGAAAAAAAAAACTAAATGTGGAAAAACAGGAGCTACAATCCTAGTGGTTATTTTTCATGAAAACATAACAGTGATGATAAACAATTAAGGATTCAAGGAAATAGTTTAAATAAGAAGACAGCAAAAAAAAGGCCTAAAAACGAGGATATTCAAGTTAACAAAAACTCAGGGTTATATACTGTAATTAGTAACACATTGATTCAAGCATATAATCAACACAATGTACAGATTGAAAAATGAAAAGCCAAATTGCAATGTATCATGATAAGGTCGCTTACCTATGCAAAGCTGGGTCATCAGAAAGCTTTCCTCTTGCTTTAAACCAATAATTCATACTGAAATGAAAGGCCAATTTTAACAAACAGTAAGATGAATTTTGAATAATTATTTCATAATAAATGTTAATTAAGAAATTTAAAAGGAAAAACAAAAGGCCAGTTTGGATCTAACCGTGGTGGGAGAGGATTTGAAGGACAGAGTTCGCAAAATCGTATCTCTATGGGCCAGGGAACAAATACTTCCTTAGTAACCGTATTCCGGTAAGATCTAAATAATAATTCGGTGTTAGAATTATATCCTCAATATGATGATGAAAAAATGATAGCCCAGTAGGAGAATTCAAGATGGTATTTACAACATAACGGCATTTCATAAAAGCATAAAATTGTGCTTTGAGGAAGAGTTTATCAAACAGGCAGAATACAAACCTGAACTGAATTCTTGACTAATCATGAAGAAATTTTATTCAATTCAGTGTATAGTATAGTAAATTTTACCTCTCACAATAGGAATGAGAAACTATAGCCAAGTGTGAAGCAGAGGAA
The DNA here is from genome assembly GCA_037177215.1 of Asparagus racemosus. Taxonomy (NCBI): domain Eukaryota; kingdom Viridiplantae; phylum Streptophyta; class Magnoliopsida; order Asparagales; family Asparagaceae; genus Asparagus; species Asparagus racemosus. The sequence continues at coordinate 16,222,517 of JBAKGM010000002.1, read as the reverse complement.
AAGGCAGATTTCGGAATGTCTCTATAAGTAACAGCTGCCGTACTTCTTAAAAAACAAATTGTAGAAGCCAATAGAAGGCAACATAATTTCAAAATGCACGAAAAGAAGAAAGATAATGATGATGAAAACTCGTCACAATGTCATATCCATGTATTTGTTGCAAGAGGATAGACATAATTGGGATATTTACTAACACTAAATACGCATAAGAAAATTAAAGTTTGCCTAGATTAGTGAAATTAACATAACTAACTGATTGTAATACATTAAGGTTTTCTAAGGAATCCTTTACAAGGTCGTTTTTCATAGGCTTTACAACCAAGGGTTTAAATATCGGATTACTAGAGAAATATGCTAACATCCATATCGGATTGCGGATATCGGAGAAATATCGGGAATATGTAGTAGTAAATATCGGAGTGGCATATCGGATGATGTTCATATGTACTTTAATGTCCTAAAATGTAATCTAAACATACTTAATGAAATACAAGCATTGAAAAATATAAATAATATATGTTCAGGATCACATAGGGAAAGAGCCTATAAGAATTTTACTTAAAACTTCATAATGCTGGAATTTTTGCTAAAAGGAAAATTTGCAGAACTATATTGCTTTGTGACAAGCGACAGAAAAGGACATCGACAAGCATAGCGGCTGATATATCATCAATGGAGGGGACATATCACCCAAAAGTTGCCAAAAAAGGGTAAAGGTTATTGAGACCGTATCATTTTGCAGTAAGCCCTATAAAATGATATATCGACTGATATATCACCTACATCGGGGATATTTAAAACAAGGATTGTACCTAAATGGTAAAACAAAAGGCTAGAGATCCTTACATGCCAAATAACACTCAAGGCTACATCTCCCCTCATAGACAAAGATGTTATTGCGAAAGTTACACCATGTGAAATTGCTATCAGGTTAAGAATTATTTCTAAATTAGTGCCAAATTATGACGGATTATACCAATAAGAAACCATCACAAATTGATGAAAGTGTTGAACACAAGTCACTCAATATCTGCGGCTTAAGTGACTAGTTGATGGCCATTAAAACAAATACTCTTTAAGATTGGTATTTTACCTATACACCCGGAAATCTATCTTATTTGCAGATTTAGCCCCCAAATCTGAATATTTGCAAATTTCCCCCTACATTCTTTGACATTGAGCTAAAATACCCCTCTCATTAACACCGTTAAATTTCAAAGTGAGAAGAGGTGAAATGACAAAAAGACCCCTCCCTAAAAAAATGTTTTGTTCTTATATACACCCAATTCTACCCTATTTGCAGATTTAGCCCCCAAATATGCATATTTGCTAAGTTACCCTATAAATTTTAACAGCATTAAATGAAAGGGGTATAGAAATCTAAAGTAGTAGAATGTAGGGGAAATTTAGTAATATGCAGATTTGGGGAGAATTTGCAAATAGGACAGATTTGGGGGGTATAAAGCAAAAAAGACAAAGATTTTTCTGAAACATACAGCAAATTCATTGCATGGAGAGGAGAAACAACAAATTACAGACGCTAAAACAATAGCTTTCCAAATTCTAACGAAAATTACGATGGAAGGCGAAGATCCATGATGCGTCTCCCTCGTAGCTCTTCCATTGATGGTAGCTACAGAGAAATTAAATGTGTTAAAAAGTAATAGCTTCAAACTTTTACAAAGAAATAAGGACATACTTACTGCTTCTGGAGCTGGCACCTGAGGCATGAAAGCTTCTTGATGTTCAAAGCCTACTTCTTCTTTCTGCAGCAAACAAATTTGATGCAAAAATTATGTACAAATTGGATTTTTGTTATTGTTAATTATCACTGTAATTTGAACATTTTAGAGCTTTTGCTAAGTTAATTGTAGTAGCTGAAGAATAAGGTGAAAATAAAGGTACTGGGCTACGAAGGTTATTTAAATAGCTCCGCTTGGGGGTTGAAGAATCAGTCCGCTCTAGATAATATATTGATTGGATTTCTTCTTTCTATGCTTAGGGCTCCTCAAGTTTAAGCAAAAAAAAGTAGCCACAGAAACTGCTTGTTTCTTTTTGAAAACTTTAATAGCAATTGACTTCAATACTGTGTGTTGGTTTCTTTCAGCTGATATCAACTCAATCTAATAAAACGGGTTAATTGCACATAGACCCAGTGGATGCATCAAGGTCCTGATATAAGGTTATCAAGAGATTGTTCTCCCTAACTTATGAATGTAAAATCAAATGATCAAGTAGTCTTAAATACTTGACTAGTTGAACTAATTGGAAGATAATAAGTATGGAGTGTACAATTTGAACAAGATTCAAAGTCATACAAATTACATGGACTTCAAAGTAAGGCAAAGCAAGATGTGAAAGGTTTCTCAGAAACAACCTCCTGAATGCAGGTTCTCTTAGGTACACATTCACCTTATAAGTGATTGGTAGTCAAAAAATATTCACAAGCATATTCAACAATGTTAAGATATCAAAGAACCTGAAATGAAGCAACTAAACTGAAAATGGCAATGCCGTGTTGCTTTGCATCAACTCGTCTGGTGGCAAAGCTTTTACCATCACGTGCACGATAAACTTGATATATAATTGGGGCTGGCAAAATGATATAGACAAGATACATGAGTACGTAAAAATGTGATTAAAATTCGAAGGATTATATTGAATGGCATTAACATAGAAATATCAGCTTACCAGCCAACGCTAGAGTATCATGTCAATGTTTGACTACCTCTCAGTTTAAGATACAAAAGGATCACTATTTGGAAGAAAACTTCTTGTTTTATGCCAAACATTTATGTGCCTGGTTGTTTGCAAATAGCTGTTAACCCACTTTATAATTTATATATGTTACAAAGTTATCATGAATACACCATTGTCGTTTTTATTGAAAAGTCTCCTGAGGAGTAGGTTATATATCACATGTTGAAGTGGCACAAATGACACCAGCAGCAGCCAGTAGAAACAGCGGCAAGCAGCAGCAGAAAAACAGCAGAGCAGCAGCAGCAGTCAGACCATACGGCCCACTGCCAAAGACCCTTCGGCGGTTGGACCGGTCGGTCCATCGACAGTGAGTTTTGTGTGATCTGACTGCCTATCAGACTGCTCGGGGTTTTTCCTGCACAGTCAAAATCCTATTCTGACTTGGATCTTATGTTCTTCTTGGGGCCCAAAAATTATACCCCGTTTATAGGGTATTTCCTCAAATCTATGGTTTTGAGAGAGAGGAAGGTGGCCAAAAGGTCAAGCCTTCAAGATCAAGAAGATGAAGAAAAAAAGATAAAGAAAAGGAGATTACTCTTGTGAGGATTGACAAGAGAAAGGTTATTATTCGTATGAGGATTTACAAGAAACTGGAGAGACTACTCTTGTGAGGGATCAACGGGAGAAAATGTATTGTATACTCTTCTTTAAGTTGATAAAGAAATCATTATTTTAAAAAAATGAAGTTAATAAAGAAATCTCTCCCTTCTCCCGTGGACGTAGGCACATTGCCGAATCATGTAAATCTTCTTGTGTTTCTACGTTGTTCGTTTGTTATTAATCTCTTGCCATAAAGTTATTATGCAAAACCCTAAAGTTATTGTTTAGGATCTAAAATAAAACCCTTACAATCGGTGTCATATTGATATCACTTGAGAGGCTAGATCTCCGATAATTGGTATCAGAGGGATTTGATTTAACATCACATGCTCCTAGCTTATTGAAATATACTCTACTTTTGAATCCTCCTTATAGCTTTGTAAGAAAATCCATAAAATGCTCAATTAATTTCACATGCGCTATGTAAGTCACTTCTTCCAAAACCTTCTCTGATGGAAATCGATTTCAATATGCTTTGCCCTCATAAAATAATGGATTATTAGCTATACAGAAGGAAATCTGATTAGCACATTGCAAGACCACAGATATTGATCTCCAACTCCAACTTCTTGCAACAAATACTGCAGCTACATCAACTCATATGTACCATCCATAATAGCTTGATGCTCATACTCAACACTTGGTTTACCTGCCTGTAATCCACCAAGTGCTCTGAGTTGACCTAGCACATCTCTCCACTTATGGTGCAAAAGATACTGCTGATCTTGGTGTAAGCTCCACTGTAAAGGCATGTAAAGAACTTTGTCTGCTTTACATTTGTTGCTTAGGACTAGATGCCTAGCCTGTCCTTTCTAGAGAAATAAGGGCCTCTGCTGCTGAGCCCAAGACTATTCCCATAAAACCACACACCCCTGAGACAAGATAGAAGGGAGCTCTCCCTGGAAGGCAATGGTCTTAGCTACAGCACAGCTACATAAGAAGAAAGAATGTGAACAGATAACTTTCTTATTTCCAGACCGGAAAATATATAAATTTATTATATAGAAATTCTAACCCATCCTAATTTGCTAAGCTATGTAAGAAGCTGGGAATGACTAATATCTATTCTCTAGCTCGGAAATGAGCATTGACGGTATTGTATTCATTTTCTGTATATGTTTTAGTAGATATACTAGCAGAAACTAGAAGTAGCAAGCCTTAGGCACATGCTTGCTGTATTCTTTTTCTCTTCAAAACATTTTTTGTCCCGTGTTTACCCTACAAACTTGCTTCTTTCACGCATTATATTCTGCAATCTTCGAACAGCATCATTTGCCGTATTTTGGCCCAGAATATGTATAACGTAATATATCCGCTTCTGCTATGCTATTGTGCGTCATTCATCTGTAATTTAATGGCCACAGAAAAACCAGGACATTTGAGATATTACAGTAGCTCGTAAGACGTGATCCAGACTTGAATTCCAAGTTGCTATAATCTTAAAACGCAAGGAAAACAAAACCTAGTTATATTAGCATAAACTTCGATGTATACAAAAGGAAATAAGAAATAGGAAAAACTATCCAAGTGAGACAAGAACAATAATTTAAAAAAGGCTTAATTAAATACCTTATAGTTTCAACTACGCTGCTCTTATATACCGTCACTTGTTTTTGGTTGCACTTATATATCCTAAAGTTTTTAAAACTTTCAATTTATATACCCTACTTGTTTATGGCAGCACTTACATACCGTGAAGTTTTTAAAACTTCCACTTATATACCCAAAAAATTTTAAAACTTGCACGTAAATATCCTAAAGTTTTTAAAACTTCCACTTGAATACCCTCAAGTTTGCAAAACTAAGGGTATTAAAGTGCAAGTTTAAAAAACCTTAGGGTATTTAAGTGCAAGTTTTAAACAGATTAGGGTATAGAAGTGTTGCCAAAACAAATGGGGGGTATATAAGTCAAAGTTGTAAAAACTTTAGGGTAAATAAGTGCGGTCAAAAACAAGTGAAGGTATATAAATGCAAAGTAGGGGAAACTATAGGGTATTTGAGTGCAGTTAAGACTAAAAAAATGGAAATCGCTTTTATTTTGAGTGCACGTTTTGGAGAAAAAATTACATTTCTCGGATGTTTGCAGGATTTGCATATAAGCATGAGAAAAGAAATCTTACAGCAAACAAAATACTAAAAGAACATGAAGAACAGAACCAAATGTCGATGGAGATATCCCTAGAAACAGGTTTGCTTACATGTGTTATCTCCAGCCAAAATAAAAGAAACATGCAAACTATGCACCAATTTCAGACAATCCACAGTCTTCGATGCTGCTGCCAGTGCCTACAAAACCATATCGTGTAAAAAAGTTTTATTAGAACATGCAAGAACATGGAAAAAAATAAATGAACATATTGCAAGATTAATACTCGGTATAATGCACAGATACAAAAAGTTTATTTTCTTCCCAAGATACATCAGCTGCTATATTTCCTCTCAAACTGTGAGGCTCATGAGTGCATAACATCACAACCTTATATCAGAAATACCCAGCACATGGCACGATATATGCATAAGTTGCTGGGTTAAATATCAGCATTATGCATAGCTACAAATAGTTCGAGAACTAATGTAAAGATAAGGCAGCTGCCGTTTTTTCTCTTGGAGCTTTGAGGCTCGTGAGCATAGTACCATAAAGTTGAATCAGAAATTCACAGAAAATCAAAAGATACATTCATATTTGAAGAGTTCAAAGAATAAGCTTTTATGCTTCGGTACAAATAGCAAACAAATTTCCCAGGTGCAGCAGCAAGCCAATTTCCCCAGGAACTGAGCTCATGAACATCGAAGCATAATCTCATGTCACTTCACTGAGGTGTGCATACTCCCCTCTGATTAGGTATAGCATCAATCCCATACTAACACTTCAACAGGAAACGAAAGATTCTAAAATTGGCATCAATAGACTCTAGAGGTGGCTCTACAAATCCGAAAGATGGTCCCCACCATATTTTTTCTGTGATATAGCACTTCGTTCAGTGTAGTACTCAGCTCCATAAGGCACTTTGATGTGCACAATTTTTGTGAGTACTCGGCTTTGATATCATTTGTGTGCCCCGAGAAAAAACTATGAATGTCAATCATAATAAAATTGCACCAGATTCAATATGCTTAAAATAAAAAACTTTCCATGATTCCTTTCTAATAAATGTTACCTATATAAGATCATAGTTATTAAAAAATATTATGCTCCAGAGCACATTCTAGTCAGTCATATCTCATGTGGGACTATTCGTTTACCCTGGACGTGAAAGTTGTTCATAGATAAAAGAACTTCACAAGTTATTGACAAGATACCATAATTGTCATCTTTCATAGAATTATAAGACCAATGAGCATAGCACCTGCGCATTCTGCTTACAGAATTGAACATTCATTTAGAAAATCATTGTTGCTGAAGTTGCTGATGTATGGCCCACCAAACATAATGATCCAAGATCTAAGACTCACGAAGGATCCAAGATCTGGGACCAACAATGACACCTAAAGTGAGCTAGTCACTTCCAGATCTCTATGGAACCTACCAATCATAAATGGAGAAGATAACTTAAACATTAGGGTGGTAAATTTTACAGGGTATATGGTGGAATCCCAGACAAGATGCAATTGGATCCATAAATATGACAGGCAAAGTTCTCAGATAATAAATCTCTTCATTTAAGCCCAACTTGTACAGATAATGGATGGAGACCACGTCCCAAATATACACGCATATAACTATCGGTCCCTGTCTTATCAAGTGGTACCACCAGGCAACATGTATGAAAAGCAACCCAAGCTTTGTCACCTCTACTATCAAATATGTAAGCTTACAGGATAACTTCAAGATTTCCTTCTGAGGAGTATTTGTAAAGTTGCCACCAAAGAGATGAATACAGTAGTTGAAAGGAATGAATGTTGTAAGACAAAAAAGACTAGTTATATAAAGTTGAGGGGGTTGAAGACATATAGTATGTACTAGCACACATCAACCATATTGACTGAATTTTAAGAATGTTGATCCACTCCCACCAACACCGTTGGTATGGGCTTTTAATGACTAATAGTTCGAAAACCCCCAAATTCTCTCATTCCCTCCTTTACCCACCTCCTCCAATCCCCACCCTGTCAACCCCTTCCAAGCCCCAACGTAATTAAAAACATCTCCTACCAATATCGAAACAGATTACCTATGTGGGAAACCTCTCCCTCCCAATAAATGAACACTTAGATAAACCCGTTTGTAAGATCATTGAAGAACTGGATAAATGAAAGTCCAACATCAATCCTTTTACCTGGGCAACATAGAGCAAGTCCCATCACACATACACATATGGGAATGCATATATTGAAGTCCAAATTTACATGTCTAAATTGCATGATAGAATTCTACAAATCTATAGGGAAATTTTCCAATGACAATCCAATGATGAGAACTTTCATGATAACCTAGTGCGGGGCCATCCCATGGATAATACTGCCATCCATCTTAACATGTCCAACTTAGTCTAGGATGAGATCCCAAGACATTTAATACTTCCAACTATAAATTGGTCGCGAAAAACAATTAGTCAGTTGTAGGAAAAATTCCTACAAATCTGCAATGCATCGGAAAACTATTTCAAATTCCATGATCTCCCATTCTTGGACAAATTTGGATTTGATAAAGATGAGAGGTGTTGATCATCAAAAGGATGGTGTGCCGTTGTAAATTGTTCTTCATAAATATTTAAATACATACATACATAAGAATACCTCTAAATTCTTAGAACAAGTTATATGAACATAGGAAAAGAAAATAAAAATATGTAAGCACTTGTGGAAACATGCCTGTCCAATTAATTGTCCTCCATAAACTGGTTGAAAATTTGGAGAATCTGGCACAGTACATGCACGAAACAAATTGACCTTAAAAAAAAAAAGGATCATAAGCATAATTAACATTAGAATGCTTGTTTAAATGAATAGTATATGATGAAGCAGTAACATCCCAAAAACATGGGGAAGAACAATTTGATCAAGTTTGCTCACATAATCTATCCTTATGGTAACTGATTTCAACTTCAATGCGATTTAACTAAACATGTCTGTGTACTTCAATTGTGTGATGATATATTACTAATATACAAAACAGTAAAACAAAAAATAGGTGCTGAAAGAAGTGTTGAATTGGACCAAGCTGGTCGGTAGGATGGCATTTAATCAGAAATAAAAGATTTCAAGGTTTTTCCACGAAAACTAGAAAGTAGTAGGGCAGAAAAGATGAAACACAGGTTCTGCCTGCATTAACAGGAGCAAACAGGTGCACATGGACTCTCCAATTCAGAAATATCTCGAAGTTTCTACGTAAAAAAGGCCTGTAAAAGGAATCAAACCTTGGCCCATGAAAAAAGAACTATACCTCCTAACCAATTTTACTTCTTGGCATTTGTGATAAGCAAGTGTTTAATATTATAATATATAATATATAACTATTATCTCAAGTTTTCTTCATGTATACAACTCTGTTCAACCATCATGAACCATGGTGAGAACCTGGAAAACAAAACAAGCAACCTTCATGGTTTGGTGACAGTTCAGTTTCTTCTTTACTACATTGGCCTAGAGTTGTTAAAATGAGAGGCATAAAAAGGTAGTAAAGCTACTTGATTTGTTGAACCATAACACGTTAAAATAGAAACTAAACAATCAACTTATGTTAAATTGTAGTCGTCCAATATAATCAATTGAAAGCGTAGAGCTTGATCTACTAGAGGATTAGGTCTTATAGAGAAATAAATGCAAAGAGTATGTTAGATATTATTGATAATTTGGTATTAGTAGATTTAGTAGGTTTTATGAGAAATTGTTAAAATATTGTGAGATGTGATTAGCTATGATTTTATCTCATACATATTTGTAATATCCTCCTAATCTCTATTTAAGAGATGTTAGGGTTAGATGAATAATGATCTTTTTGTATTTTCTATTTTTTCTACGTGGTATCAGAATCTACTCGCGATCCTAATAACTTCTCCCATCTTTCTAGATCTCGAGGCTATTGAGAGGGTTTTGCATGGCTTTCATGCTCCTCTCGGCATCTACGACAACATCTTTGATGACATAGATGACTTCGACAACATCAACATCTTTGGTGGCTACAACATCTTCAGTGCCTTCGACAATATCTTTGATTTCTACATCATTTATTTACTAAATCTTTGTTGAACTTCAATTAAAAAAATGCTACCTCTGAGAAACCCTAACGTCAAAAGGAAAAACGGTACTGTAATCGTGAACAGTATCACTCTTCATCATCTTCCGATGGTTGGATGCAAAAATATGTAGTTGATTCCGACATTGTTTCTACTAGCTGATCTGCCTAGGGTTTCTATTGGCGTATCTGCCTAGGGTTTTTATTGGTTGACCCGCTTAGGATTTTTACTAGCTTACCCGCCAAGGATATTTACTGGCTGACCCACCTAGGTTTTCTATTGGCTGACCCGCCTATGATTCTTCTACTGGCTTACCCGTCTAGGGTTTTTACTGGCTGTAACTACAATATTCTGATTGTTGACGTCTTCAAGTATTCCAAGCAAATATGACATTACTAAAGCTCTTGCAATTAACTGTACTGTTCACATTTGTAACAAGCCAGGCATATATAGTATACACGCTCCAGCTTGAGGGGGAATGATAGATATTATTGATAATTTGACATTAGTAGATTTAGTAAATATTATGAGATATTGTTGAGCTATTGTGAGATATGATTAGATATAATTTTATCTCATACCTATTTTGTAATATCCTCCTAATCTTCATTTAAGAGATGTTAGGGTTAGATGAATAATGATCTTTTGCCTTTTCTATTTTCTCCACAGAATTCATGAAAAGAAGAGTTTACTTTGAATACATCTCACCTACAATCAATGATTATAGATTTTGTAGAATTCAAATTAAAGAACAATAACCTGTGCCAGAAGCAGCTAACTTGGTTTCTTAGATTGGAGCTTACAGATAATGACCCTTTCAGGTGAAACTTACATCTACATATATCATGTGAAATGCCTACAAAAGAATGCATCATCTTCACACTTTCATAAAGAAACAAACTTACTTCTAACGACTCCAAGTGCAATATCTGCTCCACCAGCGCAAAGTCTTTGGGTATTCCCTCTGCATTCCATATTGATTTAGGCTGCAACATATTTCTATGTCCATGCTGCAGCACTATACATGTGAGCTGCCAAATTGGAATAATCAGACAGCGTCTGGATTCACTTCAGAAAAATGCATTCTAAATATATCATAAGAAAGTGTTACTGCATCACAAACTAGTAAGCGCACACCTTAGATAATGCAATCACATTGACTTGGTGGACAGAACCATCAGTACCTACAAGTAATGAGAACATAGGATAAAATAGCTTTCACAAAAAGAATCCAAGAACATAAAGAATTTTTAATTTACCAGCGAATGGCATCATTCTGTTACTACAAAAACATACCCAAAACTAGTTTTCGCTTTTGATAAAAAGGAAAATGATGTGTAATGTCATTAAATTTATAACATTGGATGAAAGCAATTGAAATGACACCACTTAATAGATCACATCAAAAGATCCAAGACTTAAATAGAGTGAATTATCTAGACATTTCCTATTTTCAATTCGCATCAGAATATTATTTACAGTTGCAGCACTATGTGGTCAACTTTCTTTTCCCAGTTTTCCAGACTTCACCTCTTGTCTCCTTGAGGGAATCCTGTATGTCTGAATGCTACAGTTCAAGCTCCTACAGAGTTATGCTCATCTCACGGAAAATGCAACAGCGGATGGTTTGGGACACAACTTTGATGGATCAGTGTGGTTCCAGGATGACAAGGCAGATCATGGCCTTTTTAACAGACCTGACGGTACTCTTACTTTTGCTCAATATACATTATTTTTTCTGAAAACCCACCAGTTTACGGTTATTGGACAAAGTGCATTTCTATCATGTTATCAGAGCATCAGGTTTCCTGAGGTACTTGGTTCAAACCTCATTGTTAAAATTTAAAACATGTTAAGATGGACACCTTAGACATGCCAAAGGCCCACATGAGGTTAAATTAGAGTTTCAAAAATATCACAAAATCTGCAGTTGTGCAAGGTAACAATTTGATGGCATTGAGGCTAAAGAAAACAAGGCATAGCCTTATCCTCTTCCAAGTGATATGAGAATCACAAAAAAAAAAACATGAAGCCCGTAGAACGAACACCAAAACCATGGGCCTACAAGTTCAGTAAACATATCAAATACAGAAAACTTTGTCAAACAGAAAAGAGATGCAGAAGAGAAGACCTACACAATTAAGCAGAAATTAAGTGAAAGGAAATAATTAATTAGCTCTCCATAGGAGTAACATTTTAGTGGATATTTCATAAATAAGCAGCAATCCGCATAGAGCATTTATTTTATATGCATTTAAGTGGAAAAATAAAATATTAAACATTAAGGTAGTGGACAAGCTTACGCAATTGCAATGTCAAAGGTATGTACCTGCGGCGACAAGTATAAATAAGAATAAAGGCCACCAAACAACTAAAAGCAACCCAGGAACTCAATGTTTATCTAAATCAAACCAAATAGAAGGGTGATGCCTTAGAGCCACAGGTGGAAATTTTCACTGATAGGTGTAAAAGGTAAAGCATGAGTATTGTGGAATCATAATGCAGCACCCACCAAACTAGTACTGTCATGGTAACTCTTGCTAAAGCTAACATAACCAAAAAGAGAACTGAAGTGGTTAATAATCTATACTATTTATAAAAAAGAACTGGGGTGTTAAAACTTTTGATTGCCTCTTTTACCCTTCCAAAATTTGATATTTCCCAACAATGCCTTGAAATTTATTCAATTCATTCTATTTATTACACTATAATTATTATTTTTGCAATTAACATGAGAACTAATATTAAAAACTAAATATATATTATAAATTTTAATTATATTCCTCAAATTTTATTCAATTCATTCTATTTATTACACTATAATTATTCTTGCACTAAACATAAGAACTGATATATATTATAAATTATAACCATATTAGTCTTATGTAAAATAAGGTAAATATTTCACTTTAGATATTAGATATTATACAATAAATATACAATTTTAATATATAAGATAATACTATCATAACTTATATTTATGAATTATATACTAATTTGAGATAATTTAATATTTAATTAAAATCTAACATCTAATCTAATACTATAATATATTGATATGTGCGTCTGATGTATAAAAGTGGAGAGGAATACTAATATAAATATTAACCTCTTGGTGTAGTCTAGAAATAGCATATAAATTATATCATAATATATATTACTAACTATTACAATACTTATCATAGTATTTGGATGCGAAGTAATTCTGAGCATACAGAATTCCAAGCGGTGTGAAAAGCTATTACATTTGCTCTTGACATTGGATGTGAGAATGTAATTTTTGAAGAAGATGCGGAGGCGGTAATTAGAGATATTCATAATGGGGTAGAGCAACACTCAATTTTTGGACACTTTGTGGATGATATTTAGCGATGTTGCACAGGACTCGAGGAATGAGATTTTCAGGTAGTTCGTCAAATGGAGAATATAACGGCTCACATGTTGCTCCGAAGAACTAAGGAAATTAATGATTTTGTGGTATGGCTCAAATACCCACCATCCTTTTTATACAGTGTTTTGCAGTCTAATAAGGAGCAGCGTTAATCCACATTCTTTTGCTATACTACTGGGTTTTTAGTTTAGTTTGGATGTGTCTTAATATTTTTTTGCAATATAATAATTAGATCCTAGCTAACAAAGTAATTTATGACATCTTCCCTTTTGAACCTACTAATAATGCATTTAATATGAGTATTAGTGAGAAAATGAACCCATAATTAAAGCATTCATGTATCTTCTCTTACTAACTAATTAATTTTTAATTATTTCACGACTAATCTACTTCCATAAACATTCCACTTGAATCTCAAAAGTTGTATAAAATTATGCTATATATGGATGCTCAAATGCACAAAAGAAAACACTAAAAGAATCAAAAGGAAAAAATGGAGGAAGGAGAATTTTGACAGTGGTGTTAGTCCCTCGATTATAGTAACCAACATACCTCGCAGTCAATAAGATTTCACAGGCGATAATTGAAAGAGAATATTATATTACTTTTCTTTAGAGGAAACGAACAGATTTACGACTGATTTCACCTCCAATTTACGAAAAAACATCAATCAATGAGTTATACAAGTATGTAAATTTGTGGAGAGAAAAACTATTGTAAATGTCAATAAATTCATGGCAAGTGGGTGGCTATCGTTGTTCTTGAAAAAAAGTCATAGCGAATGCAATGTTAAATGACCTTCGAATGTTTTAGTCTCGTATCATTACTTAATATGCATTACGTGCAAAGCACGTGTTACATACTAGTACTAATCATATGCCTCAAGGAATTCACATTGAATGCGCACATACAAGTCATCAGCTTATGTAGTTCTTCAACCATTTTCTTCACTGCTACCCTCTGAAGAATAATTATCATCAAATGCTCTATCTCAACTAACCCTCTAAACTTTCAATACAGGTATGTGTAAGAATGTGCTTATTTCAACCTTACTTGTGAAATAGTCTCTTCGCTCATGCATAAGTATTGGACTTCATCTTTTGGCATCCTCTTTACTTTATTCTTTCTCCCTACCTTCCCTGACTACAAAAGGCAAGAACCATATCTTCCCTATACGTACCCTCTATAAATAAGCAACAGTTCAATGTGGTACATAGAGAACTTTGATAAAATTAGGATTGTTTTCTCAAAAATGTAAATCTAGGAACTCTGGGGCATTGTCTTCAAACTCTTTTCGACCAAACGAGGTTCAAAAACGGAGCACATATTGAAATTGAAAAGACTAGAAAAGAATCACCAAGTCTTCAGATCGAGTTGCTTTCTGAATTCTGGTTAATTATAACTATAAGCAATTGACAGCCACTGCAGAAGACGTTCTAGCAATTGGCATTTAAGTAGACCAACCCCTTTCAGTCAAGTAATTTAAACTCATAGCCCTCCAAAATCGGTATGATTTATCCATGGAATCACATATATCTTTAACCCACAACACAATGTTTTAAATATCCCCAATATAGCCGATATATCGGACAATATATCCTTTAAATATCCTTGATATAGCCGCATATCGGACAATATATCCTTTAATAAGGTTTGCCACAAAAACAATATGGTCTCAATATCCTTTATCACTTTTTGGCAATATAGCCCCGACATGTTCGCCAATATGTTGCCGATATGTATGTGGCTTGTTGCAGAACAATATAGTTCTGCAAAATTACTTTAATATTTTAAGCAAAAATTATGAAGTTCTTTAGCAAGATTTTAGTAGGCTTTTTTGCCTAAATAAGTTTCTATAATTGGTTAGTAATCCTAAACATATATTATTTATATTTCTGTTTGCTTAGATTTTATTATGTATATGCTAAGATTACATTTTATGATATTATATTATATATGCACATCATTCGATATGACACTCCGATATTTACTACATATGTCGATATTTCTCCAACATCTGCAATCCGATATGAATTTTGGTTGTCCGATATTTCCCCGATATCCAATATTTAAAACATTGCCCTAAGGTAAGATAGACTAAAGGGACTCACATTCTGATAAACTAGGTTAGTGTTAAGCAGCTTGATTATACCAAACAAAGTACAGGATTCAATAATAATAAGAATTACTACACAGTATAAAAACTTCTTGAGGAATAAAATGTATACCACCAAAATAGTCATATTTCTTCAATTGAAGCTTGCCATCCTCTGTATTTACAGACCCAGAAATTTCAGCCTACCATATCACCACAGACCCACCAAAGGATAGCAGCAAACAATTAGGAAAATACCCAAAGAAAAAAAACAAATATAAGAATTACCACAAAAGATGCCACAAACAGGAAAAATAAAAGTAACTACACCACAAGCAGATGTCACGCGGGTTATTTATAATAGTAATGCAGAAGTAAAGAAAACTGACTGCCTAATTCTTCAGGTAAAATGGAAATCAGATGTCAGAATAAGAGTCATGCTCTAAATAAAAGAAGCAATATTAGCACTCATGTCCATTTTGTAAAGCAACAAAGAAGAAAGAATCAAGAAATACAGAACATGAAACCCCGCCTACTCATACTTTTGCGTAAGAATGGAAGTTCCTTTGGCATATTACTTACGACTGCACACATCAAATCTAGGATAAACTACAAATTTTTGAATAAAAAAAATTATGTGGCTAGAACTATAGTGATCCTTGTCCTGGTCCCAAATGTAGACCTCGAAGCATCAGTAAGGAGAAACATAAATATCTAAATCTGAATTGTAATGCACATGGAGCTCAAGCTTCCTAAACAAAGGTTCTACTTTACTATATCATTGCTTCACCCAAAAGCACCGGATCTTCAGGAAGATTCATGTTCAATTCAAGGTCATCACATGTCAAGGTTTGAAAATGCATCAACCCACCAAAAAAACAGCATCTTGATTCTTAAACTGAAGTAAAGCCAACTGCTTACAACATATGGTGCGCCTAAAATAAGCTCTACAATAGTCTGAGAATCCTAACATCTAGTAACTTGATTAATGATGATAAACAAAAAGAAAGTACACAAATCTGATTAAGCATAAAACATTACAGCCCAAAATGCAATGAGTGAGTAGAAGTTGGATAACTTAGGAATGAGTTGTTGACAAGGTTTAGGGCCTATAGGCAAAGAGAAATTTATTTTGGTTTCAGGCTTTCAGCTAATAAGATGGATGAACCAGCAAGCAAAAATAAACCCACAAAATCCCCTACGACTTTTTAAAAAAGAAAAATTCTTTTTTCTAAGATGATTACAGTTTCCAAAACAAAGAAGCAGACATGGTGTATATTCTTTTAGAATCTGCTCATGCTTTTCAACTCTCCAATACCAAGCCAGGCAAATCCTCTGAATACAGAATATCCATACTCAAAATATTCTCTCTCTATTACATCCTCACTACTGTCACAGAAAAAAAATAAAAGTGGCTACTCTACAAGGTAAAACAATTTATTGAAATAATGGCACATTTTAAAATCTACTTTAACATTATATACAATACTAACAGTCAGTATTCATACCTTGCCCTCCAAAATAAAGTACATTCCCTCCCCAAATTCCCCCTCGCGAACTACAAATTCACCAGTATCTGGACAAAAACAAGCCCAGAGAGAAGAAATTCAGAAGGCGGGAGGATATTAAGACCAAAAATTAAGTTAATAAAATATATAATATACATATCATACTGCCAGAAATATCCCCCATCAAATAGAAGTGATTTTCTGTGACAAAAATCATATACACTTGCTACAGGCTGTGAACCAACCAAAAAAACTAATTTGTCTCACCATCCCATCACAAACCTCCGGCTATTGGACCGTAGAAAAGAAGACAATCACAATTATCATGCTCTAGTATAAGAAAAATTGAGGTCATTGTTGCAGATTAATAAAACCAGAGTTTCTGCCAGAATCAGAGTATTTTGTCAGTAAACATTGCTTGCCAAACTGCTAGAGTAACCAGATTTGCCAAGAGCCGGCCAAAATTTCAATTTGTTTGACAACAAAATTTTGGTTATCCACTTTTTTAATTATAAACCCAAAGTTTTAACATGATTTTCTTTTAAACCCACTCGCATCCAAAACAATTATTTCCCCAAATACCTAGACTGAATTACTTTCAAACCTGAAAATGTTTCATTTGCTGTACTGATGTGTTAGTTTGTTGTAATTGGTATATAAGAACTAAGTTGGCATAACTGTTTTATAGGTAGCTATGTTTGGGTTTAACATGTTATAGTCGGGTTAAAAATATTTCAGTATGGGTATTTTTGGTTAAAAAATGATTTTGGAAGTGATGGTGGGACTAAAAATAAATCAAAGTAAAAGTTTGGGCTTATGAACAAAACCCTATACAAAATGCCAAATATCTTTACACCCATTAAATTCTCACCCAAAAAAAAAAAAAAAATAGAACCATTAAATTAATATTTCTAGATCTTTCCTTCTACTTAAACACCATCAACAAATGATCAAAAGATATTGCAAAATTGAAATCGATTGAGAATCTCACCATAACGCTTGACCTTGACAACTTCAGAGATCTTTCGAAGAGAAGAACTGGGGAGCCTCTGCAGCAATGGGACTTGTGCAAGGAACTCGATCACTGAAACGTATAAAGAATCAATTTTTAGTGAATTTGAGAAATCGCAACGATAAAAAAAAGTCTAGGGCTCCCGCACTCCCCCCCACCCCCCCAACAAAAAAAAAAAAAAAAACGGTATATCACCTGCTTCACGATCCATGAGAGTGACTGAATAGGAGATGAGTGGGAGAGAGAGAATTTACGGATGAATTTTAAGCGCCGTTGAAGCCAGCATTAGTTCAAGAAGCTGAGTTGACTGTAAACTGGTCATGCGAACATTGCGAAGTCGCACGTGTTATATTTTAAAGGAGTATTTTGCCTTTAAGGGCGTGTTCGTTTCAAATCTCAAATATTCAAGAAAACAATTCTTGGAGTGGAATATTAAATCTAAGTTTTTCCATGTCTTTCTTAGAAAGGCTTTATTTTGTTTGTTTCACCAAAAAGTTAGTGTTGGAAAGATTTTCCAAGTACTTTCTTTGTTTGGCTCCAACCAAAAAAAGTGGAAAGAAAATTACCAAGCATCATATATTTACAAATAAACCAATCAATCATATTTTGTTTTATAACAAACTGAAAGCCCTCACTGACCGCAGTTGTAAATGATAGTGTACTCAAACAGTGATGGGCTCAGATAAAATTATTTCATCATCATATGTCAAATCAAAGTTTATGTTTTAGCATTGTAGGCTGCAAAATATTGTCTCGTCTAAACATATGCAACATGAAACTTCGTTTGCAAATATTACAATGCATTCTAATAACAATATCATCATCATAGCCCTAGTCATATATGCGCC
>JBAKGM010000002.1:16175633-16192405 GCA_037177215.1 Asparagus racemosus | reverse complement strand
GATTCGTATTAGTATGTCTTTGCATGCTAGAAAATTTAAGTTTCGAGGAGTGATTTGTGATCGCTGGATCCATGTCATGGATGCTAAGGGGGTGTTTGGTTTACCTCTTTTAAGAAATTTTTTTGAGAAATGACACTTTGGTAAATAAAAGTTTTCTTCCTATTTCTATAACTTGTGTTTGGTTCACCTCTAAATTTATAGAAAACTTTTCCATAAAGTACACTTTATAGAAAAGTTTTCTTGTTTTGATTTCCACTCAAATTGAGAGGAAAACACCAAGAAATATGACACAACCCCATATAATATAACAAACTTTTACCCAAACCCCATTTCCAACCATATTTTTACCTTTTCTTGATATTTCTATAAAGTTAAAAGGCCTTTCTTTATTTTGAACCAAACAAAAGAAAAGGAAAACATGTATTTTTTTTTACTTCTCATTACTTTTCTCAAAATTTTTTCAAGAAATACAATGAAATGTTTTATTGGGTGGAAAACATTTCTTGAAATTTCAAGAAAATGAACCAAACACCCCCTTAAGAGAAACATTGATCAACATTTTAAATAACTAGTAAGAATATAACTGGACAGCCTGGACCCAATAAGAATAGCGTGACAACATTCGCGGCAACCCGGCCCGAGCCAAACACATTGTGTGCTGTAAAAACATACTGGAGCCATTAAACAGCACAAATTAATGGCAAAAGTTCATAAACTCATACACCTTTCATTAATAATATTTATCGGATTATGAACACAGCACAATATCGGTATGAACCTCGAGGCACGAGGAACACTTTAAAATACTGGTCTAACAAGTTCCCTCCTATTTCAACAACAATTTACATGCATTGCTTTAAACTTGAATTTATATAGGACCCTCATATTCCTGAAGATGACAAGCAGTGAAAATAATTAGCAGAGACAGTTACTCCCAGTGAATTTAAGCCTACCATTGTGCAACTTGTATAGAATTCAAATCTCGGAGCACAATCATAGTGAAATAATCAGCTTCAACACATGCAAGAGAACAGGCATAGTGACATGGAAGGTCAAATCACTGGAAGATTGGAGCCAAGAAAACGGGATATATACAAGAAGTATCAAAGGATTGACAACGGTACCAAACTTGAGATGAAAGCACCACTTGATTCCTATGGTCAATAGAGCTTAAAAGATATGGAGAAGGTTATGTGTCAGTTTCTACTGAGGGTGTTCTCTACAAAATGGAAATTAATTAAGGCATATATTGTTAGGGAAGGGGGGATGAACAAGAAATTTTAAGTTAGGGATCATGACTCTCCCCTTCCCATCGTTCTTATGTTAGGAGATCAAGAACTGCTTCACCTGCAAGACAAAGTAATGAGTAATGTCAGCAATCTCATGACAGTGTCCTTGATCAGTTAAATGACATAAAGGAAAACAATGATTAATTAATGACATATCATATTAAATGTGTAAACATTAGAATAACGGGAGATATCCTCTGCAACTGGAGGGCTACAACGAAGCTTAATTCTCAACTCTCGATTATGTAAAGGTTTAGATGATCTACTGCAAATATCAGAATATATCAACCATCGATGTCTAATTGCTAAAAAGATATAGCAAGGTAGCAATTTATGGTCTTTCTTTTTGGATTATAGCATGTCCCTAGATTTTTCAATATGTTTTTGTCCTTATCTTATTATTTCCCATGTGTCCTCACATTTTTAACCTAATGCAAAGATATCCTGCAAGAGAGTACTTAATGCCAATGAAGCAATAGGAAGAAGTAACTGCTCTCTTTAGCTAAACACTTCTGCTCATTCTGTTCCTTCTTTCAACAAAAGAAGGGTAAATTTCACAAAAGCCCCCACTACTTTGAGGTGTTTCCAGGAAACTCCCAATATTTTGTTTTCCAACTAAACACTAGAGAATTTTCCTTCATAACCCACAAACTGATAAAAATGCCCCTCAAGCAACAACAACAACAACAAAATCACTTTTTCATTACTTTTATTTTTTCCCTTTGCAAAACAAAATTTTTTTCCTACCCTACCCATCACCCGTGACAAATTGAAGAGCTTGTGAGGGTTTGTTTGCAAACAAAAAATAAAAATAAAAAATAAAAAAAGGATTTTTGGCCTGATGGGCATTTTCACCACTGTGGGGATCATGTGGAAAAGTTTTGGTGTCTAGTGTGAAAACTAAGTGCCAGGGATTTTGTGGTAAATGCCCCAAAACACTAGGGGGTTTTGTGAAATCTACACAAAAGAAAGCTAGCCTTAACAACTTAGATTATGGCATCCCTCTCAACCTAAGTTTCTATGCTGTCTCACAATGCAAGGTTAAGAACTTGCAACCCAGTCTTTTCCTCTAGGTTTTGCTTCTTCCTTGAGACCCTAGTTGAAGAATACAAGAATTTCATCATAAAAACTCTAGGCGAATGAAGTTGCATCTCCATGATTATGTCCATACCAGCTTTTGTGCCTCATTGAGCACAATTTGGCCTTAGAAACATAATTTCATGTCTTTTGAATTATGACCAAGTCATGGAATTCATTTCGTTAAAACTAGAAATCTTAAATTAATAAATGAAGACAAACATTTTGGAGCTTTGATGATTAAAAAAATATACAAATATAAAATTACTACCAAAAGAAGGAAATTTTCTTGATACATACCATGCATTCTCTTGACAAAGCGCTCAAATTCCAAGAAGTTGTGTCTTTCCATAAGAACTGGATTAAGCCTCAGGTAGGTGAATGCAGATAGGTGTCTTCCGTCAGGATCATTTAGTGGTTTTGCTTTTTCCAGAATTTTGTTATACCAACCCCTTTCATAACAAGGAAAGGCATTCTCGCTAACTACAGGTATAGAGACATCCCATGCAGCATTCAACACCTGAAGATGGGATTATGATTTTCAACATTTTGAATGGCATTCATTCTACTGCAAATAAATTATCTAAATAACAACTCATGCTCATACATCAACATATGAAAAACATGTCCAACCCATATGATATGAGCATGCATGCACATATCAAAGAGAGAAAAAGAGAGAAAGAGAGAAAGTACCTAAGCAAGAAAGCTTAGAAGTCAATGAAAAGATACAGCTAACCAGAGAAAGGGTTCTGTTAGAGAGAGATCCTTTGACCTCAAATAAGAATGTCTCCGACCCTCCATATTTATCTATTTATCTTCCAAGACTAGGAGAGGTTTCAATAGGCAAATATGGCACTTTTTTTCCTTGTTAGACGTCTGAATCCATATAAAACTGAGAGCACCAGAAAGAAAGTTGCCCTACGCCTAAAGATTAAAGATACATATCCTAGAGAAACTTGCATCCTAAAAGATGATTAGGTAAAACTCTGCATTATTAAGTGCAGACCATGACCTTCCTAATTTCTTTTACTGCAACAGCTTCTGATCCTCACTGGAATAATGTTTGATGAGAAATTGGACATTCATTTGCACTGGAATTACCTGCCAACAAAGACCCTCTGGATCTGCCAGCGCCTCTGGCAAGTCCTGCTGCTGATTTATAGTGTGTAACTCACTATACATGAAATTTAACATCACCTCATGCTTCTTTAACACTGACGCGATTGTCGAATAGCCATCCCGGTTGCAGGGGTTATAAAATCCAGCAGTCAACTCAGCCGCATGGCTTGCTGTTTTATACCACCAATGAACTCCTGATATCTGTTTCAAGAAGAAATTTTCCTTGTATCTAAGAGCATAAACAGGTGTTCTTGTGCTTATTTCAGTAAAATACTAAGTTGGAGATCTAGATTGCATGAATTGATATCATCAGAAGGGGTTGTTAAGTAGGGAAGAACACAAATTCCCTGTTTAGCGAGAGGCTACATATCAGAAAAATCCCATTAACTTTAGACAATTTCCATATAACCCTCATAACTTTCAAAATATCAGACCGCCCTCCCCCTCCCCTCCCTTTTAAGTTAGGGGTTATTAAGAAAATTCCCCTTAACTTTAAGATTTTATCAGAAACCCATGTGAAAGTTATCAGAAACCACAATTTCACTACCTAATTTTACCTGCCCATGTGAAAATTGAAGTTAACGCTGTTTGGGGGCTTTTCAGATATAATCTTAAAGTTAAAGAGGGTTTTCTCATACCCCTAACTTTTTGGTTGGTGTTTTGTGTGTGTGTGTGTGTTTTTTTTTTTTTTGGTGGTGGGTGGGGGGAGGGTGGGGATGGTTTTGGGTTGTTGGGTGGTTAATGTTTTCAAAGTTATGGGGGGTCATCCGATAGTTGTCCAAACTCAACAGGGGTTTTCTGATATTTAGCCAAAAAAGAAAATTGTTAGGAAGTGATAACATGGAGAGCATATGCAGAAAGCATGAACCAAAATATGTCTAGGAAAGGGTTCTGAAAAATTTTGCATTTTGCAAGGCAAGGGACATGTTGAGAATGTCAGCATATCTAATTTTAAGAATATAAAAACAGGATATCACTTTTGCTAAACTTGTGTTGCTGTGCTTGCTATAGAGTATAGACATACTTACATCATATAATAACTTCATAGAAAATGGTCTCCATTAAAAACATTAATAAAGTGCATGATTATTTAGAATAAAATGGCTTCTCAGCACTTGTGAATTGCCGATAGTGGGAGCCAATAGAATAGCCCAGTTATTATCAGGAACATCATCCAAGCCTTGTCTATCAAAATGGGGCTACCTATGAAACACAATTCAAAGCTTACAAAGACATGCCAAGCGATATTAATCCAAATAGTTGGTGTCATATCCCTGATAAGGCAACCCCAGGCAACCCCAGGCAACCATTTCAAAAAGAAAACTTGACAGCGATGTTAGCTAGGTGTGATAATTAGGTCATGCAGTTTAAGCTCATGCAATCAAGGCAAACCTCCAAAGTCCACTGGATGGGATGAGATGAGATGACAAGAAAAGGTGATAATATCAGCCATAAGGAATTACATCCATCCCTAAGGCCAGAAATGAGGCAAAGAGCCAAAAAGTAACATTCCAGACCCTTCAATGTTTCATGCAAGTTCAACACATAAAGCATGCACAGGAACAAAATATAATACATATACTGACCTTTGCAGCAATACATGTGCCTTCAAAAGCCAGTTTAGCCAGAGATAGTACACGATCTGCGTGATCAACCAACACCTGAGAATACCAAGCAAGGAAAAATCTACCATAATAACTATCATACTCCCCTCCGTCACAGAAAAAACCAGTTTCATGTGGCTGAGAATTATATGAGCCTGCGTTATCTGGTCCCCTTGCCCAGAAAGAGTGTCCCCTTGCTTCTGCTGCCTTCCTCAGACTTTTCATGAGGAACTGATCATAACACTATAAAGACAAAATCTTTTTGTGAGTGAGAAGTTGCAAGAAGGAGAAATTAATACCAAATACGATGGTAAAGAAAAACCATGAAAATAACCAAGAATCAAGCTCCAGGTAGTCAGTGACTGCAAAGGGGATCTTTTTAGAGTACAAAAGTAGGATCTAAATTTCCAAATGTAGTAAATGTAAATTGATAACTAACAAAATCCATAACAATCTACAACTCTGTCTCGCATGCAATGATCAAACAACTCGGCATATTTACCAAAAAATATGCATTGACCAGGAGGCCAACATTCCCTATGGAAAGCATGGATGTTAATCGATGTGTCAACAGATACAAAGAGACAGGTATCAACTACATAAATATCTTTTTTTTTATCATTTTAGACTTGAAGTACAAACTGTTAGTGATTCTGTCAGTTGCCTGACGTACAATACATGCTAAAATGATTGCCATAACATCTCATGGTAACTTTCCTCATAAGAAGATAGTTGAAACAACAAATAATGCACACTACACGTGGAAAAAAGGATTGATACTGTACTCATTATGTGACACTTGGAATCAATTTTTTTAATAAGATAGTGCAAGAAACAACATGTGCAAATTATACATGGAAGTATGGACAATGTACATATTGTATGACATGGTAGATAAATCATATAGAATATGTACACGCTCACATCTGGCAAGTACATAAAAATCATAAATAAAATGAAAACATTAGTGAAGGTGAAACCATTAGGACATAACCTTACCTGAAACTCCCCAACTCCAGGATATCTCCAACCATGCTTAACTGGATAAGAAGGATAACGTAGTTCTCCACATGGCCCTAATCCCACTTCAATCTTAGAGATAATTCCATCTTCGAAATACTCATCAAATTCGATTCGAAAGCTTCTCATATAATCAAAGTAAACCTACATGGGATTCAATGTAAGCAAAGTCAACCCATTTACAAAAACGTTTAAATAAAACTTCAACTTAAAGCATCCTCCTGGCACATTTCAGAATAAACTATACACAATTACAAGCCTAAGACAATCCTAGGGAGGGTGTTAGAAAGATCTCCTCAGTACACAAAGCCTGAAATATTGGAAAGTGGAGGTCTGTATGAAAAAGCAGTGTGACTGTTATGAGAAGCATTATCAAATAGTAACATAAGAAGACTTTTTATATCTGCTGCAAAAGAAAAAAATAAACAGAGATCTAGAAAGCTTTGCTTCATGTTCTTCTTCGAGATCTCTATTAAAATGTAAACAATTAAATGTTAGAATTATCAAACAGATGTATATTCCAAGAGGTTTCAATTGCTGACTTAGTTGTTCCAGAGTCTAACAAAAGGAATAAAGCAACATACTACAAAATGATAGACAACCAGAGCATCAAAATCATAATTATATAAATTGGAATTGCTATGGGGATCCTCCTTTACCTTATTGCACTTATTAAAATCGTATTTTTTTTGTTAAAATAGCACACATTATATACTTTTATTTGGTCTTAATCCATGTTTAGGTGATATAACTAAAAGCAATGGAGAGACATTCACATGGTATAACTGTTTCCAAGTGCCTATTAAGAAATATAGACTACTTATACCTAGATGAATTAAAAATATTCAACAACAAAAAAAGAAAAAAAGAAAAAAAAGAAACAGAAATACCAAATATACATACCTCGATTGCAGTCCGACCTCTTAAGATTCTTTCCTTGTCAATTCCAAATGATAGGCATTCGGGATTCCGCCTTCCTTCTTTATCTGTAAAATAAATTTCTGGATTGCTTCTACCAATTTCTGCTACCCAATGAGGCAACGGAATACAAACATCATCACCGATATTCCCCCCACATTCATGAAATGACATGACCACCTTGATTTTGCAAATACAGAATTTCACTGATCAAAGCTAGTTGAAAGACTCGAAATTTAATTTAGCTGTAAAGAAAAGTGCAGCATATTTGAATAACACGAGGCACTAGCTGTCAAATGAAGCTAATAACCATGTCAATATTTCAGAAAATTGTAAAGAACTTCAAATAAGCACAAAGAAAACATGACAAAGATCATCTATTGCATACACTGATTAAAAAGAAAGACTTTTGAAAATCCCAAAAGATCTGTATAGAAAATGTCCCTAACGGAAATATTTTCCTATTTTAAATCACAAGAGATACCTTCTTCTCTGATAAATATATTAGGACAACACTAACGGATGTCTGACATTGCATCTGTTTCTCCTGGATAAAGAATAAGATCCACAAAATCATGCTAAAACCATCCTGGAAAAAGTCTTCAACAGGCCATTAAGCCATCAAACTGTGTTTGAAAATGATGAAAATCTAATGGGTTTTCTTCGAAACAAAGCAGATGACATGTTTTAACTGTTTTCCCTTTGTTCATTGCTGTTTATTTTCATTAACATCTATATAGCCACTGCCTACATCCTGGGGCATACAGTAATATGTAATAAGCTACGTTGCACGGGTACAGGTGCAGGACCCAGAAAGTTTGTAAAAGCGTAAGGTTGGGGATATGGCTATATATACACATAATGAAATTAATAATTTACATAAGATAGATATTGTTTTTTCATTCACATGTTACGTGAGCTAAAACTTCTATTACATCATTATGTTCAGATTACAAATTGAAAACCCCCTTGCTTTTGAACTACATATCTAACCGACCATTTAATATTATGCTTCTAAACTAGTTATAGTCTTGAAATGAATCCAACATGTGCGCAGCAAGTTGCAGTAAGTGAATGCTAAGTGTAAGATATACATCCAAGAAGTGTATGATGATTATTTTATACTAAGACATGTGTTACATAGTTGCGTACATATGAACAAAATGTATGCATATATTCAAGGAGTGTCCAAGGAGTGTCAGAGTCGGGTACGAGTATGGAAATGCCGGACAAGCACAGATGAGGTGTTGAGATAATAGGTAATAAGAAATAAAAATCCAAGGTCTGAGTTCTTGGGATTATGGATATAGCGTTTGGGGGTTCTTCTAAAATTCAGGATATTTTCTCCCGTTATCACATCCCAAAGCAGATTTGTATAACTTTTATCTATTTTTTCCCACAAGTTCTGTGGATATTTAACATCACAAAGTATAGGGGTCTGCTAAACGAGACATAACTGAAGAGACTATATGCAACCCGAAGCAAGAAGTTGAGCTACTTAAAAAAGTAATTTTAGGTAGAATATAGCCAATATCAACTGTTGATGTGGATTACAATTATGTTGTTCCTACTAAAAAATAAAAGGTATTGCATTCATCCCAAATTCCCTTGAGATACATAAATACATGTATAATATATATAGTAACAATGAATTTAATACTCAACGTGATTTCAGATTTCTTAAATAACAGCTGTAGAAGAACCTATGCAAGTCATAATCCGCCACTTGTTGTTGCCTTTTCCATTTAAAACGTATTGACCAAGATCAAGAAGAATGGCAAGTAACATCTAAGAAGGGTTTACCCAGTAATGAAATTTTCACGGGAACAAACTCACCTGCAATTTAAGCCTCAAATCCCGCACAACCTGGAAGAGCCTCTTATACCCATGCCAGTTATACTCTTGTGGGGCACGTCCCTCCACTATCCCCCACCAACAATCAACCATCACACCATCCACATTGATGGATTTCAGTGTTCTTAGTTGCTTCATCAGCCCTTCCGGATCCACCAGCTCACACTTCATATTAATGACACCTAGCTGTCATAATTAACCTCAAAAGACATTAATTGGTCTGCAAGTCTATCACATAAGTAAATAAAAAAGGCATCCTATAAAGACTTACTGGCAGCATGACGTACACAGGAACATAAGGAGTGCCAGCAAAATCGCGCTCTGAAATTCTCTCATGTACATCCATCACCTGAAAACAAGGAATATGAGAAGAACAAAAAAGGCACAAAATAGTTCTCTAGAGGGTTCTTTACAGAAAACCCTATAGAGGATCTTGACACGTGTTTTAGTCTGGTAATCCACAAGCGACACATGTCCTAGCAGAAAATATGAAGTTGGACGGTCATTAACAACCAACTTAGGATTTTTGTTGGGGCCCCCACCCAACAAAAAAAAAAGAGGATATGATAATGGTTAATTTAATGGAGGAGATGGCCAAAAATCGAACAAAATGGAAAAATAGGATTCATGTAACCGATCCCAACCATTTGGGATAAAGGCCTTGTTGTTGTTGTTGTTGTTGTTACCCTATATTATTCCAAAAAAAGGCGATGGGTACGATAGGACATAGAAATGCGGTCACCTGCTTTTCACCAGAGGAATTCATGCCATTGTCATTGCCGGACTGATACCGGCCATCGTAAGAGGTTACAGTAGGGGGAGTGTACACTGTTTTGAGCCGACAGAGACCACTGCCAGAGGAGGAGGAAGAGATTGCCCTTAATGGAGGTGTCTGAGCTGGTGTAACTGATGGCATTGCTGATACAGGAGAAGATACTGATGCTCTTCCTGCCTGTACCAAAGTAACCCACATTAGAGATAACACAGGTTATTTAACAGTTCAAGATTACCAGCTTATAACCAGTCTTAAGAAAATAAAGGAAACCCAAAAGTCCATCACGGGATGCCAATAAAAGTATGGTAATGACTCCATTGATTTAATAACCGACTACAGTGCATAACAATTGTAGAAATGCTGCTCCAACCTTGAGGACATGAGAGCATAAATACTGCTCACAAAGTTATCCTAGCTACATTCACTGTTTATGGTTGAGTAGTAAATAGTCGAGATACACTTGCTCAAGTTTTGAACACGCAAAATTAAATTTAACTCTTTAGAATTTCTTTATTTCTTTAAGAGAAGACCAACCCACACCAAATATAAATCCTAGACCTATGCTCCTCTATTTGTTTCGATGTTAATTCTTGTCAATTGTAGTTTCTATAGTTAATTGTTGAAAACAATTCCGTTATGTAACTCGTAATTATGTGTTATGCAACCTATCAGACCTTAAACGTTACGTAGCATTTTCAAATAACTCAACATGTCACACCTCTACACTATTACAATATAACAAGTGCTAAATATATCTTCCGTTATCTCTATATAACTTACCTTATTTAAATATAATTTTTTATTATTATAGAGACCTGAGAGTATTTCAATTATTAAAACTTAAAGTAATTATGTAATTACTTTGAAATTGCTTGTTACGCCGTCATGGCTTATCTTGATGGCATCATTTTGTGATTGTAAAGTTATGAATGTAACTAATCAAATGAATGTGAAATTATGAAGGAAATGTAAATTTGTGATTATAAATTTGAATATGTTATTTTGCTACTCATTACTAAATTTGTATAGTATATTGAAGATTTTTATTAAAATATTGTTCGTATTCTAAAAATATGTCCCTAATTTTTAAAATTATTTATGAATATCCCTCATACTTTTTAAACGAAACAATAAGAAAATATGTAAACTATTTTATGCATTGTTTGAAGCTATTGAGGGGCCTTAAGTTATATATTATCATATTTTTCAACATTGCTAAAGGCTTAAGAGTGATTTCTTTAATTACTTGTTTTAAACTTGAGGTACATGTGTTTTTAGATTGGTTGTTAACCATTTATGATGTAGTTTTGTTAAGTATTTCAAATATTACATTAAAAATATTAACTTTGAATGCACTAGTTACTTTGTGATACATTATTTTGTGTTGGCAAAACTTCAATATAAATCACTAATGTTTTGACCTGATTTCATTTGGGTCCTCAATGTTTGAAACTCATCAATAAAGGTCCTTAACATTTACTGCGTTATCAAATTTGGTCCTTTTTTATTTTTTTGTTAACTTTTGCTGATGTGGCATGACTTTTTGGTTATTTTTGTTAAAAAAAATTGCTTTCACCCTCTGGTTTTTGAAAATCAAGCTTTGCCCCCCAAGTCAAAACTTAAAATATTTTGCCCCTCTAAACATTTAATTCACATCGTCAAGCCCCCTCTCCCCAACAATATTTTCAGTTGTCCCGAAAATACCCTTTAATTTTCCATATTTTAAAATTAGTCCTTCAAATCACGGAAATTGCCATTGGGTCCCTCAATTCATAAGGTATTTTGAAATTAGTTATTAAATCATTAAAATTGCTATTAGGTCCCCTAATTCTTAAGTTATTTTGAAATTCATCCCTCCAATCAATAGTAAAATTAGCAATTTGAGAGAATTTAGTCTCTCAAATTATCTAAACTTCTATTAGGGCACACAATTCCCAAAAGTTGGTTCAAGCTAATCCCTTTGATTGCTAATTTTACTATTGATTTGATAGACTAATTTCAAAATAGCTTAAGAATTAAGGGACCTAATAGCAATTTTAATGATTTGGGGAACTAATTTCAAAATGCCTTACGAATTGAGGGGCTCAAAGCAACTTCCATGATTTGAAGGACTAATTTTAAAATATGGAAAATTAAAGGGTATTTTCGGGATGAATATTGTTGGGGAGAGGGGGTTTGACAATGTGAATTAATGTTTAGAGGGGTAAAATCTTTTAAAATTTTCACTTGGAGGATGAAGCTTGATTTCCAAAAACCAGGAGGGTGGAAGCAATTTTCCCAAACAAAAATAATAAAAAAAGTCATGCCGCATCAACAAACATTAATAGAAAAAAAGGACCAAATTTGATAATAGGGTAAACATTAAGAACCTTTGTTGATAAGTTTTAAACATTAAGGACTCAAATGAAATCTAGCTATAACATTAGGGACCTATATTGAACTTTTGCCTTTCGTGTTTTATGCTTTTGGGAGGCGAGCATTACCTTACGCGTTTTCGCTATTTTCAACATTACTACAGTAAGTCGCTACGGGACACCATGGTATGCTAGTTATCATTTGCAATTTATTAAACCGTCATCTAGTTCCCAAAGTTAGGCAATAAAGTCTATGAAAATTTATGTCGAAAAAGTTAAAACTAAAATTTAAAAAAGTGTGTTTCACATCATAGGTAACTGATGTTTGCAAATGACCTAAAATAAAAAGTTGAGTTTGGTAACTTACTATTAATAGTATCCAAGATGCATATATTATTATAGACTAAAATTAGAATTTATAACCAAATTGAAAATTCACTCTTGAATGTAATGTAATCCACATTTGTAAGCTAGCAATAGTAGTTTCCAATGATTTTAACGTGATTTTAACCATGTAGAGATGGAAGTTTCCAAATATTTTGACGTGATTTTAATCATGTAACACGAGATAAAAAATTATTTGATTTTATGAAATGCTAAAACGTTAGTAAAATATGTTAGAATCACCCAAGATTTTATTTCTAAAAGTAGATGATTGCAGCGAATCATATCGAACGTCCGAATATTCGATTTGAGAATCTAAATATTAACTTTGAATATATAGTTACTCAAAGGGTTTTTAGATGAAAATCACCTTAACTTTTAGCAAAATCGATACTTACCACCTGTAGTTTTTATTTTTGACAGAAACCACCTTTGCTGACCGACATCCTTCACATGTCACACCTAATCGCATTTTCAGCCCAAAAAACACATGAATTGTCCATTTTACCCCCAACTATAGAATGCGCAGGGCCCTTAATTTATTACTAAAATATAGGAATTTATTACTAAAATATAGGTTTTTTTCAATATTAGTCCCCCAAATCTTTCGTATTTTGATATTAGTCCCTCATGTCTCTCTCCTACCCTACAATTCAAGAAAAAACCCTAAGCTCAAATCTCCAAACCTTAGCCCAATGCCCAAACCATAATTCCCAATCCCTAAACCCTAACCTCACCTCCCTCCATCCTCCCTCTCTTCCTCCTCCAATTTAAGGGAAAAACCCCCTCAATCCTCTCCTAAACCCTAACTTCACCTCCCCTCAATCCTCTCTCTCCCACCCTCCAATTCAAGAAAAAAAAGCCCCTCGAAACCCTAATGAATGAGCAAAAGATCGACGCTCTCCAGCGAGGACGACATTGATTTGGGGGAGTAAATTCAAAATATGATGACTTAGGGGAGTAACACGAAAATATGAAAGATTTGGAGGGACTAATGTCAAAAAATTTATTGTTCTAATAATTAATTAAGGCACATGTGCCCTGCACGTGTTTGGGAGATGGTAAAATGGGCAATTCACGTGCTTTTTGAGCTGAAAATGTGATTAGGTGTAACATGTGAAGGACGTAGGTAAGTAAATGTGGTTTCTGTTAAAAATAAAAACTAAAGTTGATAAGTATCGTATCAATTTTGGTAAAAGTTAATGTGATTTTCATCTAAAATCCCTTACTCATAAAAAGAATTTTGAATGTACAGTATCCACAACTAGAATAATATTAATGGTAGTCTAGCCCCCCACTGAAATAAATACATCTTCTAGCAGTGTAAAGACAATCAGGCCCCGTTGGTTCCCATAATGCAAAACCACTATTATTCAGCTCATTAACGATGTATCCATAAAAAATGTCTACTACAGTACACGTCATCAATGCATCCAGACCCCAGCCCCAGTCCCATCTCCCAACAAGGACGGGGAACAAAAACAAATTAAATCAAATAAAAAAACCATAAAAATAAAAATAAAACAGAAACCAAACCTGCGAACTCGAAGAAGAAGGAAACGTAGTTCCATCGGGCAAAACGACCCAACCCGCTTCCCTCGCTAACGCCGCGATGACGTCGTTAATATCCGCCCTCACCCGAAGGTTATAATTCCCGTGACGGCGGAGCCCCGTTAAGATCCGCGCCGTTATCGCCCTCCGGTGGCGCTCCCGTAATTTCGTCCTCTCTTTCTCCTCCTTCGGCCGGCCGCGGCGAATCGCTCCGATCCCGACACCGCTGGCGGCGCCTCCGACGCTGTGGATCTGGATCTGGTCACCGCCGGCTGCTTCTTGGGTAAAGAAATCGCCCGGTGAGGATACCGGATCCTCTTCTTTTACCTCCATCTCGATCTCTTCTTCTTCTTCTTCGCTCGTTCCTCCCAATTTCTCCATCTCTTGCGACATTAAAACTGTGTTTTTGGGGAGTTTTCGAGCTTGAGACCCTAAGAAGGTCCTCGATTTTCCATTATTAGAGATCCAGGACCTGAAATCTTCGAATTTTTCAAAAAATTACGAGATTCCGAGCAAAGAAGCTTAAAACGATTAATGAAACTCGTCAACTAGCCGGATCTTCAGCTCGAAACCCTAACAAAGTCCTCAATTCTTCATTAGGTGGATAGATCTAGGTATTGAGAGCAGCTGAATCTCATGGAAAATTCAAAAACTCGTAATTTTAGCCCTAATCCCGACAGAAATTTTCATTTTCAGAGATCCAGAACCTAAAATCTACAATTTTCAAAAAAAAAAATTAATTAACGAAATCCCAGCGAAATTGAGCTCAAACGATATATCGAACTCGTCAACTCGCCGGCTCTTAACTTTGCCGGCGAGCTACGGCGATCGAAACAGCAAAGCGAAATATGAAGATCTCCGACCGTGGGCTGTTCTCCGGCGAGATGACGGCTTCGATTGGCGGCGACTCCGGCGACGGCGGCGGCAGCTTTTTTCCCCCTCTCACGAGGGTTTCGCTCGTGTGAAACGAGTGGAAGCGTGTTACGTGCTAGGGTTAACACGAATGCTTTGTACGCGTGAGAGGAGAGGAATGGTGTGAGCTCCGACGGTGGAGATGGGGACACGTGTACGGGCGTGGATTGCAGGGAGCGTACGCGTGAAAGAGGCACGCCTGAGGACGGAAAAGCGTGACTCGTTGCGGTTACTGATGATAATGATAAATATTGGATATAAATGTAAAGTTAGTGGCCATGCTCGTGGCATGGGTTTTTTGTGTATATATACTTTCTCAACTTTATTTATTTAAAAAAAAATCAAAGAAATAACATGGTATTTTTCAAGATATTGTTAGCAACAGATGGAATTTGATAATTTGTTTCAATGCTATCTTAAAATAGTAAGAATATGAAAATAGGATATAATTGTGGATGATTTTCATGATCTATGTACCTTCGCTGGAACTTGTTGATCATTCCACATCAATAAAAACAAAAGGACTTATTAATCATTTTTTAAATTAAAAACTAATTATTTATCGCAATTTGTGAGGGAAAGAGGGTTATCTATAATATCTTTACAATATACATACTCTAGATATATACAAAGAAACAAGGTTGGAGATGATAAATGCTTCCGAATCTCAAGTTACACATGAATACCCAAAAATAAATGCTTTCGACTTTGTTAATACTTGAAAATGATTAATAGTTGAATACAAAAAATAAAAAATATAAAAATATATAAAAAAAAAAGATGTTTCAGCACCATTTCAGCATAATGCAACCAAATTTCTTCACAACTAATGCATAATGTCCCATTCGGGAAGGGATTTTTTATTATTATTAGTATCCGTCATATTTTGGAAGTAGTCCTTAAAATTTTCAACTAGCTGCTAACTAGGACTATTTGAAAATATTTCAAAGATTTGGCGGATTAACTTCAGGGATTCGGATCCTCTCCAATTAGATAGTAATTTAAGAGAATCCTATTCTCTCAACCCTAATCGTGCATTCCAACTTAGACGGAAGTGATTAAGCCATGTAGGATTTCTCAAGACTGGTTTTCAAAATAGTGATTTTGTCACTATGTCATGAAAACCATTATGTTGAAAACTACTCTTGCAATAGTGAAAATCCTACATAATGTAATCTCTTCCCTCTAAGTATAAATGAACGATCAGGATTGAGAGAATTCGGTCCTTTCTAATTACCACCTAATTAGAGAGAATGTATATCCTAACTTCAGAGTATGAACATTTTTTAGACTAATTTCAAAATACTCAAGATTTAAGGGACTAATTTCAAAATATGAGACAGTCGGGGGGTTAATATCTAAAAATACACTTCTGAAAAAAATATTATTTAGAACACATCTTGTACCTTGTTCTAGAGATATTCAATTTCATGACAAATCTCTTATTAAAAGACATCTTAATTTTTCCATTAAAAAATACATCTTAATTTCCACCTAGTTATTTCTTATAAGACTCCATTGTCTTAATTCCCATCTTTAAAATAGGAA
This sequence comes from Asparagus racemosus, assembly GCA_037177215.1. Classification (NCBI taxonomy): domain Eukaryota; kingdom Viridiplantae; phylum Streptophyta; class Magnoliopsida; order Asparagales; family Asparagaceae; genus Asparagus; species Asparagus racemosus. The sequence goes on along the minus strand of JBAKGM010000002.1, from coordinate 16,175,997 downwards.
CATTTTATAGACAATAGCTTGTATTTTCAATTTATATATAACCACATTTAAATGGTTTTTTTTTATTGCAATCAACCACCTAAGCTAGTTTTCAATTGATTTTTTAATAATTGATCCCACATAACCTCCATTAAAGATTACCTCTCTAATAAACTTGGTATTTGACAACTAATTATTATAGCAAAACTGAAAAAACTTAACTTAGAAGTGAGTCCAGGTGGTTGATTGCAACGAAAAACTATTTAAAAGTGGTCTATATATGGTGGTGTCCAATTGGGCCCAAGGCTCGGACCCGGGCTGAGGCCGGGCTTGGGTGGTGACGCCCGGCCTGACCTAGATTTTTAAAAAATTATATTATATATAT
>JBAKGM010000002.1:16147349-16169372 GCA_037177215.1 Asparagus racemosus | reverse complement strand
CCCTCACACCGATCCCACAAATCTAGATCCCACACCCGGCCTTCAACTTTCCTCGTCTCCAAACATCACCCTCTTCTCATCATCCACCTTGCCCCCCGTTCATCTCATCTACTCAACACGAGGGGGGGTTACATGATCAAAGAGATCATTTTACGAAGGAAATAATCGCCAAAGTGAGTGAAATTGACCAAGCGAAATCACCACTCTTCTCAGGATCAAAGCAATGCTTGATCCAAAGGGGTCAAGTGTAGATCTAGGATTTTAGATCTTGAGTTTTGTGAGGAATGATGGCTAGGGTTAGGGAATTATTTCACGAAGGAAATAATCGCCAAGAGAATGACGGCTAGGGTTAGGGGATTATTTCACGAAGGAAATAATCGCCAAAGGAATGACAGTTAGGGTTATTGTGGCTATGATACCATGTTGAAAGAAGTAATCAGAGAGGATTGTTTTAGTTCCCTCTCTTAGATGTTATTTATAATATCACAAACACAAAGAGGTTTGTCCCTAACCAATGTGGGACTAAACAACATAAAGAAACAACTCTCTACAGATACAACGATGGGGCAGTTGTTGATGGAGGTTACAGGCAAAAGATTGAAAAACGCTGAAGAGGTGTGCAAGGTATATTTGGTGGTTGAGAAGCTTAGCCAAAAATAGTGAAGATGGTGATTAGCAGGTCGTAATAAGCCATGATCAAGACGTGCACAGGTGTGACAGATAGCAAAACTCAGGCAATCCAGAGGCTCTATGTCAAAAAGAATGGCAACACAATTAAGGTGCTAAACTAGCAGCAGACGACACTGTGAAATGCTGAAAGGAAGTCACGTGAGAGGGTCACATGGGACACATGAAGTTCAAGGCACTCAACTTATGTGGAAGATGATTTGTGATTTATTGATCTCTTAAATCTCACATTGGACAGTCTAAATTGATGATCGGGAAATTAGGGAATCAAAAGTGGAGCTCTTTTGACTGAGGAGTTGATTTTTAGGTGCTTGGAAAGCGATTAGAAGGCCTCAAAAATTTTGATTAAATAATATATTTAATTGAAGGGTTTTTTTACAAAATAAATAATTATTCCTACTTAATATGATGAAACTCCCTATAGTTTAACTTTATTAGAATGTTTTACATGAATTAATCATGAATTAATCCTAATTGAATGAAATTGTAAAGGAGATTTCCATACGTAACCCTTATGGTTAGAAGAGCAAATGAATTAATTTAGTGGGTTATTTTACAAATAGGCCCATATGCTATATAAATCCCAAATTAGGGTTCATGTTCTTTTTCTCTGAATGTATTCTTTTTACGACAGGAGTTCTACAGGAGAGGAAGACCAAAGAGAGAAGAGTCCTAGCAGGAGAACTGGATCTTCATCGTAGGCGAGAGTTTCTGTAACTTGATTACTTGTTCTAGGGAATTCTTTTGTTATCTTCCTCTTATGAATTTAATTAGGTCTATGAAAATCCTAGAAATTCATGCTTACATCTTAGAGTTTCTTGCTGATGTTATTCCTTTTATTTTTGGAGTAGTTTTGATGAGATTAAATCAAGTTTACTCTAACACAAATGTTAAAATCAAGAAAAAGAATAGGTTTTGATTAAAAAACCCTAGTTCCCATAGTTTCCTTGATGTTTGATCTTGAAAATATGGTAAAACGTGTTAGAAACATGTATATATGCTTCTCAGTGTTGTTTGTAAGAGTCACGAAAAGTTTCAAGGCAAAACGATGAAGAACGAGGTGAGTTGGATCGACAACAACATCAGAATTGATGATCAGAGTTGTCTGATGACGACATCAGACGTCTGATTTGAGATCAAATGTCTGATGCTCTGACGCCTGACGTTTGAATATAGATTCAAATGTCTGGATTAGATAGGCAAATGCCTAAATTTGGTTGATAAAAATAGTGCCTCTTATTTTTGATACAGAGACACCTAATTATTTATTTCAGACGCCTAGTTTTAGTTTCAGACACATGTTCTGAGTTTTCAGATGTCTGATTTTTTCCAGTTTCATAATTAACTCTCTAATAATGTAATTAGTGGTCTAAGTAGACCAATTAGCTATTTTAGCTTGTTTTATGAGAGTTTATGATTATTTTGATGATGTAGGAGTAGTCCCATGAGATGCTTACACGTAGTTAGAGTATTTTAGTCACTCGGTTTAGCTCAGCACATGATAAATATATTATATAACTCGCTATAAGGTGAATGAATAGTTTAGTGAAATCATTATAGATAATTCTTGCTAGAGATGATATATTAGGATGTTACACATAATCTTTGTATATATAGATGGGTGTGGAGACCTATATCCTAAACTATAGAGTGTTCCCCAACGTAGTTAGTCCTAATACATGAGTTGACTAAGTAACTGATCCCTGACCTGGACTATCCTGGCTATTACTAATTAGGTTATGTAAGGTTGCTATAGGATGAGAATTTTAGTACATAAAATTACATGTGTAAGTTGAATAACAACGAAATGGGGGATAAGTTATAATACGAATCGCAACTTAATGTTGGTTGATTGACCAAAGGACTCCTATGTGAGTTCCTATTTGATGAGTTGTATTAGATATGTGCAACCACCTTAAGCAGGCAGATTAATCATTTGATTTCCAAATAATAACATAATTAATATCTTTAAAAAGTTATTTATGTTGTTTATATATATTGTGTGCACAACACAACTTGAGATATCATGTTGAGCTTATGATCAATATTCTTTAATTCATATTTCTTTATATCTAGGGGATAAGTTTTTATTTTATTTGATAAGCTAACTATTGATTCTTATAGTTTTCCCATATTTTCTTGCTTAGACCATACGTCTAACCTCATTTGTGAACCCCTTCTTCAGATAACGAAGTGAGTCCAATTGCAGTGGAACAAGTCTACTTGAATAAGCAGGTCATGAGGAAATAGCCAGCACCATGTAGTAGCTTTTCATAAACAATAGAAGTTAATTGTTTATTTTGATACATTAGATTTAAAAGATTTTTCTTCAGGTATAGTATCTAAATTTGATGGTCGTATTTAAGCCAAGACTTTGTATTTCTTTGTGAATATTGGAGTAATCTATCTAGTGGATGTGATACTTGGATAATATTTTTATAGGTATGCAGTAATTTCTTCGAATGCCTTTTGGCATGGTTCATCCCACACTAATAAAATTTTTGCACATTACTTTGGTGAAAGATTCACACAACCAGGGACATTTGAGATGAATCTTCTTATGGGCCTTGAAAGACCCCGAAGTAGGTTGAGATTTTTCAAGGGGAGCATTTCTAAGATCGCCTTTGTCTTGTCTGGGCCGACATGAGTTTTCTTTGCTGTGATGACAAATCCCAGAAATTTACTACTAGACATCCTAAAGAATGACTTGACTGGGTTCATCTTGAGGTCGTGTTTCACCATGATGTCAAAGGCTGTTCTTAGATCATGTAGGTGATCTTTCTTTAATCTTCTCTTGACCGCTAGAGAGTCTACATAGCATTCAATAGTCTTTCACAAATGTTCACTAAAGATCTTGCTCATCACATGCTGCTATGTCACCCCAGTGTTCTTCAGACTGAGCAACATCTCTGTATAAGCAAAGATCTCCCTTGGGGTTTTGAATTGCGGTATGCTCTTAGTCGTTGCTATGCATCTTAATTTGGTTGTAACCAGAGTATTCATCCATGAATGGCACGCGTTTGAAATCATATGTATTATCGATCATGATTATAGTCAACACAAATTTGGATGGTCCTTTTCTTCTTAGGGACATGAACAATATTAGATACCCACATACACCTCTTTGATAAACATAGAATCGAGGAGTTTCTGTACTTCTTCATTAATGTTTGCATCATGTTTGGCTTAAATTGTCGCTGAGGTTGTATAACTGGTTTTGCATTGGGCTTGATGTTGAGACAGTGGACAATGACATCTTGATCGAGACTAGGCATATCTTCATAAGTCTAGGTAAACACACTGATGTATTCTCGCAGAAAAGTAACTAGGTCTCAGCATTCATCTGGATGGAGACTTGCATTGACGAAGACGAGTTTGTAAGTAACCCCGTCACCTAAATCCACCTTCTCCATTTCGTCATCGGTCAGAGATTCATGTTGTTTAATCATGCTTCCCACTGAATATCCAGCTATTAGGCCCAGAAGGGTATATCCTCATCATAGTCCAGCGACACAAATTCCTCCTCGCTATGGCTGATGGATACCATGTTGACTGATAACCCTCGGAATGTCGTACCTACATTGGCATTTGAATCCTACATCTCCATGTAAGAGGAATGGTCGTTGATCTTACTAGAAGAATCACAATCCAATTCTAAAGCTTCTGCGGGGTCTAGTATCAGAGTCCTCTATTCGTCTTATCATTGTAGTTTTCATCTCTCCCCTTCGAGACGAAGGGCTTCACCTTGCATGCACTACCCTTATCGAAATTAAGTCCTTGACATGTGTCGAGATCGTACCCCCAGTGTTGCATTTATTTAAGATTGGATGTTATAATGATTGAACTGCAGAACTTTCTTATTGGACTCCTCATCAGCGGACACTTCAGAAGTCAGATTAGCCTTCCCATAATATATCACCATTTGATTCTTGAATTTTGTAGGCACTATGAAGCACACTTCATGCTGATCTTTAACCCTTCGGTTATCCTAGCTTGTCCTAATTATAGGCATGTGGAGCGACTTGCTGACATTCAACAATGCCACTTGTTCTGGAGTTATCCCTCCATCATCAAAGATATTGGTCATACAAGAACCCTTAACAGTAGTATCATTACAATCGACCTTAAAACCTTTTACATCGGTTTTGATGACAATGGTAGGAGTCTTTCGCTAGTTTTGTGCTTCCTTCAAGGATGTCTTTGGATCCTCAATAGCTACTAAGCACATTTGCCATGTTGTCATCGTGGTGATCATCCTGGTAAAGTCGCGCGTCGACACAATAACTTTTGAGGACTCTGAAGGGTCGCTCATCCACGTAGATCTTGCACTCAATTCTGTACGGATCATTGTATTTGATATTCTGGTGTAGGGTAGAGGGGACGAGCACATTTTTGTGGATCTAGGACCACCCCAAAAGGACATCGTACGATGGTTCGGTGTTAATGGCGTAACATATCACATCAAACTTGAGTTCGCTAATCCAGAGTTTGAGCTTTATCTTTTGATTAGGCATAAAAATATGCAAAGTCGCAAATACATAACTATCAAGTTATAGTATAATATAGATGTCGAACTCATGACGAATGTGTGCATTTGGAAATTCTAATTTGGTCCTAGAAAAGTGTGGACAAAAAGGAGTAAAATTGAAAGCATAGAGATATAGAGAGGGATTTGTCATAAAAATAAAAAACATAAAACAAGAGGAAAGAAGGAAGAAAAAATTAAAATGAAAATAAAGATGCAACTAAAAAGAAATAAAAACAAGAAAAGAGAAAGAAGTAGGAAGAAGAGAAAAATCAACAAAATAAAATCAAAGAGTGAAAAATCAAGAGCGGAAGACAAAAATAAAACCAAGAAAGATTGAGGAAAAGTAAGTGGAAAAGTTGAGAATTTAAAATTGAATCTACTAGTTAATTTCTATTAGGATTTATGAACTACTGTCTATTTATCATATTTTACTTTAGATTTGAGCATGATTATCAAACTACTTAAGGACAGCATATCCAATCAAATTATCATCCAATCAAAATAACCATCTATAAAAGGAATAAGCAACTAGATAGTAATTCTAAAATTTATAAGAATAATCTATCAACCTCTTTTTCTACCCAATAATAAATTCTTCTTCTACTAATTAGTTCTCTAGTTGATTATCCTAAACATGATCATTGTAAGTATAAAGAGAGCAATAAATAAGCCATAAAAGAAATTATACTAGTTTCCATACAAATCTAGATTTCCTGCAAGAATTAGTTACTCATTTTGCAAAATAATAATAAGAAAATAAAATCTACACTAATAAGCATAAAAGAACAAGAGGTAAATCTAAACTACAAGCAATAAAATAAAATAGAAAATCAAAGCATAAAAGAGTAAGAAAATAAATCTACACTATAAAAGCATAAATTTACACTATAAAGTAATAAATCTAATCTACCAAATATGAGATAAAAATAAGAAAATAGAATCCTAAAATATGCAAATATTCTAAAATAAAAAAATAAAGGAGAAGAATAAAAACTTACATTGTAAGGGGTTGGCCAATTATAAGCGAATTTTCATCTTCATCATAAAAAAAAAGAATAAAAACCAAAGAAAAAAGATAAAAACTTTACTCATTGCAAATAAAAATTTTATAATTTTGGAAAACCTTCTTAATTAAGGGTGGCCCTCCTCTCCAAAATGGAGTTTTTTAACAAACTTTTTCACACTCTTAATTCAATACTTGAGAGATGGGCTTTGTGGACTTCATTTCTCTTGCATTCAATTCATTTAAGACTCTTTGGCTTCTCTTGAATGCTCTTGGTCTTCTTAGGATTTAGCTCAACCTTTAAATATTTGAATATATATTAATCAAATTCAGATTTTTGTTAGAACCTACTACTGCTGATGAAATTTCTAGAATCCACCAATTTGGATGGCTCCGTCTTATAGAGATAGGTGATGTGTGTGTGTGTGTGTGTGTGTGTGTGTGTGTGTGTGTGTGTATGTGTGTGTGTGTGTATACATACATACATATACATATATATAATATGTTAAATTCTATTTTTTTTGAATTGGGAGATAATATCTTTTCTTTGTGGTTGACCATCCTGAGCATGAATTTGACTTTGTTTTTTTAGATTTGATTTGATGCGCAATTACATGTCAAGTTATTAATAATTACAAAACAATAAAATGATGAAAATTGAGATTTTACTTCTAGACTTGGTCATGGACTTTAAACTTATGCACTTTGGGCTTCATTAGAGATCTTTTGGGCTCAAGATAATCTACATTTAAACTCTTATTCGATAATTCTTTATTACCTGCAAACTAAGATAAAAAATATTATTAGCAGATATATTTATTCAAATAAAATAGATAATAATTGTATAAAAGTATAATAAAATGTAATGATCATCTTTCCCAACAGATCACTATTATCAGCATTAAAGCTGAAGATCTTGGTGTCTGTATGATAAAATCGTTGCAACAATATCTGAATGAAGCGTGACATCCTCTTCTTGATGATACTGATGGTAGAACTAGATCAACTTACATATGCTCTATCTTTGATGAATCTAATTACCATATGAAATAAAGTGGTCTTGTGTGCTTGATGGATGGTATGAGTATATCTCTTTTGGAAAATATTACCATAGGCAGGTCCCTCTCCACATGGTGGTAGTGGATACATAAGTAGTCCTCTGTCTATCCCCCTAATGGTTGGATTTGAGTGAGGTAAACTGTTGGGTCCCTTGGAGCCTCCTATAATGTTGCTTTCATCTCTGGGGCTAATTGAGGTAGCTTCCAAAGCATCACTCTTACGGGAATATTTACAAGTTGCATTAGGATGTTGAACGGGCATGATCTACTAGGTTCAAGCCTATCGTTATTAGCCTTTGGAGCTATGAGAGGTGGTACCGCCGTCGGATTGGTCGTTTGGTTGATGGTCAGGGCTTATTGTCCCTCCTGGTCGATCTGGTCATCTTATTGTCCCTTCTGGTCAATCTGGTCATATTTTTGGTGAAACAATCTGCCACTCCTAAGTCCTTCCTTCGTATTTTTGAGCTGCAATAGCTACTAACACCTTTGCCTCTTGAATTGTCTTGGTTGCTACTTCTTTTTCTTTAAATGCAACAACTGCCATAATTACCTCGTATTCTGAATCGGTGAGATTAGAAATTAGCCCTTCATCATCACTGTAGAGGACTATCATAGTATTGCACATTTTCCTTTACCCTTTGTATCTTTTCAATGCAGCTAGGCAGAGGTCCATTGCTCATCCCTTATAAGGTTAGGGTGCACCCACATGAGTTCTCCTTTAGAGAGTGTCACGGGCGTAAATCCCTTGGTTTGCTGCCTATGTCAGTCATAGTTTATAATTTTCAGCTCTACTTTTGGGATTGGCACTACTCCATCTGTAGCACTTATTCTTGGTAAACGCCCAAACTGAACCGAGATCATGTTCATCAAAATTTACTTTTGATATTCTCTTAGTTCCAACAATCTGGCTTTGTGCAAGTTTAGAATCTTCTCTCAACACAATATAGTCCTTTGATGGGTGTCGCAACGAGTGGTGAAAGACACAATAGTTTGAGTCATTTGTACACCCTTCTTCTTTGGGTCTCTTAGGTCTTTCGAGGTTGATGAATCCTCCCCTAATAAAGGCTTCAACCACTTTTGGGATTGCTTCTTATTTGCAAGCATAAACTCTATCGGGATCTAACTCGAACTGATTTTTCCACTATGAAGGATCTTCCCCCTCGTACTATCCAAGCAGGGGTACCCGGTTGTTGCTAGGGTTAGCATTGGGATGGTAGTTATTGTTCGTATTCCAGTTGTCATTTTCATTATTGTTCTACCATCTTGGTGGCTGTGCCTAAGTCTGCGGTGTGTGTTGCTGTGGGACATAAACTACCATCACTAGCTTAGCCTTCCCATTGGTGCGCAGTTTGCTAGTGCCATGTTTACCCTTGCTTCCTTCATTGTCCATCTTATATGGGATACCACTGAGCCACATGGTAGTAGCTTCAGCCCTTTCAGTATTCTTGATTAGTTCTTTCCAGTTTTGGACTCTAGGACACCAAATTGCTTAAGGATGTGAACCAGTAGGCGGTCACAACAAGCATCGATGATGAACTTTTCAGACATTCCGCCCTTCAACTCAAGGCCAAGTCAGTGCAATCTCTCAATGTAGGTTTAGATCTTCTCACTTAGCTTGTAGACTTCATTCTTTACTCTTTGATAAGTTACCTCAGAGTCAATTTTATAAAATCTCTCGATGAACTTCCTCTTCAAGTCCTTCCTTGAGTTCACAGAACCTGACAGCATGCTCTCGAACCAACGTAAGGTAGGCCCTTTGAGCGGGCAAGAGAACATTCGCACTGTGATGATATAATTTCCCAACCATCATCTTGCTTGAGCTTCAAATTAGCAAAGGTGTGGTTGCGATGACCTGGTGCCATTGAAACTCTGTACCGTGACAAGTTTATACTTCTCAGGATATGGTATATCATCCCAAAAAGCCGAATAAGACCTAGAGGTTCCATCATTCTATTCTCCTTGATTTTTTCGAACTCATCCATTTTAGTCAAGAATCGAGATAGGATCGCTGCCATGGTAAGGTCCACAATTGCAGTTGATTCATTGTAACCTGCATTGACGGATCAATTTGACTGCTCTTCTTGATGGCCGAGTTATCCGTTATGGAGTGGAGGCACTGTTCGAGCAAGCATGGTGTGTGCCACCCCCACAACGGATTGGTTGGCCACCCTAGTTTGCTCTAGATTTGAAAGTGGTGTTTCTAGAGTAGCATTAGGATTATCTTTTGACAGATCAGCCGTTTCTTCCAGATTAATTGTCTCTCGGGCAATTCAAGTATCTTGAAGGAAGTTGGTGACTTCCTCTCTACTCCAATCATTACGATTTATCAAGGAGTGATCTATTTGCCTTTGGGCGTCCGCCATCATTTGCATCTGTTCTTGTATACATTCCTTCACATTCCCCTGACTTAGGATTTTATTCACCAACTCTCGAATGTTGACTTCCTCTAAAGGATCAAACAATTGTTCAGAGTTTTCTCTTGCATTTTTTGACACTAGTCTTTATGCTTCGCTCTTGGCCCTTCTTTAGGTGATGTCATGTTAACTTCGGGTTTCCATGACTGTTGTGAACTCCTTGTGCTGTTCAAGACAGAAGTTGAGTGTTTTTCTCTGGGAGCTTCTTCATACATTGTGTTAGTTACATGACAGGCCCGAGCTCACAATGATGATTTGGTTATCTTCGAGCAAGTCCTAAATGTGGGTCCCCGATAATAATCTGAGAATTCATTCGAGTCCTCATCTTGATGCCCACCTTTAGAATGGTTTGTTTGCGATGTTGTTCTCTCATATAGACATGGACAAAGTAGGCTCATCTTTGTCAGTGATTCTTGAGGCATGTTTTCTGCAGGATTGCCTTATCTTGGGTTGGGTCTAAGTGAGACCCCTAGATAATCGCTCAAAATCCAATGGTCTCAAGGACTGAGTCTCTACTGATAATGGTGCATGAGACTCAATCAGACCCTTAACAGGAGAGCATATGATACAATATTGGACATTTCCAATGGTTATGACACGGCACAGGTAATGTTGGGAAAACATAGTCATTACATGCTTAGTGATTGGAGGTTGATCGGTAACTTTCAACTTGCTAAGAGGAGAATATGGACGTTTAGTTCTCAGGTAGCCCTAAAGATCGAAAGTTAATTCTAGCTCTCCACGACCTGCTGAGCAGGTGATTTTCCTATCCTTGGCCCTAATCGTGCACAGATTTTAAGTCCATACGGTGTTACCTTGGGTTGTTCATTCATTCTAACACTTTGACGAGCCCTTCTTCTAACACATCATGAAGCTATGGCATGTCATTCTTCATCCTGAAATATGGACGGGGTTGTTTGTGACAACCACGCATCTCCATGGGACTTCGAGACTTCTTTTGCATTGGTTTTTAACAGATATCTGAGCAGAACTTGCTTTTGGCTTAAACTTGCATTCCGCGGGGACTGATGATGTGTCCTCACTTAGTTGGATACCTGTAGGACGGTTAGAGTCTGTTGGTACTAACTTTTGCTTCGAGCACTGGGATGGGCAGCGTATGGTTCTATTGTATTTAGTGGTCAAGCTCTCAACCCTTCGGGAAGATTTCCAGTTAGCCTTAGACAGAGACTTGATCGTCTCAACGTTGGTGGGATCTTCGATTGCAACTAGACATGATAGCTCTGTTAATGCCACAGAGGTCATTCGCGCTTGTTTGAGGCTTCCCTGAGTGCTCCTCTAGTAAGCCTCATAAATGACATAGTCAATCTCAACGGTGATGGTTTTGATGATCATCTTGGGTGCTACATTATCATACCGCGTTACGACTTTCTCGTTAGATGAGAAACCACTCTCTAAGGGAGTTGCCATTTAGTTTCCATCAAAAGATTCATAAAGATTCGAGACAATGATATAGTTATTCTCTTTTATTAATATCCTAAGAAAACTATAAAAAATGTTATGCTGATTTTAGTTACAATTTCAATTATGGAAAGTTGTGCTGAAGGAAACTAGACGTTGGCTCCGTTGACCATATGAATAAAATAGCACCATTCTTATGACAACCCAGTGAGATTGAAATGAGTTGCTTCGAAGGTCCTTGAGATAAAGAATAAACGTTTTATGGAAGGTTCGCCTGGTTGAACAAGTGAGAAAATTGCCAACAATGATCAAAGTTGGATTGTTATACGGCTATGCCGACACAATATTAAAGATCAGGTGTTGACAGCTAGAAATGAATAAAATTCACAAGGGAGCTTCTTCTATGCACAGTTCGAGCTTCGAGTAGTTGCGGAACAAGTGGAGGGTAGTAATGGCACAATCAATCCTCTGAAAATCCTCTTATCTAAAATTTAATGAAGAGGGGTATTTATAAGGTTCACGTTGAACTGCGTGCAGAGTTTGTCTAAGAACAGTTGGGTTTGTGTTCCTGCGACCACCATGCTGTCGACCTGTCATATCCATCACTTCGCTGTATTTGCATTAAATGCATTGCGGGCATAAAATCTTGCGGGTCGTGTTCATTATTATGAGAGCCAGCTCTTCAGTCACTTCGCATTTAATGCGGCATCGCCTCCATTCCTGTGTAGCCGGCGAGAAGTCGTTGACATCATTACCTCTATTCAATCAATCCATTGTAACATGACTACCAAACTCAGCTTGAGCAGTTTGAGCATTACGCTTGGTTTGGTGGCACTTTGCCTCAAGACCGTGCGCCTTGACTTACGTGTCTAGTAGACTTCTCAAAATCAATGCATTAAATGGGCATCAGTGTGATTATACTTTTGATGAAGCGATCAAATCGCGTCAGTGATGCCTAGTCTTCTGTATAGCCTGCGGGGTCTGATTTCCACGGGGTTGGTCCATGCTTGTCTTTATATTGTCCGCCGGTGTATACACCAGTTTAGGTCCAAGCAAAGTTTTAGGTCTGTACCGAATTGTATTTCCCCCAGGTTATGTCTTCTCGTACTTAGAGTTTTAAATTCTTTCTTCCTTTAACCCACTTCCTTAGTTGCATTGGGTTCGTGTAGTATGATCCAAGTTATCTCTTGGGGGCTCATGTTCATGTATAACTTATCTTTGTTGAATATTCTATACTTTCTGACTGCCTATGCAAGGAACGTGCAATTTCAATGGATTGTCATAGACCAAATGAGCTTGAGAATAGCATTCAAAAAAACATAAAAGGCTCCTTGACAGTTTGGTTTCAGGTTTTCCAAGTCTCCATCGCCCAACTCATTAGATATTGAAGAAGAAAAGTAAGCACAGGTTGCATAACTCCATTGGAAGGTTCATTGAAATTTCGTCGAAACGTTTGCCCTTTAACTTCAATTGTTTCATTTTTTAAGTCGCTGTGCTGTTTTGTTTACATCAAGGAACGTGTAAGAATAGCGTTCAAGAAAACGTTAAAAGGCAACTTGACAGTTTGGTTCCGAGTCTCCATCCCCCAACTCACTACATTTCGAAGAGAAAAGTACGCGTAGATTGCATAATTCCTTTGGACGATTCATTGAAATTTCATCAAAAGTTTTGCACTTTCATTTTTTAAGTCGCTATCCCGTTTTGTTTACATCAAGGAACGTGTCTTATTACTAATCTCTCAGTTGCATTGAAAGCAGACATTCATTCAAACTGGGCCACAAATTACAATTGCGCGGAGTTTGATACTTAGGGGCCATGAATAAAGTAATGAAAAAGAGCATAAAATTATAGCTAAAGAGAAGTACATAAAGAATAAATATCACAAAAATATATTAACTTTGGATGATTATCAGATAACCTCTCATAACTTTCAAAATAATAATAATAATAAATAAACAAATAAATAAATCCTTGAGATATGGGTTATCAAAAACCCCCTTTATGTTTAATATTTTTATCAGAAAACCTCCTCCTATCTAGCTAAACATCAGAAAATTATAAATTTTACATGGGTGAGTAAAATTTTGCGGGGGATACTTTTGCTAGTGAAAATGGATGGTTAACACTGTTTGAAGGTTTTTTTTTTTTAAATAAAATCTTAAACTTAATGCGGTTTTCTGACAACCCCTAACGTAAGGGAGGGTTTTTTGATATTTTGAAAGTTGGAAGGTTATCGGATAATCACTCAAAGTTGAGCCTTACATAAAACTATATTTATTTCAGTACTTATTGACCAACCAAACAAAAATCAAAAGGCGTTTGTTTGGTGATCGTGAGTCATTATTGACTGACCCATTTTTTTTCTTATAAAAAGCTTTACCCTTCCGCCTTTTTGCTTCAAATCCTTGTTTGTCATGATTTTTATCTCTCTCTCTCTCTCTCTCTCTTCCTGATCTCTCTTCATTCAAATCATTTTTCTCTAATCTTTTGTTGAATTCCTCAAAATTTTGGTAGAAATTGATGTCAGCAATATGGATGGTTTTGTTCACGTCAGTGGTTTTCAGTTCATTTCAGAAAATCAATTCTCAATTAGTCGTTAATCTTACAGTTATCCATAATGCTACCTCTTTAGGAGCAGGTAATAAATCTAACATAATACTTTGATTAATATAACTTATTCCTTTCAATGGAATAGAAAAAGGATGAGAAAAGCATTATTAATTGTTAACTTTTTAGATAATTCGTTACTATATACAATGTTACTTAGCCCACATGTTTTTTTGGGCCAGTCATTAGAAAAAATCCCTTAACTTCGAACAATTATCATATTACCCCCATAACTTTCAAAATATCAGATATCGGAAAACCCCCTTAAGTTAGGGGTTGCCAGAAAACACCCTTAACTTCCAAGGATTATCAGATAGCCCCCATAACTTTCAAAATATCAAATATCAAAAAAAAAACCCCCCCCCTTAACTTTAAGATATTATCAGAAAACCCCTTAAAGTGTGATCCACAATTTTCACCGGCAGAAATATTCCCATGTGTGATTTTACTCACCCATGGGAAAATTGCAATTAACACTGTTAGGCAGGTTTTCTGATAAACTCTTAAACTTAAAAGGGGATTCTTGATAACCCCTATTGAAGGATTTTTTTTTTAAATTTTAATAACTCCCATACTTAAGGGAAGTTTTCTGATATTTTAAAAGTTATGGGGGTTATCTAATAACCATCCAAAGTTAAGGGGAGTTTTCTACTACTTAGCCATTTTATTATTGACTAATATAATGCACGTGTTTTGCACGTAAACGTACATGTATTAAGTTTTAAATTTTTTATTGAATAGTAAAACTATGTGTTAATAAATAAAATTGTATATAAGATTGTTTAAAAAGAAATGTATGAATTAAATATTATTGTTTAGTTATTGTAATTGAATATTTTTCATATAATGATCGCAAAGTGTTAACATTTTTTAAAATAAATCCCCAAATCTAAAATTATTCTTAAATAACACTACTAATTCTATAAGTTCTCTTAAATATGCCCCTCTGACTTGAAAGTTGTTAACTTAAATCTAAATTAACTAAACTGCATAAATCTTGCTAGCTTTTTCCTAATGTTCCCTAGTTAGTTACAGTTGATACCCACAACATATTGCAATAGTTACTTTTCGTTATAATTATTTAATAGGGTAAATTACACTAAACCCTTATGAACTTTTAGCCCATATGAACTTTCAAAATTACACTAAACCCCTAATGACTTTTCTATTTCAAAGAAGACCCCCAATAACTTTCTGAATTTTGCAAATAACCCTTATAAATTAAAACCAGAAAATTGCATAAAAACATTTTGAAAGTTATTAGGGGTTTGGTGTAATTTATCTAAAAGATATTGGATGCTTTCTACAAAAGTTATTAAGGTTTAGTGTGCTTTTGAAAGTTTATAGGGTTTATTTATTGCAAAATGCTGAAAGTTCAGGAGGGTTTACTGTAATTTACCTTATTTAATATTATAATTTTTAGTTCAATTAATACTATTAAAATAACTATACTGTCTATATACTATAAAATATTTATCTAATTTAATTTTTTAATTATGCACTTAAATAGTTTAGTACTATAAATGTTTTATAAATTTTTATTATACTATCATTAACAATTAATAGTACTATTAGTAATATTAAATAATGTTTTTGTAAAAAGGTTAATTTTCTATCATTACCAAGTATAGATTGTTCAGTATTATGTAATAATTATTGAGAAAATACTCTTAAAATAATGTTAAATTATTTATTTAATAATATAATACTTAATAAATAGTGTAATTCATAATTTATGTGATATTATTAAAATAATTATACTATTTATGTGATTCTAAATTTATTCTATTTATTTTATTGCTTATTGAATTATACTATAATTCTTAATAGTATATAGTAATATATTATTCTATTTATACTATTATTTTATTTATTTTATTATAATTCATAAATAATTATTATAATAATTTAATTGGTTACTACTAATAATTGTGTATGCTTACTTTAGAAATTTTTTTATTTTTTTATTTTTAAGTAATTAATAGTTATAATATTATTGATAATTATAATTATTTAGGAAAGTGGGGAGGTGCATAATTAATAAGAGGCTATATTTATTTAATAAAAGATTTGTGTGTGTGTGTTTGTGTGTAGATTTATGTACTTTTTTGCATGTATATTGCTTGCAGTTTGTTTGGATGGAAGCCCGCCGGGATACCACCTCCATAGAGGATTTGGCTCTGGCGCTGGAAACTGGCTTTTACAGATGGAGGTAACTTGTAGCATACGAAATGTTAAATGAGTAATGCATGATATTTAGTTTGATCAATGTTCATGTTTATCATTTAAAAGATATAAAACACAGTCTAATTGAATATTTTTCTATCCACGTCCTTGATATGATGAGTTCTGAT
Organism: Asparagus racemosus; assembly: GCA_037177215.1. Taxonomy (NCBI): domain Eukaryota; kingdom Viridiplantae; phylum Streptophyta; class Magnoliopsida; order Asparagales; family Asparagaceae; genus Asparagus; species Asparagus racemosus. The sequence continues at coordinate 16,153,302 of JBAKGM010000002.1, read as the reverse complement.
GTCTAATGTGGATGTTTCTTGTGGGAATCAGCAACATTGCTCAAATATCATGCTTGTAGATACACTATTTGAGGATAATTGTTAGTTGACCCCTTTAAGTGAAATTATGACTTGGAAGGTCTTACGCAATGTTCTAATTTATTCTTACTCTAGTCAATCATGCATTTATTGTTCGGTGCCGACTCAAACTCCAAGTTAGATACGGATTTGAAGGTTAGGCCCAATCCTAATATTTTTCTTGGAGACCAAGTTGACTATTCCTATTCTAGTATTTTTTTTTTTTAGTAGAGAGAGATAGAGAGTGAGAGAGAGAATATGCTTGTAATCAGGGCTTTTCAGATAATGTAACTAGGTTCAAGGGTACTATGAGAGAGAGGGTTTCGCAGTTTTTGTTTGTGCAAAAGATAACAATTTGCACGTGATAGTGGATTGTTTTCGATCACGTAGTTTTTCCTTATTGACGGTTTTCCATGTTAAATTCAGTGTGCAATTCTATTTACTAAGTTTGTGGTTTTCGGAGTTGTTACGAGATTTAAAAATCCGAGCAAGTGGAATCAGAGCTAGGTTCAAGCGGTGTGCGATTGGTGAAGGCGTCGGCAATCGAGGCTAGGTGATCGACATTAGGCGAATGAGAGAACCAGATACCATTGGAGGAGAGGAATCACGTGAACAGCATGCGAAGAAAAAAGTGAAGGTTACTGTAGCAAGGCAGCGGAAACGCTGTTCACGTGGGTGAGGAGTGTTTGGTTAAAAATTATTTTTTAAAATCAGATCCGATGGTTCAGTTTGATTTCTCTCTTCCGATCGAGGATTTGGAGGCAAATTTTGGTGATCTAAGAGTCATTCCTAGGATTTTTCGACGTGCTGAGTTCATTTTTTATGTTAGTTTTGCCAAATTCAACTTCTACAGTGATTGATTTGAATTTATTTCTGGTTAGAGAATGATGACATCTTCGGGTCTGAAGTTCGATATTTCCTCTATGCAATGGCAAGAAAATTTTTGCAGTATGCAGTGTACGATTCAAGACCTTCTGGTGCAACAAGATTTTGATCAAGCTTTGGAGGAGAAGCCTGAAGGTGGTTAGCACAATTCGTTTAGCATTCGCCCCTGAGATCAAGTACAATGTTACGCAAGAGACCATGCCAAGGGGGTTGTGGGACAAGCTCAAGAGAATTTATGCATCAAAGTCGATGACCAACCGATTGTGTTTGAGGATCGAGCTTTATTCATTAATGATGGAAGAAAGTACTGCAATTCAAGACCATATCAATGCTTTTAATCAGCTAGTCTACCAAATTATGAATATGGATGAAGAGATTAAAGAAGAAAAGCAGGTGCTACTCCTATTGTCATCCCTACCGAAGTCGTACAAGTTGTTGGTTTCGATGATAATTGCAAGGAAGCAGACTTTAAAATTTGATAATGTGACAACACTCCTATGACAGAATGAGAGAATAATGGGGAAGGAGAGTGTATCTAATGATGGTGAGAGTGCACTAGCTTTTGAAGGTTCTAATTGAGGGAGGAATAAGGAGAGATGTGATAGTTTTTGAGGGAGATCAAAATCTCAGGCCCGAGACGGCAGTGAAAGGGAGTGCTACTATTGCGGAGAGAAGGGTCACATTTAGTTTACATGTTCCCAGATGCGAGATGATTTGAAGAGTATTAGACAGTTGAAGTTTCAAGAAAATAGGAAGAAGGAGGAGTCCTTAGCAGTTGTGTGTGATGAAGATGTGGTGTTGATGATGGAAAGCACTAATACTAATGTGAGCAACATTTGGTTGTTAGATTCTGCAGCCTCTATGCATGTTTGCAACAACAAAGAGTATTTTGAGGCATTAAAGATGGATGAAGAATTTGGTGACATAATCATTAAAAACAATGAGAAGATGAAGGTTGAAGGCGTTAGGAGTGTTCACCTCAAGATTCACACTGGGAATGTTAGAATTCTTCGTCATGTGAGATATGTGCCGTTATGTGGTGCTAATTTAATTTCATTGAATGAGATGGCATTGCGTGGGTACAAGTATGTGGGTAAGGAGAGTGGTGCAAAGTGTACAGAAATGGTGATTTGATTTTGCGAGAGAGGGAGAATAGCAACTATATTTGCTATTTATATAGGTGTTTTGTTAATGGTGTAGGTGACTCTTCTCAGACTCTTGTCCACAAGGGAGCGGTGAAGAACAAGAAGAAGAGTGTGAGTTTTTCTAAAGCCGTTGAGATACTTAGAATTTTTCATCAAGGTAGGATATGTTAGGTGATGACTCAAACTCCAAGTCGGATTCTAATTTGAAGGTTATGCCCAGTAGTTTTCTTAGAGGCCAAGTTGACTTGGAGGACAAGTTAAGGATGTCTTTAAATAAGGTATCCTATTCTAGGGGTTTTTAGTAGAGAGGGAGAGAGAGAGACAATATTCTTATAATCAAGGTTTATCAGAGGGTGTAATCGGGTTCAAGGATATTGTGAGAGAGAGGGTTTTGCAATCTTTGTCAGTGCAAAACATTGAGGTGATAGTGGATTGTTTTCGATTCCATAGTATTTTCCTATTGAGGATTTCCCATATTAAATTTTGTGTGTGATTCTATTTGATGTGTTTTGTGGTTTTTAGAGTTTTTACGAGATTTAAAAATTTCAACATTTATGTATTCATAAATACTAGTTTTATTTAATGTTTACTATCAATAAACTAAGATCAAGGTTTTGCGTTATTTCTAAGCTCAAAGAATATGTATAGGGAAAACATGCCCTTTGAAAACCGGAAGGGTATATTTCACTTATACCGTCAAACCCTCAAAACTTTGAGGAGTTTTGCACAACTTTGTATGTTCCGCTTAGCCCCTAAATTTATATCGCTTAACCTCCCAAAGTAATAACTTAAACTTTGACAAATCACATGCCAAGCACGCGGTATAAAAAGGATGAAATGACCCCTCAATGCATTAAAGTGTTAGCCTTTTATATCTTTTTTTTCCATTTCAGACGCAACATTTTAAAAGATTATTTTGATCATTTTATCATTAACCGAGACCACGTCAAGAGATTGTAAGAAAGACTTGAAAGTTCACATGAGAAATTCTTAGGTGCTCCATGAGCACCATGTGGCATACACCACATCAATCATGACATGTAGCAACCAAAAAAAATTTAATTCCATCACCTTAACATTTGCTTGTTATTTATGTCACATGGTCTACTTCTGTTAGTGGGGCCCTCGACCCAAAACAGATAGAGGATGATTTATTCAATCACATAATTTAGACTCCTAGAATATGGCGCCCATGTGGCAATCTATTTGATTGTATCAAAATCAAAGAAACTAAAAGAATTATAGAAATAAGTAAAAACGGAAGATAAAAATCTGAGATAAATGAATTCCAATTTGTTGAACTCTACTTATAAGGTCATGTTCTATAATTTGGTTTGATCTTGTAGTCTAAATAATTTCGTACCATGATGTATCTGAGATAGTAGTAATTAGTGAAAAAAGAATACTTGTACAAACCTAAAGTGACTCCATCTCCAACAGTCCAAAGATAGGAACCGTTAGAATATTCAGGTGTATGTCAACTTGGTACTCAATGAGATCCTTAGAATTTTTTGTTAGGTCAGTTTGGATGACGGAAGTATTAGAAGTAGAAATTAGCTTAAAGAAGTAACTTCTAAAATCATAAATTTGGAAGTCGTGGAAGTGTTTTCTTTTCTTTTTTTTCATATATCTTTAGGAGTAGTGGAGATAGTACTTCTTCCTCTTCATTTTACTTTTTCGTTTGGATAGCAATTGAAAATATTATTAGAAAGTAATTAATATATGTTGCTTTCATATTGTTCTTGTTTGGATTGTTATTGAAGTAAAGGATTGTTATCAAAGTAAAGGATGCAGTTAACATATACACCATGATAAGATTACATTCATTCTCATCATTAGCTATATCAAATGGTACATAAATATCATTATACTCAAAAATACAAACAAAATTATCCTTATATATTTTCTTTAGGGTGTGTTTGTTTCAAATCCCAAATATCTAAGAAAACAAATCTTGTAGTAAAAGATCATTTCCATGCTTTTCTTGGAAAGAGTTTATTTTGTTTGTTTCACTCAAAAATATTTGTTGGATATGATTTCCAAGCTACTTTCTCAGTTTGGCTCCAACAAAAAAACTAGAAGGAAAATTACAAACCATCATATATTTACAAACATACCAAGCACCCATAATTTAGTTCATAACAGACTGAACAAGCTGAACTGAAGCAAGATAGGGACTGAACAAAGATGAACAATTTTGTATCATCCCTTGGGTATGCTCGTAACCAGTTTGCAGCCAGCATATGTTTACAAAATAAACTGAAGCATTTGTCAACCACATGGATTGCAAAAATGGTGAGGCTGCAAAATATCAAAAGATAGTAGAACACACTGATCAAAGTGTACTCAAACAATGACGAGCTCAGATAAAATTATTTCATCATCGTATGCCACACCAAAGTTTATGTATTAGCATTGTAGGCTGCAAAATATTGCCTCGCCTAAACATATGCAACATGAAAATTTGATTGCAAATCTTACAATGCGTTCTCAAAGCAATACCATTATCATAGCCCAATTATTAATAACAAAATCAAATAGAAAACCGTCATGAATTGCGTGTTCATGAACTGAATAACAATAACAGGGTATAAATATGAGTGTTCGCGGGGAAACCAGTTGTTGACATTTTCAATAATCTGCAAATAAACTCGTTACAAATTTATTTTTTACAACGAAATTCACGCAATAACACGCCTTTTTATAAGGCTTTTACAATGAAAATATCAAAAAATCAAAATTACAACTTTTTTCAGATTTGAACAAACGCGGGGCCCATTTATCGGACCCTAGCTTGCGTGGGATCTTTGCCTGTGCCGGGGACTTCTTTTATGTCTGTGGACCACCGAGCGATCCTGATCTTGGATTGATCTAGGTTTTGGGTTTGCAGATCTGACGGGAATCGACCCACGAGGGGGAAGATAACCGGAGCTGGTGAGATCTACGAGGAGAAATCACGAGCTATCTCTGAGTCTAGGACGCAGCCTAGACTAGAGGGTACCCTGAGTCTAAGACACAGCTTAGACTAGAGGGCGAGTTTAGATTTGCAAACCTGACCTTAGATCGGCGGGCGTTGTAGTTGAACGGCGTAGATCTGCAGTGTATGCAGTGACGGTTGTTCTTGACTTTAGCAGCGCTCCCGCGTAGATCCGAAATTTTCACCAAAAAATCCAACCCTAACTCTGAGGACTCCCCCTGTATTTATAGTGTAAAGGGGGGGTGAAAGTGCGTGCTCGGCCAAAACGGCTGAGCACTTCGGCTCTTGGCCGAAGCACTTCGGCCATGGCTGAAGTGCTTCGATCAAGTGGTCGCTGCGCTTCGGCCGTGCCGAAGTCCTCTTCTGTTGTTTTCGACGTTTTTTTCATCGTTTTGCCATTTTCTGACGTTTTGTCGAGTTGCCATCTGCTCTGATTTATTTTTAGATATTTCCGGTCTTATTTCGTCGAGTCCGGAATTGGGTTGACACGGCGTTGTCGCTGTTGGTCGTGTTGACGTTCGAGTCTAATCGACTCGCCCGGCTGATTCCCCGTTGATTTAGAACGTGACCGTCAGATTTATTCCACGATACGTCGTTCCGTTGATGTGTACACCTGGTCGACTTAACTCAGGTGATTGTCGATCCGCTTCATGCGTTCAGCGTCGCTATTGCATTGTCAGCTGTTTCTCGGTCGCGTCGGTCGATGATTCATCGGTCGCGAACCCACCTTCACGAGTCCGGTTCAGGGATTGATGAGCGATTTTCAATGCCTACAGGCGGAACAAGAGAAAAGAGGCAAAACAGCATCTCAGCCAAGGCCGAGACACCATGAGGTGTCTCGGCCTGACCGAGACACCAAGAGGTGTCTCGGCCACTTGGCCGCGACACC
>JBAKGM010000002.1:16125918-16147249 GCA_037177215.1 Asparagus racemosus | reverse complement strand
GCTACAATATTACTAGGTAGCATGGCATCAATGTGTGTTCCATCTATCATTCCAATACAGTCCTATAAATGTAGACAGATTTGTTAAAATTATTTTTATTTGTAGTCTTTAGTAGTTGTGTTGAAAAAATTACCTCGAAGTAAGGATAATATCGAAGGTTGTTGACAATCTCTAGTGGCACTTGATTTGGTGCTTGTCGAACGTAACGGTCACGTAATTGACAAATGGCATATAAAGCCTTGTTGAAGTATCTACTAATTGTGGTGGCGCGAGCTGATGAACACGAGAAGTTTACCGCTAAATCAGCTTTAATATATTATTTCACATCCCATTTCTACCCTTTCGCCCCCAATTCCACTCCTTCAGCAGGGATTTTTTTCCACCCACATTCTCAGCTTTTCTCTCTTTCTAAGAAAATTTTTCATTTTTTTTTGAAACAAACACAAAACAGGGAAGCTACTCCTTTATAAAATTGTTTTTACTGATAGCAGTAGTAACTTTCCACTCCTTTCCAAGTTTTTTTTTCAAACAAACACACTCTTAAAGAGTCTCTTCGTCCCTCCTTAATTTTACTCATGAAAAATCGTTAAATTGTACATGAGTGCCAGAACGAACTACCACCTTAAGGATGCAATGCATAAAAACCAATTTTAACTCCAATGCAAATCACAAAGAATATGTATACCAGCAAGAGTCATGGAAATCCAGTAAAAATTCCCACGATTTTCTGTAAATTTGAGGTCTCAAATAATCTCAAATTTATTTCTGACATCAACTAATAAAACCTAAAGTTTCCTTGATTATTAACTCCCAAATAAACTCATAATCAGAAGACCTGGCTTTGTGAAAGTTTCCATCTAGTAATACCGAATTATTGCAAGAATCTAATGATTTACACAGAAGGATCAGTTCTTTTTAAGTTGCGTAATGATATCTATATGACATAGCCAACAAAAAGCAAGGAAGAAAATGAATCAAGAAACAAGGGGTATTTTCATGCAATAAAAATGGCAGTGAGAAATTTTGATCGCTAGTATAATGCAGGTTTTCCAGGCGAGAGAGATGATGGCAAGAATAATGCACGCCATGGAGGGTGGGGATTTTGATGGGCTTCTAAAGAATCCCTATTTTCAAGGATACTCAATCTTCATATGGACCCCACCCGATGTGTATTTTCAGACACCTAAGGAGAGGAAAAACTTTGACGACATAGGGGTGCCATGTAGGCGTCACGTTAGTATCTTAGGAAATAGCTTTTCCGGTATGTAGTAAAAGTTCTTTGGTAATTGAAGGCAAGAAGGTTTATACCCATGTGTTGAAAATTGATTTGGTTAGATTTCATAGTGCTTCTAATTTAGTTTTGTAGTTCTAGAAGGGGTTTTGATGAGTGCCCATTTGGTGGTTAGCTGGAACTAATGGTGACCGGGATTGTTCGAGTTGGGGAGGTTGGTGTCTGCATGGGAGATGTTTGAGTAAATGCCCGAGAGAGATGAGGTTTCTTGGGTTCCCTACTTTGTAGATATTTTTATTTACGTTTGCATGTATTTACAACTTAGGATACCAGCAAAATTAGAGTATGACACGGTGATTGCGATGGATCAGAGAAGGGAGAGGGATGAAGGAGGAAATAAGGATAGATTAAGCATTTTAGTTTTCATGGGTATGTTTTCAGTATACATGCATTATTTGGGCTCAAAATAATTTATTTATGTCTTTTGGGTTTTATGAGGAAATTTGGAAGTCTGTGAGTTAACAATAAATGGCAGTAAGACATTGGGTCCAAAGACAAAAGAATCCAAGTAGGACAAGAATGAAGTTGTGCAATTTGGTTGTGAAAAGTTCTAGATTTAAGATAGGATTAATTAATTAGGTGTGTTTGGCAACTTCTCAAAACGGAGTTAGGGCTGGACCTAAACCCATTTTAAACAAATTTGTGTTAGGGTAAAACTGCGTCAACATTGGCCCAGTTTTACCAAGGCCAAATTTAGACCTTAAAATCGGTTTTGTTGGACCACCTCCCCCTAGTCCCAAACAAAATCAGTTTAGTTGAAAACAAGGTCAAAGCCACTCCTAGTCCTATTTTAGGATGTTACCAAACACACCCGGAAAAAAAAAATGAAAGTTGGTTTAATGGCTTGATGAGATCATTGTTCCTATACATGAACAACCAATATATCGATATTTTTCTTGCCAGTCCTTAGAATTATCATTATGTTACTTAAATGAGTGTATTTTTTGTCATGCTCATTTAAATTATCAGATGAGTTTTGAGCCTAGAGCTTTTTGAGTCCTAAGCGAACAACAGTGAATACATTTTAAAATATCAATTAGACTTACACAAGCGTTAATTGTGAAGAATTGAGCAACGAAAATACTGACATTTGACGATATTAGGATGTTACATCTTCGTATTCAAAGTATGATTATAAATTAAATTTTTTTTCCTTACAATTACTAGTAGTAACAACAACCACTTCAGAGTCCAACTAAAGTGTAAGCTGTGCTCATTTTTGCCTGTTTTTGCTTGCAATGTAGGGAGGAGCATGGTGCAATGATGAGCTCTCATGTTATTTTAGATCAAAGACTGCATTTGGGTCCTCTCTATATATGGGCAGCTGGAATTTCTCTGGCATTCTCAGCAATGATCCCTCCACGAACCCTGGTTTGTCATTTTCTAATTGTTACATCGAATTCTAGATTTACATTCTTTTTTAATTTAGAATTAAAGTTCAAAAGCAACCATATGTCTTTACATTATAATTGAAACTATATAAGGTTTATAATTTTAGTTTCTTGGAACAGACTTTTACAACTGGAATCGTGTATATATTCGGTATTGTGATGGCGGTTCGTATGCTGGCAATTCGGAGTACAAAAACGGGGTAAGCCCCATCAAGCAGTCCACATATTTTTTTATGATTAACAAATATTTATGATTGCCATTTTTTTTTTTTTTTTGTCTTATAGCATAAATGAATCTGGTTTGAGTCAAATTTGAGAAATATCAAAGGATTAAAATTGAATGATTTTAAGATTGCATGCTAACTGGATTGTCAACTTTCTAATATACGTTAGCGTCAACTTTCTAGCAAATATTTTTTGAGCATGATATGTCTATAGGAAATTCATTTGTGAGTATAATATTACATTTAAAAAAAAAATCAAGAGAGTACTGAATTTAAATAGTACCTAACAGACTAAGCTTTTTCCTCAGATGGCTTAATTAAGGAGTTTTACTTTGGTTTTCCCCTTGAAAACTTTTAAACTCATTGGAGGAATTACATAATATACATGATTCATTAAGTGCTTTTCCTTTGATTCAGAGCACAAGCCACTGTTCTCTTTTACTCTAACGAGTCAAAAGTTTATTCTTGTTATGCTTCTTGTATTTACCTGACATTTACTTTTGTTTTATTTCTCAGACAAAAAGGCTTTACTTTAGAGGGCTAAAGATATGGGATGCCATCATTCATGACCTTTTCCCTAAAGGACTACAACATGCAGAAAAGGTATACTTCTAATTTTAACAAATTGCCATTCACCGATGAAGTTCCATAGAATTTTTCTCTCGCATATTTCTAACTTAATTGTGTTTTTTGAAATTTGTCAAGTCATAGGAGAAACTTTATAGGTATCGTCTCAGTTGTGTTCTTAGGGGCTGTTTGGTTGGCTGAGAAACTGAGAAAAGGAAATCAAAACACGTGACACACCCATGTGGGGGTGTTAGATTTTCTTTTCTTGTGTTTGGTTGAGAGAGAAAAAAAAAAGATGTTGTGCATGTGAGACCCACCCACTAGTGAGGTAATAGTTGCTACGGGCCCCAAATTAAAGGAAATCAATTTCATCTCAAAAAGTTATGAAATGGGCTTGAAAACATGGAAATGGGTCCCACAACCTATTTCCCATGAGTATTCTCCCAAAGTTAGGTTTCTAGGACATGAACCAAACAGCCCCTATATGAAACGTGGAAGATGAAACGTGGAAGCTACTCGAAATCCAAAGAGTATGTAGCATACCTTGGTTATTTCTCAACTAGATTCACCGAGAATGAAGGGATTCATTAAAATAAGTAATATCCCCATCTCTTGTTAGATAAAATTTAAATTTATTGTTCACAGGTATATCTTAGTATGTGTTCTTGTGACTGTATCGTAGCTTCAAAGCATTTGCTTAGAATGCTTTACAGTATTAATCTTCTTAAAAATATTGTCTTAAAAATTCGCCGAAGTGCTAGTGTTCGTTTTCAAGTTTTCATGATATATTAATTTATAATTCTGTAACACAGAATTGGATTTTTTATTTATTTATCATAATTGATGTCTTGCATTTCAATTATTTTCTTTTGAATCCAATAATTATTAACTCATCTAAATCATGTTGCTTTTTCCAACACATTAGGTACTTCTTTCAGGATGTTCATCTGGAGGGCTAGCTACTTTTCTCCACTGTGACAATTTTGCTCAGCTTTTTCCTAAGACAACCGTTGTAAAATGCATGAGCGATGCAGGGTTTATCCTTGATGTGTAAATGCTGATACTCTTGCATTTCTATAATTATTTCATATAATTTTGGTTTCAAAAACCTTCAACAATTTTAATCATATCAATTTGACAATTTTCAATTTTAATATTGTTTAGGAAGGACAAATCTGGCTATAACACTATAAGGCCCTTTTTCCGCAGTCTTGTTAAATTTCAGGTCAGTTCCCTATATTGCAGTTTTAACTCCCTTTATATTGTCAATTATTTATAAAGAGAATTCTTGCAGGGAGTAGAACAATCTCTGAGTGAAAAATGTGTAAATTCTCACCATGATCCCTACCTGGTATAATCATCCATTTTCTTATATATTCCTATTCATTATTTACGAGGAATATTCATTCTGAAACTTTTGTGTCTAATTTGTGCAGTGTTTCTTTCCACAACATGCATTAAAACAAATCAAAACACCATATTTTATTTTGAACTCAGCATATGATGTGGAACAGGTATATCGGTGTTTGTTAAAAAAAATATTAAATATGTTGTAGGAGATGATAATGTGCTTTCTTTGATAGAAAAATGACTTCATCTTAATTCTTTTTTGTATGCTGAACAGGTGGGTAATATATTTGTTCCCCTTTTTTCTGATCCGTGTGGGCATTGGAAGAATTGCAAGCTAAACAACACAATGTGTACTCCGAATGAGATCAATATCCTGCAAGGTTACTGATCCTATCACTTTCTAATTTCCTATTTCATGCAATGCTAACTGTAAGATATTGGTTATATACTTTTGGTGTGCTAGCATGTGTTTCTTTATAGCGCTTAATCATGAAAAATCAACTTAAATATTCCATTGTTGGGTTTATAGTTTTCTTCGGTTAAATTTTTTTCTCCTTTATAAATTTAGGGAATGATGTATTATCACCATATAAGTACCTGAAATGAAAATTCATGTCTCAAAAGAATCAGAATATATTGTTTCTTTCATAATGTTAAATTTGTTTATTATATAATTTGGAGAGCTTCATGATAAATTAACAGAGAAGTGAATACATTATAAGGTACATAAACATATACAATGCACAAAACTTGTGCATGTATGTGTTGAACTTGATTAATATTGTTTTAATCGTACAAGTCCAGTTTTATGAGTTACCTTGCTAGTTTCTATGGTATATATTAAGTTACTAATTTACAGGATATAGGTCACAAATGCTGAAAGCTCTTAGCTCAACTAAATTCTTGGAAAATTGTGGTGGGATGTTCATAAACTCTTGCTTTTCCCATTGCCAGAGTGAAGACCAGGATACATGGTTTGCACCATTATCCCCAAAAGTGCACAATAAGGTACTGCAGCATTACAACTAAGCACATATTTCAAATATAAGCATATTTATTAATTCCTAAAACAATTTAATTTATGCTTAATCTTCTGAAGCATCTACTTGGCGTTGCAGACTATCGCAGTGGCTGTCGGAGATTGGTACTTTGAGAGAGAAGTCAGTGTGGAAGTAGATTGTCCATATCCTTGTAACCCTACTTGTCGTAAACTTAACTCTTTAGTTCAGGTATTGGCTTCAATACGTTGTGCTAGTTCTAAATATAGTATTTGTACCAGAAGTAATTGTTAATCTCAGGTTTCTGTTGTTTTTCCTTAATAAAACTATGCTTATTACTACAATTAGTAGATACACACATGCACAGATCATTGTCCAAATCCGAACACAGTGACATGACTGTTTTATCTGCACTTTTTTTCCTAGATGTTTGTATAATTAACTAATAGAGTACATGTATACTTATTGCTATATTGGTAAAATGGTGCATAAGGATAAGATTTTTTTTTTTTTTTTTTTTTGGGGAAAAGGATTATAACACACTCCATCAGTCCATCTTATATGTAACTTTATTCAGAAACGACTACTCCGTGATCTATCAAAATCATTTCTTTATAAATTAGTTTTTGGGACAATTAACAACAATTGTAGCCTCTATTGTTTGTTGTCACATAACTCTGTTGTGTTGCTTTCGGATTCATAACTTTCTGTATCAAAAGTTTGACAGGAAATATGTTTTAATTGCTTTCGAAATAAGTTCTCTTAAGAATACTGGTGGAGCCTAATTTTCAGAGGTTCATTTGAAAGTTCCTAATGAATTTCCTCAAAGAGAAATTTCGTAATGGATTAGTCGTATGTCGCTAAATCACTTTTACCTACAACTTTAATCTTTGGGTAGTAATAACTAAGCTAGAAGAGCTAATTTTTAGTCCATACTTGCTTATCTTCTTTTAAGTTATTAACACTGTTGTTACTAATTAAACATTTGCCATACATGTAGATTGTTAACCTAGAAGGAGGAGCGCAGAATTTAAACATGACTGAGAAGAATCCCCACATGAAAAATTCATGCTCGCACTAAAGTGAATCTCGTAGCCAAGATTCTTCAGAGGACGAAGATGACTAGAATTTCGAGGAGTTTCAGAAATTATCGTCCAGTTTATACGAAATTATGCACGCTAGAACACAAAAGCATGTACCTTTTTTGTTATTGTTGTTCTTATTTGAATGTATTTAAGTTGCGTAAAGATTCTAAACTTTTTATGTACATACATTTTTTTGTCGTAAGTTTGGTTTATACATGCCAGAATTTTTGTGTTGCTCCAGAGCTCGAGGACTCGAGTTAGAAAAATAAATGGTCTCTGTCTGCACATATCTGTTACATTGTAGTGTTTGCTTGAGTTTGGATCCCCTGTTGAGTTTGTTCTTGTGCTTGGCCAAAAAGTTATGATCATTAGACTGGACATTGAAAATGAAGGGGATAAATTGTCACTTTCAAAATATTAAGTAATTTTCTATCGATCATGCAAATGTTACGGGTATTTTTGCAAGTTACCCTTTATGTTAGCACTTTTTTGTTATCCGCGTAATGTACGGAAATTCAAGAAAGATGGTTGGGTGGTTAATGATTGATTTTGGGAAGAAGAAAAAAAGAGGGAAGAGGGAAGAGAATAAGTAAACCCATAAGATTTGCAATTTTAAAAAAAAAATATCAACAATGATTAGAATAGTTTCAAAAATCACAAAAAATAACAAATTATCTTTATTAGAGACAATGCCACAAAATTTTTAGTAAACTGTTGCGATTGGCATGCATCAATGTAAATATGTTACGTGATTTGATCATTCTCTATATAAGAAGATTTATTTAGACTAAAAGCTTATGATACATTTTCAAATAAAAATTTTTTTAAAAGACACCTAATAACTCATGATATTTTATTAAACTCAACATTAAAAATCAATACGTTTTGTTTGTAGAAGAGCATAAAAATATCACATCTAAAAATATATGTATCCGTATACTACGTTAGAATGCAAATATGGCTGCTAAAATCTATATCCGATAGGATAGAGTTACAGATATGGATATGTAATAAACTATCAGGATCTGTATTTGAAATATCTAAATATGTGTCACACAGTTGTACATTTTAATGCTTTGATTAATAGATTTGAGGTTAATTTTGATAATCAAGAGATCTAATCTTCACCTTTTTAAATATAACATCAATGAACTCTCTTGCATTCTAAACACTATATATATATTTTTAATAATATCTAGTTATCTCATATCTTATTCACACGCATATACGTAATTGGCAATCGGATGTAGATATGAGATATGCTCGGATCTGGGCTTCTAGGGCACCATTAAAACCGGATCCCAAACCCGACCCGTCATCTCTCTCCTCACCGTCAAGTACCCGACGAGGGTTTGTCCTTCGAAGAATCGCCACTGTGCTCTGCTCTCAAATCGATCCGACAATGGCGAATGGCCGCAGCGAGAGCGAGAACGAAGTCAGCGATGAAGAGATTGCATTCTCCTCCGAAGAGGTCGTTCTCTCTCACAGACTCTTATCTCTCTCTCTCTCTCTCTCTCTCTCTCTCTCTCTCTCTCTCTCTCTCTCTCTCTCTCTTCAATCGAAACCCTAACTTTTCTTTAACTGCAGGAGAAGGAGATAGAGAGAGAGCTCGCCGATATCCCATTCGAGGAGCTGCAGAGAGCGAGGTCCGATGGGTCCCACATAGCCCGTCCTAGACGCAGGGCCGACAAGCGGCAGCTTGGACGAGCGAACAAGAACAGGTGAGGGTTGTTGATTCTGAATTTTGTAGATTAGGGTTTTGGTTTAGGTTTTGGTGTAATTTTTGGAAATGTTTGGGGGAAATTGGAAAAGGCCTTCGGAGTTGAGTTGCAAGGTGCCAGTTGGGAGGTTTAGAGAAGTTATCCAAGCGCCAAAGAAGGTTAGTAGTTCTGGTAATTTCTTCTTCTTATTTTTTTTAATTTGTTGATTATTGGAAGTGTTTTGTGAAGAAAATGTGCGGTTTTTATGGTCTGCTTTCCAAAAAGTTGAGTTCTTGGCATTGTTTTTATGCAGTTTTTCCTTTCACTCTTTTTGTAAAAATTTAGTTTAATATGCTTATTGGAGTGACTGCCTTAAGAATATTAACATCGTACAGCTACTTTAGCAGGCTTCTACCATATGCTTCTAGTTCGATTAACTTGTATAAACTATGATTTGAAACAGCTAAATTGAAATTTATCTCCTCTTGCAAAGTTGGCCTGCTTATATGCTTTGCAAGGAGGGGGATGCTTAAGATCGGCCTCGTGTCTCAAAAGATATTTGGTTGTATTTCATTGAAACTAGAAAGGTATTGCATAGTTCTTATGTTCACGTGGCTCAAAAGATATTTGGTTGTATGTCATTGACAGATATTGCATCTTGTTACGTCCCAGTTCAGACTTTGATTTTTAAAAGCATGTGGATCTGAAAACACTAACTGGTACTGTTGTTTTCAAAATAATTACATTTACTTTCCATCTTGAATTGGAGAGGTTGGCATATGCAGCTTGAACTTTCCATCTTGAATTGGAGAGGTTGGCATATGCAGCTAACTCCTGTCCCAGGTCCTTTTGAATTTCTGGGTCATGGTTTTATATCCAATGAACACATGAGAAGTCTGTATCAAAACTTAATAGATTGATTTCTATTAATAGCTGGAGAAGATTGAGTGAACTATCAAGAGATATAGTAGTTGTGAGGCCCATCCTTCTAATGACAATGGGGTTGGTGGATCTCACCGGTAGTGGTGGAGCCATAAATTTATCTTAGTGCTGTCACAATAAAAGAACAGCTTGTACTAATTTTCCTCACGTTAAATATAATCAGAACTTTAATGAGATGCAAAAAATACATTTAACTAAGGATCATTACAATCAACCGCTACATTTTTTTATGTTTTAAAATTGTTAATAAATAGCCTCAATCCTCAATCATAATTCCTATAAATGCATGTTCTTGGAATTTGGTCTTTTTAAATTTATGGGTCATCTTTATATCCTGAACACTATTGAACACCAACCCTACTACATGAATAATGGTAGCCTCAAGCGTGTAATGACCAAACTAATTGAGCATAGTTAAATACTCTGGATAACTTCATTTCATGCTTGAGGCAGTTAACAGTTAAGGTTACTCATTTTTGTTTCATGGTATCATTTGCAATTAGACCCACGTTTTTTTCAATTTCATCATAGAGAGTGGTGTCACTTCACACCACGCACTAGTATTTAGATCCGCCTCTGCTCACTGGTCCTTTCTCTTGGCAGCTCATTTTGCTAAATGAGGTGGCTACTCATATCCGACATCCTATGCTGGTGTTGTCTTACCTTTACTAGCCGTGCTGTTAGAACATTCATATAGAGTTTTTTTCATGTTGAAATTCAAATAGAACATGAAACTTAGGACAACCATATCCTATGAGGCATAGGGTGTGTGGCCTTAAGGGTAAAAGCAATGAAAACAGGTGCATGCATACTTTTGGCTATGCTTGCCTGCTTTTTGTGCATACTGTACCCCTATGGAGTAGTTTTGTTGAGAACTTTAGAGAAAGGGATGTTCCTTTTCCCCCCTTTTTTTATTATTTTTTTTAAATTTTTTTGGGTAGAGGGATGGATAATTCATTAGTTAAATGGCCCAGTTGTGTAATCTGGGGCTACTGACTTTTCATGCTTCCCAAACCTGCTCTTTGATCTCTGGGCTTCTGACACGGATGGAAGGAGTCTAGCCAATGTGACTATCAACATAGTACATGAAAGGACGAAGTTGTTTAGATCTTTAGTAAGTTTTTTCGCAATACTTATAGCGAGAAAAAAAGAAAAAGACATGAGGAAAGTTGGCATATTAAACATTAGCTTTTCCTTCACCAGTCTGCTCAGCAACTATATTATATATTTCTTATTTGTTCCTTAACTCTTGCTCTTGATTGTCCTTTTTTCAGGTTGTTCGGGATCCACGCTTTGAATCATTATGTGGACAGCTTGATCCCGAAGGGTAATTTTCTTTTTTATTCCAGTTGCTATCTGGAGTTCCTCTTTCTTTATGTCTGTATGTGATTTGTTTTTCTTTTGACTATGGTGTAGACCATACATGCAATGAACCATCAAATTTGTTGATAATAGTTAATCCAGAGGTCTATTTTATGATGTTTGGTGTTAGTTGTAGCAAATGACTCGATGTTTCTGCATCAAGGCATTAACAGGAGATCTGGCAAACTTTGACCAAAACTTATTGCTCTAAACAAAGAATTCAGGCTATTCTTCATATGTTTACTCATTGCAAATGCTGGTCTTTGATGTGATTTCATATTGCAAACTATGACAATATATGCATAAGTAGAAGGATATTGCAAACTATGATAATATATATGCATGAAAAAGAAGAATATTTGCTACAGTTGGGTCTCTCATGGATGTATTGGTGGTTGTTTGTTTTGGTGTCTTTTGCACCTACGTCCAACATTATTGTTCAATATTTAATTCATCTTCGTAACAGGTTGCTTCCTTTGCTTTTTTTTTGTTTTTGGCATATGCTGCTTTTTACTAACATGTTTATTATATGTGCTTATGCCTCTCCTCTTATTTTAGGTTTAGGAAGAGATACAATTTCTTGTATGACGTTGAACTTCCTCAAGAGAAAGAGGTGAATTTTTCTGCTCGTTGAACGAACTAGTCTGTTTAGATGTTTGTTTGTTTCCTATTCTGCCTATTGATAATGTTTTTGCTGGACAGAAACTCCAAAAGTTGATTAAAAAGTCGAAAGATGCCAATGTTATCAAGGAGTTGAAGGACCACATTTCTTGGATTGTAAGTGATGCATTTTGAAAGAAACGTCTCTGATTTAGTTTGGTTTGTCATAGTTTATTTATTTAATCTACTTTTATATTTGGTGCTGTTATAAATAAACATTATGTGTATAAACAATAGCTATTTGTTATGCTCTAATTCCAATCAATGCACATTTGTTGATCTTGCAATATTTTCCTTTAAATAGAAAAGGTTTTAAGGTGATCAATTTTTTCCTTTTATATCAGCATGGGATTATACTTTAGTCTTGCTACATATTATGGCTTCTTAAATTGAGATTAATGCATAAGTAGGTACCTGCTTATTAGCCACATCTTGTATGCTTTACAATATCAGTTGATTTACTGCTAAAAATTCTTGATCTTACTAACTGCTCATGGAATGTTACTTTTGAATTGAGAGAATTAATCCCTGGAGTGTTTGCTTGCTCATTGCTTATTCATGGAATGTCCTTGAATGTTGGAGAAGTCTGGCGAGGATTAAGTGGTGAACTAGCATTATCAGGTCATCATACATGATGAGAAAGCAAAATTCTAACTTTAAACAGCACAACTTCGATTTGAATTTATATTAAGCAGGATTGATATAATTTCAGCTCATGAAATTGATTAGTAAGGTAATTTGAACCTCGATCCTTAGAAGTAAATTTTTAGCAAATGGTATATCATAATATCTCCTTAAAACTGAAATATATATTGAAAAAAAAGAAGAAGGGTACCAAATATATGATACAAAAAGTAACAGACTAGGCTGTAAATTGTTGAAATATTAAGATAGATAAGACTGAATTACTAAGAACAATTTTTATATATTACAATGACATTAATAGAAGGTAGAAGGTGTTCTTAGGGAGAGATTTTGGGGGTTAGAAACTGTACAAAATCAATAAGAAGAGGTGATGGGGAGCGGCGTGAGGGCTTCGAACTGGAGACAAGGAATCGTCGACGACTTGGCATCATGAGGATAAATTCTATGATAAACAGTAACCGGCGTTACTATTCCACTCACCAACCATAACTAGTTTTACTATTTGTTGTGAACAGTGATATCGCTACAGTCACCGGCAAACAGTGACAATCTTTTGGGGTTTTTTGGAGAGGAGATGAGTTGTAGAAATCAAGAAAGATAATTGGAAAAGGATTTTGATAAGTAATAGGCTTCACACGTAGGGGTTTCACACCCTAAAAATGGGCTTCACACCCTCATAGCATTTCACATGCCAATAAGCAATTCACATGCTCAATATCAAACTCAATTTTTTTATTCATCAATGTCTCTCCCTCAAGAAGGATTACATCTCTTATTTATTGGAAAAGAAAACAACTAAACACTTAAGGCAGTAAATAAAAATCCTAATCAAATCAAAACCTTACAAACTGAAAGATGCAATCAAATAAAATCTTAAGTAAAATAGAAAGAGATTTCAAAATCAAATCCTAAAGAAATCCTAACTAAAATAAAAGATTACATGGAATCAATTCAATTATTATTAAAATAAAAATTGTCCTAATAGATCTTAAAATCTCTTGATAGATAGTTCATGATTGTCCTGCATCAAGAGGCATTAACCTCCCTCTGTTTCTTTCATCATCAGCATTATTGCCTAAGCCTTTTCACATCTAACACGGGGATTACTAAGAAGCATAAGCATCCATGAACTTTTTGATGAAATTTTACAACTATATATGTCAATGACTCACCCAAACGACGTTTTTTTGTCTTTACATATGAGATGTTATGTAGTGGCACACCGATGGTGTCAGCCAAAAAAAAAAAGCAACTGAACAACATCCTGTGAATTTCTTGTGTAATATAACGTGAATAATGAGTAGATGTATGAACTATGACCATTCTAATAGTAGTAATTTGGTCCTAATGTAGGTGCAGCAAAAAGGGTAATATTGAACTTGATTTTTTTTTGGTAGTTATCATATATAATTGTGGTAACTGGCTTAAACAAGTGGTTGTAATCCAACTAAATAGTGTATATTGTTTAATAGATGGTTTATTCTGAATTAGTAAATGAAAATTATCTTTGCTTCTTTTCCTTCTCTCCTTAGCTTTTTTCCTTTCTTTCCTCTTTCCCTTTCTCTTTTCTGTTTTATTTGCACTCCTTCCTTTCTCCAGATTTTCTTATTTCACTTTTTATTAATTAAGCCGAAATTTAAGTGTTCACGCTGCAGACATATGTCGGAAAAAACCTTTCAGAGTTTAAACTTTTTTCTTTTTCTTTTTTTTTTTGGCATGAAAGTTGTTTTTATTTTTTTTATCTTTTCTCTGTATTAAAAAAATCTGAAAAGAAACAACTACCATACTGGAGCATACAGCTCCAAACTCTGCAACCATAGAGCAACCTCCAGAGTTTGAACTGTCTTTGGAAAATAAGTCGCTAATCTGTATGTGCTCTAGATTTATTTGTTTTTATTTATTTTTCCCTTCCCTTTACACTGTTAATTTTAACGATCCTGAACTACAAAATCTTCAGGACAAGCAGATAAAGTCAGCTCCTCGTCGAACTGTTGAATCTGAAATTGTTTCTGAACATATAAAGAAAGAAAGGGAAGCAGCAAAAGAGGGAAAGAAACCTTACTACCTCAAGAAATGTTGGTTTCTCTCTCTCTCTCTCTCTCTCTCTCTCTCTCTCTCTCTCTCTCTCTCTCTCTCTCATACGTATACACATACACAAATATACAAACATATGCACACAAATAAATACCATGCAGAGAAAAGCATGGGAAGTGACGCTATTATCTCAAGAAGCATGGTTAGCGATTAGCTAACTTAGATTATTACTTGAGACATATTGCTCTCTTTCTCAAACTAATAATTTGTGTATGCAGCTGAAATCCGGAATAGGAAGCTGGTGAAGAAATTTGATGACCTCAAGGTATTGTGCACCTCTAAATGATAGTTAATTTGTCATTAGTGTTTTCATTCATTTCTCTAATACCATCAATCAGCAGGCACATGGAAAACTCGAGTCATTCATTGAGAAAAAGAGGCGTAAGAATGCTTCAAAAGATCACCGTTTTATGCCATATAGAAAATCCAGTGAAGGTGTTCAGGAGTAAGAAGCTTAACTCCTTGTTTGAGACTTTTTTTTATCCTTATTATTACCTAGTCTTTTTGTTAAATTAGTCAAATTGTGGTGAATAACCGTTAATTAAAAAGGATCCCCACAAATCTTAACCAAATTTTGCGCTCAAAAGCAATTAGGTACCCAATTCCTGGCTTATAAAATTGTGCAAGAGAGAGTGACTTGATCATGTAATTTAAACTCCTGTGACGAAGATGGTCTGAGCCCTGGATAGTTCTAGATATATTAAATATAATCTCAGATAAAGCTGGAAGAAATGACGACTTAAGATAGGAAATTTTAGGTATTTTAGGTACCACAGGCAAAACGCCAAACTTGATTTCGCAAAATAGAAAGAGTCGGTTGCTGTTGGAGAACAATGGTTTACCTCTGTTTTCCTTGTTTCTCCCTTTCCACAAGGTTTTAAAGAATTCCTGCGAACAATGGTATCTTTTCTAATCCTAACTTAACAATGTGTAAGTTCTGTGAGCTATATGACAACGAGCACTGAACAAAGATTGTATAGATTAAATTTGAAGATAGTTTCATTATTTTGTTTGTAAAAGCAGCTCCTGTTGATTTTCAAATTAACTGTGTCTTCACCTTTCAGCAGCTAAGTTATTCATCATCCATGTTATGGACGTCGGCCAGATCGAGCGCCGTGGATTGTTTGATTCAGAAGTGGAGAAGCCCGTCAACAACTAAGCTTATATTATGGTTGCGTACGAATATAAAGGTAGCTGATGCATTTCCCAAAGATGAAAGTTTGTATGATCCAGTGCCTTCTTAGGCCTGACGAGATTAATCGAAATGAAGTTTGCAAACGGATTTCTTACCCCATGACAAGAAGTAGAATATGTAGTCCTTGTTACGCTTTACGTACAGTAAGTTGTGGCATTTACTGATCAACGTAAAGATTGTATTTGCATGTGATAATACTAGTAAGATTGTTATTGTGTGGTAACCTTGTAAGAAGGGTTATCTGGTAATCATCCAATGCGAAGGGAGTTTTCTGATATTTAGCCCCCTTTTTTTTTGGCCCTTTTGTAAATAGATTCTCTGAAAATGTTTCTGTTAGGGACGTTGAGTACATGTGCCGAGTCCCGGAATTGGTTCATAATCAGTAAGAAAACTGTATGTTCTTACATGGGACGCTCAACTTCGATTCTCATTATGAATGTTCAGAACCTCTCCATTTTCCTATTTCCACAGATAACGTCAATTATATTGAAACTAGCTCCTTCTCCAACAACTCTCTTTGGAGCATGTGATAGAAAATTAAGGGACCCGCGAGTGAGCGATTCATCACCACAAAATATGTTGTACACGCTGGGGAAAGAAGGAGAAAATTTTACTTTAGTTTAATCTCCGATAAGTAGCGAGGGGATTTGTTAAGTACATATGAAAATAGGCTAAATTACGGGACAGGTATTTAAAGTGAACCCCTTCAAACAATGTGGTACTAAAAAAATCTCCGGCCACATTTAGGTATCTAAAGTGACAGTTCGATGCAATAGGGTCCAACTTTGTTGTTGGCGATGACTTAATGTTCGGAAAATGGTGCACGTGGTGTTTATAGCCGTTACCCTTTGCTGGTGTTGAACGGACTATCTGACCTGGCCACAATAGTTGATTCCTCTTAAAGAGATTACAACTCATATCTAGAGCAAAATATTAAGCAAGTTAGCATTTATGCTCTCCAATCAAAGATGGTGTCTTCAAGCTCAAGCTCACAGGCGCAAAGAAGCTTCGGCAGTGGAGGTGGATTGTGTCAATAAAATGTCATGCATTCGAAGGTGGAATTAAGCAGCGAAGCTTGAGGGGGTAAAGCTCTGTCAATGTGGATTAGAGTGTGTGTACCTAACATCATTCACAGATGAAAATCATGGCCGAAGGTTCTTCAAATGCCAAAAAGTATAAATTTTAACTTCTTGAATTTACTGATTAGGTTTGGTCAAGTTATTCTTGGATTTTTTTTTTAAATTTTAATTGTTTTAATTTTTTTAATTTGTTGTGGGTAAATGTACAGAGAGGTGGTGTGCAATGTGGGAATGGTGTGATCGGACACTGTGCAATGTTGCATTTGGACTATTGCCCATTCTAGGAGATGAAATATTGAAGTTGAGGTGCAACATGAACGAGCTTGATGGCTTGGTTGAACAGGGATGATCTTAATTCATACCATGATGAAACTGTAAAGTTGAGGAATGAGATCGAGATGTCGAGATGTTTGCAGATGAAAATGTAGGGTTGAAGAAGGAGATCCTTAGGTGCCGAAATGAAAATACATGTTCTCTTAAAGAAATTGCCTTCATGAGAGGTCAACTTGATTTACATAAAAGGAATTTGAGAATGTACAAAGGAGCTATTCTGTTGTTAGGGATGTTTGCGGTGGTTTTGGTTGCTTCTATTTTTAAATTTCTGGACATGGAGATGTGATTATCACCTGAAGATGAATGTGGTAAACTTAAATTGTTAAATTAATGGCGTATGTATGAAGTTATTGTATGAATACCTTTTCTCAGTTCACAATGAGAAAGTGCAACTTTGAGCAGCGTATACCTTTTATTTGTCATGATTGTATATGTACAAGTTATGACAATTAATATATATATCTAGAACTCATATCCCACAATTTCTTTAAAATTTTGGCAGCATATACCCAGTTCTATGTATGGGTGCAGCTTGTTGACAAGTGCAAATATATAGCAAAGAGAAGCATAAATAATTGACAACACAACACAAACACAATTTCATACATAACCATTGTTTATACAATATAGACATTGTTTGTACAACATCACCAACTTTGCATGTATCACATAAACATTGTTTCTGCAAAAAAAAAACCAAGATGACACTTCACGCCCAGATCAATCACTTGGGCCCTCCACACTCACTTGAGCTTGTGCTTCCTGATAAATAGATTATAAAATTAGACAAAATGCAGATAGAATTGTAAGTGCATATGAGCTCAATCAGGAGAAAACTGAATACTAAAAAACTAAGTAGAATTTACTTGTTGAGTGTTTGGTCATGGAATTGTTACTGCTGGTGCATGACAATATCTCTTCGAATGCCCAACAGACATGATGAACACCTCAGAGGAACCCCCTGCCTTGATGACTTATATTTGTTCTTTGGGATCTCAGAAGAGTCCCTCCTTCAAGCAGTTTTAGGTCTTCCTAATTTTCTCCTAATAATAGTAGGGGGTAATATCATGCCCTCCCCTTCTTTATCCCAAAACTTGCTACCTTGAATAGGATCTATCATCCTTGTCTATGCAGCCATGTATATTTCTAATTTATACCAATCAGATAAGTAATCAACTGGATTTTTCTCTCACTCATAACATGTGCACAGGGTATTCCCGTCAAATCCCACATCCTATATGAACATTCTCTATTTGCCCAAATGAACGATGTGACTCATACCCCTATGAAGTATCTCAAAACCACTTTCATCATTTTACCCATTCTAGTGTGCCTTGCAAGAAACTCGTTCAGCATAAGCCTCGGTCAACTTCTTACGAACTCCAGGAGTAGCACCACGAACAAACTTATTAATAAGTTTTTTTTTCTTTGCTTGCGTTCTATCTATGATAGCTAATCTAATGTCCTCCAACGTAGATACAACAGGCTTGTATCTTGCAAGCAAGATGAATTAGTTGAAGATCTTGGACATGCTATTGTCTACACTATCACACTAACTGTGACATTTGAAATGGGACTTACAAAATGTTTCAGGGTCTCTAGCCATAAAATCATCATAAGCTTGTTCTGAGTATCTTCTTAGCTTGGCAGTTGTAAATATCTCATGGATGTAGCTTTTACACAACTCTAAAATTACTTTTGAAGGACCCTTCAGCGGTGTATTTTCTCCAATTTGAGTAAATATGTCTTGCACATTGTTTATGCTCTATTTTAGGCTAAACTTCATGTATGGCGGGAACCAAACCCTATATAGGTTAACAAAAAATAGTTATTCAGAATTTTTTTAAAAAAAATAATATTAAACAAGATGCATTAAAAAATGAAACAATTTATATTACCTTCTGTTGATCAGACATAACCATCCATCCCTTGCCATCTCTTACGCATAGATCCACATTCAAAATCCTTAGAAACCATTGCCATGAGTCTCTTGTTTCCTCTTCGACTACATCCCATGATATTGGCCACATTTGATTATTAGCATCTCTCCCAATAGCAGAAAGTAATTGACCACCACAAGCATGTTTCAAGAAACAACCATCAAGCCTAAAGATGCACCTAAATTCAAGTTTGAACCCCATCTTCAATGCTTCAAAACACACATAGAACCTCAAACTTTTAGCTGGTCGTCCTGTTTTAGCCTCTATTCTCTTTAGTATGCACGTCATTCTTGAATTAGATCCGCATATCTCTCTAATATAGGGTTTTAGCAACCCATATTGTCTCTTCATCAGTCCCTCCACAGCATTCAAAGCCTTCTCCTTGGCCCTCATGCACTTCCTTAAAGACACATTGACCCCATGCTTTTCTATCGTTTCATCACATGTATCTTTTGGCATGAACTTAGAATTTCTTAATATTTTGTGAAGGAACTCATATGCCAACCAATTTTCAGTTATCAATCTATTATTATAGTTTCTATTGCAAGTATGGTATGGACGCATACCCTTGATTTCCCATGCTCCTTTGTCATCTGGATCTGGACCACCACTAAACTCCCAATGGCAATGTGAGTGTGGTATGTCAAGCCTCTTCTTATCATTTTTAGGGTAAACCAAACCATAGTGATTTTGTATGGAATAAGTAAGAATTGCCTCTTTCAATACCCGTCTTGATGTGAATTTTAGCCCAGCATCAGAGTAAACTGCTTTCATGTCAACATCCTCACTGAAGTACTCGTAATTGACATTCTTCTTCTTCTTCTTTTTTATGGGTATAACTATTGCATCTGAATCACTTCCCTCAAAAGGTTCTTCATCCCCACTGTTTCTTCGATCACTCTGATAACCACCCTCAAAGGCAGCCCAATAATATGACCAATGTTAAGTAGTGGGTAGCGTACCTCTTCCGTCAGGCCCTCCTATATTCAAACCCTCAAACTCATTACCCGACATCGTTTCTTCATTATCTTGCTGCTGATGCTCATGCTCACTTCTGTCAACTTTTTGTGTTGGAGGATGGGGTTGACTGCTGCTAGCTTGAGTAGTGGTAGGGTTTGTGCCAGGTTCATGAGTAATAGGATAAGCTTCACGTGGTGTAGGTAATACAACTCCAGCATTGTAAGCTATTCCCCCCTTCTGAACGCTTATCACATCCTTGTTCGTTTTCCTTGCCTCTTACAACTCTTCAATGTCACTGTGCAATTCCTTCTGAGTTATACTATCCACACTATCAATAGAGTCAACACTCTCATACCCAACCCCATCAACCCCTGCATTGTGTGAGACTTCTGCATTGCCAACTAACTCTCTTTCAACGATTTCAGGGTATACCTTGTACGTTTCATCTTCCATTGAATCATCGTCACCATCACTAGATGATGAATTTTGGTTTGTATGCGTGGTAAGCTGAGGATGGATAGGAGCCGGTGCTTGATAAAGGGATCATGGGGGTATGTGTGCACTTCCTTAGCTAGCAACTGAAGCTACTCTTCTTTTTGGAGTTAACTTCTTTCAACACACGACACGATCATGCCTTTTTAGGGGACGTGATCACTCCCTGCAACTGATGCTGCTCATCTCCGCTTCTTTTATTCTATTTGCGATTGAATTCAACCATCAACAAGACTATCAACACCATGATGTGCATACACCTCTATCACTCTATGCCGATGTGCATGTTCAAGCATTTCAGCTAAGTCTCCATCTAATTCCGAAGCCGCCCGGTCCACCAGCTCCCAAACCTACACAAGGAATAGAGTAATATGAATACCCAGCATTGTGGTACCCGTACTCCTCTATCCCTCCTCTCAAATGCTCTATGCACGTATCTTTTGCATCGGTGAATTCCACAGTAAATACACCACCAATATAATCAACATTTGGACCTAACACACCTCCATGCTTATACTTAATCATAACATGTTGTCGTGACGTCTGCAAAGAAATAAAGAAATATTACTTGAAAATTGCTGAATTTCACAAAAACTGAAAAAAAATATAAACTGAGTTAAAAAAAAAAAGCCCCCCAATTCGACTTCAATAAAATCCTAATTCTTAAATCGGGATCTTAAGACTCCTAATTTCACTTCAATAAACCCTTGATCTTTCTTTTAGAGCACTAAATTGAGATCACAAAAACCCTAATTTGACATCAACCCTAATTTCATACATTTCGTCATAATTCTGCTTTTAACTTAAATTAACTTCACCAAACAACCCAAATAATCATCTCTAATTCCAACAAAGTCTCAACAGATGAAAATAATTGTGGGAATCTCACCTTTTTGTCCCAAATTGTCGGGTGCAGCTCTTCAAACTTCAAATTCCATGTTCTTCTGCAACCCACGTTCGCTCCGGTAGAGAAGCTCAGCAACTCCCTGTACCCGATCGCAATTTCACGATTCCAAAACCCCC
>JBAKGM010000002.1:16107447-16117988 GCA_037177215.1 Asparagus racemosus | reverse complement strand
ACGAACGCGATAATGAGGTTGAGCTCGTGGGGGGAGGTGAAGTTGCCGACGCAGGAGTGGGTGACGTTGGTGGGCTTGTGGGCCGTCACCACGTAGTTCCACATGCTCATCTTGTTTTCGCGGCAAAAAAGAATGGAGGAGGAGGAGGAGGAGGAAGAAGACTGAGGAGAGGGGGGCGGGGGGGTGTGGGGAAGGGAGAGCTACAGTCTGTTTGGATAGAGGGTGGAGAAGGGACGGGGAGGGTAAATTTGAATAGAGCTGCTGCCGATTTAGGGGAAAAAATGAGGGCGGGGGCGGAGAGACGAGCGCGTGTGGGCCGGAGGCCCAAGAGGCGTGTGAACCGGTGTGCTCGGTGCGGAAACGAATTAAAAATTAACAAATATGTCGGTATTTTTTCTTCTGCTAATTGTTTGAATTGTCTTTACTATTTGATGGCTATTTAATAAAAATAAATAATGTTTTTTAGTATTTGATTTTTAAAGGATAAAGTTTAATCAAATTGCATATTAGACTTACTTGGTTATCAAATATTTTTTCCCCGTAAAATTCTAGAATTGTGATGGGATTTTAAGCTGCACGTGTCATGTGCAAATCACATGCCAATTTAGTGTAGCCTTCATTAATTGTTCCTATCAGTTAGTGGAAAATATTTTATGGATTAATTACACGAAAAACATCTATGATAGTTTTTTTAGAATTTACCAAATAATTATCTGACGTACAATCCCATAAAATTGAAAAAAGAGCCAATTTCAAGGGGACATTCAAACTAGGTTTAATTGCACCTAAATACCCTCTAGTCTCCTCTACTTTGAACGCATAGATCCTTACCTATTCTTGGCAGTACCTATATACCCTAAACATTTTATAATTTGCATTTTAACTAACCTTGGTCATGCAAACATGAGAATTCCTCTCCTAAAATTCTCATGCGACACTCACATGGAAAATTTTAGAAAATTTAACCCTTAACTTTGTCAAATTTCCTTTAAAAACTATCGTAATTCTCTTTTAAACCTATTCCTAATTCTATTCCAATATATGAGTTTGGTAGGTGTAATAGTAATTTTAACAAATATTATGAGTTAAGATATACTAAATTGGAATCTGAGTGTTGCATGAGATTTTTTGAGAGGAAATTCTCTCGTTTCTATAACTAAGGGTATTAAAATGTGAAAATTGAAAGCTATTAGACTATGTAAGTGTAGGGGTGGAAGCGAATCGATTGAATAACACAGTGTTCATCTTTGTCTTAAAAATTTTGGATTCAAATATAGACATCTTTCGAGTATACAAGAATATTTATCAAATATTACAGTGAATTTATTCGATATAATAATTTATAGTTTACAAATAACTAAGAAATTAAGAAAACTTTTATTTAGTTAAAGAAATTTGATTTAAAAACTAACATAGAGCTCTTTTAGTCAAAGTCAGTACAAAACTTAAATTACACCAGGTAAATGGGTCAGAAACATCATATCACACATGTAGAAATACAAATTATAGGAAATAAAACTTTAAAAACAAATATTGCATGACCAAATAATTTGAATATACATCAAGTTAAATTATATTCGTTTATGAACCAAATACTAAAAACTAATTGTTTACGATTAAATGAACTACGGAATCAAATATGACTAAATAGTTAGACAGACAATTAACGAACTATTTATAAATTATTTGGTTCCTTTCCATCCCTAGAAAATGCTACCAAAAACAAGGGCGAAATTATTAGGATTGGTATCTTTTTCACACTCGTCTTATCAGCTTGGTATTTTTTTAGCTCCAGCGGCATATTGGTTTTTTTAGCAAAATATGCAATTAGGTCCAAGCCTTCACCCCTGGCAAAGAAAAAAAGCCACATAAAACCTCACGTGATGTTATTAGTACTATCTTATTCGTGAGAAAAGTACAAGAATAATATTTGGCACATTGGTATAAGGATGATAACTATGCCCAATCTAATACAAGAATATTGAATCCACTACAAGAAAGTAAATTTTGGGACAAAAAGGAGAGGGAATGATATTTCCTCCAAATATAGTGTCGAGAAAGCTTGGTAGTCAAAAATTAATAGGAGGAAGGAAGTTTCTCGACTTTTTTTTGCCGCTAGGGAAGTTATGGGTCTAATTGCATACTTAGGTCAAAATAAATACCAAAACATCGTCAAAACTATAGAAAAATATACCAAACATACAAGAAAGATGTACAAAAGTGCAAAAGATAATGTCAAGAAAACTTGGTGTCCAAAAATTAGTAGGAGGAAAGAGGTTTCACAAAAAAATTTCGCCGCTAGCGAACATGTGTGTCTAATTGCACATTTGAGTCAAAATAAATATCAAAACGTCACATAGCTAGAAAAAATATCAAACACATAAGAAGGGTGTACAAAAGATATGAAGTTGGTAATTTAACCCTAACACAAGTGAGAAAGTGCAAAATAAAGGAAACTATAGGGTATTTAAGTGCAATTAAACCATGATGTGTGGGCTTCGTTTGGATACCATGGTGTTTTTCTTATTTCCATGGTGTTTTGGACAAAAACAAAACACCATGCGTTTGGAAATCATAGCGTTTTTTGAGCTAAATCATACCCAAACAAAAAACACAACACTTATTATATAATGTTGATATACTTAAAATATATTAATTTATTAATAGTATACTAGTAATAAAATAATATTAATGTTATTAACAATATTATATTATATTAATAATAGTATACTATTATTTTAATAATAAAATAATATTATTTTAAAAATAATATATAATATATAGCAATAACAAATTGATACACCGAAATAATTAAATAGTATTTTTATTTGAAAATAATATGTAATAATTATAAAGTATTATAATACATGAAAGTACCATATAATATTATAATGTAATATAATATTTAATACATTATACAATATTATATCATATTATATTTACTATTCATAATATATTTAATAATAATAATATAACGAGATAAATAAATATTGACTAAAAAACACTGGGGCATGATGTTTTGCAAACACTTTATATGAGAAAACATAATGCCATAATCCTTTAAAAAAAAAACTCAACAACAAAAACACGCTGATATCCGAACTAAGCCGTAGCAACCCCCTTCACAAACAAACCATTCATCTCTGCTTCGCCCCGACCCACCAAATTCTCCCTCTCGTTTTCCAACGTCGATGGAGAAGCTCGCTCTCACTCTCAACCCCCCTCTCCCCCTCCTCCTCCGCCCCAAACCCAAGATATCTACCAAAATCCCCTGCTCCAATTCCCAAGAATCCAAACCCTCGCCCTCGCCCTCCCTCTTCACCTCGATCCCCGACTGGGCCGACGCCATCCAGGAGCGCGGCGTCAGGAAACCCCGCCAGCTCTACACCGCCGGCGACTGGCGCCTCCACCGGAGCTCCTCCCGCCACCTCCGCCACCTCCTCTCCTCCCTCTCCTCCCGCGTCATCCTCTCCCTCGTCCCCCCCGTCCTCTCCTTCACCTCCTTCGCCCTCGCCCTCTCCCTCTACAACTCCGCCGTCGGGTCCCACCTCCTGCCGGAGTTCTTCCCTCTGCTGAGGGCTTCGTCGCTGCCGTACCAGCTGACGGCGCCGGCGCTGGCGCTGTTGCTGGTCTTCAGGACGGAGGCGTCGTACGCGAGGTTCGTGGAGGGGAGGAATTGTTGGATGAGGGTTTTGGCGGGGGCGAGCGAGCTCGCGGGGTTGGTGATGGGGGTGAGGGCTAGGGGGGAGGATTGTGGGGTGAAGAGGGCGGTTTTGGGTTATATCGAGGCGTTTCCTGTGGCTCTCAAGGTAAATCTCCTACAATCTGAGAAATTCTTAGGGCAAATTTTAGGTTCATTTGCACTTTGGCATCTTAACGTTTAATTTTTCTTTTATTTTGACACCCCAAAGTTTTTGTTCTTCGCCACTTTGATGCCCCAAAGTTTTTTTTTCCGACTCTTTGTTACCTCCAAAGTTACATTTTTAACTTCGACGCCCAAAGTTTACAAAATTTTTTAACTTTGCTACTGCTACCCCAAACTTTGGGGTGTCAAAGTGTAAAAAACAAAGCTTTGAGGTATCATAGTTCAGAATGGTGTAAATTTGGGGTATCAAAGTGTCGGAATAAACTTTAGAGTATCAAAGT
Source organism: Asparagus racemosus (assembly GCA_037177215.1). Classification (NCBI taxonomy): domain Eukaryota; kingdom Viridiplantae; phylum Streptophyta; class Magnoliopsida; order Asparagales; family Asparagaceae; genus Asparagus; species Asparagus racemosus. The sequence continues at coordinate 16,113,842 of JBAKGM010000002.1, read as the reverse complement.
TATAAAAGGCGTAAACATTGGTGCAACAGAGTGCCAGAAAAGCACATTGCATTGGATATTCATGTGTGAGTATAGTCCCATATTGGAAGGAACATAAAGATTGACGGAGTTATATAGGAGTTGGGACCAATAGCTTAGCTTTTGGATTAAAATTGGTTCCTAACCTCTATTTAAGGCCCATTAATTCTAGTAAATGAATCCTGTGAAAGATTGAACTGAACTCACAAATGAAGGTGAGATTCTTAGATATTCATGTGAATATAGTCCACATTGGTAATGATAAGAAAGAGTGATGGGTTTAAATATGAGTTGAGGCAAGTACCTAACAAGTTAAAGCTTTTGGATTAAAATTGGTTCGTAGCCTCTATTTAAGGCCCATTAGCTCTAGGTGGAGCCTCATTACTCCCCAACACTTTGGGGTATCAAAGTTAAAAATGGTGTAAACTCTGGGGAACCAAAGTGCAAATAATCCTAAATGTTTTAAAACCCCTCGTGATCATGAACTTGGAAAAAGGGATAAAACTGCTAAACTGTAGGGAGTTTCACAGAACCCACTTTGGGGAGTTTCACAAACCCTTTAGATCATGAGCTTTAATAAATGGAGAAAACTGCTAAACTTTGGGGAGTTTCACAAATGCTTGTGGATTTTCTCTGAAAAGCACAACTAAGTTTTAGGGAGAATTCCATTCTAGGGTTTGTCTGGGAAGATAGAATAAAGGGAACAAGAAAAAAAAGTAGGGCAGTTTCGGTGGTTAAGAGGAAAGGATAAGGGGGCTAAGAGGGCGGTTCTGGGGTAAATGAGGCATTTTGTGGGGATTTTGTTCTAGTTCTAAATGGTGGAAGTTATAGGGTAATTTTTTTTATAAAACATCATTGAAAAATGTCCCTTCTACTGCATTAAAAGTCTGAAGTTGTGATGAGTATCAAGGGTTATAATTTTTATATTTCAACATGCCTCTGTAGGTTGTCTAAACCCATGAAGTGGTATCTTTGTTGTGCAAGTACGTGAGTGGTAAGAATTGAGAGCCTTGGTTACTGATGTGACACACATCTAGGTTTGCATAGTCTTGATAATTCAAGATACCAAGATCGTAATAGATGATCTGCACGTCAATGACGTCAGAGACACATCATCGATGAACATACCTCATGACATGTAAAACCCTAACAAATCATGTAAAATTACAATTTCTTTAGCAAGATACAACTTTATTTTTTTGTTTACTTTCTTGATCTAAAGGGAAGGATCTTGCTGCTAAATTACAACTATTTGATTCTTCTACTCGTGATTGCTATTATGCTGATTTTCCCTTAAACTTTTACTTGATTTCAATTGGCAGCAGACATTAAAGATACATTTGTGTGATAAAATTGGAGGTTTCTGCACGACATGATGGTACAGAGATCATGTAACTTATCTTTTAGGAGATTGATATTTAGTATAACTGTAGCTGCAGAACTACTTATGTCTTTCTAACATTAGCTTTTTTTGCATTTATATAAGTATCGGCAAACCTATTTCAAACAAAAAAGTTTGAGGCATCTCTCTTCAAGTGATAGATTTATGTATTGATTTTGTAGGGTGCAGCACTGAGAGTTAAGATGTTGTTTGTATATTTCAAGTTTGGATATGTAGATGCTCGTGTTAGGGATTGTTCATTATAAACCTAATAACATAATGTTTGCATTGCAGTGCCATGTTATCAGCGGTTCAAATATTAGAGCAGATCTGAAGAATTTGCTTGAAGAAGATGATATAGATGTAATTGTGAGCGCAAAGCATCGTCCTCGCTGTCTGATTGAGTTTATAACACAAGGTCTTCAAATGTTACAGTTGGAAGAACCAAATCGGAACCTTATGGTACTTTCTCTTGAAAATAAGAGTTAACTCTAATTCAGCATATGAGATCGCGAAAAGGGAAATGTTAATTATATTAGAAATCTATGTTCTTTGATGCATGTCATTTCGTTTTCATCTAGACTTGCCAATTTACATGCACAATTTTGGTTTCAGGGGTTTCTAGTCATGAGAAGTTATTTCGCTACTTACCTTTTCATGGTTGATTCTAGTATGCTGACATATATAGATGTGCAAGATCATAATAGCAAACAGAATAATCCGTAAGTATTGTCCCGATGCAAAATAACATAGTTTGATATTGAGAGTTAGGGAACGAGAGAAACATGGATAAAACACCATATGATCCTGAGAAACAACTTTTAAAATTGGGTTACTGCAGAAAGCCACATTTGAACGTCAATTAATACATAAGCCACCTTTAAAGGGGATTTGTGTTGCAATTAACCACCTCCACCCAAAATTTTCACTAAAAACCCAAAAGTACCCTTAAAAGCTCACGTTCAAGGCACAAGACTCATTTAGTTAATGCTTAGGTCTAGTTAGGATACAAGTTGTGTGCCTTGAACGTGAGTTTTTTTTACAGGCATTTTTTAATTTTCGGTGAAAATTTGACTAGATGGTTTATTGCATCAAAAACCTACTTTAAAGGTGATTTATGTAACAATTGACACTCAAATGTCGTTTCTGTATAATGAGCCTGTTTTTAAAGTGGTTTCTAGGGTAAAACCCTATAATTTTATCAGCTCTATGTTTCTAGCTCTACACTAAAGATCTAACATCTTGTGTAGAAATTATTTCGTAATACACCTTGAATAGGTTGATTTTTAAAATCTAATGAATAGATGTGCATAATAATAGTAGTACGAATAAATGTGTTGTTGATATTAAACTAGGATAGTCAGTACCTAAGTAGTTAAGACATGGTTATGGCAGAAACTTTACACCATTATCACATATAATTGGTACGCTCAAAAGATGTTAGATCTAGAAGTATAATTCTGTAGTGTATGTCGTGGTAAAAATAAGAAATTTGCAGGTTGGAATTTCAAATCAATAGGATATATGTTAATTGTAAAGTTATGATGTAACCATTCCATCATAGGCTTGCCTTGTATTGAAACTTTGTAACTGCATGCAAGTTATATTTACAAACATTTGTGTAGTTTCTTGAGCAGGTTGCGCCTCGGTTTTGTCAATAGCTGAGAGCTTCCCTGTGGGGCTTTAGTATCAGTAGTACAACAGTAAACTATATTCATCCTTGAAACAAGTTGAGAACTAACTAATTCTGCTCATTTTTCTACAGGAGCCCAAAATTAGTTCTTTCCATGAAGGAATTGGTGTTTGTGAACAGCTCATCGGCATTCCTATTCCTCTTTCATATACTCGCTTGACATCAAGGTTTTTAGTCTTATGGCATCTTACGCTGCCCATAATACTTTGGGATGATTGCAATTGGATAGTTGTCCCAGCTACCTTTATCAGTGCAGCCTCTTTGTTCTGCATCGAAGAAGTAAACTTTGCACTGATATAAAGCTCTTAGTTCGTTCACCTATTTGAGAACATGCATGTTATGGATTTCATGTTTGTTGAACCCATATGTGCAGTGTGTCTTCTCAACTTTGTTTATTTTAGCAATCCATGATGGTTAGACTATGAAAATCGAAGGCACTATGTTTTTCATGATTCTGAACATGGAAAAGAATATTTTCATAGAAAAATAAATGCGCATCATGGGTCGAACTATCAACAAAGTACCAACATGCCTCATGTTTTATATTCTTCTCTGATGAAAATGACATATCTACGCGGGTTATTTTCTATACCTGATTTTCTTAACTGTTATTTTCTATACCTGATTTTCTTAACTATGTGTTTTATAAAAGTTTTTAAAAATTGTTTTAAACCTCAACTATATCATGTAACCTTTTCAACTAGACAGACCTTATGAATCCTTTTACTCGTCCGTTCTGGTTAAGGTATAATAATATCATGCGGGGACAAGAGGGCATCTATTCTTCTTCCAGCCGTCCATAGAGGTCTTAATTCTCTAAAGTCTTACGTTTCATTTAAAATTCGTCCTATGCATTTCATGTTAGGAAGATTGTTATATTCAGATAAAAAACTAGTAAAAGGTTAATGGTCATGAATCTTTTAAATAGTCCATGATTATGTTTATTTTAAATAGTCCATGATTATGTTTACTTTTCGATGGGATAGACTATTAGATTATTAGACAGTCAATCTATCCTTACACCGTATATTATGTGTTGGGATTTCATGTGAGTATAGTCCTGAGGTGGAGGATAGATCTAATTAAAAAGTTGGGTGAATTCTTAACAGTTTCAAGGTATGATTGATTCCCTATATCAATGTACAAGTGGTATAAAAAGCCCAAATTGTGGTACAAGGGAGATTGAAGTCTAGTATGTTGTCTGAATGCCCAAGTGGTATAAAAAGCCCAAATTGTGGTACAAGGGAGATTGAAGTCTAGTGTGTTGTCTGAATGCCGACGGTGTAGGAATAGTGACTAGGTCTGGTTCGCCAAAAATATGATTCTGGTTGTGATGCATACTTTCCCCATGTATTTGTGTCATGATATTGCAATCTATTTCTTTACCAAAATATTTCTGACACAGCAACATATGTTTTTATTTTCAAATCCCCTAATTCTCAGAATTGCGTACTTAAAACTCATGGTTTTGTTCTGCATTATTATTCACAGTACTCATGTTTGCGATGCTGAACTATTCTATTCTATTTTCAGGTAGGTGTTCTCATCGAAGAGCCATTTCCTATGCTCGCCCTCGATGAGCTCTGCAAACAACTCCATGAAAGTATTCAAGAGGCAATGGCAATTGAGAATTCGGTTCATATGAGACTTGCTGCCAAGAAGAAGCATCACTCTGAAAGCCACCCTATCAATGGCTGGTCTAATTCGTAAGACTCAGAACAGAAATGAGAACAGAATCTTAACTTGAACTATTGAAGGTAAATTGCTGATAAACCCCTACATCTATAAGTTCAATTGTAAATAACCCCCTCAACTTATTTACTAGCACTTAGCTCCCCTCAATTCATGACGAAAGGGTGTTGCCTGAAATTTATCTTTCGACAAATGACTATCTAAGGGTAGTAAGTGCTAATAAATGCAAGGCAATCTATCTTTCTAAAGGGAGAGCACAGCTAACAGAGAAAATGTGGAGCTGTGAGTTCTGGCTCCAGCCCTGCACACTCGCAGTCGGGTTTTCTGAAAAAGTTGCAAGATTTGTATGATTGTATCCAGTAATGAGAAAAAACTTCGCCTTGGCATTGCAATATTCTGATTGCTTATGAGGGGAGCAAGTTTGGTGGAAGCTATATAGATATGTAAACATATATGAAGCATCAAGTTTTTCACTATGTACAGCAATTCCACAATCTGTATCCAATAATATGTTGAGCTAGCTACTTTGGTTGTCTTCCGTAAGAGGAGTTTTATATGAAATTCATGCCCATGTTATACTTTCTTGAACATAATTATATGTGAAACCACCCAGGAGCGAGCTCAGGTGGTTGATGCTTTAGCATTGCGCCAGCCAAGTGCCTAGGTACTTGGTCACGTGGAGGTCCTATCGTTGACTCGGTCGTCTCCGAGAGGGCGTCCCCCCTTGAAGGTGTCTCCATGGGTGAAGGATGACAACCGCGTGATGCCTCACGAGCTGGGTCTTGGCTCGTATTCGGGCTGATCGTCTGGTTGTTTCTCATCCTCGCTGAGGTTGCCCTCGTACCAAAACAAATGACAATTAAGAGAATGTCGATTAAGATATTGTGGAGTTTATGGAACTTTTATTTTTAGTTAATAGAACTGTGTTTTGTTAATAACTTTGTACGTATAAATTTTCAGTTGTTAAGTGATATGTATGTAACTGAAACGATGAGGATAAAAATGGCAATTTGTCTTCCGAATGAGGTACAGTTGCGTAGGTTCTAATTGTGGAATCTCACTATCCTCACACAGATTTTGAGGGGCTCATCAAATTTATGATCTTTGTGATGAAGATGGTTGATATAAAACACGATTGCTCCGAGCCCTTCATTTCAGGGTATAAAACAGAACTCTCTTTCTTTATTATCTTAAAGCATGTTTGGGAAATTATCAAAGTGGCTTGTAGAGTCACTTTTGTGGTTTATAAGCCACTTTGAGATGTTTGACAAGTAACTTTTTTGACTTCTAATCCACCAAAAAAATTAGCAGGCATCTTAATTTATTTTTCGGTGGATTACAAGCCTTGAGGTTTGACCAAGTAAAAGACAACTATAACTCCTATGATTTTATAAAATCTAAAAACACATTAAATAACTCACCACCAACCCCAAGTCATTTTTGATCGTTTTGACAACTACGATGGATTATAATCCATCCATTTGCCAAACACTCTAATAATAAAAATAGGTTATAATCCATTATATTTATCAAACTGTTGGGCGCAGAGTTCACGCCCACACGCCGCGGAAGCGTTATCTCCTGAGAGAAGCTCCTGAGTTATATTCCCGT
>JBAKGM010000002.1:16065350-16084159 GCA_037177215.1 Asparagus racemosus | reverse complement strand
ATTTGCAATATAGGACTATTGAAAAGACTTTCTAAGATGCTCAATATTTCAAGAATGCTGTAAGATTCTTCCTTAGTCGGCCGCCCCTATGCTCCTCGGCTGTGACTGTAGCTCCGAGAGGTATGCACTGTAGTGGCGAGTCAGTCATTATAACGCCGAGCCGGCTACTGTAGCAGTAGAGCAAGAAGGCCCCTGAGAGGAGGTTGAGGCGACCTGCTACTGTAGCGCCAAGTCGGCTACTGCAGCGACCGAGCGAGAAGGCCCCTAAAAAGAGGTTGAGGCGACTAGCTACTGTAGCGCCAAGTTGGCTACTATAGCGGCCGAGTGAGAAGGCCCCTGAGAAGAGGTTGAGGTAGCCAGCTACTGTAGCCCCGAGTCGGCTGCTGTAGTGACCGAGTGAGAACTCTTGTTTGGGGGCCTCTTTGAGTTGCTCTTGGGTGACATGATCTGCAGGAGGGTTCCCAGAACAGAACGTTTCACCTCCATTCTCTACGCCTGTCATGCTTTTATGAAGAAGAAAATAACCCCACGGTGGGCGCCAAACTGTTGATGCTCGGATCACACAGTCACTAACCTCCGTGGGGTTAGAGTTTAGGAGAGTGGGGTCTGCTTCCTCTCCTAAATGCTTAGTGGTTGCTTGTGTCGGGAGGCTCTCCTACTCTGAGGGTGTATCTGTGGAAAAGGGGCGGAGTTAGGATGACCAAATTACCCTCCGACCCCCATACAATTGGTAAGCTGTTCAACGAACAAGGTAAACAAGCCCTAGCCCTGATATTCACTACACACATTGCAATTTCACTTCATTCTCTTCTCATACTAACTTGATCGTCGGAGGGACCACCGGAGATCCCAACTCTACCCTTTTTCCACAGGTACTCCCTCAGAGCAGGAGAGCCTCCCAAAGCAAGCAACCACCAGGCATTTAGGAGAGGAAGTGGACCCCACTCTCCTAAACTCTAACCCCACGGAGGTTAGTGACTGTGTGATCCAAGCATCAACACTATTGCACCTATAATGTAAAAATAACTACCATTTATAATAGAGTTGAGCCGTGATTCTATGCTTACAAAAGCTACACCAAGAAGGCGAAGAAAGATGTTAATAAGAGTGTCCAAATAATAAATGTCACAAAGTTGCCAATGACATAGTACCAAAGTTAAATTATATCCATTCTTCATGAAATAAACATATCAAAATAAAATATTAACATTATAATCTAAGGCCAATTGACAATGAAAAATACGATTATTTAGTTCAGATCCTCATGGAAAATGACACGGACAGAGCAAATATAACATTATTTAATGCAACAAAAACTCTTATTAGATGCACATAAGAAGAATTCATTATAGAGAAAAAAGAGGTAACTCCTAACCTTATTTAAGTAATAAATTAGAGACAAAATTTTAATATATATAATTAACATTTATTCTCATTAAAACAGAAAAATAATCAAAGTCCGTATTTCTAGATGTTTGTAATGAACATCAAAAATACATTTAACTTTTTTGTGAAGTTAGACAATAATACAAAAGGTGAATGAGCCTAAGATAACAGCATAAGAAATCCAGCTCCAACCTGATTTTATAAGATATGTAGACGATGAAGACGCTACCCTAGAATTATCAAGGAAAAAGATAAAGATGGAGAAGGATTGATCTCGACTCAATAAAAAATAAATTACAAGGAATAAAGATCTGTTTTTTAATTTTTTGATACTTATTTGTTTATCGGTAATAGCATTATCAGATTTTAAAATCTCTATATATAAAGGCACATATTTTATTACTGAAATTATTATTAAAGACAACTAATTGTAAAATTCATCTTATGATTATCTCAATTTTGTAGGGGAGACAAGCGTATCATCACAAATTATATCAATAATATGTATCAACCAAAAAATACAGCTTGCTAAAGAATTAACGGAATGACAAGTAAAACAAGCATACCTTCGTACAACCCAATAATGAAATAGAATTATATTTTAATCTAATATGTAATTTTTATTTAGAAGAAGCTGCAAAAACGAAAGAATCTCCATCAACGCTGTGTATAAATGTAAAAGAAACTCAAATTAATGATATTATGTAGACATCACAGAATTCGATACAAGTGCAATATTACAGACCTAATCTTATTAACACAATTAAACCTAACTAAATTTTCCCAATATACAAGCACGCTAGTACACATTTAAGACAAAGATAACTACCATGCTAAATAGACTCGAGCCATGGTTCTATGCTTGTAAAGGCTGCAACAAGAAGGTGGATAAAGATGTTTATAAACAGTGTATGGATGATAAATACCGCAAATCGTTGATGACTTAGTACCAAGGTTAAGTAATATAACTTTTTTTATGACATGAACATATCAAATTACAATATTAACAAACATCTAGAAATCATTAATGAAAACTACAAGTATGTAGTTAAGATTCTCGTGGAAAATAGAACCAACAATGCAAAGGTAACACTAATTGATGCGACAGAAATTCTTATTAGATGCACAGTAGAAGAATGCACAGTAGAAAATCAATTTTTTTTCATATATATGAAAATTAACCTTTGTTCTCATTAAAACAGAAAAATAATCAGAGTCCATATTTTCAGAAGTTTGTGTTATATATAAAAAAGACATTAAAATTCCTGGTGAAGTTAGATGAGAAGACAAAAGATGAATGAGGTGAATGAAATATACTAGCACAAGAAATCTAACCCCAACCTGATATCACAATCGACTTAGATGATGAATACACTACTCTAAAATTGCCCAAGAAAAAGATAAATGTGAATAAAGATTGCTCTTTGCTCAATTAAAATATGAAATAAAAAGAATAAAGGATAATATTTTTAAACTTTTATATTATAACTTAATTTTTTGAGTAAAATTAGGAATTTTTAAAAGAGATTTTCATGCAAAATTTTTAGTATTTTTTTATGCTTATGTGATTGCTTATGTCGTACTTCTTTTGTTTTTAAATGTTTGTTTTTGAGATTGTTTATTATAAAACATGAGCTTATAATGTCTAAAAGTGTTGTGCAATTCCTTTTCTCAAAGCAATAAGAAATGTGGTTTCTTTATTGCTGGAACTATAGTTCATAATGATATTGTTATTCATACTTGACTCCATATTATAGCTTGTGATTAGTAGAGCTTAGAATATGACATGTAGTATCAATTTAACTATTTTCTTTTACTATTCTGCTTAAAGGTATTTTTATATCAATTGATATTTTTTTCTTAAAGAATCAATTAAGATATCCCAGTTAAGTATATTGATCCCAGTTTAGCATAAAAATCCATTACATCAAATTTTTTTTAATAATGTTTAAATAAAAGTTATAGCAAATCTAATAATATAATTTTATAGATTTGAACTCAATATGAATCTGACTAATTTATAGTAATGAAATAAATTAAAAAATAAATTATTTTGATATTTAATAACGTGCAATGCACGCGCATAAAACTAGTTAAAAAAAGCAACTACAAATGACTAATTAAAAAATAAATTACGTTTAGGTGTTGTTGCCTCCCGTTAAAATACATGGTTGATGCCGTAGCGGTCGGGTGCTACGGGGCATTTTCTACGCACGTGACGGCCGTTGTCTAAGCACGCGTGAAACGCTTGGAAAGTAACGCCATCTCCATTCTCATTGTTACGTGCACGTGCCTCCATTTACTCGGTCGCCATGTGTCCCCACAAAAACTCCAATTTCTCACGTTACTTCTCAGTTCTCATTGTTAAAAAAAAAAAAAAAATCACGCATTTTGTGCAAATAAATTTAAAAAGATTTGTTGGCAGTTATAACACCTACACGTACCAAGCTTACAACAAACAAGAGGTTAGTTACTTGTTTACCCATTATAATAAACGCTGTTTTTAATTATAAAAGTTTTTTCCCCTATATTGACCTCTCAAATCTTTCATAATTTAAAATCAGTCTCCCAATTCGATAAAACTATTATAGAACACTCTAATAGTATTAGTTATTTCAAATTAGGGCTGCTAATTTTTTATTTAATGTCCATTTTTAATAATTATATATATATTTTGCTGTCGTGCTCCCTCCAAAATCCCTCCTTCTCTTTTTAACCTTAACAATAACAGTTAGAGTAATTTAAAAACTAACTGAAATTAAGGGACTATTGAAAAAAATCAATCTGAAGGTCTCCATTAAAATATATAAAAATTGACTAATCAATATGTAAAAAGCGTTTAAAAATTTTGACACTCAACCTAAATTGGGAAAGTATAATAGAATTTAAAAATTGAATCAAACAATTGCGACGACTAAAAATAATTATTAAAAACTACAGTTGCATGCAACTACGAGTTAGCTTTGCAGTTACAGTTGCATGCAAACAATCTACCCCTAGACAACAACAAAGTCTTCATCTTCAGCATCTTCCTTTGTCCTCTCTATATCTCTCTCAAGAAAAAAAGAAAGTCTTTCTCTCTCGTCAATCGCAGCATTAATGGTTTCTGTTATGCACAAAAATAACCCACCTTTCCTTTACAATTTCCTATCCAATTCTGTTCAAAATCAGTGAATTTGGTCTCGATTTGGTCGATCCGTGAAAGACCCAGGTGAGGGTTTTCCCCTCTTTTGTTTCTTAAATTGATGGCCAGGCTCGGTGAATTTTATCAATTAAGTGCTCTAATCTTGTTTCCAAAAGTGCCAGAATTCACGATGTATTTTCCTTTTGGCTCATGCGCTTTTAATTCTGTTGCTGGATTCTGGGTGTGAGAGATCTCTGAGTTTTAAGTGGGTTTAGCTGTTAAAAATCCCTTTTTTGGGTGTTTTTTCTTTGTTTTGAGAGAGGCATCAATCAATTTCTACTGGGAATAATGGGTCTTAGATGAAAACCCAGATAGAAAATCCCAAATTTTTTCCTTAGGGTTTCTGGGTTTTGTTGAAATCTTTGGGATGGAGCTTCCAAAGGAATTTGGGGGTCAATGGATTCCAGCAACCCCAGCGAAGACCATCCCTTTTGGGCTTTCTAACGAGGCTGAGATGCCCTACGTGAGACATTTGGCTTTGAATTCTACGGCGATTACGAGCCAAATGAATTCTCCGGCGATCAATGGTGGTGGTATTGGCCGGAGTCAGGGGATGAATGCGGAGATCTTGAATTGGAATCGGTTTTTTTTGAACGGTACGATCTCATCGCCGGCGAACTGGGAATCCGGCAGTAGCCAGGGATTGCCGCGGTTATCACCGAAATCTCAGTGTGAGTATTCTTTGACCATGTTACTGATAGAATTAATTGGGTTAATAGCGGATAGACTTCCTGCCCTATGACCAGATTGAACTTAGTAGCCTGTAGTTTTATTGTTGCAGATAGACACCTGAGTGATTTTTTTTGACTCATTTCAGGGGTCTACCTCCACCAATAGATTTTCACTTTGGGGGTATATATGCAACAATGCAGCTCTTTCAGGGGTTCTACATGCAACAATAGAGCTATAGGGATAGTAAGTTCAATTTGGCGATAGTATATGGTCAGCGGTTATTACCAAAACCTCGGTGTGAGTACTCTTCAAACATGTCATTGGTAGAGATATAGGGGTCAATTGGCCATAGACCCCTGTACTATCGCCTAACTGAAGTTACTATCCCTGTAGTCTTATTGTTGTAAAGAGACCCCCTGAGTGAAATTTTTTTTGACCCTCTTCACGGGCCCTAGTGCAACAATAGATTTTCACTCAGGTGGTCCATCTGCAAAATAGAACTGCAGGGTCAGTAAGTTCTATTTGGCGAATAGTATAGGGGGTCTATCCAATTAACCCTAGATCAACTAGTTTGGGGATCTTTTTCTATTAGTTGATGTATTGTTTGTCTCTTTTTGTTTTGGGTGTGATTTGTAGATAGAGCTCCATTTCCTTTCTTGCCAAATCTCAACTCATTGCCTGAGTATAACAATGCAAGTAGAGTTTTTAGCGAGCAAATGGTCTCTCCGGCAACCCCAGCAACAATGGAGAAGAACCAGAGGCAGAGGATTCAAGATCGTCTTCCTTGTGAAATCATCGATTTGGATCCGATTGATGAACCAGCTAGCTTCCATGATCTTTCGAGAAAAAAGTCTGAAATACCTCGTGAAATTATTGATTTGGATTCTTTTGATGAACCAACAGCAAGCTATCAGGATCTTTTGTGGAATGAGTGTGGGAAAGTGCAGCAGGAACAATGTGTTTTGAGCCAAGGCGAGAGAGATGTGGTACTAAATTCAGCTGAAGAAGTCATTGTACAGCAAGCTGAGGGAGATAATCAAGGTATAGACTTGAATAAGACACCTCCGCCAAAAACTAGAAGAAAGAAGTATACTCCAAAGGTGATTAGAGAAGGGAAGCCGGCGAGAACACCGAAGAAGACAGCAACTCCTAAGCCTCCAATGACAGCAGAAAATGCTTCGGGCAAGAGGAAATATGTGAGGAAGAAGAAAGATAAAAGTCCACAAGAAAATGCCACCAATGCACAAGAGACTCCCAAAAGTGCACCTGGGCAAATTGTTAATGATGATAATAGAAATAGGAATAAGACTGTTAGGCGTAGTTTGAATTTTAATACAGAAGATACTCAAGCCGTAGATCCATTAGCAGGATCAGGGTCAATGCAATTCAGACAGAATATATTAGAAACTCAAGGTCAAGAAGCACAGAATGTATCAGAAACTGTTGTTAGATCGCAAACTGCATCAGCTGTGCATTGCTCTCAAGGGCAAGGCTCCGTGATGTTGGCGAGGCCAATTGGGGGATTTAACAAGTCAACAAGCCAATTCGCAAACGAGAATTTAAGAACCCCCCAAATCCTAAATCAAGCTCTTGAGTCTTCAAGGCAAGACATGCTGAAATTGAAATGGCAAGCTGATTTTGAGAGGATGAGAAGTAATATGAACTCATATCAGCAGCCTGCAAGAAGAGAAGGCAACTGGGAGAGACACGGACAAGATGGTCAAAACCAGGTTGCTTCAAATACAAACTCAGAGTTTAATCATGTCCATAAAGCTCAGGTTGGAACAAATATGAGTTTAATGCAGGATAATTATGGAAGCAGTATTGATCCATGTTTTCCTGATATTCGTAAGAGAAGGAGAGTAGAGAATGGTCAGAGAGGAATCACACCTTGTTCTTCTTCTATGTCAGCTTTTACGTCTCCTAGTGGTTGGAAAAGTACACAGAAGATGCAAAATACAAGTCAAGTGTTCATCTCAGATGCACAAAGGAGGATGGCCCTTGAGCAAATCCAATCTCGAAAGCATATGTTGGAGATTGCTGAAAATGAGAGGGAGAAAAGTTACAGAAAAGTTCAAGATGAGAGACCAATCTCAACTCCTATGAAGCAATTCGGTCTTGATAAAATAAACAGAATCCAACCCCCAACTCCTGAAAAGACACTGGCATGCAATAATAGTCTCGAAAATGGGACATATGGACCGAGAGCTCGCGTTGACCTCCTAATCACAAAGCAAAAGAAACCAAGAGGTAGAAGGCGGAAGAATAAGGAACAAGATCCTGATGTTAATTTCTTGACCAAAAATGCAAACCAAATTGTATCATACAGGGACCCAATAGAGGAAATTGTTAAAAAACTAAGGGATATGGACATAAATGGTGCCCATGAAATTGTTTCAATTCAACAACAAAATGCAATAGTCCCTTATGTTGGTGGAAGTGGCACAATGGTTTTATTTGAGGGTCCAGTTCATCTTATTAAACAGAGGAAACCTAGGCCAAAGGTTGATTTGGATCCCGAGTCAGATAGAGTGTGGAAACTTTTGATGGGAAAGGAAAGCAGTGAAGGTGAAAATGGAACAGATATGGAGAAGGAGAAATGGTGGGAGGAAGAAAGACGAGTTTTTCGTGGTCGTGCTGACTCATTCATTGCTCGGATGCATTTGATCCAAGGTAGTATCTTTGTTTTTTTCTCTCTCTACATTTCTTGATGCAGCTCTTTGATTTTTAAGTCAAGAATACCATGAATTGATATAACTTATTACTTTAAAACATGGTCAGCTCTTGAGACTGGAAAAACTCTAACTTTCTCTTCTTCAGTGTTGTTGCAAATCCAAACTGTTTCACTTCTCACCGTGAAGCACAATGCTTCTCTTGGAATTTGGTAGAACAAAACTAAAATAAACAAAATTTGACTTGAACTGTAATTAACAAATTAAAGCTTCTGGCCTGCGTTCATTGGATTTTAAATTAGTGTGCTTTTACTGCAAGGTCATGTATAAAAGTAGAAATGAATTATTTGGACAATTTTTTGTTTTCTTGATTACTTCATTTTCGTCTCTTAGTTTCCTGTTTTGCGAAAACAAATGTGCATACAATTATTATTAGCTTAGTCTAATTGGATGAGCAGAGTAAAATTTTTGGCAAAACAATTGTGGTGATTATACTATAGGATTTTCTGTGCAGTTATCTTTTATTAATCAGAAGAGTTTTAACCAGTTATGCTTAATATTCGAGAGGTCTACTATCTGGCACTCTTTCTCATTCTATAACAAAAATACAAATATAAACCTAGGTTTATTGAAATATCTTGTTGTTCTATGTGATGTGCTATCTTTGTAGCAATTGATATGTTAAACTGAAAATCATTGAACCAAAATTAACAAAGTTTAAGGAGTTAATAAGCTTCTGATTTCTTTGGTGGGAAGTATTTAAATGCATACCTTTCCATTTTGTTGATGTATGTTTTATGCAGAACTTTTAAATTAAGGGATTCCAGTATGGATCTGTAATCGAAATCATTTGTAGCGTACTATAATTATGTATTGTTGCTGTCAAATAGATTTAATTGTCAACAAACACTTCTCTCAATTATTATTTCCTTTTTTTTCAGGTGATAGGCGCTTCTCTCGGTGGAAGGGATCGGTTGTGGATTCGGTCATTGGCGTCTTTCTCACACAGAATGTTTCAGACCATCTTTCAAGGTGAAACCCACTTTTTATACTGAATCTTGAATGAGACCTTCCAATAATTTCAAGTAAAAAATAAGATTACAATAGAGGACAGAAGGTAGGAGTTTCATCGTTACTCATCATTTTTCACTCTTTGGTTTTGACAGCTCTGCATTCATGTGCCTTGCTGCAAGATTTCCTCCTCAATTAAATGGAACTGTAAGCAGACCTATAGTTGTCCATGACACTATCAGACATCAAGGGGAAGCAACAGAGCCAGAAATATGTGATCAAAGAGGGATCAACGGATCTAAGCAAAAACAGAATAACGAAGCTGCCAACAGTAATGAGTCACTTGAAAGCAGTTTAGGTTCTTCCGCAACCATCAGTAGTTGTACAAGTGCAGTAGAAGGCGACAATAGAAAATCACTGGAGGATGTTGTTTCATCGCAGAACTCTGTAGCTTCATCTGAAAATTCTTCAGAGTTTCCAGTTAAAACAACCGATCAAAGCAAACTGAGTCCACCATTGAATTTTGAAGCTGCTGAGTTGCTAACTGGAGGTAGAGACAACGGTTTCGGTTCATTCAGAGAGCTTCTTGAAATGGCAGATGGAGGAGTATTGAATGACCTGAAAGCTACTGGAAATGGAAGCATATTACTGGGGGGAAATGACAGTATGATTAATTGGTCCATAGCTCTTAGGATGGACAAGAGTCTATCAGCCCCAAATGGACCGATTGATCTTAATGGTTCATGCCCATCCATTGATACATATTTTTCCCATATCCATCCAGAATTTCAGAATTTTTCAACCTCCAGGTTTGTGGGAATGGATAAATCTGAGGCCATAAATGAAAATAACAAGTCTTATTTACCTCCGACTGCATTTGAACTAAACGAAAGGAATATAAATGAAATAATGGGTAGGCATTATGCTTCAGGTATAGGAAGTTCAACCAATTCTATGGATCAGAATCAGCCGTTGATTGATAATATTGCACCTTGTGCTAATTCATTTGGAGGAATAAGCAAGAATCCTGCTCAGCCATTGAGGCCTCTTCAAAATGAGGGCCATGCTTGCTTTCAAAATGGGGCGTCTTATAATAACAATGTTTCTGGTATATGTTTAAATCAACAAGATGGAAGTGGAGTTATGTTCAAAAAAAGAAAAAAGTTAGCAGAAACTCAGACTTGTTCGAATTCACACGATACGAATCGAAGGAATGGTTTTGTTTCTGAAGGTGCAGATGTATCAAATTTAAGATCCCATAAGGTTTCATCTGAAACACAGAACAATATACCGAAGGAGAAGAATGCAAAAGCTGAGACCGAGAAGAAAACCTATAATTGGGATTGTCTTAGAAAGCAGGTATATAGAAATGGTGCCAAGAAAGAACGGAACAATGACACAATGGATTCACTGGACTACGAGGCACTAAGGAATGCAGATGTGAATGAAATATCTAATACAATACGAGAAAGAGGAATGAATAATTTGCTTGCAGCGCGAATCAAGGTGAACTACAAAACCGTGTTTTTCTAAAGACATTCAGTTCATATTATAAAAACAAAAAATCAACTCTGACATTGTCTTTGTAATTGCGACCACTGAGCATAGTTCAAGTATGTAGTAAGTCAAAAACACATCGATAGATATAGCTAACATATCTAGCTGTAAATCATATGCAAAATCAACTTATAGTTGATTTATCTTCATAAAAGCGGTCAATCAAATTGTGATTTTTTTATTGCAGGACTTCCTCAATCGTCTGGTCAGAGATCATGGAAGCATAGATCTCGAATGGTTAAGGGACATTCCCCCAGACAAAGCCAAGTAAGATCTATAATATAAATCATGTAGTGGTTTATTTGTGATACCATCAATATTTGAAAGCGCTATGTCGCTTTTCTGAGATTATATTATACTTTTATTTTTGACGTGTAAGCTGTATGACTATAATTTCGTGGTACTTTCAGGGACTACCTTCTTAGCATAAGGGGCCTGGGGCTCAAAAGTGTTGAATGTGTTCGGCTTTTGACACTTCACCATCTAGCTTTTCCTGTGAGGCTTCTTTCTTAAAAGGATTACTTTACAGTTGTTAGATATGCTTAATCTCTTTACCTTTATTTTTCATCTATTTTTTGTCATTTACAAGGTTGACACAAATGTTGGTCGGATTGCCGTAAGGCTGGGATGGGTCCCACTTCAACCCCTGCCTGAGTCCCTTCAGTTGCATCTTTTAGAAATGTAAGCATCTTGATATTTATTGGACTTTCATTTTTAGCAAGCACCATAACTACAGGGGATACTAAAACTTTCAACATACCCCTAACTGTGCAACCCTCAATTTTTCCAACATAGCCCCCTTAGTAGTGTGTAACCCTTAATTTTTTTCCAACATTTCCCCAACTTTCAACATTATTTTGAAAAAGTCCCCAAAATTTCAACATTATTTTCAGAGAACCCCCATAACCTTTTGACGAAGTTTCAGAAAACACCCTTTGTGCCATTAGGCAGTATGTTGAAAAACTTGCAATAATTTGGGGGTTTTTTGTGACAAGCCACAAAGGTTAGGGATTAAATTACATTTGCAATTTTATAGTGGGGGTTATCTCAAAGTGGGCCAAACTTTATGGGGGGTTATATGAAATATACCCATAAAGTTTTACTAACTTGTTTTTCCTCTATAAAGGTACCCTATATTGGAGACGATTCAAAAGTACCTGTGGCCTCGGCTGTGTAAGCTTGACCAGAGGACATTGTATACTCTATCATCCTGTTACGAAGATCTTACTTTCGTATACTGATTAACTTGATGCATTAATGAACTAATTCTATTCATATATCTGTTTTTCCAGATATGAGCTGCACTATCAGTTAATTACTTTTGGCAAGGTAATGCTTTAACCAGTGACATTTTTAACTGGCGGATCAACTGACATGAATAATAAAACCATTTCTATGAGTTCTCATGTAGGTTTTCTGTACAAAGAGCAAACCAAATTGCAATGCTTGCCCAATGAGAGGAGAGTGCAGACACTTTGCAAGTGCATTTGCTAGGTTTGTGATAAGCTTCAGATATGTAATCTAATTTAAATATTCGATGAGTTTTCATGATGGTCCCAGTGATACTCAATGCATGATGAGTTCTTTAAGCAATTAATACAGAAAATTCAGCAATACTTTGTGGTGTAGATGTGGTGCACTTGTTCAAACTGTGAGTAAAACCTACATTGACTGCAGTTCCTGATATTAGCCATAGATATGTGAAATTCATATGTTAATGTGAAGGTCAGTCTATAGAGTCAACTATGGTCTAACACTTCATTCTTTCTTCTGAAAGTTAAACTCTGGAATTTTTTTTGAATTAACATAATTGATATACTTGTTTAAGTTGGAAGAAGTGTTGCATGGTTGCTATATCATCTGAAAATCCCTAAACAATTTTGAAATTACTTATGGTAAATTTAGTTCAGAACTTTACATAGTTTGGTGTTTCTTATGAAGTGAATGTTAGTGATGCATTAATTTAAGGGAAAATTTCACAAAACCCCCAAAAAATATGGCCCATTTTGAGATAACCCCAAAATGTTTAAAATTGTCACTTGACATCCAAAACTTTTGCATTTTTCTGAATCTATTTTTGGATAACCCTAAACTTTATAGCAGTTATCTGAAAAAGTCTTTGGGGGTTTAGTGACATTTCCAAACTTTCTGGCTTCCCCTCAAAGTGGGTCAAACTTCTTGGGGGTTTTGTGAAATTTATCTTAAATTTGACTAACATCGTGAGAAAACTTTAGTTTGGTATTCTATATATGTCCCGTTATATGTTATGAAACGGAAGTTAGTACACTAATTTTATCTTGCAGTGCCAGGCTTGCTCTTCCAGGACCAGAGGAGAAACGCTTAGTGAGCTCAACAACTCCTTTTTCTTCAGAGAGAAGCCATGGCCCAGTTCCCAGCCCATTACCCCTACCTCAACCTGAATCAAGCACTCACTTGCAGGAGCAAATTGTACCTAGAAATTGTGAACCTATCATCGAGGAACCTGCAACTCCTGAACCTGAGTGTATTAAAGCATTAGAAATTGATATCGAAGATGCTTTTTATAATGACCCGGATGAAATCCCTGGATTTAAGCTTAACATGGAGGAGTTCAGTCAAAATTTGCAGAGCTATGTGCAAGATGGTGATATGTCAAAGGCTTTAGTTGCTTTAACTCCAGAAGCTGCATCAATCCCCATGCCTAAGCTGAAGAATGTGAATCGGTTGCGTACAGAACATCAAGTGTATGTTATATCACTATTATCCTTGTTTCTTATAAGTGAAGCAAGCAATTTTACAATTAGCGTAAAATTCACAAAACTCCCAAGAAGTTTGGTCCATTTTGAGAGAACCCCAAGAAGTTTGGCCCATTTGTAGATAAACCCCCAAAGAGCTTGGAAATGTCACTTAATCCCAACAACTTTTTCAGATACCCCAAAAAGTTCGGGGTTATCTGCAAATAGATTCGGGGGTTAAGTGACATTTCCAAACTTTTGGGGGTTGTCTCAAGATAGGACAAATATCTTGGAGGGTTTTGTGAAGTTTATCCTCAGAATTATTTAATAGGATGACAATTTCTTTTGGACCTTGCAGATATGAACTTCCAGATTCACATCGTCTCTTGGAAGGAGTAAGCCATTTTCTCTTAGCGGCTTATGTTTTTGAAATTTTCATTATTTTAGAACCTAACTCATTTGTCTTCTCCTTAATCAATAACAGTTGGACAAAAGAGAGGCAGATGATCCATGTCCATATCTTCTAGCTATATGGACCCCAGGCAAGCACATTTTGCTTGTAGTCAGAAACCCAAGACATATTTTCTTCTAAATACTAACTTTATTAGTTATGTACTGAAAGTCTAAAACTGTGCTGTAATAGGCGAAACTGCTCAATCCATTGAGCCCCCAACGGCATGCTGCAATTCCCAAGACACTGGTAAATTGTGTTTCAAGGATACATGCTTTAGTTGCAATAGTATACGAGAAGCGCAAGCGCAGATGGTCAGAGGGACACTTTTGGTAATTCTTAAAACTTGCTATGTTCATCTATAACCAATGTTAATATGAAACTTTTAATTGTGATTCATCATTAAAGTTTTTTGTTTTTCAATATTAGCCCATTAAATCTTTTATTAAAATATCTCCCGAATCATTGAAATTGCTATTAGGTCCCCATAATTCTTAAGTTATTTTGAAGTTAGTCCCTGAAACATTAAAATTTCTATTAGGTCCCCCCAATGTTCTAGTTATTTTTGAAATGGGCTTTTTTTAATATATGCTCCTCAAACTATAGATATCTTTAAATATACCCTCCAAATCTTTGTAACTTTAAATTTAGCTTTCAAATTGTTTTCTTCTTTTAAATTTGCCCTAATCTAAATGATGTTAAAATTTTAACCATGTTTGCCTATAAATTTACCCAATATACCCCTAATAAATTGACATTAACTGGGGAGAATCTCCTTCACTGTTTTTTGTTTCACCCCCTCTTTATCTTCTCCATATTCCCTTGAACACGCCGTTTTGCTCGTCAAAATCCCAATCTAAATCGAACACCTGCTCGTCAAATCTATGACTTTCTCATTGCTGGTGGTTTGATCACCTTCTCCGACTTACTTGCCGCCTTCTACTGTACCAACGAAAGCGATGATAGAGTAGGCAGAGAGAAGCTATGATGTATGGTGTGAATAGCTTACTTGAGTTTTACCGACGAACGTGTTTGTATCCTTGGCATCGCTGCGAATAAGGATGACGCGGAGAAGGCAAATAGAAAGTGAATCAAGACCTCAAATGGTCGATAACACTGTTGGATACAAAGGATGCACTTCCTCAAGGTCCAACCTTCATCAAATTGATTATAATAATTTGACAAGAAGTGATATGAATCTTACATCATGATGATTCATTGTTCAAAGGTTGAGAGAGGTTCGTAGAGAGAAAGCACTAAGATTATACAGTGCTTGGATGTGCTAGAGTTTACCATAGAAATATTGCACAGAGCATGTGCTCTCTGCGACCCGAACAAATTCTTGGCCAATCAGTCGGGTGATAGTCAGGCGATCATTCTTCTGGGCTGCAAGGGATATCAAGCGAGGGAAGACCTGGCGAAGGAGTGGCTTTGAAATATTTAATTATGTTGTAGTTTTAATTGATTTTATCAAGGATAGAAAAGCCATTTTTAAAAAAGTCTAATTTTTAGCAGAATTTTTCCAACAGAATATTCCAAAAGTTGGGTAAAGGGTAAAATTGATGGATAGTTACAATTTGAGAGGTAAATTTAGAATTATAATGATTTGGGGGATACATTTAAAAATACCTATAATTTGAGGGGCGTATATCGAAAAAAAACCTTTTGAAATTTGTCACTCCAATCAAGAGTAGAATCGTAAAAGTAGCAACTAGAGGGATTAATTTGAAGTAACCTATGAGAATTGAGGGGGCCTAATAGCAATTTCAATGATTTGAGGTACTAATTTCAAAATAACTACGGGTGACCTAATAGCAATTTCAATGATTTGAGGGGCAAAGTTAACAATATGAAGATTTAAGGGACTAATATAAAAAACCCTAGACTTCATATTCCTATGGGCACACAAAGACCAATTCAAGATGTGTTATTTAATTGTTATATCTTCTTGAATAGATACCGTGTCGGACAGCAAATAGAGGAAGTTTTCCACTCAATGGCACATATTTTCAAGTGAATGAGGTAAATTCTGTTGGTTTTATGATGGAATTGAATATTGCAACTGATTTTCCTACAGTAAATAACACTATTAATGATATAAAAGTTGGTGTACATATAACTTAACTAGATATTTCTTTATTGCAGGTCTTTGCGGATCATGAATCTAGTCGGAATCCAATTGATGTTCCTAGGGACTGGATATGGAGTCTACCAAGGCGAACTGTTTATTTTGGAACCTCCGTATCATCAATATTTAAAGGTATTAAGATAATGAATAATTAAATTTGTGTCGTATGGTAATCAAAATGCACTGTTTAAACAATATATACTGATAGCATGTTAAATTGTCGAAACTGGCAGGGCTTACTACTGAAGGGATACAATACTGCTTTTGGAGAGGTATGTGTGCTGATTATAGTCCTTTTGTTTACGTTTAATAGGAAAAGCTATGTTACAATGACTAATTCTGTAGTTTTTCATGCAAGACTAGCAAAATGAAGCAGTTTATATTCTGACTTCTATACATATAGATCTTAACTAGTAAAATGAAATTGTACATTGAGGAGGTGCAGGAAATAACAGGGAATACTAAAAAAAGTTTAGGACTGGCTTCACACTTTTTTCCTCTAAATAATTTGACACCTGTACATGTAAAACTTCAGTAAGAAATAAATACAAGACAAAACACTTGCTTATGGAAAGAAAATAATGGAACCCCTAACCCCCAGAACAAACTTATAATTGACAATTAAAGGTTGGGGGTCCTTTAAGAAAATTTTAAACTTTAGAGTGGTTATGTGAGACACCCAAAGTTCAGCGGGGTTTTGTGAAATTAACCCAAAAATATTTGAACTAGTTTTAAGGATAAAGTCTAGATATGTTTTCAGCTTAGTTTTTCTTCTCTGTTTGTTCTTCTACATACTACATGTCCCTATTGTGTTCCCTTTATGCTTCAAGATGATATTTTAACTTCATCTGAAATATGACTTTCGTTCATTTTCAATAAATTCCCCAGGTTTTGTGTGTGTCAGAGGATTCGATCGAACATTAAGAGCACCAAGGCCTCTCTTCGCAAGGTTACACATCGCAGCGAGCAAGGTAATGAAAACCAAAAGGACTGGAGCAGAAGCAAGAAATGATGAATAACACTTCACAGAAGAAAGCAAACAAAAACTAACAAATTGTTCTTGGACTCATGGCATCCCTAACCATGAACTCTACCTCTACCAAAAGCTTTTAACATTTATCAGTTAATTCGGTGGTGGGAGAGGCTGACCGTTGGTCTTATAACATTATTCTTTTGTTTCATTTAATGCTTAGCGGCTGAGCCATTCTTGAAAACATGGAGGAAGCATATCGAAGAGGTATCCTCCAAGTATAATAATACAAGCAAAAGAGATAGGCGAGAAGTTTAATAACTGGGTCCTTGTATCATAATGTTCACCAGTCAAGTTTTCGAGTCCTATATTGGGATATTATGGCCGCATATAGCTTGATCATGTCAGGAACTGTGCAACTAGAATCTGTCTGAAATAAGTGACATTATCCTGAAGGATGTATGTGATTCAATGTTAGTATCATTCTTTTACATGAAATTCTGATTCGTTTGTTTTATTATGATTTTTCTGAGAATAATAATACTGCGAAGTTTGCTTTGTTGATGCTTCATTGTTGTTCTGGTTCCATTGACTCTTAATTCAGAAACGGATGGTTCAGCATAACAGGTTTTGCTCTTTTTTCTCTTCAATAAGGCTGACATTAGATTCATGAAAATTCCCACCGGACTAAGAGTTACTGGACTTTTGTGTCGATTTTTGGTTAGTTTTTATACTGTTGTTTCAGTAAGTTTTGATTAGAAAATAAATCTGTTTTGATCTCAAATTTGACAAATTAGTTCCTCAATCATAGTGAGTATTTTAGGGTAGTTTTGATACTTTCTATTTCTGATAATTTCAATCCTATTAAGAATCTTTCTATTTAAGAAGATGATTGAAGGCCATAGAGCTATTACTTTTTGATTAATAATATTTCATTTTTCATATTTCCTTGGAGCTCTTCATGGATTCAATGATTATTTACTTTGTGGATTTGAAAAGCCTCCTTGTAAATTTGGAGATTTTACTTCCGCACATTATATCACCAAACAAATGTTACTTCATGTCTTATCA
The DNA here is from genome assembly GCA_037177215.1 of Asparagus racemosus. NCBI lineage: Eukaryota > Viridiplantae > Streptophyta > Magnoliopsida > Asparagales > Asparagaceae > Asparagus > Asparagus racemosus. Next base: position 16,066,343 of record JBAKGM010000002.1, on the reverse strand, counting down.
GGACACATCAGTCGCGTTATCTGTAACAAATTCCACAACCTGTCCAAAAGGAAGAGGGCGCTCGAAAGAGAAAGTATGGAGAAGCTTAGCCCCTTCTTCTTCCTTCAACCCCTCTCATTCTTGGCTTCAACATCCCAAACAATACTCGGCTTGACAACCCCAACCTTCTATTTAGAATTTTTTTAATTCTTAAATTTTTTATTATTTGCAAATATACCCCTTACATCATGGGTATTTGCAAACCTATCCCCAAAATATTAGAATTTGCAAAGCTACCCCTCAAATCATCAATTTTCAGGAAAAGTACCCCTAAAATCAATAAATCAACTTAATGAGTAAAAATTTGACTATTTTGTTGATAATTTTCACATTTTTATTACAAATTAGCCTATCATAGTTGATGATTGATTGATTTGGCGCATTTTATCCTATGATTCGAGGGGTAATTTTGCATATACCCATGATTTAAGGGGTATACATGCAAATAACCCAAAATTTAAAGTAAAATAAACTTCTCGTGTATAGTGCTCGTTGGGGGCACTCGGACCTCTTTTAAAACCCGCTTGACCCGACCCGGTAATGGCCAACATAAACCATCACTGCTTTTTGACAGCTCAAAAATGCCGCCCCTCTCTCATGGTGAGCGTTATAATTATACTTTATTTTATTCTTCAACCCTCTTTTAAATTCATTCTAGTAGATTAAATTTTGCCTATTTACTTCTTTTATGATGCCTTTTAACGCTACGCATATGGATTGATCATCTGTTGGATATCTTTGATAATAATCCTTTGCACCATCATTGAAGCATTTTCTCGAACAAACTGAGGAAGTATTTGACTTTAAGCTTTGGGTTCAATTGAACTGTTCCTTTCCCATGATAATGGTCTTTTTTTTTTTTTTTTTTTTGTTTCAGATGGCTAAAAGCTGAGCAAAATAGATTAAACACGGCTAAGAAAACTTTATACTTTATTTAAAGGCTAAATATCATAA
>JBAKGM010000002.1:16043039-16055168 GCA_037177215.1 Asparagus racemosus | reverse complement strand
GTTGATGGTTCGTCGGTTGCGAACCAACCTTCACGAGTCTGATTTGGGCACTGATAAGCGATTTTCAACGCCTACAACAGTCAGGTAGTTTAGTTGACCAACCAATCTCTTGTGTCTAGCTAGATCCTCTAGTAATTTTCCCGGATTTGGTAATAACTTGAAATCTAGATCCATCGGTGTGTGAAAGGTTTGCAATCCAGCATTTTGTTTTCTAAGAGTATTTCCAATGCCTGTTTTCTTTGTCACAAATGGATTCCCTCCTTAGATCGAGCTACCTCAATCCCTAAGAATACTTCAATCGTCCAAGATCTTTTGTCTAAAAGTGCTTCTGAACATATATCTTGATATCACAAATACCTACCTCATCATCACCAGTGATAACAATGTCATCCACATATACTACTAGAATGATCTGTTGTCTGCCCCGATATATATAAAATATTGTATGATCACTATTACTTCTCATCATCCCAAATGCTCTACAAATCGACCAAACTAGACCCTCAAAGACTGTTTAACCCCATATAAATATCTCTTCAATTTACAGACCTTTGAGGACTCCTGAACAATAAAACCAGGTGGCTGCATCATGTAAACCTCCACCTCAAGAATGCTATGTAAAAAGGCATTCTTGATATCAAACTGATGCAATGGCTAATGAAATGCAGCAACCAGAAAAACCAATAGACAAACAGAGGTCATTTTGTTTGCTAGAGAGAAAGTATCAGTATAATCTTATCCATAAGTATGAGAATATTCTTTGGCCACCAATCGAGAGTTTAGACCCTCAAAGACTGTTTAAGCCCATATAAATATCTCTTCAATCTACAGACCTCTGAGGACTCCTCCTAAATAATAAAACTAGGTGGCTGCATCATGTAAACCTCCACCTCAAGAATGCTATGTAAAAAGGCATTCTTGATATCAAACTGATGCAGTGGCCAATGAAACGCAGCAACTAGAAAAGCCAATAGACGAACAGAGGTCATTTTGGTTGCTGGAGAGAAAGTATCAGTATAATCTTATCCATAAGCATGAGAATATTCTTTGGCCACCAATCGAGACTTTAGACGAGCAAGAGAACTATCTGGATTGAGCTTAATAGAGAACACCCATTTACAACTAACAATGCGCTTTCCTGGAGGAAGTGGAACCAAATCTCACGTATCATTCTGCTGAATAGCAGACATCTACTCAATCATAGAATGCTTCCAACCAGGATGTGATAGGGTCTCAGATGCATTCTTTGGAAGAGTATAGTTGCCCATTAAAGAAATAAAAACATTGTGTGTAGAAGACAGATGACTGAAGGAGACAAAACAATAAAGTGGATTTGCACTGGAACGTGCTGCTTTAAATAGCGCAAGAGTGACATCAAGGTCTGAGTGCTCAATTGATGTAGGATCAAGAATTGGATCAGGTATAGGTTAAGGAGTAGGCTCAACAGGTGTTACAGGAACATGAGCAGGAAGGATTTCTTGCTTAGGTGCAGACGCATCAAGTATTGAAGCAGTGGTAGTATCTAGAGTTGAGTCACATGGTTGAGTGACCACAGTCCAATCTTGATGAATATCTAAGTATTCAAGAAATATCATGCCCTGAGTGTACGTTGCTAACAAATTATTTGAAAAGAATGATTGTGACCCTAGAAAAGTAACATTTGCTGATATAAAACAACAATGAAGGATAGGACTATAACAGTGATATCCTTTTTAAAAATGAAAGGAGCCTAAGAAGACACATTGAATAGATCAAGGATCCAACTTTGTACGACTACGATCATGTTCGTGGACAAAAAAAAGACACAACAAAAAAATCTTCAGGGGAATAACAAATGGTTGTTCTTCAGGGAATAAGACACAAAATGGTGTTTTATCATTTAACACAGAGGATGACATATGGGTAATCAGATAGGTAGCAATTAAGAACTGCATCTCCCCAAAAATGATGAGGAACCTGGCTATGAATGGGCAAAGTTTTAACAACCTCTGAGAAGTGACGGTTTTTGCGCTCAGCAATTCAATTTTGTTGAGTATGGGCTATAAAGATAGGAAGATTCATGAAGAAAACTAGAAATAGACATAAAATTTTGAAACTCAGAAGAAAAATATTCTTTCACATTATCAGTACAAAAAATCTTAATAGCGACATCAAATTGTCTTTTGATTTTAGCACAAAAATTTCTAAAATTTGATAAAACTTCAGATCTAGACTTCATTAAATAAATCTGAGTTGCATGAGAAAAATTTTCCACAAACATCACAAAATACCTATCGCCAAATATTGACTCAACAGGACAAGGTCCCCAAACATTAAAGTGAACTATGCTAAAAAGGCGACTAACTCGCTTATTGACCTGAAGAGGGTACGACACACGATGGTGCTTACCCAACTGAAAAGACTCATAGACCAACTCAGCAAAAGCAGATAGCTCTGGTCATAGTTTCTTCAGATTCTAAAATGACGGATGCCCCAACTGATAATGCAAGTCTAAGGATGTAGAATCACTCAAGAGTGCGGCAGACTCTAAAAAACTATCCAATCAGTACAGACCATCATACATCTGTCCCATGCCAATTATCCTCCTCATTCCTAAATCTTGAAACATTCAATGATCATGATAAAAGATAGCACAACAGTTTAAAGATTTCATGAGTTGACTAATCAAAGCAAGTTAAATAGAAACCGAGGCATATATAAAACTGAGTGTAAAGACATAGATGAATTTAAGGTAACAGAGCATATACCACTAACAGGAGACAATATGGAACCATCAGGTAGTTTGAAAAGTGGATGAAAGATAGATGGAGAGAGTGGACAATATACTTGAATTCCCAATCATGTGATCTGATGCTCCTAAGTCAATCACCCATGACGTAGGAGCTACTGAGGACAAACAAGAAGTAGAATTACCTGTCTTAGCAAATGTAGCCCTGGAAGATGGCTGCAAAAGAGAGGGCTAAAATTTTTAAAATAGTTTGAAGCTCTCTAAAGTAGCTTCATCATCTATGGACTAGCAGAATCAGTAACAGAGGCAACATGAGCTGTAGGATCCTTCTTCTCTTTATTTTTCTTCTTTACGGGACAATTATATTTCATGTGATCAAACCTGTCGCAATAATGATATTGGACCCCCTCAAGATGATTACCACGTGATCCTCTTCCTAAATAGAGACGCACTTTTCTAAAATAGCTACCATGATTTCCTCGAAGACCAAAATGACTTCCTCCATGACTCGATCCATCTTTCTCTAGGAAAGCATCTAAGGCAAATTTTTCTGCAACATGTTTTGAACTCAAGTGAGTTGAAAATATCTCCCTGATTAAATGAAAAGCATTATGGAGATTCTTCAAAGTATTACTACTAATGACCAGTGGTTTCGCTGCCTCATATGAAGAATTCAGGCTACCAATGAATGTCAATACAGCAAGCATATATTGTCGTGCCTTCATCTTCTCCAAATTAGCCTCCATTGGAAAGATAGCCCGTAGCTCTTCACATGCCTTCTTGACGGCAACAAAGTGCTCCTCCTAGGTCAGACTCTCTTGATCTGATCTGGAATAAGCCTGAGATATAGAGTAAGCATGAGACATGCTACTCTTTCCTGAATAGGTAGAGTATAATAATATCCACATCTCCTTCATAGTGGGGCAGGTAAGAACCAGATCCATCACCTCAGTCATCACGATAATGGCAACAACAACAGAACCAGACAGAAAATTACCCCTAGCACCATCCTACCACCCAATCAGAACAGATGAACCATGACTAGATCTAAACAGAACAGATGATTCACAACTGAATCTCACTGATCATTCAACCGAAGACCATCAGAATTGGTCTCAGCAAGAATTATAAAATCCTTATAAGAGCTTTTCTCAAAAGCATGACATGATTTTTTTCAGCGAGAGGGTTGTTCAGCCAGGAAAGGGAGGTCATTGATAAAGAGCTGGTCAAATTTGATCTTGATCGTGGTGGTTGCTGGTTGCTGAGGGGTGGCTTTCGGTGATAAAGACAGAGATGAGGGTAGGTTACTGCGAGGTGGCTTGAGATCTAGGTCGTGGTAGTGTAAGAAGGAGATAGATAGATGCGGTGTTGACTCCGCTGACAAGAATAGAGGCGGTTTGTGGCCGATGACTCTAATGAGCAGTGGTGGTGACTCTGGTGGATGGTGGTTGTGGCTGAGTGGTAGGATTTGGGTTTCTAGATGAGCAAGCGTGACGGTTCAGGGTGAGAGAAATAGCTTTAATTAGGGTTAGAGTGTGTAGATGAAGAGCTCAGATTTACTGGCTCTAATACCATGAAAATGAAAAGGGATTTTCGTTCATTAATCTAAGGTACATTGTGATTCTATATATATACATATAGAGGATACATGATTATGCCTTCTCACAAACTTCCAATATGGGACTAAATATAAATTCTTTAAATTCTAACATTGTGTAATTAGTTTAATATTGACACTTAATGAAGGAAGCAAGCATAATATTTTAATTTGACCAGGTCAAAAAGGTTGCTTGAGATTTGATTTGATTAAGTCAGACTAACGTATACTAAGGGCAGATGCTAATTACATTTGTATCCATAGTTTACATTGCAAGACAATAATAACTTTGTTACCCTTTTCTTAAAAAGTTAACTTTTATTGAGACTAGAATAGATTTGACCTATCTAAATAGATATAAATCTTAAATTGGTATGCAGTTGCTTAGAATTCTACCTATTTACTGCCATGAAGAAGAATGAGTTGAGTGCAAACGAATTAACGAATATGAACAAAATTGAATACAGTTAAAGACTGAATAAGGGTATGTTTGACAGTCAGAAAGTGAATGGTAAGTAGAAAGTCAAGTAAAAGTCAACGTTAGATTTCCAGATCATCAAAATTGCACTCAAGTACAGTTAAGATGAAATTAATTCCAATTGTTTGATGGAATAAATATTTACTTAAGTCAGAGATCATTAAAATGTCAAACATATCTAAAATCTGAATTAGAACTTTAGATCAGCAAAATTGTTCTCAAATACACCAGTTGAAGATGAAAATAAGTTTGATTTTTCTTATTAAGTATCTTCAAATATATGGATACAAATCGAACATTTGACTTGAATCTTGACATGTGCCTGTATCCTGTCAAAATTTAAAACATATATTCATATATGTGTCAACCTCCTATTGTATTTGTATTTGTGTATTTTATGAAATGTGAATATGAATATATTATAAATATCCATATTTTTTGGCACCTCGGCGATTTCAGTGGAAAATACTCTTTTAAACTTTCTGTCCAATCCAAATCATATCAGTGATGGACTATATCGGGGAAGTGGAGACAACGACCATCTTGACACCTAAAATATGTTTAGTGTTGTTAGACCTATATACCAATTTGCTCCCACACGATTTGCTGTCATGACTCATTGACCTGTTAGATTTTTAAAATAACTCCTATAGGTAAAATTAATATAACTAATATTTAGCTAAAAATATTATATGCTTATAGACTCACATTAGCCATCGCTCTACTAGAGCCCATGACCATCGTATTCTTCCTGATAGGAGTCGCCCATCCTAAAATTGACTCGGTAGAGCATCATCATAGTAATTTGTGCCCTACCATGCGCCCTATTTATTGGCGAATCCAAAGAGCAATACCTTGTGCGAGACAAAAACAAATTTTGCACAAAATACTATTTGTCAATGGCACACTTGTTAATGGAGTATACATCTGTTTCTGTGCAAGCATGGATTTACATGGTATTATTTATTACTAATTACAGTATTTTTGATGTGTGAAACTATTCATGGTAGTTTCTTTAATTAAAAACTTAGAGTAAATGATATTAACCAATAAATGAATCATGCATCAAAACAACCGACTAAACATATTGAACTTAATTGTATTGCGATGCGTATGTATGCATAACAGTTCGACTTACTATTTATTTTGCTAAACAGCTCGACTTCTGGATGGCTCATCTTACCGGCTACAATCTTTTACTAGAATATACATTAAATCAAAACAAAAAAGCTAAAAAAACTCACCAGAGGACGTCACCTTATCCTCTTCCTTCTCAAATTTTTTTGACACGTGCCATAGCCCATTTTAATTGCAATAATATCTCAACCATTAATTTAAACAAATATATATAGTAAAAATTCTCTCTCCTATCAACCTCATCAATTCCATCTTACCCAAAATATCTCCCCTAATCTATGCCAAATAATAATGATAAAACTGAAAATATTTCAGCCAGATTTAACGAAATTTCCAAAAAAACCCAAAAATATTCAAATTCCATACCAAATAAGATTTCTGCCAGATTTTGATGGCATATATCCGGAAAAAAAATTAAAATTTCAAATCCATACCATATCAGATTTCCACTATAATTTCAGTGTATTTCCAAAAAAAAAGTAAATAATATTTCATCTGAATTTTTCATCATATATATCTACGATTTTTTAGTTTTTTGAGATCATCAATGCATTTTCTTTAATAGTCTTCCAAAGGTCATCGCTGACTAGTACATATTCAAAGGTAATGATTCTTCATTTTTTTTGGTCTATTAATTTTGGTTTTTTTATTTTTTTTATTTTCATGTGCGCAGTCGCTGGTGAGATTTATTTAACTCTTTAGAATAGATGTTGTTAATATTAATTTTGAATATTCGTTGTTTATATTAATTTTGAACACTAATTTCTAAAAATAATTTTGAAAAATAATTTTGAAAAATAATTTTGAATATCAGCTGTTATGAATAGTAATTTCTAAATTTTTTAGATAACCGCTGCCTTTAACTCTATTATCTTCAAAAGGGCATCCCTAACTAACACATATTCACAAGTAATAATTCTTCATATTATTCACATGTAATAAATTAATTTTAGTTTTATAAACTACTTTAATTTTATTAACTTTTATTTAATTTTTATTTTTTAAATTTTTTAATTTTCGTATGGGTGGTCACCATTGAGATTTAGTTAACTCTTTAGAATAGATGTTATGAATATTAATTTTGAATTTTTGTTGTTTATATTAATTTTAAATACTAATTTTCAATATTTATTTTGAATATTAATTTTGAAAGATAATTTTGAATAATAATTTTGGATATTAACTGTTTAGAAAGTTAATTTCTAAAATTTTCAGATATCTGCTGCCTTTAACTCTATGACCTTCCAAAGGGCATCCCCGACTAATACATATTCACTGGTAATACTTCTTCATCTTATTCACAAGTAATAAATTAATTTCAGTTTTCTAAACTATTTTAATTTTAGTAATTTTAGTTTAATTTTTGTTTTTTAAATTTTTTAACTTTCATATGGGTGGTCGCCGATGAGATTTATTTAGCTATTTAGAATAGATGTTGTGAATATTAATTTTGAATATTTGTTGTTAATATTAATTTTGAATACTAACTTCTAATATTAATTTTGAATATTAATTTTGAAAAATAATTTTGAATATTAACTGATTAGACTTTTAATTTCTAAATTTCTCAGATAACCGCTGCCTTTACTTCTATAGTCTTTCAAAGGGCATCACCGAATAATACATATTCACAGGTAATAATTCTTCATCTTATTCACAGGTAATAAATTAATTTTAGTTTTCTAAATTATTTTAATTTTACTAATTTTGGTTAATTTTGGTTTTTTTATTTTTAAATTTTCATATGGGTGGTCGCAGGTGAGATTTTTTTAACTCTTTAGAATAGATATTGTGAATATTAATTTTGAATATTTATTATTTATATTTATTTTGCAACACAAATTTTTAATATTAGTTTTGAATATTAATTTCGAAAAATAATTTTGAATATTAATTTTGAATACTAATTTCTAACATTTTGGATATTTTAAAATATTACAGGAATTAAAATATATTTTTTTAAATATATTTTTGATTTCTTTAAATATTACATCATTGAAGTTAATAGGTATTGCTTTTTTTAATATATTATTATTTGTAATAATTATTCAAAAATAATAGTCTTGAAAAGATGTGATTTATATTTTTTAAAATGAATTTTTACTGTAATAACTAAAAATAAAATGTTTCAATAATATTATTACAAGATTGCCTTTTTTAAGTTTTAGAAATTTGTTTATTAAAACAATCAGATTATTGAGATATAAAAATGTAAGAATTAAGATATGATTTGTTAAAAAGCAAACAATAATCATATCCTAATCCAAAATAATTAATTTAACAGAAAGATTTTCAAAATGTCTATTTTCAGTTAAATTATTGTTTTTACTCAAAAAGATTAATATCATAATTATATGGCAACTAGAAACAATAATCTTCTTTTTATAATAATAAAAATCATCTGATCTAATTTAAGGATAAAGTTAAAATTTTAATATTTTAACTGAAACTTAGGATTCTAAATTTAATTGTTAGGTTGTAAGCATTCAATATTACAATTTTTATTTAGATGTAAAATTTTTGTTCTTGACATAATTATAAGAAAATTGGATCCAAATCATAAAAATTAATAATACAAGAACATAAATTAACTGAGATATACAAAACCAAAATTGGTATATTATTAAAATTTAGAGTATCTAAATCAAGAATTGCATACTAATCATGAAAAAAAATCACTAAATCTTAACTTAACTTACCGAAAATTGAGGACTAGATATGTGTTACGTAATCATGAAAAAAAATCACAAAATCCTAGCTTAAATTAAATTGGATACTAATAATGAAAAAAATCACAATTTACCTTATATTTTGGAATTTGAAATTTTTTAATGTAAATTTACACAAAAATAGAATCTATTATATTAAGGTAATTTTTATATTGATCATAATTTAATATATTCAATAAATAATATCTATAATAATATACCAAAAATAAATTTAGCATATAATTTAATTATCATATAAATTTAAATTTCAAAAAAAGTGGGAAACAAAAATTTAAAGATATGCAAAATATCTTTAATATAATAATAAAAATATACAAAATATCTTGAATATAATAAGTATTATAATTATGAATCTTAATTTACTAATTTTTATATGAATATTAATTTGCTTACTTAATATATAATTATGAATCAGAAATTATTTTACTTTTTATTTGCTGGTTTATAAAAAAAATATCTATTTCATTAATATTTTTTGGAATTTTTGTACAGTTTATGTATATGATTAGTAGTTATGTGGCAACATTATCTATATACTTAAAGATTAACATTAAGCTAATTTTATGACTTATTATAAATTATTTATTATTTTCTTTATTATCATTTATAAAATTTTAATATAGAAAGAAAACTAAATCATTTATAAAATTTTAATATAGAAAGAAAACTAAATTATTTAGTGATATGGAATTTTTATAATTTGGGTTATTGATATGTATTAAAATGTTTATAATAAATTTTTCTTTATTATTTATTATTTTATTTTATATCATTACCCATTCATACATTATTGATATATTTTCAATTATTTAAAATATTATGGCAATTGAAGTATATTTTTAAAAATATGTTTTTGGTTTATTAAAATATTACAGCAATTAAAAATTTCAAAAATATATTTTTTTAGTTTTTAAAAATATTATAACAATTAAAATTTTTTAAAATAAAACATATTTCTCTATTTTATAAACTATTGCAGTAAGTAAATTTTTTGAGATGTATTTTCAATTTTTAATAATATTACAGCTATTGATATTTTTTAAAATATATTTTTATTTTTTACAATATCACAGCAATTAAAATATATTTTTGAAAATATTTTTTCTATTTAATAAAATAATTACAGCAATTAAACTTTCTTGCAAATAACTTATATTACAAATATGTAAGCTAAAATGAAGTTTTAAAATATTATAGCAATTAAAATGGGATTTTTAAAATATTACAACAATTAAAATTTAATCTTTAAAATATTATAACAAATTTAATTATATTTTTAAAAAACTATATCAATCAAGAAATATTTTTGAAAATATATTTTTCATTTTTAAAATATCACAGCAATTAAAATATACTTTTGAAAATATATGTTCAGTTTATTAAAATATGACAGCAATAAATTTTTTAAAAAATAAATTTGATTGAAAATATGCAAGCTAAAATGAAGTGTTAAAATATTATAGTAATTAACAGTTATTTTTTATATTGTAGCAATTAAAATTTATTTTTAAAAATATTACATGAAATTTGATTAGAGTTTTAAAATATTACATCAATTGAAATATGTTTTTAAAAATATATTTTATATTTTTTAAAATATTGGAGCAATTAAAATATATTTTCAGTTTATTATAATTTTATAGCAACTAAAGTTTTTTGAAAATGAAATAGATTATACATTTGCAAGTTAAAATGAATTTTAAAAATATTATAGAAATTAAATATTATATTTTAAAATATTACAACAATTAAAATTTATTTTTTAAAATATTGTAACAAATTTAATTTACTTTTTAAAATATTATGGGATTAAATTTTTTTTTTAAAATTTATGTTTTGTTTTGTAAATATTACAGCAAATTTAATTAGATTTTTAAAAATATTACAGCAATTAAAAAATATTTTTAAAAATATATATTCAATTTTTTAAAATATGACCATAATTAAAACATATTTTTAAAAATATATATTCTAGTTTTTAAAATAATACTATAAGTAAAATATATTTTTTTATTTTATAAAATATTTCTGCAAATAAAAATTATTGAAGTTTTTATTAATATTTTACTAATTACATCCGATGGCTGGTAGATTGATTGAGAATCTTTTTTAGTAATGCATCATTAGAGAATAATATTTTTTGAACATTAAACTATCTTATATCTTAATTTTATTCAAGTTGCATTTGAGATATTTTGATTATTTTTATTTTATTTATTTATTATGAAAAAATTTATTTTAAGTGATCTTAATTTTAATTATGGCTAGTGATCTTAATTTTAATTATAGCTTTATATAAGTTATTTAATATTATTATTTACAGACGGGTACATGTTCTATAACCTCAGTGGGCGTGGGGGTGGGTGGGGTTCATTTGCTTTGGAGGGGGTTTAGCCATTCGATATTTAAAATTATATTCGGATATGAGTGATTGAGACACGACGAAATAGAGATGAATTGTGATTGAGACACGACGTAATTTTAATTATAGCACGGACTAAAATACTAGTTGTCTTAATAAGGATATGTTACTTTTGCCTTTTAAAGTCCTTACAAATCCAAAATACCTCTTGGAACAAACTCTAAATTTTATAATACAGAAAATCTTTTAAGAAATACAAGTCTTATGACTTAATTTTCGAAATTGACTTTTTTTTTATCTGTTAAACCTGTTATTTGGAAAATTAGTTACTTTTGTTAAGTAGAAATTTCATACCTTAAAATTTAGATGTTTTCTTTTGAGGTTAAAACTAATCCCTAAACTAGTCCTATCTTTTTGTTAACTGGAATTATTTTTTTTGAAGGAACATCAAAAATTTTCCTACCAAGCTTTATATGTAAATTTCAAGATTTGTTTTTTAAATGCAAAACGTTTGTTATTCCATCAGCTTAAACACCTGGTCTCTTGATGTAGAACCACTGACCTTGTCAGCTACTCTTGCACATATGACCAGGTAGGCAGGTACCAAAATTTCCAAGCCAGAGTTATATAATACTACCCTTTTTGTTCATGGACCCTGTAGTGATATGTTAGTGTCACTTGCTGAAATTATATTTGATGATTAGGGGTTATATTTGATGTAGGCGTGTCCATCCGGCCCGGCCCCGCCCGGCCCCGCCCGGAAAATGGGGTCCGGGCCGGGCAAAACCGTAGCCCGGACCCGGAACCGGGCCCGAGCGGGCCGGACACCAGGCTGGCCCGGCCCGGTTTTTTAGATTTTAAATTTTTTTATAAAAATTTTGTTAACTATTTTTAAATTTAAAATTTTACATTCAAAAAATAACACAAAATTTTAATAAAAAATAATAATATTATTAATCACTTGAAAATTAAAATTAAATAAATTACAAATACAAAAAAAAACAAAATATGTTAAAAACAACGTCTTTATTAATAACAGTAACTCCTTTACAAGTATCAATTTATTTCGGAATTTGTCGCATCACAATAGATGAGTAC
>JBAKGM010000002.1:15995200-16028114 GCA_037177215.1 Asparagus racemosus | reverse complement strand
TCTGATCTATAGTTAGGGGGCAATACATACCAAAAGGTTCGAAGAAGGAAGGCGCATAAGAGTATATAACCAACCCATCCTTCTGTATAACCTATTCACATTAGTGAAGCGGCTGCATGCATAAGGGAAATGCACGTTTGTAATACCTTAGTCGGGATGCATAGGGGAGTCAACCTACGAGCACGGAAGAACGTGGGTACCACTGACTGTGGTCAGATTCTGAGCCCTTTTTCTTACTCTATAGAAAAGAATACAATAGAGACAGCCATTTCTGGCTGCTCCTTTCGTATTAAAAACAAAAGTAGGCGAGCGAAGTGAGGGATCAGGCGGAGGTCTCGTTTCAGAACCCGACATTCACTCCGGCATATCGCACCCCCCCAGTCCGTCCCCATGCGCCACGACGATCCATATCTGAGGTCCGGGATTGGACGTCGCCCTGTGTACAGTGAAGAAGACCTAGAAGAAAAGGTCCGGACTATTGTTAGTGCCATCACCAACCAGCCCCTGAAACTCGGGTTCAGGGATTTTTGCCGTCACCCAGATGTCACCATACTCTCTGGCATGAAGGTACCGACGAAGTTCAACAAGTACAACTGTCCATTAGTAGTCGTTCAAGTCTAATATCAAATTCCAACTACATCTTCAATATTTTTTTTTCTGGTTCTAAGGTAAGGGGACCCCTGCCTCTCTTTCTGGAGCTAGGCTTGGTTTCTCAAAGTCTTTTCCTGCTCCCTGAAACGGTACCTCTGACACTGACGGTTAGGTACTCTCTTCCTTTATTCCCTGCCCTAGCAGGAGGGGGTATATGCATCTCTTAATGGTCCCTGGTATGGTTCCCATGCTTTTCTCGATCCCTGTGCCCGGTCCCCGGCTTGCTACCTCGATCGATGAATCAATCGGTTCCAACCAGCTCTGCTTCTATCGCGTAGGGTAAGCTCTCTTTTCGGAAATTCTTTCAACAAGAAAAAGGGGAATCAAAAGCCGGGAAAGAAGGGGTTGAATGATTAGATCGAGTAGAGTAGTTCAAGCTCTTGGGAGGAGCAGTCCGCGATAAGTCATACGAAAATACCCTCGTTCGTGGGCCCACCAGTCGTCAAATAGCTGGTCAGACGGGTTGAACTTGACGATTTAGGTTTTCAGTCTTGCTTTCCCCGACCTGTGAAGTGAGCCAGTCCACATGAGGCAATCGGTAGTGGTTAGGCCGGCCGTCAGTACCTGGTTTCGTAGCCCAATCCCTAGCGTAGTTCTTTCCTTCTCTGTTAACTAACGAGCTCCGCTGCCTTCTTTTGACTACGAGCTGGATAAAGACAAAAAAATCCCCTTCCAGATATGGATAAAGAATCAGGATCCGGGTTTTGCTTTGAGCGCGAGGTGCTAGAGTTTAGGCCAAGACTAGAGGTAGAGTTCAAAATTAACTTCCTTGCCGGTCTGCCCTTCGTCATTGTTGGTTTGCTTTGAATATTGGACCAAGGCTCGATCGACCACTTCATCATCTGAAGGAAAAGCTCGCTATAGAGCAATAGCGCTGTGACAAAGAGAGAAATCTCCATTCCATTATAAAGGGGGCTAGAAGCAGAAACAATTGTGCTACAAGTCTCGTAACGTAACTCAGGGCTTAACAGCGCCTTCCTTCCGTTTTGTTTGTTGGAGGATCGGATTCATTCCATGGAAAGACAGCGAATCATGGGTCAGTACGCATAGCATAATAGGTCGTGTCACCGTCCACATTTCTCCCTTTCCCGTTTTTCGATAACAGCTTTCGGTTTCAGGGAAGCTAAATTGCATAAGTCCCCGCGGGAAAGGTTCAAGAGCTGATCGAGCCGAGCTAGAGCTTTCCTATCCAAGCCAACCGTCAAACAACTTTTGTGGAACCTTTAGGAGTGAGCCGCAATGCAAATAGGGCTTTTGGCTTTAGTAGAGTAGTCGAAGTGAACTTCCAGTTGATCAAATTCCTATTCCTATATAGGGTCAAGGATAGTGTATTCTACTGAATAGTTTGCTCCCGTCGAAACGGATCCTCTTCCACACGACGATTTCTCACTTAAACCCGAGCGGTCAAGTGCAATATTCAATCCCGCCTTTTGTCTCTACTTTCAGGGTTAAGCCAATAATAGAGCTTTCGTGGACCGGAAACCATAGATAGTCGTGCAGTCCTACCCAAAGGTGTCATGACTTCCTCTATGGAAACGGTTCCTCTCCGTCGAAAAGACCTTGACGAATAGATTCCCAAAGTCTTGCAGCAGGGTGTGGGACTTCACAAAAGTCACAGTTTCTTGTTGATCGACCATACGGGGAAAGTGAAGACGAAAATAGGGCTTTCTCTCGTCGACCAGAGCAAGCAATAGATCTTTGAGAGTTTAGGTCAGGTTCAGGTGGGACAACAGCCCGAAATATGTCAGGGAGGAAAGGTAGTAGAGACAAGCAAGAGCAGGCACCGATACGGCACAAAAGGGTACAGAAAACCGCTTTTTTAAGCTTTCAAGTTACACTAGTCCGAACGGAAAGGGAAGCCGATCTGAGTCCCATGAGAGATAGGGGCAGCCCTTTAAACTAAACCCTACTTACTAAATGCATGCGACTGACCATCCACTCGTCGACTCTTTTTGATTGAAATACTCGTAAAGAAAGCAGATTGACTAAAATCACCCGACACCGCTAACGGCTATGACCTCTTCTCTAAAAAAACTAGCTGTGCGGGCGCTTTCCTTGCTAAAGTGAGAGGGGACATAGAAATTCATTCATGTTGATTTATGTATATCTGTGTTCCGTTCAAGAGATTCCCATAAACAAGAATCAAAGAAGTCTTCTTTCGTCGCTGCGTATCTATCTGTCTTTTTCATAATTTTTTAGTCTGATTGCCAAAATTATTGGAAACCTATATAAAAAATCAAGAAGGGAAGAGCGTTGAAGACGTTTAGTGGATAGAGGTGGTACCATAGAGGTAGGTTGCAAACTAAGGTAGCTAACTGGTCTATCCGTTCCAGCGTGGTTGGTATAGATAGAATAGGAATGCCCAGGGTGACAAATCATTCCTCGGTGACATCTGATGATGGAAATGATTTATGGTACCTGCCCACTAAAGGTCCAAGGGCTTAACAGCGCCTCCCCTCATTCAAATAAGACTTTTCCGTCCTTCTCTTTCACATATTCGATCGACGACGGACGAGCTGGAATGTATATAAATCGCTGAAAGTTGGTGATAGGTATGAAAAGACAGCAGCAGGTGCCTGGCCTTTTATATCTGTAGCCCGACGAAGCTGTTGATTAGACCATCTACTACAAACTACTACCCAACTACCATTAGCTATTCGGGATTGGGCTGGGAATATACGTATACGTAGTAGTCGTTGAGTAACCTATGTATCATTTGATGGGGCAGCAGAGGTCAAAAAATCTTTCTCGAGTCAGAAAGAATTGATGGGCGTAGTCGTAGTTGTAGCTGGTCGTTGTTACGCCCCTGCCCGCCGAGACTAGGTGAATTGCTCCCCCCTATCCGGCATTCCTCCCACCCGTTACTCAACATAACCCTGTTCTCATCCCTACTCTCCATCCCCTTCCATTTCCCCCTCCCCGGTTGATCGCTCAAGGTACAAAACAAGCTCGAGACAAATAGGGGTGGGGTAGAGGGAACAAAAAGTCAAACGGAAGTTATTCATGATTTTGATGATTGATTTTTCGGTTAACTCGAATGAAATGTCTTTCATTCAGTATGATGAGGTTTAAAATGCGTTGTTCTACCCCTGGAAGTGGTTTCAAAGTTCATCTACACACGTAATGGGACTTGCGGCATCCCTCGATCCTATGCTTTCTGAATGACTCGGTGAAAATGTAAATCACCTGGAGTGATTATCGAGTAACCACTTCTCCCGGTTTTTTTTTCGAATTCTCATCCGAGCCCTTGACTGGTGGGAATCGGGCCGGGGAGGCTATGACTTTGACTGCACCTTTATACTTGCCATATCCCGAGAATTGTGGCCAGCCATATCGCAACGCTCTCTATTTCAAAGTGTCTCAAGGGATTTCCTTCTCTGTAGTCATGAATGGGATTTGTAGATACGGAAACCAGGCCGAGCTGATGCTGTCTCTGCCACACACGGTCGACCATCAGAGTTGGACCAAGCAGACCTTACGCGTGGCATATCTCAATTCGCTTCACAGAACCAACTTATAGATAAAGAGCTTATTCACCTTTCTTTCATCCACTGCCTTTTCCGGGTGAAAAAGCAAGTCAGAGCGAGACCTTAGTGGCTGGAGATTGGGCAGCTGGAGAGATGGTTGAAGGGGAACGGTATGGAATGGTATCGTCCCCTCTAGAGGTAGGTATCTCGTTCCGAAGTTCGTTTCTCCCACACTCGAAAGGTAAACGCCCGTCCGGCCCATAATTCATTCATTGGAGGTGGGATCGGAGAAATGGAGAGTGCCCTCCCGACTCGATCAACTAGAAACGAGAGAAAGCCAGGAGAGCGTTGGAAGATAAAGATCCAATTCCGGATAGATGGGTCAAGAGGCGAAGAGGTTTCCTCTTCGATCAAACAATAAGCAGGATAGGTTGTTTCATTACTGTCTCTGAACAGCGGATATTCGTCGTTATCGGTGGGGAGGGGTGGGTGTGAGGAGCATACGATAGAAAGAGACTCCTCTAGCAGGCCCACCGATGATAAGGTGGTAGAGGACGGATCAAGCCAATTTTTGCTGTACCGAATCCAGCTCCACATGATGCAAGAAATTGTTTGACTCTCCCATCCGGAGTGAAATATCTCTTTACCCATGAATGCATATGATGGGATGAGAAGAGGCGCGAGAATCGCTAGAAGCGCCTGGCCGCTATGGTATGTCTCTTCGCGGGGACCCAGTGGAGTCGAAGGGAGCATGCCGTGGGGGAGAGGGCACTGGCAGTGTGTTGTGACGGGTGTCAGGATGCTGGCAGTCTGTTATTAAGGGCATCCTTTTTCTCCCCCGCTCGTCCCGCCGAAAACCGATATACAGCAGGATCCCCTTGGAGCTCTGTATCGCGTCGACAAACTTGCTTCCCAGCCTTTCCGTCGTCATGGGAGTGATGACCCACCACCGAAACGGGAATCGAACCCCTTAACATCGATTGATTATAAATAAAGAGTTTTTCGATCAATCCATCAACCCTTCGAAACTTTCGAATATCTAACGTCTTTCATTTTTCTTATTCACGAAGCCTTTCTCCTTCCAACTACGGATAAGGAATTGATAGGAATATGAGGGCCGACCGAACAAAGCTTTTAATAGTCTCAACAACTGAGAATTGACCCTCATCCCAGTCCATTTTCATATCCATTTCGAAGAGACAGCCCCTCCCATCCCTTCATCTGTTACGAATCCGAATACTGAATTCCTATCGATAGTGATGCAGGGGGTTCTAGATGCAGCTACTGACAATCCACCCTCATCCCATCATCCTTACGCTCCTGGATAATACTCCTGCTATTGATCGGGATAGCAAGTCCGATCTTTTGCATGCAACAAGACAAAAAGAAGCTCGAGCAGTTGAAGCGGTCTACCTGCGATAAAAAAAACTTTCCGTGTCGAGAGCCCACCCCTGCTGCTGTGAGCATTCCGCTTCCCAAGAACCTCAACCCAAGTGTTTTCCATCCACAAAGGGAAGGGCGATCCTGTTGATCATTCGTTACAGTTTCCGCTGCGATGTCACCTGTCCGGACACCCGTTGCGCTTGTTCCCACTCAGCTCGGTACTGCTTTGCAGTGGTTCACGAGGGCTTAACAGCGCGTTGTATTAATTACTTCCGCTATGTTGACTATTTTTTAAGGAAGTCAGACGTTGAATATTGCTTACTTAACCTTTTGATTTTAGCCTTCCCTCTGTTCGTCGTCGGAACCCTAGTCGTATTCCGCCTACGCATCGTCCACGGGCCGAAACCCCCTTCCTCAGTCTCCTTCAATGAGCTATAGCACTCCAACTTATGGTTCTCCGGTTGCTGCTCCTTCCGGCTTTCTTGACATTCAGATCTGGTCTCACTCGACCCCGTGCCCCCAGAGGGCGCCCTTTGGTCCTCCATTGCCTGCGCTTCCTGCTTTGGTTTATCTGGAGATTATCTTGTGACCAATCTTGCCGCACGTCACGCATAAAGATTACAAGGATTCATATTCAATCCTTTGCCAGAACCCTTCCCCTGTCACTCTTATAAAGATCCCCGGCGTGAGAGACTTCTGCAAGTCGATCTCCACACAAACCCTTGCATAGGACCCCTTTTTTAGCTTAGCTGTATGCTCATCCAATTTGATCGGACTCCCCACTCGCTTGCTCAGTGATTCACTATTGACTCTCACTGGTCACGAAAGATTTTCTTGATGGACTACTGATCCACGAAAGCATAAATTTGATCTTTCATCTGTCTAGCTCTCACTCACTTGTCGGGGGCCATCATTCTTTTTCATTCCGGTCGCGTCGGAACAGACGGGTGACGTCGGTGTCTGGGTCGCCTCCCTTTCTCCGGACATAGTTTTTGAATCAATAAAATGAGAGGTCTCACTCTTGGACGACTGGTTCGCTTGCTGGTTCTAGTCAAGGTATGGAAGAGGGGAGTTGCGGCTTCATTCACGACTGTCTTTAGGTCATGAGGAGCTGGAAATACGAGACTAACTACTCGACATGGAACAGGCCTTGACAGGGAAGAATGGCAGAATTTCACGAACTTATATAATAAAAAGGATTTTAGTGATTGGGAGTGGGAAGTCGAAAGAAAAAAAGATCAAAAGTCTTTAGAGAAAGGCAAAATGAACCTAAGAAAGCCACTTGTGCTTTTCTTTTCGTCTGCCTTTTTGATTTCCCTTCTTCTCCTCATTCCAACCTTCAGGTTTGAGAAAGGAAAAGGGAATGGGGATGTTCGTCTTTTGTAACAAGTAGGCCCACGATACGGACTAATAGATGTTCCTACTCTTACCCGTAAGTAAGATCTATTCATAGTTGGTCAGTCCCCCACGGCACGGCTTCTCGCTTTTCATGAATGCGTCTCCCCCTCTGCTTATGTGAGTTTGACCCGCCTTTGGCTCTGCTTGCTTCTGACTCCCTATGAGTCGTTTTACGACCTTTTCGGAGGGTCGGCGGGACATGGGAGCCTCAGCTCATGCATCGGTTTACCGAAATCACCTCCGCTATCCCACTTCCTTCTATTCAAAAGGTGAGCAGCCCTTAAACAAAAAGGCCCTAAGAGGGCTCTTCTTTATATATTACATAAGCCCTAAAGTAGGTAGGGTAGCCCCGAAAGCCGAACTCAGCAACTTGTTAGGAGTAGGTTTTGGCTTGCCCCTTTCTATGTTATTAGTAAAGCGCTAACGAGCAATGATTCGTCTCGTCTCCGGTTAGCTATGCTCACTGGTATTTTCAATCCAATCTCCTTCGGTCAAGCCTGCACTGCAATCAAACTAGGCGTATTCTCTTCTATATGCAGACCTTTTCCTCGCTTTGTTACTATTTGAAGAGGAATAATAAGTTTAGTCTGAACGAACCGGAACCACCGAAATCAGACCTGTTGATGTGCCGTCCTCATGTAGTGGTGCCCGTGGTTGCAGTATGATCGGCTGTACCGCCCGCATGCGCGAATCTTTGAAGTCTTGACTGTATTTACGACTCTGCTTGGGCCACTGATCACTATGCCCTAGTTTACTTTTACTCCGTCGGGGGGTTCGCCATTACGAAGTCTGTAAAGAGGGTCCACTGCGCATTTATCGAACAAAGCTTCTTCCTGGTTTCGTCACAATCGTTCAATCAAATTCCGCCAAACCCGGCTTGTTGACCAAGTAAAGCAAGGCGTAGTGATCCACGAATAAGACGAATTTCGTTCCCAAGCAAGAGAGGGACGGCACGACAGAGGGACTTACCAACCGGCTACCTTAAAAATATAATCTACTGCGACCCAACCAGGATTTGCACCTTCTCCGTCCTATGTCTAAACTCCAATCAACAACTAATTCGGCTCTAATGGCTTTAACTGATTCATATGCCCCGTTTAGAGGAGAAGAATCATCCTAAGGATAGACATAGACCAGTCATAAGAAACAAACAACAAAGCTTGCTTAAACCAAAAAGAATGGCAAACGTCCTTTCCTTGCTCGCACCCTCTATTTTCAAACCCAACCTTCCTGGAGAGAAAGAGAGCATCTGTTCATCATCGGTAGTAGACACAGACATAGGACCAACAAGTTGTCGACATTTGGAATAACCAAACATCAACAGCTCGTGGAGAACCCATGCCTGATAAAAATATCGTGAATTTAGTATACTTGCGTATAAAGCGTCAACTCATTCAATGAATGTTGTTTCATTCACCACGCGGCTTCTTTATTTTCCAGCAATGGAATGGGACAGTCATTTGTCTAAAGAGAAATGGCCGTATAGCGGCTCTCTCTCCTAACAGGCAAGCAAGAACGGAATGAGCGCTTACCCTATCGGCCGAACGACCGAAGCGACTGAACGGTAGGACAGGGTAATCTACTGAGCTAGACTCCCGTTATGCGCCAATGCTTAAACTGGACCGTTGACCTTTACCAAAAGAACGAAGAGCTATTGGCCAGTTTCCTACAGTTGACCGATACAGCTCGACCGATTGAGAAAGGGCAGATGCGACCAATGGAAGGGATCTAATTTGAAGAAGGAAGTCATTCCCTTCCTTCTTCCCCCTTCTCTAGTCTAGGAGCATTTCCACTATGTCTGTGTTCTTTCAATGCCCTTTCCCAAAGCGAAGCGGGAAGAAACCTATGGCGCATTCTTCTCTTTCAAAAAAAAAAAAGCTTTGGTATCGCTATTTTCAGCCTTTCCGTGCTCCCCGACTTGAGACCTCATTTAGAGAGATTGGCCTCGTAGCCCACAGTACTGTGATCTCGAAATGTATTGGATGTCCGGCCAGGCGAATTCCGATCTTTCATACGTGGGTTGCCCGCTTCTCCTCGTTCAGAGCTAGGCGAGAGCACAGATTGGTGTCAGTTCGGAGTTCAATTGAACGACCAGCATTCCTTCACGTCCCACATTTCTTTTTAGTATTTCACATTTACGATGAAATTTCTGAAGATTGACCCGCTGTTTGTTATTCCGCACATCCTGCCTGATTCACTAATTCGTGGGAAGAGACTGAACTCTGGTATTTGAAAAAAAAAAATGCTTCATAGGGTATCTTTAAAGTAGATGGCGATTGATAGAGTCATCCTTGATCGTCATTTCCAGTATGAGTACTGCGTCCAACATGATAGTTTTTATGGGTAGTAAAACATCGAACTTCCTGTTAGGACCCTATTCATAGATTTCTCGAGATACCTTCTTACGAAGTTTCGTTATAGCATCTATAACTTCCTCTTGTTTAGGTGGGCAGCCCGGCAAATAGACATCCAAAGGAATTTGCTTATCGACTCCCCGATAAGAATCGGTACTGAATAAAGATCCCTCCTGTAATAGTAAAGGTCCCCATACCATAGCAATGAAATCTTTTTTTTTGTTCAGGCATTAGTTCATAGTTTCTCACTAAAGAAGGAGCTCATCGGTAGTAGTTCCTCTCCTCCCATCGATCACTTCTTCTCTTCTGGATGTCAACCCACGTCTTATGTCCGAACCGCTAATGCCCGGACTCCTGTTGTTAATGAGTTGATTCCCTTCTTGGTTTGTTAGAATAGAATGCGCCTACTAAAGCACCAACTGCAGTTATTAGCGGAAATAGCATTGGTTATTTCTTCAACACAGAATCTCTCGGTCACTGACCTACCTGGGGATAAGAAAGAATGGAAAGAAGGAAAAAGCGCACCAATCACAGCTTCTTCACCAAGACGTGTGAACAGCGAATAAGATCCCAACAGCAAATATTCCCCTTCGATCGTCATTGGCTTATTCAATAGGAGAGATTCATACTGTCTGATCTTATTCAATATCTAGTCCTTCCGTGCATTTGTCCCTGAGACTAATACTAGTTCAAGAAATTGACTTCCTTGCTTCCCCGCTTGCCTTAGCTAGGCTATGAATTCTCCAGTGAGTGTGAGTGTGATTTCCTGCTCTTAAAGGATTTGCTGCTCGCTAGGCCCCTGTGAAACTGCCCCAAGCCAAAATTCTTTGAATAGCTTGACCGAACTCGCTCTAATGGAAGAATTCTCTTAATATGGAATTTCCTGGTATGAGCTTCAAAAGCATTCGCCTGGGGCCTGAACCACGTGAAAGCTAGCCTTCCTCAATCCCAGTCGCATTCAATCTAGAATTCATCTTCTTCTTCCCTAGTGATCTAACCCTCGGCGGAACTACCTTAATGGAATTCCGGCTTCGCTCAAACTGGGCTATGCCTCGGCCTCTCTTAACTGAACAGGGGGTTAACTAAGAACTATCTCTTATCCGCATCAAGGAAAAGAGCAGAGATCTTTGTTGAAGACAGCACGGCAATGCGCAATAGCTAAACAAGACCACAAAAGCTATATCACAAAGATCAGTCTAACTAATCGGCGTAAGGCTTCTCGAGACAATTCCTATCTCGACAAAGGAAAGGAGAAGAGCCTATTCTCTTTCTATCCCGAAAGATCGGATTCTATACCACTAAGCCATTCGAACTTCCTGGCTAAGGTCAGAACAGCCTATTCTTATTAAACAGATCCATCTTATCAAAGAAAGAGCATTTAGCCGGTCTTTCGAGATGCGAAGAATAGCGGAGATAAAAGGTCGTCCCTTTACTCTATTCCTGACGTTAGGACGGATACTGAACTAGTTGGAGGCCTTACGAGGGCTAATCTACTACTTGACTCACGAGTTGCTCAATGAATCTGTTGATTCGGAATCACGGGATCGGTAGATGTCACTGAACTTGATTAGTTAGAAAATGATTATGCTATCGTTCCTGCTGGCTATCGAGAATAAAAAATATGAATAATAGAAGTACCGGTCAGCTACTTCTGTAACATTGGTATAATAGATTTGGGATAACTTCATATAAGGAAATTCTCTCCCCGGATCGCCCTAGTTCCAGACTTTAAACTTCTTCATAACTCGTTAGAGCATTCCATGCTGCACTGGAGGAATATGACCTTAGTGCACAGAGTTTGCTAGATCGTCAATAAGCTGTGGTCTTGTAGAGATTGTCGGAGAGAAATGATAAGAAAGAAGGAAGTGGCAGCAGTGCAAGAATACGCTAATAAGCTGTTTGCGCAAGTATTCGTAGCCCGAGCGGTTCGAAGGGGAAGAAAGCCAATAACTCTGGAATGAAAGGCTTTGTCGTCGGATAAGAAGCTAAGCAGGCAAAGATCTTTTAAGAGGGTAGGGCTTGATCTACGATCAGGGCTAGTGAAGCTCATTTGCAGCATTAAATTCAGTGAGGACTATGAGATGTCAGTGGAGAAGATAGGGGAATCCTATTCCTCCTATTTGTGTGCATTTTCTGGTTGGATCAGCGGTGGTAGGGCTCAGGCCTGCCTGACTGTGAGATATTCTCCAAAGGCAACTAGTCTTGCTAGAGCTAAGAGGATAGAATGGAAGACTAGGGATTGCTAATCAACCTACGCGACAAGCTTGAGACGGGTCTTACGGAGTAGTAGTTCTCTTCGATCTTTCGCTGGGCATGTTGATGTATATAGAGAGAAATCTCACTTTCCTTCTGATATGTGTGCAAGGGCGGATGACAAAGCTCATCATAAGGGGGCAACCACACCTGGATCTCTTCTACCTACAACCTTGACCGGCCTATATCTCTGCTTTCCGGGGCAAAGTGAAGAGAAAAAGCGTAATTCAAATTCACATTCTTCTTTTGATTTGACTCCTATTTGAAGGGAGAAAGGAAAAGATTACCTCCTGGCTAGGCAGGGCAGTTCTTCTTTAGGTAGGCAGGTCGGTTCAGGAATCAAAGCCAACAGATCTGACTTGCGGCTACGGGCTGACGCCTCCGCCAAAGAGTCCTCTAGAGTTCTGACTTACTTTTCTTAGAATAGAAGGAGTTTGTCCATTCTTCGTATTCAGTCTTTCTATCCCTCTCCTTACTGGGCTTTAGGAATGGAATATCGAAGAAAGATCGAAGGATTCCAAGCGGGTCTCCTAGGATAGAAGCTAACTTATGGTAAGGTAAGATCCTACAGGAAGACGTATGCGCTTTAACTGAAGAGTACGGTACCTCTTGGTCTGCATATGAGAACGTGATGAAGGGCGCACAGTAGGTACTCCAAAGAAGGTTGACAGGACAGAGGTACACGAAACAACCTCCATGAGAATGGAGAAAGGGCTCTCAGGCTGGCTGTGTTAAGAAAGGCCTTGCCTCTAGGTTGATCAAATTCCCCTTACTTTTCTCTTTATGATGTGAAAGACACTATTTGGGCCAAAAGGGAGAGCAATTAGACAATTCACTTTTTCAGGATACTACTAGTTCTTCCTTCTTTCGAGCGCAAGAAGGAGACCATATCCCAAACCTATTCTTTAATAGCTTGCACGGAACTGGCAAATAGAACCAAAATCCTGCTATTCCGTAATTCCCAATCCTTTATTTTATCCCCGGGGAATCCTATAAAATAGCCTTGCCATAGAAAGCACGGCTTCAGAAATCTTTACTTTTGTGAATACCGCGATTAGGATCAATCCTAACAGCCTCACCTGCCCTCTTTGACCTGAGATCTGCACTTGAGAGTTGGTGGACAAAGCCTCCGTGAGAAGGGGCTCGACCTATACACCTTTTCTATCATTCCGTTTCGGAAAGGGAAAACTGAGCCGTGGAAACTGAGATAAAAGTTGATTCGGGCGAGCAATTCCGAGACTATGAGATCTTCCTATGACTACGAGCAGTAGCTGTGGCCAAGAAGAAGGACAGCTCTCTCCCCACCAGGCAGCGTAATAGAACCCTCATATCGTCAGCAAATAAAAGATGCAAGACAACTTAGTGTGCCTGCAATGATAAGGAAGAATAACTCCTGTAGAAAACAACTGATTGAGATTACGGCTGAACACGTCCTGAGCTATAAATATATGGAGCTGGGAAGCGCCAGCTTGACTTGACGAACCCCGCGCTCTGATTTAAGGAAAACATGCATCTTACCAAACAAGGAGATGGAATACCTGCAGTTACTCTACATACTGTTTATATCTCCTCGATGGGATGGCTTACTTGCTTTATTGGTAGCATATGGGGCATTCACTGGTAACATAGGCATCCGTGCTATTTTCCATTTGGCATAGCTTTAGCTGGTCGATTCTCTAGATGCTCCTCCATCCGATGCAACTTTAAGTCGATCTGGTTTGGGTCCATCCTTTACTACCGGATTGATTCCCTTTCCTGCTTGCTTAGCTTAGTCTTGCTTGTGCCTCCGCTCCTGCAGCTGCAGCGGAAGAAGAAAAGAAGAGTTCTTTTTCTTTCTATAGGTGGATGCGGTAAGCCAACTACTCAGTGAGTAAATCCGTTGGAAACCCCTACTTTGTGTCAGTATTTTTCTTCCCTCTCGCTTTGGTCGAGTAAGTACCACACCTCCAATACTTAGTTAAGTTAGGAAAGCTCTTTTAGGCTCCTAAGCTAACGTCGAGCTTCTTTCTTCGCACTTCTTTGTGTCAGAATCTTCTTCGTCCCTTGTGCGGAAGGTTGACTCTCTTTAGGGAGGAGATAGCCCGGAACTCCAAGTCCCATCAGTCTTAGCTCCTTTCCGGTTGCTTTTGTTTGCTTCTTTCTTTACTTGACGTGGGATCAGTCCCTTTCTCTTGTTTCGAGTTCTCCTATAGCAACTGGCTCAACTCAACTCCTTGACGTATTGAAGGTTCCATCCTTTGCTGTACAGCTACTTCTTGCCCCCCGCCTCTTCCTTTAAAGAAAGTCTCTTTCAGTTGATTCCCTAGCAAAGAAAGAAGTGAACCAATTGAATTAGGAGCCCGGTTGCGCCCCTAGATACGATCTCTTTTCTGTCTTCGATCCGTCTTTGGCTTAGTTGAAGATGTTGTGAGATTAATCTCTTTATCTATTGCCGTAAGGAAGTACAAAGTTTTCTTCGAAAGAGAATGCAAAAGAAGGGCTTTTAACGAACGATAGACAGGCTTCACTATATCTGTCTTTTAGCTTTTTAAAGAGCTTTTTTCGCCTATGGAGGCATCAACAAAAGGAAGAAATGGGCTTCTCTATAGAATAGACTCTTCCCACTGCTAACTGCTAAGCTAATTATACTGCCAAGCTAAAGGCTCTAGCAAGAACAGCTTATCCCTCGGCTGAACTCCCTTAATTGAATCCCAGGAGGAGAAGAGAAAGGCCTTCAACCGGCCAAGATGCCTATCTTGATATTTCGACTTACCTTCTAACTCTCCCTCTATTCTAACTTTCCATTTCATTCGCTAAGTCGTTCCCTCATCTCTTTCACTCCTTCTGAAACAAGACTTGTGAACAGCCGAACAAGAGCTACCCACTAATCTCAGTGGAATAGGCTTGGCCTATCGGTTCCTATAAACAATTCCATTCCTAATACCTAATTACTAATTACTCAGAAACTGCTACTATTCCCACTACACTACTACAGTTACCACCTATAACAAATACCGCCCACGTTCAAGCTTAAGCCGTCAAGAAGAAAGGATAGTCTTTAGTAAGAAACGATATTGAGAGAAAGACTGAGCGAGCCCCATACCTATCTCCTACTATCGGGTAGCAGCCTACCTTCGACTTTATTTACCGTCACTAGCCATTGCTCGTTATGCTGATGAATCTGTGCTCAATGATAGAAGAGTTGCTTTTCTTTCCAACAGAGCAGTGAAGCTCCTCCTGCCATAGCCCAAGCGGGATTCGAATCGGCAAAAGAGAGGTGGGTGGCTCCTTCTGCTGGACAACTATTCCACTAACCCGCAACCCGGGAGCTTGGATAGGAACTGCTTAGTAACAGCTTATTGTTGGATTGGAAGGAACAGCTTAGGAAGAGCTTATTGAAGGTAAAAAACCCGCGAGAAGGAGCACTGTAGTTATGGTATACTCCGTAAAGAAAGGTAAGCCGAAACCCCCAAAATATTAGAAGGCTACTATGCTCTGGCTCTCTAGGATCTTGCAGATAGACAGAAGTAATACTAAAAAAAAAAGGAATGCCAGGATCGCTCAAATCAATGAAATAGGTGGGGATGATCAATGTACAATTTGTTTGTATGACCAGGTGTCCGGGCAGCAAAACCTTAGTTCGGCATGCCACATGGGTGGTTTGGATGTATCGACATGAAAACGTGGGTTTTTCCGCATATAAGTTTATTGATGACCTAGCGGATGCTCATCCTAGAGTTCAATCTAGCGAGGTGTCTCGTACCTGAAATAGTCTTAATCAATTAAAAAAAGGTAATCGGTTTAGGAAGCATAAGACCCTCCAACTTCCTAATTTCCCAGTCCAGTAAGGAAGGAAGGAAAGGCGAGTCTGCTATTCATTCCTGCACAAAGGCAAGGAAGACCTGCACCAATGTAGAGTACAGGCTTGCTCGCAAACGGACTTTCTTGCCTGCTTGTGACCACCTTCATTCAGGATTGGGATCTTGGGATCACAAGGAAGGTGGGATGAGAACGTAGTCTTGCTGCATCCCCTGAAGGAGAAGGGGCTAACCTATCCTTAAAATAAGCTGGATCATCTGGAGTTAGATCAGCTGGAGTAGCTACTTACCTTACTTGTGTCCGAAGAAGTCTGTTGGTACAGATGTCATATGAGATGTGAAAGCGATTTCCGACTTAAAGACTACTAGTTGACTAAGAAGTAGAGCCGACTGTAACATCCGACCAGAGAGGTCAGTCAGTGCTGGGGAAGCAAAGAATGGAATGTCTGTTCTGTAGAAAGAAGGCCAGTTCCAAGGATGAAGCTAGCTATTTGCTTAACACATGCAAGTCGAAGGTTTTTTCTTGTTTTTGGGCAAAAAAGGAAGGGTGCTTGCCACACCAACCCTAAGCCCTTGAGGGACTGGTCTAATTCTAGGAGACAAGGCTTCGTCGGGTGCTTGCTTGAAGCGGGTAGTGCAAACATTGATCTTAAACTAAAGTGCATAACCTTTCGCTAGTAGAGGAAAGTGGTATGCCAGCGTCAGAGACCAAAGATATCGATGCGGATTTGGTTTTGTACTTCGGAGATTGGATGGCTTTATCTTTTTTTCTTTGAATTAGCATATGTGATGTGAAGTGGTTTTCTTCTTGTTCGAATCGGTATCGTATTTAATGTAAAGATTCATGCTCCTCTTTTTAGAATGAATCGAATAGGCGCTCGTTTGTCATAACCAGAAGAAGTCGTTGGCTTTTCTTCTCTCAGTTAGGGTTCGTGGTACTTTTCGCTAGCTTTTATTTAATAAGGTTTAAGGAGTAGACGTTTTTGACTATTTTCTTTCTCGCTCAGCCGTCCTTTCTCCTTTATATAATAAGAAGGAAGGTAAGCTTCATAGCTCCAACCTAGGTTAGCAAGCGTTAGACCGCCGCTTACTAAGCGCTGGTTCTATCCCGGCCAAGCAACCAAAGCCGGGGACCTAGGTGGGAATAGTAACAGAAAGAGAAAGGGAAGAAGCGGGGATGGGATTTACATGGACAAGATTAATAAAAAGAGAAGAAAGATAAGGACAATCTAGCTAGTCTCAGCCAGCTAGTAGAATATATAAACTTTCTTGATTTCAGAATTGCATAGAACAAGTTAATTTCTAGCCTTTGTACTTGGATCTTGACTTGGACCTCGAATTACTCGATTTTGAGGTTATGTCTTGTCTCTGTGACCTCGATCTTTTCACTGCCCTTCTTCCAATCTCTCCCTGTGGACGTGGACTAAGGATGATAATGATGATCTTACATATTTACATATATAAATAAAGTAGGAACGAAGCGAACTTCGATAGTCTTTCAAAGGTTCACAGTTCGGGAAGTGAGAGAATCTACCTGTCTTGGCAAGTCTCGCTAGTTGGGAAGAGTGGATGTCAACATTGCTATTGAAGCGCCAGAGAACGGAACGAACCTGTCATATAATTCCTATCGGGCTTGGGCCTATCCTTTGGTCAATTCTTCAAGTGGAGGCTGAACAAGCCGGCCTTCTTCTCAAAGCCCTTCTTTCTCGTGATTTTATGTGGGGTCGTGGAAGAGGAAGGGTTTAAATCCCTTCACCCCAGTGTGGCGAATCAGACAGAAAGATTCTATAGGCCAAATGCCACTCAATCGTGGACTATATATTAATCAGTATGGGTCGAACCTTGACCCGCGAACTATGGAACAAGGTGATTTTCTGGAGATCGAAGTTTCTAATTCGATCTCTAAAGCCCTGACTTCATAAAAGGCGACTGACTCTTCCACTGCTACATGAACCATCCGCTCCTTTTCCGATTCTGCTTCTATATAAGTTAATAGATCTTTGTGATTCAATCGATTCGATTCTCGTTCTCACCCTCAAGTCAGGAGAGACCTTGAGAACAGTGAAAGCATCATCCTATTAAGAAGAAGGCTTTCTCTCGTCCCTTCCCATGTCCCATGGTAGGCTAAACCGGAAAGAGAGAGCAGTCGTCACCTTCAAGCTCTAAGTCAAGAAGTCAAGCAGCTAAGACCTCATCTACCGCGCATCAACAGAAAAAAGACTGACATTTGTAAGAGCAAAAGGACTGATTCTTCAGAAATTTTTGTCAAAGCAATTGTGTTCACAAAGCATTATTTTCTCGGTCCATTTTCCGCATCTTTCTTTTGTCGAACTTTGCTGAGCAAAGATGCACGGTTCCAGTCTCCCAACCTTCTCACACCGAGCTCCCCTCCTCCTTAGGTACACACACTTTAGTCCAGCTAACCGGGAGTAAGAAAGCTACTTCGCACCTTGAGTCTGCTTTCTATATTCAAAAATAGATCTCCCTTGAGCCAACTCACCCAGCGCTTGAAGCTTCAAGTTTACCCAATTCAGTGACCCTACGCCCTCACGGGCGGCTTCAGTTCTCCGGGCACGCTTTCAAGACGAAGAAGAGCACTTGCTTCAAGCATCCCTTGAAAGACAAGCAGCTTCGGCTAACGCTCTATCTGCTACTGTCTTACACTAGCTACTAGGGGAAAGACATAGGATTGAAAGCCGATTGGACAAGTTCTAAGACTGGAATAGATGTTCACAAATCGTTTATCTGCCCCTCGCTCTGTCGATACCATTCCTTTCTTTCCTTCTCTCTCCTCTTTCATCAGCTGGTATTGAATCCGATGTTCTCTTAGAGGCTATTGAGTGCCATTACTACCCAATCAGTCTTTCCAAAAAAAGGGATTTTCCTTAGTTGCGAAGAAGTTCAGTAAGAAAGTAAGGAAATGGTTTCTCGAACGTAGGCAATTGCCTTATTCAAATCAAAAGATGGGGCTTTCTTTACGGGGTGAGGAAGAATAAAGAAAGCCAAGTCAAGTAAAGTAGGACATCACGGAAGAAGAAGAGGGGAAGTCACCCGAGGGCGAGAATCTCTTGCTCGTAGTTCTAGTTCAGTGAGCCTAAGGGAGGTAGGTTGACTCAGATGTTCTTCCTATTGTCGACTCTTCATGGCATGGTTTCAGCTCGAGTGAAAATTGTTGGTTTCTGAGGTGAGGCCTTCTTTCTGTGCTGTGGTATGGCTCGTGGTATCTGTGGTAGCGCGTTGCTGCTTTATTTCATTCACCAAGTCTTGGAATCGGCATTACCGCAGCTAGGATAGATGCTCTTTCTCTTGTTTAGCTGTGACCAAGAATTACCAACGTTGAAGAAGTTGCCTTTGGTGGTCTCGTACTTTAAGTAGAAGATCCCCGAAAAGTCACTTAAAGGGCTTCTCTTGATTCCCCACCCACCTCCTGTAGAGGTGGATCAATATCTATCCCAGAGATTGCTTTTAGCTCTATCTTTTCAGAGACAGGAGAATTCCTTCTGTACTTACAAGAATGCTGCTTAGGGGGAAGAATCTCTTGACTCAGGAGCACCTGAATCTATTCTTTCTGTGTCTCACATCTGCCTATGTTCAAGCATCCGCCCATTCCTCAGTGGAAGGAAATGCTACTCAGGGATCAAAGAAAGAAGGTTCAAATGTGTATTCGCTCATTCCTTCGTATAAGCAATTATCCGAGATGTGAACAGAAGCGCAGATCCGCTCAAGTATTTGCTCTCGAACCTTTCTTAAAGGAAAAGTACCAAGAGGTTATCAGTAAGGTTATCCAAATGGTCCATGATGTTGCCCTAATGTTGTAAGGCAAAGGACAAGGGCTGATTTCTTGGAAGCTCACCAAGCCTCAGATGACAGTTCTTTGCTCTAACCAGCTGATCTACCTGATGAAGAAGTTTTATATGCTAAAGTTCTGTTCCCATGGGAGATATACTTCAATGGTGCATCCAGGAGCGGGGGCAGGGATTGTTTTCATGACCCCAGAAAGGTCAATGATCCCTTACTCGTTCACACTGACTTCAGCAGCTTCAAACAAGGCTGCTGAATAGGAAGCCCTAATGGATTGGGTATAGCTTTGGAGATGAAGATTGATCCTCTTACAGTGTATGGCGATTCTCAACTGATCGTTAATCAACTGAAAGGGATCTACACTATTAATCAAGAGGTCTCTAAAGCCTTACTTCATCAAGGCACGCAAGCTCCTAAGCTAATAAGATTTTTTGTCAATACAATACTTGATCACCAGTTAAATAGAAAGATGAAAGGGAAAGGAGGATCTATCTCTTTAAAGGAGGGGAATCGATGCAAGAGGTCGTAAAGCAAGAGCTG
The DNA here is from genome assembly GCA_037177215.1 of Asparagus racemosus. Taxonomy (NCBI): domain Eukaryota; kingdom Viridiplantae; phylum Streptophyta; class Magnoliopsida; order Asparagales; family Asparagaceae; genus Asparagus; species Asparagus racemosus. Next base: position 16,008,470 of record JBAKGM010000002.1, on the reverse strand, counting down.
CTTCATCTAATAGTTCAGTCCTTAGGCTGACATTAAATAGAGAGACGGGAGTAAACCATTTCACATAGCCGGGCTCTCTTGCCCATTCTTTCTTTCGTGGGCATGTGCTAAAGGAAGCGTAGAAGTAGGAGTAGGAGTAGCAGGCACTGGTCTTGACCCTTACCCCCGAAAGGGGATCTAAGACCCTTAGGTTAGGCCAATTAGACTTAATTAGTGGTAGTAGTAGTATGCTAAAGAAGATAGCCCCTTCTTTAGAAACGTCACGTCCTACAGCCTATGCCTCTTTAGAAGAGGTGAGGACTTCGTTCGGAGCGTACTTTTCCCCCGGGTGATATCACAGCAATAGCAACGTCAACATCTGCTGGTTATGCCTATGCTCTTCAGCAGTCTCACTCTTCTCTTTAGAGTGGGGTGGGGACCCATACTTCACTTCTGGAATGGGCAAATAGAATGAGCATCGAAGGGTCACTCTTTTCATTAAAAGGATAACGTCAACACAAAGTTCTAACCAGACCCTCCAGTCCTTTGGACTGACTAGACTGAGAAGAAAGACATCCCCGGCCCTGGAATGATTCATGTATTGAAAGGGCTACCGAAGAGGCTAGTTGACTCACTATAGCGTCAGTCTCAATCTGGTAACCAACCAAAGCGCATGCATGACTATGGATGCCATTTATGCAAGCATTCTCACTCACAAGCCCAAAAACAGATGGACAATCTGAGCGAGTTATACAGACATTATAGGATATGCTAATAGCTTGTTTAATGGTTTTCCAGGTAGTTGGGATGCTTACCTACCACTTGCAGAGTTTGCCTACAATAATAGCTTTAAGGCCAGTATTGGTATGGCTCCCTTTGGTCTCGCATGAATTACATCCATCCCTGGGATGAGCCTGAGAAAGGCTTTTAAAAAAGTCTTTTCTTTCTATCATTAAAAAATGGGTTTCCCATACAAGAAAACAAGGGACGAGTTTGGTGAGAGAGGTGACTCCTTGCCGATGCGAAAGCTATGATTCCAGCTTCTGTTGGATATTGAAAAGACTTTCAAAGTCCCTATCTATATATAATTCTTCCTCTACTATTGAGGAAAAGATGATTCAAACTTTCTGTAGAATGAGATATACAAGAGGAAAATCTACTCGAAAGCCGCCCCGGATGGATATTTCCCTATTGAAAGAAAGTGATTTTTGTTCCAGATAGCTTAAAGAGATCATTATTATAAAGCCTCAACGCTGCTCTCTCTTATTTGTTTTACGAATGCTACTCTCTACTATAGAAGTGAGGTTGCTGAAGAAACTCTCTATTAAAATCGAAAGCAAGACTTCATTAATGGTTGGGAACGAACTTGGGTGGCTGAATCAATGAGAGGAAAACCAGAAAAAGTCCCCCCGCAGAGGTAGGGGCTTGCTACCCGAACTGCGTTACCAAAGCCCTTCCTGGTCCGATTCACCTATGTTGGTTCGAATCTGACGGGTGGAGAAGGATATTCGAAAAGAAGGAAGGAGAGCACCAGCTTCTTCTATAGATGATATAACAGGAGGAAATTCACTAGCAAAGGATATAGGCTTGCTTCTTTCAACGACCGGCCACTCTACTGAATTCCTGACAGCAAACGAGCAGAATACTTTACCCGAGTAGGAGGGAAATGCAACGAGCATTAGCGCGCTTCGGCCTTCGAGCCTACGCTTGCTTTACGCGAGCAATGAGGATGCGCGTTACAAAAGCTTTAGGCTTGAGCTCTTGGAGTTGCTTGTTTGCTTGTTGGGAGTCTGCTGTTTCCCATGCTTGTCTTTGTTAGCGATCGAACCATCTCGAAAGCACTAGGATCCGGATCTGTCTTATTGACCGGCTTTTCTATTTTGAACTGGCAAGTGGCAAGGTACGGTTGGACGTGCCCGCGAAACCATATGATAATGTAGAGTAGGCTAGGCTTGGAGATGAACATCTTAAGTTTTTTATTCAAAATATGCAATTTCCTGCTCTTCTGTACTTCACTTCTGGTAAGTCTCATCGGTCTTCTGGCAATATCAGGCATATAATCGATTCTTTGACCGGCTTTGGTCGAGCAACCGCTACATTTTTCGAACGGCCACAGCCTACATAAATCGTCTCCCTCTTTTCAAGGAAGTGAATCTCAGACCATATGTAGTTCTCGGTCCTTTTTTATACAGTTCCTGACAGGTGCTTTTGTGGCTCTTCACTCCAGCCCTTAAGTATTCTGTGAGCCCAGTTTAACGTGGGCCCTCCGTTATGATAATTAAGTAAGTGAAGACGCGAAGAGCTACAAATGGAAGGGAACGAAAAAGGCGGACTTTACATAAATAGTAAATCACTGGGGGTTTTCCAGACTAGGGTTTTTGCTTTTTAAAAGTAAAGGGAATTCTTTTCGTTCTTTCTGGATTGAGTTTGTTTTCCTTGAAAAGACTCTCCTCCTCATCCTCAATTAAAGAAAAAACACCCAGGACCAACAGAATAAGGTCTATCCCCTCGATCCACTTTTCCAGCCAGCTTTTATCGGGAAAATAGCCTAGTCCTTGCATTAGTATGAGTTCGTTGGCCGCGTAAGGGCAATCCATCTTGATGACGAATTCCACGATAACGAGAAATAGAAATTAATCGTTCGATGTCTGCTCGTTCTCCCCTCTTCAATTCCCAATGAACAACATGATCTTGACCTACAGAAAGGGGTGAATGAGGTCAGAAAACCCCGAGTCCGTGTTTCGGTGACCAGGAGACCAGAGATAGGTCTGTGCTTTCGTCAGGGGATAGCTCGTAACAGGTGTTGATCAGTCATCCAAAAGAGAGGGGCTCTGAGGACCAGTTTGACATCTCATTCAAGAGAGAGTGAGTGAAAATGATGCACTACACGGACGCCATTTGGACCCTACGAAAGCAAGCCCCGAGCTGGTCCGTACCAGCCAAGAAGATTGGCTTCATTTGCCATGTTGAGGGCTCAGAATAAGCTCATGTTGGAAAGCAAGCGTGTGCAAGAACCAATCAGGATACAAATCTTGAGGTCTTCCTGGATGGATTGACCTACGACTGATTGACTCAGTCCCTTTCTCACTGACTTCTTCCTTCATTCGGAGAAGTCAGAAGGAATGGAACCAGTGGAAAGTCGTATGCAGAAGAGAAGTGCAAAATGGGCAAAGACTCTTTTGAAGCGAAGAGCACCGATTGACGCTCTTCCAGCCCAGTGTTTATTGAGCTCAAAGTGGATGAGAGAGAGTCTTTTCTATGCTCTCTATGCGTTGCGCTACCGCCCTTCCCCTTGCTTCATTTCCAAGGACCCTATCTGTTGGTTCGGGGATTGACCCCTCAGCTCACTCGTCTCATCTCTCGCTCATTTCTGTCTTTCTTACCGGACTGGCTCTCATCTCACTCTCTTTATTCCCTTCGGGGGCCTGTGGGGCTTAGGCGAGGTCCGCTCCAAAGAAAGAGGTCCAAGGAAAGAAGCCGATTAGTCTCTGCTTTGTTACAAAGTTGTGGCGAAGTGTTAACAGACTGAAGAATGTCCTTGGTGATCTTCTTTCTGAAGAGCGGGGAGCCCTTGCGGCGGGTCCTTCGATTTCTTATAAGATTCTGGTGGCGCAGGAGCTTCTTCATTCTATGAGTAAGAAAGGGGCAGGTGCTAATTTAATGGCTATCAAGCTCGATATGGAGCATGCCTCTTACATGGTACGTTGGGATATTTCCTTGAAGAGGGTGGAATTCCAAGCCAGCATCCGGGCAATGCGAGAATGAAGCTTCGGGCTGAAATAGACAGCAGACGTCATGCAGATTCACTTTTTTCCCAGATTGCTCACAATGGAACTCCAAGGCGCTCGTCGAAAGCTTCACAATCCTCTACCCCAGTTCAATAAGCAGTCGTCGGCGAAAAGAAGGTGAGTGATGGGGTAGGCGAGAGGAGAAGGCCGGTAACCATATAAGGAAACTTCCATCTGCCGTCTCTGAAGAAAAAGGGATAAGATTTCCGAGCACAGGATGACTAAATAGGGAGATAAGGGACATCCCTGCCTTAAAGCCATAGCCGATTGAAGTGGAAGGGCTTCTGTTAACAAGAACTGAGAAGGAGGGGTTCAATATGCATTCTTTTATCCATTTCATCCACCGTCGCATCGAATCCAAATAGGTTAAGGACTCTAAGCACGAACTCCCACCGACGTAGGCTTTTTCCATATCAATCTTTCTAACCATAAGACTGTCAGCTGCAGAGGCCTTCTCCATGGAATGTGCAAACTCTTTTTCAAGGGTAATGTTTTCCGAGATAGATCTACCAGGGACGAAGGCGCCTTGCTCTAATGAAACCAATCCCGGGCTTCAATCTATTAATGTGAACGTCGGCAATGAAGCAATTCTTCTCCTCAAAAACCCTGCCTGCTTTCGTTACAAATAAGAGCTGCTTTCTTTCGGTAGATTCTAAAGCCACTCTTCGACGACCGTAAATTGCCATAAATGAGCGTCAGGATTGGGATGTGGATCGGTTACCAACCAACTCTCGTCACTGAGGATTCCCCTCGCGAGCCTTTTTCGCAGCCTTTGATGTTGTTTGATTGTCTGTTTGCTTTCCGCCCCCGACGTCTATCCTCGCTGCTTTTACTGAAAACGGATCCAGCCTTCGACCTCTCTACATAAGTTCATCCTGAAGATTCGAATTAGGAATAGGGATCCCCACAATTGTCTTCACCAAGTCATCCGATAGGAACACATTGCAGCAGTAGATCGATGATAGCAAGTTCGTTTCCAAATCCTCTTCCTTCTGAGCTGGACAAAGAAAGTACCCGGTTGGCGTTGGCAAACCATCCTTTCCTGAACAAGCAGATTGAAATCATCCAATCATCAATCTTGTATAATGAAGATCGTCATCCTTCAGCGATTGCTAATAAGCAAGTTCTACGAGACAACAAGGTAAGTCAAAAACTCCTTATACAACACGGTAAGGAATAGAAGTTAGAAATTGTTATCTTATAATAATGTTAAACCACCGCCCGTACGAGGGGCTCCACCAGCTATGATTCTCCTCCCTTTCCATACCTATCCCTAGGGGGGAAGATGGACAGAGCCGGTGCCTCCTTTCTCTCGCGAACCATACTGTGCAGGTGGCTGTAAAACCTATGGTCCTAGAAGAAAGGACCTTCCCTCACAGGACGAAAAGCTTGCTATTCTACCCCCACTCACTATCCTGGCTATTCTAGCTTCAGTTCAAAATAGAACTCCTTCCCTTTGTCCATCCCTTTCTTAGATAAAGGAGGGGCAGCCTTGCCTTCATTCGTTTTGTCGTCGTGATCCTTAGTGCATTCATCAAGCGGCTCAAAGACCGGCTCACCGAAGACTAACCAAGTCGTAACTATCTTCCTTGATTTCGAAATGGCAGCATCAGTGTCGGCTAAAGCAAGGCTTAGGTGAAACCGTCGATCAGGCTGACCTAACCTAGTGACAGTCTAACGTAATAAGAAAAAGAAAATTCCTTCCTTTTGCCTCTGATGATATACCGGGGTAGTGGGATGCATTTCTACCGGTTCTGTGTGTAGGGGATTTCATTGAAATCCTGAAGGCAGAAGATAAGAAGGGTGGTGGATAGAGGTTGAAGAGAATTTGAGGAATGTATCCAGTCGAATGGGTTGAGAGATCTCGCTTACTCGGGGCCGGATTACACTTGGTGTCATAATAAACCCGGTAGAACCAGGATGTGGGTGAGGCTAGATCGTGCCTTTGCCAACAACAAGTGGAGAATGGCTATGCCGGGTGCATCTGTGAAAGACCTAGCCAGAGTAGGGTCGGACCATAGTCCAATCATTATTTAAACTTTCGATAAATGGGCTCTTGGGAAGAAAGCGTTTAAGTTTGAGCGGTTTTGGACTAAGAGGCCTGATTTTGAGGAGGTGATCAAAAGATCATGGATGCAGCATGTGTATGGATCTCCTACATTCCAGATTTCACAAAAGCTTTCCAGAATCAAGATAGATCTTAAACTAAACAGTGGAAGAATAATGTAGTTGGAAATGTGTACAAGGTTGCCTCGAGCCTTGAAGGCTGTATTTAAGACATGCAGATTAAGGAAGGCAAGGAAGGTCTGACTTCCATTGAGCACTTTTGATGGAAAAAATCAGTACGTATCACAATGTCTCTTAAGACATCGAAGTAATGTGGAAGCAGAAATCCAGAGGAAGACGTGGCTTAAGGAAGGGGATTCAAAGACCCGGTTCTTCCACTGCTCCACAACGATTAGAAGGAAGAGAAGATGATTAGAAGCGTCGGAGAGAGAAGATGGGTCCTCGATAACAGGCCGAGATGCTATAGCCGGCGAGTTAATGGATTTTTTTCGATCCAAATGGGCTGTGGTAGATGTCTTGAATGAAGATCGGGACTTGTCTATGATCCAAAAGCCTTGTCTCTGCTGAGGATAATCTTCTTTTGACCAAAGCGTTCACTAGAAGATGAAATCTTTGGGGTGATAAGAGAAATGCCTAGTGATCGAGCGCCTGGACCGGGTGGTTTTGCACAGTTGAACCCTGACTCGACCCATGGACTGGGCTAGGTCTTCTTCTTCCTTTCTGGCTTACCACCGTTAGCCAAGGCCCAAAAAGCCTAACGTCCTCCTCCTCAGGGTCCTTGACCATTCACTGTCGCCGGTGGTGCTTGCCCTGTCTCAGGCGCAGCCTGCCCTTTATCCACAGGACCAGAGGAATTCCAAGGAACAGTTCCACTGCTTCCTTCCACCTTAGCTACCTTTTCCCCCGCTGCTGCCAACGACGTATTAGAGCAATCCGACTGCCGGTGTCCAATCATACCACATCGAAAGCAATAGACCCCAACATTCTAATAGACAATTTCTTGCCAATGGTCTTAAACCCTTTTTTCTTCATCCCCTTTTTCGAATATTATTACACCTGGGACGAAAGGCTTGGTGCGATCAATCTCAACACAAGCCCTAACATAAGTCAAGCCCCCTGCTGCCGACATAGGGTATAGTTATCCAACTCTATGGGTCGCCCATCTCTGTTGGCAATAGCTAGAATCAAATTCCTCCTCCAAAGCTCATGTGTCCGGCAATCTGAGCCAAACAAACGGTGGCCTTGGGCTTTCGAGGGCCTTAAATTGGGTCTCCATTCTTCAAGCGAAAGAACCAGGCCGGCAACCCCTCCATTCCTCCAGGGATAAGACAAAGCCCTCCGACGAACCACGGACTGCCGGTCCACACCCTCATTTTCTCATCTTCCGACATAAACCTGAAAGTATAGAACCCAATGCCTTTCCTTTAGTGGCCGCGGTTCGCTTTCGTTTGTGGAAGGCCCATGCATGAATAAAGTAAGGCTGCCCGACAAGCAGAAGGAAGCACTTCGTTCGGAAACTCAATCAAAAGGCGAAGACCCGAAGGCCTCATCCATCCTCTTACTACCCAACCGTGTACATTCTACATACCAAATGCCTTCATCACGTCCGGACCGCCGCCTGAAGCCGGAGTCAGAGGAAGAGTTGCCCTAAGTTCCATGTCTCGTAGACCCGCGCGCAATCAGGAAAGACCTGTCAGAGGACATCTTTTTTTAACCCTCCGCTGTTATTACAAGACGAGGTGAGTTTAGAATGTGACCAGCAGCAGGTGTGGCTCCCTAGAAATTTGCTCAAAAGATTTTTTTCTCAGCTATTTTCATTCATAGAAATAGAAAGATATAACCATTCACTCTTGGTTCCCAGAATCTCTAAACTATGAAAAATGGAGTAGAGGAACTCTGGGTTGTTGTTCTCTGAGGGTGCTAGCATTGTGAAAAAATCTTCGTTGATACTCAATCCGGGCGGGAGAGAAAGAACATACCTTGAGGAATTGCCCCGTCGGGGGCGCTCTGGTGCCTTAGCTCGCGTCTTATCCTAGAAAAGCTCCATCAGCAAAGGGACTATATGGTATACCCGTTGCTATAGGCGCATCGGAATATAGCAGTTCAACGAAAGGGGATTGCGATCCATGTATCTTTATCTTCTATCTAAATCACCTCACCTCCGGAGAACACCTAGGCTAAAGTCCATCCAGTCTGCGAAAGGCTCACGAGGAGAGGAGATATTCTATGTGCCGGGATTTCTTTGGTCGGTAACCGAACCACTCCAAAGCAAAGCTGTAAAGTGGCATGCCTCAGCTGTCTTGGTAGCTACTACACAACCCCTGGTCCTTCTCCAGAATACATTTAGGGATTCCCTAATGACTGGCATCCATCTAATCACTCAGTAGTGGGCACCGAGCAAGTCAGACCAACCCTATCCGCCTAGTTGAGTAGCTCATCCATGATATGATGTAAAGCAGTCCAGGTGGGTTGGATACGAACTTAGTTCATTAGGCGATAGATGCCATGTCCATGGGTGGCACACAGAACCAGCTTGCGATCCGGGGATCGACACAGCTTAGCTTAGACATATAGCCTCACTTGAGGACCGAGATATAAGGCCAAAAGGCTTTCACCTTGAGGCAGGCTACGACGTTAGGTCCTTGAAAGAAAGCTCAAACAAAGGCTCCTGACTCATACTCATAGATTTCTCGTAAGCGAGATAAGGGCAGGTTACTATGATGGATATGGATTCCCGGACTCTATGGGGTGGGATGTTTGCACACGAATGGCGTGCACGATGCAGTTGGCGCTACCACGCTCACTCAGTAAAGAAAAAAGCAAGGCAGAGAAGAAAAAGAAGTCACTTCTTCAAAAGCTGGGTAACCTCAACCATCCGGATAGGTCAAACCAACTTCATAACCTACCCAAGATCAGGCACCCCGAAGCTCTGCCATCGGAACACTAATGCTACTCACAGGAGTCTACCCCGCCGCAAAGACTCTTCCTGTCCAAAGAGACTCCGGAGTGGCATCTTTGACGCAAGATGAACCTCTATCCATCAACGGATCTGTCGGGGGGCGGGAAAAAGAGTACCGATCTCCTTCTTCCGCCTCGTCCAAGGGCGAGTCTAGTATTCCGCCCTTTCTGGTCGCTTGCTTCCGATTCCCCTACTCTATAAAGCAAGACCTGATCCTTTGACTCCTTCTACTCAAGCTCCTACTACAGCTCCGATTCCGGAACCAGCTTACTTGTTTGTTGCCTAACCAGAGGTCAACACAGAGCCTGCTCGGGGGAATAGAGACCCGTTGACCCCTTTCGAAGGTCAGAGAAGGTTTCGTGTGCCTTTTCTTTTTTTTTTCTATTATTCCGATTGCGTTCCGAACCCGTGGCTCGCAACTTACTCATAAAGGGGCGCTCGCTGCTCGCAGGGTCGAATCACTCTTATCCAATCGGTGCTTCAATCTATCCCAACCTTTCTTCTCGCTGCTTTCTCTCCCTTCCTATTCCCAGCTTCCCCCCCAGTTCCATAGACATAGGCCATTTCATATCCCATTGTTGTTGATTCGGTTGACCGAGCAGAAGCGGAAGAAGCAGAAGAGGTATGGATTCATTGCCGCAACTGGGCAAGCGAAGTTTGTTAGCTTTCTTTTTTTTAATGTCCTCATCGCCAGGCACAAACCGAAGAAGGAGTTAAAATTGGAATGAAGACGATCATAAGCTTCCCTAAAGGAGTTAACAGAACTAGGCATTTCAGAATCCACGTCAAATAGGGACGTGACGCGATCTGACAATGAGCTAAGCGAGAGGGCATCAGATAGATCACTTTATTGGCTCTCAATCAGCGAATGACTTGGAAGGAAAAGCATTTGGGGAAGAAGAGCCGCTGGATTCATGACTGCAGGAGCAATAGCCGCTTCGATGCAGGGTTGCTCGTGTCGCTTTACCAACTTATTAACGTATTGGCATCGTCTGAATTTCCGGCTTTTTATACCAATGGTCACCGCCCCCCGTAACGTGAAACAAAGCCTGATCTGTGTTCTCCAAAGCAAAGATCCCCCTAACGTTGGAAGTTGATCCGGGGTTACATTCTTTCTAGCTCTCCCTCCTAGCAGAGGATGAATTAGATCAGACACTACCTAGAGAAAGGAAATGCTATTCGTTTGCCCCAACGATTCAACGTCGAGGGATCGGAATCCATACCTTCCATGGCGAGCCGACAGAGAGGACGTGCACATTCAAAGCCCTCATCGAAGACTTTCTCGGTAATGATGGTCGCACCGGGAACTCCAGATCCCAATGATCCGTTGAAATTTCGAGAACTTACCCTTCAGCCGCTCTTCAACAGATTGTGAGCCGTGAGGGGCCCACGACGCGTCGTCAGGCGAAAGCTGCGGCCGCCTTACAAACAGCCACCCCATCACGAGGGGCCGATGATCAACATCCCGAAGATTGGAACTCGGATAGCACGCCGGATAGTCCTCAAGCATCCCCTAGGGGTACACCGCCCGGTTCTCCACGTTCCCGTGAATTCTCGTCCAGGCCCGCAGGGGGCGCGGTGTCCGTTATGATGGCCGAAAGAGGCGACGAAGACGACCCTCAAGTCCTCAAAGAACAGTTAGCTCTACGCGATCAGCAGATTGCTTAACAACATGCAAAGGTTGAAATGCTCATGAAGGCCATGCAACAAACAACTGCACCTCCTCCTCCGAATCCATCAAGCTCTCATCTAAGGCCACAGACCTTGAATTGTATGCAGAGGCTCACCCTGAGATCTTCGCGGCAGGAAGGAAGATGTGAAGAAGCCAGCTTCAACAAAAAATGTGTCGGCTGCTTTTGCCAAAAAGAATGATAAAGGCAAGAAGCCGGCATCAGATAACTCTTCGGGGAGGGAGCAAGAGCCTCTAGTGGTGGGAGACGAAGCAGATGAAGAAAGAAAGCAGAAGCCCACTCTTAAGGAGAGACAAACAAAGCAATATGCCTTTCGGAGAAAGAAAGTCCCCAAGCTGTTGAAACTGCTATTGAACGCGGGAGAAAGAGTTGCCGGATATCAAAAGACCAGAGGAAGCGGGTCACACGGATGACCAAAATTCTTGCCCGTATCATCGCATCATCAGTCACCCAACAAACAAAGGCTGAAAAGCCGTAGTGCTAATACTCTTCTTCTATCAGGATCGAAATGATACCTGATCAATCACTCTTTTTGCTTTCCCCCTTTGAACTATATCCCGGTGTTGGCTTAGGCAGATCCTTCCAACTCATCTATCTCGGCCCTATTACGTAAGGGGGGACTGATCATAGGAGTCAATAGTAGGAACGGATGAAGCGATTTCCTCTTCCGTCCACGAGCCGTCATAGCCACTGTTGAGAGCTTCTCGCCGGGCTCCATTTGATTCTGCTCAGCGCGATCTCCACCAGCGGAGTGACCAGCTCGGTGTTTGGGGGAGGGAAGAGAAATAAGTGGTCAAGGGGCTAATTTACTCGCATGCTTACCGCGGAGCGGAAGTGAGTACTTAAGCGGACTTAGCCGCTGATTGAACTGATCTCGAAGCGGACCGGGTTGCGTCTACGGCGGGAAGGGTAGGATTTTGGTTTTTTGTTGGGGCAAGGAGTAGTTTCTTTTCCGCCAGGGCAGGAACGAATCCACGAATCAAACAAGTGAACCATGTTGTTCGAAGCGATCCAAGTGAGACTGGGATTACGTCCTACGCGTATCAATTCTTTTTTTTTTCTTGGCTATAGTGTGGAACACAAAGGGTATCGTTGTTATGACCCATCCACCCGTCGCCTTTACCTTTCTCGGAATCTTTCCTCTCTTTAGGATCTGCCCTTCTTTGCCCCTTCAATCAATGAGCTCTTCCCCCTACTCCCCGAATCCCACTTTGTTATGCGACTGCTACGCTCGGGCTTCTGGATCCAACAGACATTGATAACTGGTGCTTTCTTATCCACAAGAACCGGGATCTTTTGCCTGCTTTTTGAGTCAAACCCAAGATAGCTACACTTCTCCTGAACAAAGAATGGTAATCTCGACTCAATAGAGATAGGTACTACTTATCTTTTTTGCCTCGAGCACCCTCCTTTGAATCAATGTGAGAATGTGAGACGGTTTTTCCACTTCTTGTGAAAAGACCTATTCTTTTTGGCTTGATTGTCCCGCAAAAAGAATCCTCACTCACGTGCCTACCTAAGCCAGAGATGAGAGCATATCAACGCCGATGGAGATTGATCTGGGATCTCAGAACGGAGAGAAGAAAACGACTTCCCTGACACTGAGGGCCTTTTTCACAGTTCGATATGCTATTGCTTTCTCGAACTTCATTTCTATACAGTGCATGCTCAATTTTAGCCCCTCCTATGCCTCTTTGTTAGCTGAAAGACGTCAGTCATCTCTGGTACTCATCCTTCACACGCCCGTAGGAGACTGACGGACATAATTGCCTCGACAGTGACTCAGTCGTCAAGTTCAGTGCAAGGTTGATACACCCGCGAAGCAACTCAGAGGGATGAGTCTTAGTCAGAGAAAGGAATTAGCATACAAGCCACCCTCTAGTAGGTCCATTCAAGAATCTTCCCCTAGGGATTCCATCGGGCTGTAGCTATGCAGCTACAGGGATTCCATCGCCTTCTGTTGGTGAAGGCAGTGCATATAACTATGTATATAGTAGTATAGGAACTCTCTGCATTCAATGATCGAACCCGCAACCCGCCCCCAGGATAGGAAACTGATGTGCTATCCCTCATGCCGAAACCCGAACAACTCCTTCGCCTGGACGCAAATCCAGTAGTGAGGGTTGACTCCTACTTGTTGCGAGGTCAATCTATGGAAGAATGAGATGGAGTGACAGTCTCTCTCATTATAGCGTATAATAAGAAGGCTGATTCATTCAATCGGATAATCGATTGCTTCGGAGGGGTAGCCAAGATAACAAAGTAGATCTCGCCCAGTAGTGCCTTATCTTCTCCGGCCGGGTTGAAGCAACGTCGCGCATGAAAAGGTTCTGAAAGAAAGCCTCCATTTTGCTTTTATATGCTTAACACATGGATTCTTCGTCCTCACTTCGATCGCCTCTTAGAGTCATTACATTAGCCTTGTCGCTCCTTTCTCAATGACAGGCCGCTCTTTCATTGTCTGCTTTTTTGGTTTGATGAATACACTCGATCTTATGTATCTACTTATTGTCTTTTTGCCTCTGCTCGGTAGTTCCGTAGCCGGTTTTTTCGGACGTTTTCTAGGATCAGAAGGAACCGCTATAATGACCACCACGTGCGTTTCATTTTCTTCGATCTTCTCAATGATTGCTTTTTCCCGGCGCATCCAATTCCGATTAACAACTTGGAGGTATGGCTGAGTGGCTTAAGGCATTGGTTTGCTAAATCGACATACAAGAAGATTGTATCATGGGTTCGAATCCCATTTCCTCCGGCACGGAAGTGGAACGGGCGGGCTAAATTAC
>JBAKGM010000002.1:15975466-15988274 GCA_037177215.1 Asparagus racemosus | reverse complement strand
GTTCATGATAATATATCAGATCAATTTATAGAGGAATATAAGTAAACTATAAGGACCTCACAGAACAGTACAATTATTACCTCAAAGAGAGCACATAGTTCAGAGTCCTCAACATTACTATTAATATTCCTCACAAATAATGTCCTAGAAGGATGCTCTCCAAAAGGATGTTCACCAGCAATAGTTCCGACACCGTTTGGAAGGCCATAATGACTAATGCCATTCCCCACATGCCCATCATTGATATTTGTTTTTGCCAAAGCAATAGTGACGCTCTCAGTAGGATCAGAATCCAATTCCATGCCTCCTCCACTACCAAAGATGTCATAATCTTCCAATTCCTCAACTTGGTTTGGCAATCCACTAAGGTCGAAATCATCCATAATGCCTGCTAAAAGCTCTTCCTCATCATCAGGTAATAAGCTCCCAAGCTCCTGGAGGTCAACTTCATTCATAGCATCTTTAAGCTTATCTAATTCAAATGAGACATCATCCACAGACTGTACTCCATCTGTATCTGCAAATTTTACTACGTGGAAATGCCAAAACATAAAGTCAAGTTACGTGATAAAGAAACTAAAAAATAAAAAATACCAGTCACATACATTTCTCATGAGGAAGGACTGGCAATGAGCTTGAAAAGAGACTAGCATCATTTGACCCATGACGGGCATTGGATCCAGATGGAATCTCCCATGCATTGCCTCCAATCTTCATCAGTAAGATAATTGAAGGGTCTAACAAAATAAACTACTATGTTAGATTCATGAGATAGATTCATTCCCCTATAAGGACTTCCAGAACCAACAAAAGGATCTTTATGCCAGCCTACCTGTTCTTTAATGGGTCTGCAGACTGATCTGTAGCATAGTCTGTGCAATTTGACAAGGGGAAGAACATTTAGAAATAAGAAAAAGGAATTGCTGAAAGTATAACTTCTTGATTCTATTATAATTCTATGATCATAACATGCAAAGGGTATTGTAGCACACTTGTTTTCTCATTTCACTTCAAGTCTGCTTGACATTAATCAACAAACTAGGAAGTCCACTTTAGAATAAAGTGGGCAACGGCTAAGCTTAAATGAGATCAAAGTGACTTATAAATTGACAAACAACTCGATGAAGGAGTTCACCAAGCATAACAACACTAGAAACCACATGGAAATCTCACAAATCAAATGTATTGACTCCAATTTCTGAACATCTTGACAAATAAATGAAATTCCAATATTAAAACAAAAGGAATCAAAAATCATTGCTGACACTAGAAAACAGATTTTTCATTAGCATGGATCATAAATTTAGTGTATCAAAAAGGTTAATAGGTTTTTAATTGTATATGGAACAAGGATTTTAATAGTAGAAAATCTTTTAAAATTTCTTTAACAAATTATACTCAAAAGTAGTTCAAAAGAAAGATTAGTTCTTCATTATTACCCATATATTTATTTAGAAAGTCTACAACAGATAGAAATAATCATTATCACACATGAGCAGCTCACGACACCAAAATTCCTTCCCCAATTTCACAAAACCAAGTCAAGAAAAACCAAATTCTCCACTCCTACCAGCACACCAATTACCATAAATTTAACATTGTTCTCAACAATGGTTATCCAATTCACCTCCTTGAAGGTTAGTTTCACCTCCCTTCGGTAAAAAAGAGATAAAAATAGAAAGAAATCACCAAGAACTCACATGGGTAAATGAAAAAAATAAACATTTTCTACCAATTTCCAAAGTCCACCTAGTTCAATCAAATTCCAATATCAAAAAAGCAGGAAATTTAATTCATTACAGAAAACACCTCACAAATTTGATCATGTGATCATACAACTACCAATTAATAGTTGAAGAAGTAGTTCCTAACGCAGGATCAACTCATCCTCAGCATTTTAACTATAAAATGATCTAAATACTCTACAAACCAACAGAAACATCCTAATAACACACAAGAAGCCCAGCTCCGACTCCAATACCCTTACTCATCAATTGTCCAATTCCCAATTGCAGGCTGTTCAAACTCTCGTCAATTTACAACCAGCGTCATCAAAAATCCAAACTTTTTGACACAGACAGCTAATACTTCAACCAACACTGAGGATGACATAAAAGAATCTAAAATTCACACTTTCAAGAGGGAAAAAAAATCAAGAGAGAGAACCACTTGCCAGTTCGAAGGACTCGATGCCGGAACCCTAGACTTCGATTCTAAAACGGAACCCTAGAACCCCACTCCAATGGAAGAGAGGGAAAGAAAGAAGCGATAGAAGACAACGACCGAGGGAGGAGAGAGAGAGAGAGAAAGAGAGAGAGAGAGAGATTCTGCTGTATTTAAATTGGAACTGGCGTCCGTTGACAGTGGTAGAAGAGGAGCTTTTGCCTTTTGGGGTGCCTGAGTATTTATAAGAGTTTTGAGTTGAATGTTAAATTTGGAACATGGGAATATGGTAAGTTTTTTTATTTTTTATGTTGACAAAGAAATAGTAGTAAAGTGACATGGATAAACTTATCCATCCAACAATTAAAATGAGTAAACTTGTCAGAAAAGAAAGCTTTAATTCATGAATGTTCTCCTTTGTATATTTATTATGTTGATTCTTTTTATGGTTTCATTAAGGGTTGGTTTATAAAACTTTTGGGTCTAAACTTTGGAGGGTGTTGCATATAATCTTTCTAGACTTTGTTTATATCACATTACTCCCTTGATCTTTGAGATCTCTCACAAAATCTCTCGGTATTGAGCTTTTCTCATCAGACCCCCACCCCCCCCCCCCCCAAAAAAAACACATGAAATTTTAATGACTATCTTGAGAGAGAAAATTCTAAGCTTTATTATTTGTCATTTACAGACAATGTACTCCCTCTCTTAAATTTTGGATTTTTTTCCCCTCTCAATAAAATTTTATTTTTTTACAAATTACATGCCGGGTGTTAATGACAATTATCACAGAGCGGGTTAATTTGTGGATTATGAGAGTATTAGGATCTTCAAACTCCTTTAGAGGACTGGTTCTGTGGCTCACTGTTCTTCCCTGCACATGAACACTCATAAGAGGGCGGAGCTGAGTTCTCCGGTTGCTCCTCCGACGATCAACTCAGTATTCGAGCTTGAGTGAAGTAGGGAATTTAAGTGTCTAAGAGTTTTTTTGGGCAGAATTCACTTACCCTAAGTAGTATACAACACCTTCTTTTTATAGCAGATCCGAAGGGGCAAATAGGTAATTTCAGCAGCGTCCAAACAGAGCGGCTTAGTTGTAATCTGCTTTACAGGTGTCGGCTGCAGAGGGGGCGAGTCACCCTGGCATTTAATGAGACAGTGACGGAGCGTGTGTGGCGCTGACGAGGTCCAATGAGTCATAAAGGTTATGAGGGCTAGAGCAATGATGATCTAGCAAGTGCAGTTAATGCAAGAGCAATCGGCTGGCAAGGGGTTCAAGGTAACTACCGCCTCTCAATTCTTCTGGTTGATGGCCGACAACCACCGCCTTTTCACTCAATTAAGCAAGTTGTCGGCTGATCGAGTCAGTCGCAAGAGTGATCGGCTGATAGTTGTCGAGCCGGCAGTGAAGAGCCTTTCAACTCAGCTATGTGAGTTGTCGGCCTATCGAGTCAGTCGTGGGAGCAACCTGAGTCGTCTGGGCTTTGAACTCGTCTGATTAGGTGAGGAGCGAGATGTGTTGGCTTCCCAGGATAAGTAACACTTAGTGATTTTTGGGGGTCGTAACAGCTGGCCCCTTTCACTTGGATTCGGCATGGGCCGGGTCCGAATGAAATTAGACCGTGATTTGTTGAGAAGTGCATTAATAAGGGGTGACTGAAAAGTCTCTTCTAATGTGACATGGTTGACGTCAAAGTATGATTCTTGGCTACTGCCACCTCACCTTTCATGCCTGATTGCGGGCTAGTTAAGGCAATGGGTACCTCGATTTTGAAGTGGCCGCTTCGAGTTCTCGGATTGATCTCGGCCGTTGGTTTGAAACTGTTGATTCGACCGCTGTGATCTTGACTGTCGTCGCCCCAATTGTCTATAAGTACGGCTGTTGTGAGAAAAAAGGGGAGCTGTTGTTTTTGAGAATTTCCAGATCTTAACCACAAAGAAATTCGATCATCTTTTCCGACAATCCCTTAGAACAATTCAGATGGTGACTTTAGCTGCTAGAGTTCGTCATGGCCAGTTGGAGAGATTTCACTCTAAAGTGATAGCACCACAGTTGAGGGTGCTATATGAGAAGTTCGATATTCCTCGAGCCTTCGCTCTGACGGCTCCGGCAAAGTCACAGGCGGTTTATGACCATGATGTGGGTCGGACTCCAGTGTATGTGAAGAATCTGGAATATGGTCTATGCCTACCACTGCATCCCTTCCTCCGCCGTGTTTTTGAGGTCTTGGGGGTGTCGCCGTCACAGATGAAGCCGAATTCTATCGCCACTCTGGTGAGATTCCTCATTATCTGCCATTGGTTGGGAGTCGAACAAACCCTAAAACTGCTCAGCCACCTTGTGAGCGTCAAGGTGCATCACCGCGAGGCTCAATTCCACCTTCAGGTGTTGGGGGTTTCAAGATCATTGCCGACCCCCTCGAGTCGAATAAGGATTGGAAAGAAATGTTTGTGTGGTTTTCAGGGGATGGCTCCAACTTGGGTTGTTCTCACTAGCCCGGGGTATCTAGGGAGGCTTTGAAGGTAGGGCCCCTGTCGAGTGCTGGGAGACAAGCGTTGGAGAGGATCAAGGCATACACCGGTTCCCGCAAGATGGAAGCCTTGCTCGACAACTCAGTCTTGCAGGTGGTCAGTATCTCTTATGTTCCTCCTACTGTTGAGGATGAAGAGAGGGCGGCAAAGCTCACTTTGGGCTCGGAGGAGGCTATCGAGGCATCGACGACTCTACCTACTGAAGTCCAGGAGGGGCCTCATGAAGGGCCTTTGACGAGGCTAGCGAAATGTCTTCGTCCGGATTTGGCCCTTGAGGAGGTAGTGGAAGCTCAACCTCTTGTGGTCGATGTAGCCGCTAGATTGATGGGTCGAAGTCTGCGACGGCTGAGGCCGAGAAGAAAAGGCTAAGGAAGGTGGGCAGTCGAGGTCCCAAGAAGACGGTCGAGGCAGCAAAGACCGAAGTCATTTTTGTTGATGATAGGCCCCGGTGCGAGAAAGGGGGCTGAAATTTAGATGGCTGAGGCCGTGGAGGAGGTGAGATTCTGGCAGAGGCTGAGGCCCAAACAGGGGGTGAAGGGGCTCAGATATTCTTGCCGAGTCGACCCACCGTCAAGGAAAGGAGCCAACTATAGAGGAGGCATCTCCTAACGAAGAACTGGGATGGTCATATCCTTATCGCATCGATGAGATCAAGCCAGAGAAGTGGGATCGACTGAGGATGCTGTTATAGGATCCTCCAGAGTCGGTCCTCGTCATAACAAAGAGCTGATTCTAGAGCATAGGCACAAGCCTACTAGCTATTTAGACGAGAGGGGGTCAGTTCTCAAATCTAGGCTCGCCCAGTCGAAAGTGGTGGAGCAATTCTATCTCCCCCGTGATGAAAAAATTATCGGGGAGGTTCCGAATGTCGGTCTTCACCAAAGCCTAAGGAGCTATTTGGTTTGTGGGGCATTGGTGAAGCAGGAGCTATTTGGCCAGGTAGAGCAGACCCGGACCTACTTCCTCAAGCTTCGGGAGGAGTCAGAAGCTCTAAAGGTTGATCTGGAGAAGGCATTCCTGTCGTTGTCAACTAAGGAGGACGAACTGGGTGACTGGCGTCGAGAGATAGAGGTGCGAGGGAGCATGATCGATGGCTTGAAGGCTTCGGATAGCTAGAAATCAGCCGGAATCGACAAGCTCAAGCGCGACCTCCATGGATAAAGCACTTATCTGAGGAGGTAGCGCTTGGGAGACGGGAGAGGGATCACGCCATAGAGTAGGCTAAGTCAGATTGCCATGTTGCCCAACACCTGAAGGTCGAGCTAGAGGAGGAAAGGTCAGCCCTCCAAAAGCTCCGAGAGGAGAATGCTCAGCGCGAGTCGTCCCTCTCCAAGGCCCAAAGCCGCATTACTCACTTAGATTCCGAGGCTCATCAATTTGAAATTGTTGAGGACTATCGTCACAGCGTCTTTGGAAAGATGGAGGTGGCACTGGCTTGTAAGGCGGGATACAATTATGTTGAGACACAGCTTCCTGTAGAGATGAAGAGTGTACCCAATCGTTTTCACTTTCCTCCA
The DNA here is from genome assembly GCA_037177215.1 of Asparagus racemosus. NCBI lineage: Eukaryota > Viridiplantae > Streptophyta > Magnoliopsida > Asparagales > Asparagaceae > Asparagus > Asparagus racemosus. The sequence continues at coordinate 15,982,062 of JBAKGM010000002.1, read as the reverse complement.
AGGGTTGCTAACTACCTGGAGACACTCTTGGAGATAGAGAAAAAGGGTGGGGGACTTGAACTGGGCAGAATCGGTGCCATGGATGAAGAGTCGGATGACGAGGCTGATGAGGGCTCCACCAAGGGGAGAGTGAGGACTTGCCCAAATGAGCTAGCAAGGGTTTGGCTCAAGATGGTTGGGAGATTTCACCCTGGAAGAAAGGTGAAGGGGTTGAGCTTGAGGTCCAGTCGACTCCCTTGCCATCTCTTGCTAATGCTCCTCCGATGTCGTCTCCTGGTCTGGATGTCGACCCATCTCGGTCTTCCCATCTACCCCCTTAGAGCTTTTGTATCTCCATGTATTTTTATTTCATTGAAGGGTATTGTAAATATCTGAAGGATATGAATAAAAGATTTTTTTTGCCAATTAAGACTATCTTTTGCATTCTCTGTGTTGAACTATACTGAGCTTTAAGGGGTTGGGACGACTTGATCCTGAGTCTCAGACTGTTAGTTGATTCATGAACTGGTGGTATATGCCTTGGGTTTATGAAAATGATGTCAGGGTCTTACATTTATACTTTGGTTTCTCATGAAAGACAAGTATTCTGTACTGGAGTCAGCTTAGCGAGGATTGTAGGCGCCGTCCTGAGAAAAGATGCTGGATTGGACTCGTTGAACTAATTTGATTCAACCTGGTAAAGATAGGTAAGTACCACTGTTGTTCATGTCAGCCTTATTGAGGGCTGACTAGCATCGCTGTTTTAGTCGACCACATGAGTTTTCGGTTTATTGAGTTGATTGCTCTAATTTGATAGGCTGAGCCCGAGCTAAAGTTTGAAAAGTTGTCGGTTAGTGAATTTAGAGGAGCATTTATAGGGAAGGTGACGGGTTGTTGTTAACGTGGCTTTTTGACGTCATTGATGTCATGCGTCATTGTCACTTTAATTTCTAAGCAGAGTGACACATTGAATGAAGGGCGGCGCTTCATTTTTCGTAAGGTCTGTTCGGGTTTTGAGGTCGATCTCATCCGTCCATTTAGGATTGAGTCGGTTGTTTTGATCTCAACATGTGTCACTATGGGAGTCTATATGTACCTCCTCTTTGCAAATGAGATTTTCTTTACAAACCCTCGCTCTACCTTCTTGATTTTGAATTTTCTACTCTCGGGCGATTTTTGCTCTAAGTTCTGATGATCTTGGATGGCTTCCAATGCTCCCGCTACTGGTCGCAATGAAATGAGGATCGATATCTTCCGATCATTCCACTCGAAAATCTACAAAATGGAGCTCGAGACCTATTATGAGCGCTTCAATCTCCCCAAAGCTTTTACTTTGTCGGTGCCTGATAGGGCTGAATTTGTGTACCACCATGGCGGTGATAGGTTGCCCATCTATCTGAAGCACTTGGAATACGAATTCTGATTGCCACGTCACCCTTTCATTCGTTAGGTGTGTGAGGTTCTGGGGGTGTCCTCTTCACAGATCATGCCAAACTCCATCACCACTTTGGTGGGGTTTATGGTGATCTGTCATTGGGTTAGCATTGACCCAAGTCTGCATCTATTTGGCCACTTCGTCTGCATCAAGATGACGAGGAAGGAGGGGCACTACTTCTTCCAGAATGTGGGTGGCTTCAAGGTCATGTCGAACACCCCTGATTCCAACAAAGATTGGAAGGAGAGGTTCATGTGGGTTTTTGGAGCCGACCCTATTCTGAAGCACCGCCTACTTTCGACCAAAGAGGGACAGAAGCTAGACAAGATTCAGGCAATATGCCGAGTCACGAGAGATTAATAATCTCTTTGAGTCAGCCACCCTCCTAGTGGTTGACATATCTAGAGATTCGCTGACTGAAGCTGATACCATCCGAGCGGCTATTTTGGCTCTTCCACTAAAGGATTCGGAGGGGGGGACCCAGATTCAGAGAAACTAGGCTCAACTATAAGGCCTCAAAAATGGTTGAGGACGGAGGTTGCTCCTGAAGAGCTGCAGATGGTGGTGGTGAAAACTGCCAAAATCACGGCTCGGTTAGCGGGGTCGAGTGCCACTGCTCAGGCTGAGAGTTCAGAGAAGAAGAGGAGGAGGTTGAGCAAAGGTTGAGACCCTCATGGGAGTATCAAGTCAGCTCAAGCTGACTCGACAGGATCCGTTGAGGCAGGTGTTTCTGCTCCAAGTCCCAAGGATGGTCCGCATCTAAACACCCCCATTCCAAGCCAGCTAAGATTGTTAGTTTAGATGAGGCTTCTCCTGCTAGGCAAGTGGAGGGCGAAGAGGTGGTGGAGCCCATTCAGGCCAAAGTCTAGATGGGGGAGTCGGCAGCTCAGATCTCTTTGCCTGAGCCTAGCCATAGGCTGGGTAAGGAGCCTGTGGAGGCGCCACGCGCAGCCGTAAAGGAGGCAGCCCCGTCCCAGGTGGCTGATGAATCAACAAGGACCAACACAACTTTAGCTTCTAGAGGTGGCTTCAAGTGGCCCTTCTGCCACCGTATTGACGAGCTCATCCCCAATGTGTGGGGAAAGGCACAGGCCACTTTGATAGGCACCTCGGGGGAAGTCCCTCCATACAATGAGGAGCCATCCGAGGATAACAAGTTCATCCATAAGAAGCCTCTCGACAAGAGAAGCTTGGTCCGTGAATCCCGAACGGCTCAGTCTTAGATGTTGGAGCAGTTCTCCCTTCTTAGGGATGATGACTTTCTTACGGAGATGCCTAGCGTCGGCCTCCACCATGTTCTCAAGGGCTACTTGCTACGGGGGCTTTGGTCGAGCAAGAGCTATTTTCTCAGCTTGAGCTTGCATAAAAACTTCCTGCCAATTTTGAAAAGGCGCTGGAGGATGAGAGGACAGCTAGGGAAGCAGCCGAGAAGAGAGTCACAGCCTTGGAGGCTGAGCGGGTGGCTTAGAATCAGATTGAGGGCAGATGGCACCAAGAGTTGGAGACAAGGGAGGAAATGATCAAGGGGCTTCAGGCTCATCGTAGCAAGCAATCGGCTACTATTGCTAAGCTTAAGGAGGAGACTGGCCATTTCCAGCACGAGATCCTTGAGCGGGAGGGCCAAATCAAATATTTGGCCGAAGAGGTTGAGGGCGAGAAGCACGGGAGGCTTGATGCCCAGGAGTGCGCCTAGTCTGACCGCGTGGCTGCCCAGAACTTGAAGATTGATTTTGAGGAGTCGTCGGCCCACTAGGCATCCCTGGCCACCATCCAAGCTCTGCAGGGTAGCCTTGCTTTCTTAGAATCAGAGGCCTACAAAGAGGAAATTGTGAAAAAATACCGCGATAGACCTCTAGGTAAGGTGGAAGTGTCGTTAGCTTACAAGGCTAACTTTGACTATCTTTTAGAGCTGCTCCCTCATGACTCCAGACCTACCCTAGATCACCTCTATTACCCCTCCCGTGTCGCCAACTGCCTTGATTTTTTAAAAGAAATAGAGATGAAGGGAGGGGGAATAGTGCTGGACATGGATGACAGGGATGAAGGAAACAAGGAGTCACAGGATGACCACGATGAAGTCGCCACTGCTGCTGCTCAGCCGACTCCCGCTCCCGAGTCAAGTGCTGCTCTTCCTAGTCCTACTCCTGACTCGAGCCGGGTTCTCTAAGAATCTGAAGTATCTTTGTCGTCCTTTTCGGCTTCTTTTTTTTCTCGATGTAAATACAAATGTGAACAGTTACGTAAATGCCTTGATATATGAATGAAAAACTAGACTTTTTATCTTCTCAATTAGCACATATATGCTCTTTGCATTGGCATTTTATCTATAGTTTTACCTTGTTTTGAGATTTATAACTGAGATATGTTGGTTTTTAGGGCCAAGGCGACTTCGCTGTGTTGGCGGTGAGTGTCACTTCTCGGCTCCATTTTATAGATTTATTTGCAATGTCATCAAAAGATTCATGTTGTCGACGTGTTTTCGTTTTATCCTGGATAGGTACCAAAGTCTTTGGAGTTGGTCGAGTTGACTAATGGTTGGCGTGCCTTGGTTTTATCTCGAGATGACACCAAGGTCTTCGGGTATGTGCCTTGGGCTTAGGAAGATGCCAAGGTCTTTGAAGTCGCAGTCAACCGAGTCGATTAATGTGCGTTGGTTTTATCCCGAGAGGGTACCAAGGTCTTTTGTCGAATGAGTGCCTTAGTTTTACTCATGAGTGACACCAAGGTATTTCAAGTTGAAGTCGACTGAATTGTTGATGTGCCTTAGTTTTATCTCGAGAGGGTACTAAGGTCTTTTGTCAAAGGAGTGCCTTGATTTTACTCATGAATGACATCAATGTCTTTTGAGTCAAAGTCGGCTGAATTGTTGAAATGCCTTGGTTTTTTCCCGAGAGGGTACCAAGGTCTTTTGAGCTGGGGCCGACTCGATGGCTTCATGCCTTGGATTTACTCAAAGTGACACCAAGGTCTTAAAATATGTGCCTTGGACTTATGAGAATGTGTAGGCTGTCAAAAATGAACTAGCATTCTAAGCCAGAACGCAGAGCTCACCTCCGCGTTCTCACCACGGCGTCCTAAGTCAAAACACAGAGTTCACCACGGCGTTTTAAGTCAAAACACAAAGCTCGCTAAGACGCAGAGCTCACCAAACACAGAGCTCACCTCTGCATTTTAAGTCAAAACGCAGAGCTCACTAAGACGCAGAGCTCAACAAAACCCAAAGTTCACTATTGCGCGAAGCTCACTACCGCAAGGCTCAAAACGCGTGGCTCACCACCGCGTTTCTAAGCTCAAAACGCATGGCTCACCATCGCGTTTCCAACGCATGGCTTACCACCACTTTTCTAAGCTCAAAAGGCGTGGCTCACCATCATGTTTCCAAGCTAAAACGCGTGGCTCACCATCGCGTTTCCATGCTCAAAACGCGTGGCTCACCACCGCGTTTTCATGCTCAAAACACGTGGCTCACCACCGCGTTTCATGCTCAAGCGCGGAGCTCACCTCTGCGTTCTTAAGTCAAAACGCAGAGGTCATTATAAGAACGCGGACCTCGTATGAATGCGAACCTTGCATTTGACCCGTTCAAACATGTTGTAAACGGTTCCAAAACCACTTTACACGATTTGAGGAGAGATTTAAGGGTCAGTTACACGCCTTAAACCCCTATAAATATCTGGGATAACACTTGAAAAAGGGCGGGGCACGAAGAGGACTTCTAGGGAGAAAAGAAGGGGCTTTTGGATCTTCAACTCCCACTTAGTCTGAGACTTCCACGAAGAAGAAAGGAGAGTTAGAGTTTTCAGAACTTGCTTTGCGAGTTCTTTTCAACGTTATTCCACGAGCCAAGATGATCGGATCGTCAACGGGATACAAGATTCAAGCTCCCATCACTACCGTGAAGAACCCACCCTTAAACAAAAGGGATGATCTTTGCTAATCCTTCCTTCTTTTGAAAATCGGGAATAACCAATAAGAGAGAGTTTGTGAGGAGAGAGAGAGAGAGATTGTAAGTCATTCTTCAGTAAAAGAATCAATACAATTCATTTTTCCTCTATTTTCCCTTTTAATTTTTTCCGACAAACAAAAGATAGCGACTCCGTGGGGAAACTTCTTTCACAGACAAAGAAGTGGTGGCGCAATCCGACGTCCAGCTCATTGGAACAATGGTGGAAACTCTAACTGTAGAGTTCGACCAAGAATCACTTTCTTTAGGATCCCTTAGCCCCAAGGCTATGCGCAAGATCCGTAAAGTCTCTAAAAAGACTAAAGCTCCATCCATGGTCGGCTCGCCAGAGGAGTGTCTCTCCTAGGGGTTGAACTGTTCATACAGTCCTCTCTCAAAAGGAGAAGGTTTGGCTCTAACCTAACTCGTCAATCGAGTTAGAAGCCCTGCACCCGTGCCTAAACCTAAGGCAACGAGTAGCAAGAGGCCTATCATCGTGATTAACCTGATCATCACAGATGGTGACATCGTTACAAAAGCCTTGAAACAGGCTAAGAAGAATACCGCGCGATGAAGGAGAAGATCCCAGCCACTAGCACAACTCTGAGAAAGCCGATCTCTCAATCAATGTGAACTTCGCGTTTGTGAGCTAAAAGGCGAGCCTCGCGTTTCTGAGCCCGATCGCGAACTTTGCGATTGTAACACCCGTGATTTTTTCGATACGTATTCTTTCAGTATTAAAATACTAAATGATATTTTAAATATTTGGATATTATATTTAATTATGTATTTGATGATGTAGGCGTTGAAAATCGCTTATCAGTACCCGAACGAGACTCGTGACGGTGGGTTGACAGCAGACGACCCATCAAGTGATGCGACCAAGAACCGCTGATGACGGAATTGCACCACAAAACGCATAAAGCGAGTCGACGAACGCATGAAGTGAGTCGGCAAGGTGTATAAGTAACGAAGCGACATATCGTGGAATAAATCTAGTGACGAAGCTTCAGGTCAGCGAGATTCGACAAAGCGAGTCGACCGAACTAGAACATCGACGAGACGGAATTAACCGGACTCAAGCAACGACAAAATTACGCCGATCGGATTCTGGAATCAACAGAACGATCAACCGAGCTTTGATTCAGCACAACCGGACGAAAACGAACGCGGATAGAATGGTGGACTAACAGACGAACGCCGGAACGGAAGAGGAGCGCCAAATGAACTCCTCGGCAT
>JBAKGM010000002.1:15960694-15975366 GCA_037177215.1 Asparagus racemosus | reverse complement strand
TATATATAGAGAGAGAGAGAGAGAGAGAGAGAGAAAGCAATGCTCCCGTAAACTTAAGTTGATAGGAAATAGTCATCCACCAACTTTTCTAGCCATTGATAATGTTGCCTTGTGATCTGTAAAAGATATGAAACCCATCCTGTTCTATTCATTTATGATGTGTGTACAATTGGAGGTTTTTAATTGTTAAGTGAAACCTATGACCATCTTGTTGTGACAGGGGATTGCCTTCAGTCTAGATGGACAGTGGACACAATTGGTAGCTCTTGGGGAGACTCTCACGGGGTCTCCTAATCATTTCAAAGTAATTAGAGGTATTTTCTTTGTGATTTTATTTTTCTGAAAAAAGTTCAAAAAATTCTTTTTAGTTAAGTACCTAACTTTCAATTAACATTAATGCTATGTGTATTGTCTTAATTTTGTTTAAGTTCTTTTAAGATTGATGAAATTTTAATGAATAGTGTTACTTTTTCTGTTGAGGGTGAGGTTTCACACTAGAGTATAGTATTTACTGATCTTAAGCTTATATCTTAAGCTTGTTTAACTTCATAAATGAAATGTATTTTCAGATAAATGACCAAAATACTTGACTTGATACGATATAATTACCTAGGACTGTATTCTGTGACTATTTAAGATTTCACGTATATCCTTTCAATTAAATTACTTAGGTTAACAATCATGTGCTTTTAAAGCATAATAATGAGACGACTAGGTAGCAGATGGCGATACATTTACGCGCAAAATAGTTATACTTTGGTATAGGCTGATTCTTCTGGAGAAAACTATTTAGGAATTTTTTTTAAAGAAAATTATTTAGGAAGTAACTGTGTAAAAGATTATTTAGTTTCTCAAAAATGCTGATAATCAGCTGTTTGATTTTAGTTAATGCGCAGCTCTTTTGATTCCCTACCAATTGATTTCTTTGAAAAGAATGTGTTTCATCAAAACATACTTGATTGATTAACACCTCTTAAGTTCTTTATATATACAGTAAAACCCATGGGCCACTTAATGACAAGAATTAATTAGAGAGTCCAATGTTTTCTGAAGATTTGCTCTTATAGATGGATCAATTGGCTTATTTAGATATATAGAGGAAATAGCGAAAAGTTGTAACTATAATTTTATCTTCTTCTTTCTTTTTAAAATAACCTGGAGGTGCATTAGATGTTGGGAAATTTAAGCATAAAGACAGATCCAGAAACAAATACAACAAACCATACAGGAACGAAAGTAAAGAGCAGAAAGTTGGAAACAACATTTCTAATAAACTACAAGTAGATAATACTTTACAGAATTGAAGTGCTGAATCGCCCTCTAATCTGAGGACTAGCCTTGAAGAGAATATGCCCCGCCTATAGTAGTGTTGGGTTTGCACAAATCTTCCAATGATGAGATAGTTGCAGTCCACAGAAGCGCTATCTTCTATTGAACACCTCGACCACTACTTTAGTTCGCCAAAATCTCCAAACGTAATAGCTTAAAATTGTAAGGAGGAATACAAAAACAAAGTTCATTTTCTATCTGTGTTGTGTCCTACAAATGAACAGAAAAGACCATTTTATAAGGTTCACGGGAGACAAAGATTTGAATTTTAATTATTGCAATATTTGTAAAGCACATGCGAAACGAGCCCGCACGCATGAGCCCACTCGCTTGCTCACATGCTCGCTTATATACCAACACAAGTGTACAATACTAACACCTTTTTATACCAAATATAACACAGTTGTTAATTTGAACCAACTAAAATGCATTCAATTAGCTAATGTGGGACTAAAACTCACAAACTACTTATTGAACACTTTTTAATTTTCATCTATGGAATCCAATAACTAAATGATATCTTTCCATAAGACCCCTCTAATATTTATTTACATCAACATTAGACATCAAAGACGACAAAAGAATTCAAACTGTAAGCTCCGTTTCAGGTTTCTTCATTATGAAAATTGAGATGAGTGCATATATGTGTGCGCAGCAAGTGCAGATATATTCTAATAAATATTTGCATAAACTAATATGCCACACGTGCGTTGCACATGGCATACTTAGTTTAAGAAATTATTAATTAATAATATATTCTATATTATTGATTCTTAAATATGTACTTATGATATACTATTTACTTATGGTAAAATGATTCTTGTTGGAGTAGCAAAAATTACTATTAGATGCAAAATTACAAAAGCTATAATAGCAAAATGGAATTACAATCGATATAAAGATATTGCTTAAATAGCTCCATTCATGAGAATTATATAAGTCAAATTTTTAATTCAAATTAAATACTCTCAATTAAGAGAGAAATTAATCTGGACTTCATATAAAAAATCAAAATTTTTATGCAATTCAATTAAATATATCATATATAGGTTTGTGCATTCTGATTTACTCAATGAATGGAGGATATATAGCAAATACATTTTATTAGTTAATTTTTATAGCCTAAAGTTCATAGGAACAAAGAACTTATTGGTGACTAATAAAAAAGAAGACAAACAAAGTTTTATGATTCCACATAATCATTAACAAATGAACATAACAGATGCTTAATAGAGGTAAGAAAATTAAAAGGACAAGAAACATTAAAAGCGTTTGAGAAGCACCTCTGAACTTAAAATGCATATGAACCTAGTAATTAGTTAAGATTTAAATCATGAATAAACCTAATAAATAAGAAAACAAAAATTAGGACCTATGTTCAAAAAAAAGCACAACTTATGATAAATAACACAAAATGCTCTTTACAACATTGTGCAAGGGGGGAAAATATTTAAATAACTTTGCATAAACTCCAAAAACAAGATCATCCATTCTTTCTAAGTATTAAAAGATCAATAAAAGTACTACCCAATCCACACAAAAAGGTACATATTGAAAATAACTTTTGGTTCCCAAATTAAATTTACACATACTCTTAAGTATCAAGACTTTCAAATAATAACCTTCCTATAATCTATTATTCTCCTCTTTTTTAAGGATTCAAGAGACAATACACAAATTAAAAGCTACGAATTGAACATTGAACATAGTTTTCGACTTTATAAAAAATAGATCTTTAAGTCTGCAAACCATTTGACAAATATTATCCCATATATGCACGTGCACATACATACATAAGCTACGTAACTATAAGCCATTAGATAAACTTTCAGTATAAAATATTTCAAAAACTGTTGTGTTGATGTAGGAATTTGGCTTAGTAGATGTTATGGTCATAACCTCTAATTTACGACTATAAAGGGAGATCCCTATCTGATTGGGCCTGTTAACCCTGAGTGACATGTGTCCCTTCACCGGACCGAGCCAACATGTTACACACCTCATATGGACTGGGTCGGGCTAGACCACTTGCCCCCTTGACCGACATGGAGAACGGTAGCAGCCATCCATTTTAGTCGAACGCGCTCCTTGGCGACACGAAAAGCGGTGGTTGTCACCCCTTCGGTCAATCACCTTATAAGGATGACATGAAAGGCGGTACCAGCTATCCACTCAACCAATCATCCATTTTAGAACACCCCGCTATCGTTTGTCCCCCCAAGACGACCTGGAGCATAGAGCCGGTTACCTCTTCTTGCTATCTACCCTCGAGGATGACACGAAAGGCGGTGTTAGTCATTCTCTCAGCTCATTTCCCTCATAGACGACTCGAGAGACTGCGTGAGTTAGCTCCTCGGGTCCCGAATCCCCCCTCTCCTATCCAATGTGACTCCCTCCAATCAGAAACAACGGTTACATGAAACTTGACCATGACAACTCGTAAGTATCACATTAAATGCATTGTCAGCTCCTTAATTTCCACGTCCCTCACAGTGTTTAAGACACCTCAGACCAAATTTAGCTGCGGGCGCTGTCAATCCCATCTCATGAATGACGAGAAGACAATGCTAACTTTTACACTGATCTGCAGCATGACACCTAGCAAGACTGCCTGCCACATCCAGCGAGAAGAAACATAGCTTCATAGACTTATCGACACGTGGAAGGAGCTAACTCACCCACTATCAGAATGGACAAGAATACCCTCCAACCCTAGGTATAAATAAGCAACTGTAATACAATGCAAGTAAGTGATCATTCTCTACTAACTCCTTCATACAAATTTCCTCTTTCTTCATTTACTGACTTGATCGTCGGAGGGATCACCGGAGATCCCAACTCCACCCCTTCCACGGTACTCATTTGGTGCAGGCGAACCACTGGTCGGAACTACATCACCAGATAAAAGAAGAGAAAGTGAGCCTCACTATCTTAAGAACTAAACTCGCACGAGATTAGTGACTGTGTGATTTCTTACATCAATAGTTTGGCGCCTACTGTGGGGTCTGCTTTTCTCTTCTTGCATTATGTTTGGCGGTGATGATCTTACCAGGTTGGGGAACCTACCCATGGGCTATGTCACTCAAGCCCAACTCCAGAAATCCACAGATAAGATCACACATGTGGTAGAAATTCAACTCAAAGCCTTTGCTAATGAGCTCTTCAGCCGCTTCCCAACGCCTGCACAGAACCTGCCACCTCCACTACAGCGCAACCTTCAGCTAACCGTCACTCCACCACCCATGGCGCTCAGCAACTAACCATGAGGTTGGTTCCTTCACCAGAAACTCCTCCCCCTAACAAGCCAAGGAGGGATCAAGAGCGATCCAGCGGAGTCACCTTCACTAGAACAGCCAGCGCCCACCGAGAAGCTAAACAAGAAGACTGTCGTTCCCACATGCTTCCCCTCTCAACACAAGGATCCTGAATTTGCCTCATGGTGGTTGCTAAAGGTAGACGTGTCATCGAGCGAGATTGGCAGTGGGGCGGGTGTCGTCCTGTGAAGTCCAGATGGCACAATCACAGAACAATCCATTGCATTTAGGTTTCCTACTTCTAAAAACGAGGCTGAGTATGAAGCTCTCATTGCCGACTTGCGAGCCGCCCTATCAGTCAGAGCCGAGAGCCTGTACATTTTGGCCGACTCCCAACTAGTTGTCCATCAAGTCAACGACAGGTATGTTGCCAAGGATAAGAGAATGGCCCAATATTTAAAGATAGTCAATAGCTTGCTCGCCTAATTAGGCAACTTCAAAATTGATCAGGTCCCTCGTGCCCACAATGCCCGAGCAGACGCCTTGTCGAAGCTTGCATCGACCAGTTCCATGAGCAGTTCGGGACCAATCTATGCCGACACGCTGCAACACCCTAGCATTGCAGAGACTCCCTCAGACGTTTTGCAGACTAATGTTCTTCCTGAGTCCTGTTGGATGGATCCCATCATCCAATTCTTGACTAATGAAATTTTGCCTGCAGATAGAGCCAAAGCAAGGAACATACGGAGGAATGCTCGCCATTATGTGATGATTGACAATTAACTTTATCGGTTGTCTTATCAGAGCAGCGGCATCTGCCGCTGAAGCTAGCTATATCATGAGGGAGATCCACGAAGGCATCTACGAAAGCCATCTGGGGGCAAGAGCCCTCGCCCAGAAGGTTCTGTTGTATAGAGCCCTCGACGATCGTTGCTTGGTGATCCACGGACGATGCGTCCCTGGCACAGGCAAAGAACCCACAAAAGCAGGAGTTTGTTGCGTAGATACTTCTGTTCGTGTCTGTAGAGAGTGATACTATTCTTTTCTTTGTAATTGAGAGAGTTATGCATGTAATTTTTTTAACTGTATTCATTTTGAAACATTTTAGAATGAAGACAACAAAAAAAGTCATTCTCGACTGAAACACGATGGCGATCACAGTGGGAGCCAATAGTCTCAACATTGAGACTATTGTGTCGCAGTCAAGCAATGATCAACCCGCGCTCATGGTCGACGGACTTGACTACTATAGGCTTTGAAAATCGCTTATCAGTGCCCGAACATGACTCATGATGGTGGATTGGCAATCGACGAGCTATCCAACGATGCAACGGCGAACCATTGATGCCCCACGACTTTTGATGCCCTACACAGAGTTTTTGGCGGTCCCGCTAACTGGTTAGCGGGCGAGGGGTCAAGGGGGCAGCGGCCCCCTTGCGGGTCCGGGGCAGCGCCCGGGGAAAATGTTTTTCCTTGGACTTGCGGTGGACTATTGACGACCTAGTCGGCGAGGCGTACAGGTCAGCAAAGCGAACCAATCGCACTCTAATAGCTCTGAGCCAAATCGGACTTGGATCGACAGAAACAGATTCAAACGTCAACGGGATCAAACTGATCGGATTCGGAAATCAACGGAACGATCAACCGAGTTTTGATTCGACACAACAGGATGAAAAAGAACTCGGACGAAATGATGGACGAGCGGACGAATGCCAGAAATCAGAAAAAAGAGACCAAATGAGCGCCTTGGCCGACCGAGGCACAATTTGGTGCCTTGGCCATGATGGCCGTGCCGAGGCACCAATGGTGCCAGGGCACTCCCCCCTGTTTCTCTATAAATAGAACAGGGGGGTTCAGTCCTGGGGGTTAGAAAAATTCTGGAGAGTCCCACGCGAGATCTACGAGTCCCTGTTGCACAGATCCGAGCACCGGCGAGAAGGAAAGCCAGATCTGCAGCTCGTGCGCGACGAACTCATCTACACCAGATCTACATCGTGAGGTAAGGAGTTGAGATCAGATTTATAGCGATCTAGGGTCAGATCTGTAGACATACCCTCTAGTCTAAGCTACGTCTTAGTCCAGGGTCCAGTGCGTGATTTCTCCTGGTAGATCTCACCCGCTCCAGCGATCACCTCCTTCGTGAGTTGATCCCCATCAGGCGTTTATTTCCTTTATGAAATAAACCCCTAAGATCTGTTGATCCAGAATCTAAATCTCCATCTGGATCAGAATTGTACGGTGGTCCACGGACGAATCAAGTCCCCGTCACAGGCAAAGAATCTCACGCAAGCAAGGATCCGATAAATGGATCCTGCGTTTGTTCATTAAGGATTAAAGTTGTAATCTTTTTAATTTTTTCATTGTAAGCCTTATAAAAAGGCGATCTTTTATTTGAATTTGTTTGTAATTCCATAAAGGTGTAACAGATTCGCATCAATGGAAAAATCAGCAACCTTATCCGCGAACAACTACGTCTTCGACCAAGCCAAGTTTGAGGAGTACCTCTCTTCATCCTCATCAAAATCCTCCTCCTCATCCCGCAAGCACCGGAGGATTTCATCTCCATGAAAGAAAGTTCAATCTGCTTTGCAGAGGGACAAATCTCGCCCAATTGTGGCTAAGGTGCCCTCTCCCAACAACACTCCAGTGAACTATGAAGCTAGGAGCTTTGCTCATGGTGGCTCCATTCAGAAGAAATAGTCATCTCACAAAGTTTCTACAACTTTGACGAAGAGGGCGTGTCAGAGACAGTGTCAGAAGATGGCCTGCAAATTAGTAAAGGTCATAGAGTCAACTGATGGAGTTCACTACTGCCCGAACTCGCATCAATAGAGGTGTCAAGAAAATACAGTGCCTCAAAAAGTGAATACTTCTGCTAAGGAAGAATGGGTCCTTGTCAAAAAGACCCGTCTGATGAAGAAGGAGCATGCCCAAAAGCGTCGCGCGCGTGTCGCCCGTGCACGTGCTATTATACGCAAGGCGCAAGAATCAAGAACAACCAGGGAGTCAAATCGAAGCAAAATAGTTTGGATCTCGAAATCTGCACATGACAATCAGGAACTGCCTCGCTGTGCCCGAGACAGTGGAAACTATCTAGCCGGCCGCGAGACAGTCCATACTATCGCATAGGCCCGAGATAGTGCAAACTGTCTCGCCGGCCACAACACAGTCCATACTGTTGCGCAGGCTACCAGACAGTGTAAACTGTCTCACCAGCCGCGCGACAGTACAAGGTGTCACGCCCAAAGAGGAGTTGACCAAGACACTTCCAACTATCTCGGTCAAGGGAGATCGTCTACACTTCTTCCAACCCTTTCTCCTGCTATTGCATTGACGTCCAAACTTACAACTGTGATGCTTAGTCACCTTGGTCCACAGTCCGAAGAGTAAGACAGAACACCGGTAAAAGAATGGTTGGGTCCTGTGCACGCTAGGGATCGTATCCGGCGACCTATAATTACATCTCATTTGAGTATCCCGCAAGGGGTCCACGAGTCCACCGAAAGGAAGAATTTGAAGTAAATAACTCAGAAGGTCACGAGAGATGATAATACAATCGTGATCCATGCAACCATGGTCGACAAGACCAAACAATCAAAAGTGCCTCCTGAAGAGTGTGCCAGGTCGAATGATCGATGCCCCAAAAGAAGACGTGTCATCAAAATAACTTTACACTTGAGGGTGGAAACGCAGTCTATAACCAATCACAGCATCAATCAGCATGGCGCTCTGATGATTATTACACTAAGAGGTCACGTTATCAGACTGGGGGTGGCAATACACGAAAAAAGATGATTGATGAAGTAGATTGTTGCTGCTCGTGTGCCCGATTAATCAAGACTTTGCTAGCAGGCTGTGATTACCATAAGTTAGAGGCTCATTCACAAAGAGCTTCAGTATTTGAACGGCTGTCCCTACCAACAGCAGAAGAGCCGAAATCAAAACCAAGACGCTTTCGAAGAAGAAGATCTGCCATCCAGCGAGATGAACTCCCTGAAGTCACCATCAATATGGTAAACAAGGGAAAAGGAGAAGCTGCAGCGGACACAGATCCTGACTTCACTCCTGAAGGAAAAGTCAGAACCCAAATTTCCTAGAGAATATCTCAATTGTAGCTACGGGCTATAAAATGCACTGACTACAGAAGAATGCATGAAGGTGATTCTTCTGAAGATGAAACCTCTGACGCATGCTCGGCAGTTGCATCCAATGACACAACGTCGAGTAGTATTGGTCAAGCTAGGGAGGCTTATACCATCACTCCCGAGACACTAGCTTAAATGTTGCAAGAAGCTTTGACCAAGCAAAGAGAAGAGCTTAAGGCTGAGATGAAGATGGAGATGGAATTGGCCATGCAGCAAATGAGAGAATTACAAATTCAGAAAGCTGCACTGCTTGAGACTAGCCAATAAGTTGGGTCTAGTCATTAGAATATAATCGATAGTGATTTAGAAGTAGACGAAACGCTTACTCTTGAGCAACCGCCCAAGAAAACTACATCCGGTAAAGGCCCAGTTGTTACTACCGGTAAAGGCCCAATCATTACTATCGATAAAGGACCAGTCATTCCTATCGGTAAAGGCCCAGTTATTCCTGTCGAGAGCAATCTGATTAATTCCCTAGATCCAGATGAAGATGACAGCGGGAAAATGAAAGAGCTTGAAGGTAAAATCAATGCTCTGATATCCGCCCAGGAAGTGAAGAAAACTGACATTCCATGTCGTTACCCGAGATGCTGGGATTCGATCCCTTACCCATCGAAGGTCAACCTGATTAATTTCATGCTGTTTGATAGAAGAGGCTCACCCACATAACATTTGATCTATTTCAAGTCTCATTTGGGTGTGATCTCGAGAAATGAGCCTTTGATGGTTCGATCATTCGTAGGTACCCTTCGTGGGGCTGCCTTAAATTGGTATCGAAGACTCAAAGCCGGAAGTATCAACTGCTGGGATGACATGAAAACCTCCTTTCTCAACAATTTCTTTGACGATGACACTGAAGTCTCGATCGGAACTCTTTTGGACGAAAAGTAGAAGAGTGGAGAGTCGATTGATTTCTTCGTCAAACGCTTCCGTAACAAAGCAATGAACTGCAGGGACTCGGTCACCGAGGAGTTTATACTACAGACTTACCACAATAATCTTTCTTTAGATTTGTTGGAGGCCATGGGGGTTGTAGCACCAACCACATGGAAGGATCTAAAGCTTCGAGGAGAGCAAGCGGAGCAGTTCCTCAAGAGAAAGAAGATTGAGAGGGATCAACCAACAGTGGTCCCTTCAAAGCTAAACTTTGTTTTCCACAGCAGAGGAAAAGCTCCAGCCACTGCTGTTGATGCTAATCAGACGTTCCAACAATAACGTCAACAGTTCCCTCAACAGCAGCAATCACCATTGAGGTTCCAACAAAAACCTCAAGAGTTACAAAAGACTCCGGATGCACGGTTTTAGAGGACTTACACTTTCAAGGAGGAAGAAGTCCCAATTATCTTCAAATACCTCCTAGACAATAATAAGATCAAGTTGCCTCCAATCATGAATCAAGAGGAAGCTGGAAAGGTCTCGGACCCCAAGTACTGCTCATATTATAGGAGAGTCCACCATCCAACTAGAAATTACTTTGTCCTCAAGGACAAGATCCAGGCTTTGATCGATGCTGGAATCATAATGGCAAAGAAAAAAAAGAAGGTTGGTTCAAATATGGTGGCCATAGATTTTGGATCCATACTACCCATGCCGTATTAATAGAAGATTGTCCTGAAAACTGAAGTCAAGATAATCAACGATGATCCGCATGGCCAACGTCAGAAGGGGTTTGTGTCACATATAGCCCCTAATGGTGAAATACTTTGGGTTCATCTAGACCTTCTTCAAGATGAGCAATGGACCGAATCCTCTTTGGCACGAAGAGTAACGTGCAAGGGCAAGTCTTGCTGTCCTATTTTGACAGCTCTCGAGGAAGAAGACGAGAAAGTCCCGACCATCTCCTCTACCGAAGATGAGCATGAAGTTCTTGTAGCAGAAGGAGAACCAGCTTATGCTACCAGGAGTGGAACTCAATATCGATTCCAATATCTTGAAAACGAGCCTCACCACAGGTATCTGCTCCGAAGCCCCCGATTGATAATAATAAGAAAAAGGAGGTTAAGTAAAAAGAGGTTTTGAATCAAAAGCAATCACGATTCAATAAACTGATTGGAAAAGATAAGCTAGAAAGCTCGAACACTCAATACTGTTTCGACGTTATGGCTTAGTTAGCTAATATCCCAGCCAGAATAACTCTTTACGAGCTGCTGTGTCTCTCCAAAGAAACTCGAGAAGCTTTGCAAGAAGCGCTAGCTGATTCGGAAGCCCTCATCACACAAGTCAAGTAGGTTCCTGATTTCTCTGCTCAACACTGCAATCTAGCAGCTAAAAATTTTCCTTGGATCACATTCACACGAGATGATATGCAAGTGAGAATTTCAAAGCATGATAGGCCTTTGTACTTTACCAGACATATTGGCTCAGTTGTCATCAACCGTGTTCAAGTCGACCCAGGATCAACAGTTAGCATTATGCCGCTCTGATTGATGTATCATCTCGGAATTCCGGCTAGCAAATTAGCCTCCATAGGCACCGTCATATACGGGCTCAATACTTGTAGTTCTAGACCCTTAAGAAAGATTCGAATAAAGTGCCAGCTTGGAGATCTCAAGTTTGAAATTACGTGTTATGTCATCGACGCGGAGACTTCCTATAACTTACTATTAGGTCAGCCTTGTATCCATGGTAATGTTATAGTCCCATCTATATTACACTAGTGTTTGAAATATGTTGACACTGATAACGTAGTCAAGACGGTGGTCGCAGACAGACAGCCATTCAAGGGATTAGAAAATTATTTTACTGGTTCCCTTCTTTATGGCGCCGAATCCGATACTGAACTATCAGCCCAGGGTACGGACAGCGCCAATGAAGCTGATACCGAGGCCGGGCTCGATTATGATGGAAACTTTGTACTCAATGATATTGAACCTTTTGAAATCGATCTTGAGGGATCTGAATCGTTAGGAGGAAGTTGTAAGTGGCAGCTTACTGAAGAACATTTAATAAATGACGATTTAGAGTATGTACATTGTATTGATGGCGTAATGCAGAGATTTTATAAAAATTGTAATATGCAGGTACCACTATTATCCTCCAACTAGATGAGGAAATGCTTTCAGAGCTCAACCGGATTAACTTTTATTGTTCCTTCAAAAGATGCAAAGCAAATAATCTTCGGAAAAAGAGAAGCATCTATACAACAGAACCTCTTTTGAGAAGCTGATGATAGCAATGAAGGACCTTGTAGATATTTCTCTAACTACAGTCCGCAGGCACGCCATTACATGAAGAAATGGGTTTACAATTTCGCACGTGGGGCAGGACTTTGTTTTGGACGAGGTATTCGCACCCCACCTCGGCCTTCTCATGTACCAAAAGGAAAATTCAACTACTATTATGAACACAGGAGCGGTTTGGGTTATATTACCTCATCTTCCGATGAATGCTATTGGCAAATCGATGGTCACGATGATTCATCAGATTCTTCAACGTGGGATTCAAACACTAGTCTCAGAGTAATATTCAAGGGCTAATGTCTAATATGACCACAATAGGTCCAGCAAAACCAGAAGAAGATGATCAATTACCAAGCTGGGAAGATCCCTGGACTTTCCACTTAAATGTGCAGTTCGGTAATAAATTCGAGCAAAGAGAATCACCTACTGAAGATGAAGTAATTTAGATAAATATGGGAGATAAAGAAAATCCAAAACCCATATTCATCAGCAGTAGTCTTTCACCAGAAGAGAAAGATGAATTGATCTGTCTCGTCAAAGAATCTTTTGATGTCTTTGCATAGAATTATGAAGATATGCCAGGCCTCGATCCAAAAGTGGCGGTGCACTACTTTAATATTAAGCTGGAAGCTAAACCCGTAAAGCAACAGCAGCAACAATTTCGTCCACAAATTATGGAGGTAATTGTAGCTGAAGTAAAGAAGCTCATAGAATCGGGTTTCATTAGAGAAGAACAATATCCAGAATGGGTGGCAAATATAGTCCCTGTTCTTAAGAAGAATGGGACAATCAGAATACACATTGATTTCAGAGATTTGAACATTGCCTGCCCAAAAGATGATTTTCCACTACCCATCACAGATATCATCATAGACAACACTTGCGGATTTGAGAGAATATCTTTTATGGATGGATTCTTATGGTATAATCAAATTAAGATGCATCCCGATAACGAGAAACACAATTCATTTAGAACACCTCTGGGCATCTATTGCTACTCTATCATGCCCTTCGGTTTAAAGAATGCAGGTGCTACATATCAACGAGCAATGACAAAGATCTTCTAAGAACACCTTCGAAAAACTGTTGAATGCTACGTTGATGATTTAGTGGTGAAAAGCCGTAATAAAGGTGACCACATCTAAGATCTCAAGATGGTATTTGAGCTCATGCGAAGTCTTCAATTGAAGATGAAAATGACTGAGCCTCTCTTGGGAATGGCCAACTGTAAATTCCTCAGTTTTGTTATCATGTCAAAGGGAATCCATATCGATCCTGACAAAGTGAAAGCAATCAACGAATTACAACCACCGAGAAATCTCAAAGAGCTCAGGGAGTTACAGGAAAGTTTGGCTTATGTCAGACGCTTCATTTTGAATCTGGCAGGGAAATGCTAGCCATTCTCTAAACTCACCAAGAAGAGCGTGTCATTTGTTTGGGATGACGCTTGTCAAATGGCATTTGAAGATATTAAGGCCTACTTATTAAATCCTCTTGTTCTTATTGCATCGAAATTAGGGAAACCATTCCTGATCTATGTCAGAGTGACGACCCATTCTCTAAGTGTCTTATTCGCACAAGATGATGATAACGATCACGAACAGGCTATCTATTATTTAAGCAGGACAATGGTGGGCGCTGAATCTCGATATCCTGGTATTGAGAAAGAATGCTTAGCCTTGGTGTTTAAAGTTCAGAAAATGCGACATTACCTGATTGGACAAACAATACATGTCATCTCGGATGTTAACCCAATCCGAGTGTTCATGACACAACCGCCCTTTTTGAATTGGCACTTAGCAAGATGGGCATTACTCCTTTCACAATACGACATTCACTTTAAACAGCAGAAGTCAATGAAAGGACAAGCGATTTGCGATCTCTTAGCAATCCAACCTAGTAAGGACAAAGCTAAAATTTATGAAGACTTGCCTGACGAAAGCTATGAAGTCAACCATACTTCTCATGAGTGCATATGGCAATTATACTTCGATGGTGCTTTTCGAGCGATTTATGTAGCGAGTCTTCCCGAGGAATCAAAGATCTCGTCAGGTGTCGGGGTAGTGTTGGTGTCACCTGAAAATCACGTGATGCCACGAGCTTATTCTTTGACGGAATCATGCTCCAACAATGTGGCTGAATACAATGCATTGTTAATTAAACTCAGCTTTGCCAAAGAGCTGGGGATGGAATATTTGAAGGCTTTGGTGACTCTCAATTGATTGTTAATCAAATTCGAGGAGAGTATGAAGTCAGAAATCTAGATTTGATTCCGTATCATAAGGCAGCAATAGAGATGGCAGAATCGTTTGAAAGTTTCTTCATCGAGTACATACCACGTCTTCGAAATGTCCATGCAGATGCGTTAGTGGCACTAGCTATTTCATTGGCACAACCCCTAGGAACAGAACAAATGATTACTGTGAGGACACATCAACTCTTCATATCAGAGTGCGTTTTGGACATTAAAGAAGCGCATACTGCCGAAGCCAAGCTTGAATCTCGAGATAGGCATTTTCCCATCATAGATTATTGTTAGGAATCTTGACCCCAAGATATGATTATTTTGATGATAACAAATATTACATGATTGTGTGTATTATGTGCTAACATTTGTTTTGCAGTATCAGAGATACTCAAGATATAAAATGAGTTCAAGGCAATATGAAGCAAAGAAGAAGATATGAGTAATTGTCAAAATGTAATTTTATATTTTCTTTGCTTAGAATTATTGTACAAGCCTTGATCACTCACAACACATTCAC
>JBAKGM010000002.1:15940855-15953730 GCA_037177215.1 Asparagus racemosus | reverse complement strand
GCCACTCCTTCGTTGACACCTGGCAATACTGTTCGGCGCTGCAGGGCACAACAGCCTGTGCACGTCCCAGTCACATCTCCAAGTCAGTCCACGTGGGCATACGGCTGACGCATCCCATTAGCTATCGGAAATGACGGAAACACCCTCCAACCCACGTATAAAAATGGAAAATAAACAGTGACCAAGGTAAGAAAACTCTTTTGCCAAAACCCTAACCCTAATTTCTACAATCCTATTATTTTTCTCCTCTTTCACCTACTGACTTGATTCGGAGTGGCCACCGGAGATCCCAACTCTGACCCTTCCACAAGTATTCCTCGACGTTAAGAGCAGCTGCTGGGCATAGTATTAGGAGGAGAAACGAGCCTCTCATCACTAAACTCTGATCCATCCGCGATCAGTGACTGTTCGATCCGAACGCAAGTTTGAGCATCAACAACAGCCTATTTCCACTTTTTTTGTTGGCTATCAAACTAAGGAAATGGAACCATAACTGTAAATAGATTTCCAATGTGAGGGTGTAAATCAATTTCAGTGATTTTTTGCTAACCAAACAAACTCTAAATTGGACCAGTGAGCAATATGATCTTTTAATCTTAGTACTCAAAAAAAAGTAACCTATGTTTGATATATATGTTCATAAAGAAAAAAAAACATACTTACGATATTTGATGGCATTATTATATATGTAGTTGTGTTATTATGCATGTATGCTTATTTTCAATATTCGAAGTAGTGGACATGTTTGCCTTTAAATGTAGATTGTCACTCCAATTTTAATGTGGTAGGTTGAAAATGAGAAATAATGGATGGGATTCGAGGGTCCAACATAAACGTACGAGGGTAGAATTTGAGAGGAGAGAGGAGAAGGTGGAGAAGACTATTTTGATAGTGATCAGTTTTATAGTGGTCGACATTGTGTTTGGTATCATACAAAGTACATGTTAAAAGAGACTCCAAGAATACATGAAGATGAGGATGCGAAGGCATACCATAAGAGACCTAGGATTCAAACTCTTATTTGTGATCATCACATTTTATTATATTTTTATACCATCATTATTTACTTTATTTTGAATATAAATATCTGGTAATAATGTTTTTTATCATAATTTATAGGTAATGAAGATTTAAAGAATAAAAGTCCAAATAGATCAATTCTCCTCATTTTTCAAGACTTTATTAAAGCCTACAAGAAGCCCAAGCCCAAAGAACATGGAGTCAACGAAGTCAACATAGTTTATTATAATTCCATTACAAACTAATCGATGAGCTCATCAATGAGCCCATTGATGAGAGTGTTACAGAATCGATCAATGACTGACTTTTATTCTCCTAAAACTCTAGTGGATCGAAGGGCGAAGGTTGAAGGATCTAGACTATAAATAGAGGGGTAGAGTGAAGTGTTTGTGCATGTAAAAATTTTGTAAATTTCTTTTTGAAGAGGATGGCCACTCTTAATTAAGAAAACCTTCCAAATTATAAACTTTTTTATTTGCAATAAATAAAAAATTTTCTTCCATTTTAATTTGTGTTCTTCTTCTCTTTTGATGATGAAGATAAAGATTTGCTTACAATGGGTCAATCCCTTGCAATGTAAGTTTTTATTTTTCTCTTTTATTTTTTATTTTAGAATTGCATGTTTTATGATTTTATTTTTTAGTTTTAATTTCATGTTTAGTAGATTAGATTTATTGCTTTATAGTATAGATTTATTGCATGCTTTGTGGTGTGATTTATTTTCTTGCTCTTTTATTCTTTGATTTTCTATTTCTTTCTTTTATTGATTTGTAGTTTAGATTTATTTTCTTGTTCTTTATTTGTTTCTAGTATAGATTTTATTTTCTTATTTTTATTTTGCAATATGAGTAGCTAATTCTTGTAGAAAATCTAGGATTAGATGAAACTAGTTTAATTCTCTTTGTGTTTTTGAATTGCTCTCTTTGTGCTTTAAATAATCATGTTTAGGATAATCAACTAGAGAACTAATTAGTAGAAAAAGAGTTTGATAGTCTATGCTTTCCTTGTGTGCTTTGATAGGTTATTAAATTATAGGGTTATTATCTAGTTTTATATTCTTTTTTATGATGATAATATAACCTGAATGTAAATTTGATAGGTTATGCTTATTTTGAGTAAGTTGACAGGCTATACTTAAGAATTCTAAAGTAATATGAGCATAAAAAGAGAATAATTCTTAAATACAATTTAAAATTAACTAGTGGATGCAATCCTAGATTCCCATTCTCCTCTCTCTTGATTTCCTCCATCTTTTCATTCCTTTATTGTTTTATTTTGAATTTATTTTGATTGTCTTTTTATTTTATCATTTCTCTTTCTTTTTATTTTGTTATTCTCTTTCTCTCATTCTTCCCTCTTGCTTTAGCCTTTTATTTTTGTGCAAACCTCTACCCAAATCACTATACACTCTCTTTTACACTATTATTATTAGTTTTCTACACATTTTAAGAACCCAGTTAGATCTATTTTGTGAACACTCTCCTTCCCTATGGATCGATATCTTAAATACTATAACTTAATTGTTATGCACTTGCAACTCTTGCATGTTTTATGCCCCCATCAAGTTTTTAGCGCTATTGCTGGAGAAGGTGCATGTAATTAGGATTTTTCTATTTTGGTTCTTTGATTTATGTGTTTTATTGTGAAAAAATAACTTTGAAGAAGAATATTGAAGATTACAGAGAATAATTGCTTAAAATGTGTGATTTTCAATTCCACCATCTAGTTAGGCTTTTCACATTGGAGACAATTAAGAACTAATTAATAAAAATAAAAAATTTTCCTTGTTGACCATAATAAAATCCACTCTCTACTTGAATAACTATTAAACAAGATAACAAATTCAAACAAGAGCTCTCTTTCTCACATTTATTTGTTTGTTGATCCAAATGAAAAAAATATTTTCTTTTTGTATCCTCTTGTAGTTGCTTTTAATTCTTATGGTTTTCATTGTATATAATTAGTAGAAATTCATCAAATTGATTTGAGCATTTTGATTTGAGCACTCACTTGAATAAACTCTTATGGGCAAAAAAAGCCACAAATTAAGAGAATGTGAGGAAATTCATCACCCTTTTATTAGCTCACAAATCACTAATTCCTCACTATACAAACCTAAGCATTCCCTAAGGATTCGAGCTCATTAAGGAACAAGAAATCCTTAAGTGAACCGATTTAAAGTTTACTTGACTCCGTTGGTGTTTAAAGTAAGGTTTAGGGGTTGCGTAAAGTGTAAGGAAAGAGGTACTTACTTAGCCCTTGCCCTTCTCTAGTACTATCCTTACCTGGAAAACTAACTAGGTAAACTTTAATCTTTTCACTCAAGGAGTTTTTGGTTGGGAGCTAGTCTAATTAAGTTAGGCTTGACCATAGAATTAAGGATGATTGTTTCAAGTGGTTGATCTAGAATTATTTAATTAGGTTTTTCTTTTCTTTTATCCTTCTCTCTTTAATCTTTTAATCTTTTAGTTCGTTTCCTTTTAAAAAAAATTACAAAATTAACAATTAATTTTCTTGTTAGACCTTTTCTTAATTTTTTTAGTGATATAAAAAATATCAAAATGATCTTTGATTAGTGCATGCAAGTTTGGATTGGGGATAAAATCAATCACTTAATTCCTATTGAATTTGTATTTGAACAAGGAGAAATGGCTAATCCAAACCCAACCATTCTTCAACGCATGTGTTAGCCTACTAGAAATGCAGTTCCATCTTGCATTAAACTTTTCGAAGTTAATGGTGTTAATTATGAGTTTAGACTACACTTCATAAACATGCTTCTCAAGTTGGAAATGAGTCTGAAAATGCCTACATTTTTATATCCAAGTTTAAAAAAGTTCATCTTATGATTAAGATTATAAAGTTCTATGAGGATGCACTTAAGCTCAGATTTGTCCACTTTGCTCTTAAGGATAGAACTAAGAAATGGTTGTATAGCTTGTCCACAAATTCTATCTCCTTGTCCACAAATTCTATCTCTACCTGGGATAATTTGTTACCATTTTTTAAAGAAATTTTTATTAATTCGTAAAATGATGAAGCTTAGAAACAGCATTCAGTCTTATAGGATAATTCCAGGGGAGCCATTTTGAAAGTATTTTAATAGGTGTAAGGATCTTCTCATTCAATGTCCTCATCATGGTCTAGAAAAGTAGCGATTATGCTAAATCATCTATGAAAAATTAGATTATTCTTCAATGGCATCATTAGAATCTATGTGTCAAGGGGATTTCATGAAGAAAAACACCGATGAAGATTAAGAATTTTTTAAAAATTTATATGAGAAAACCATGCAGTGAAAATACTGTGATGAAAGAGTTTCATCAGTTTCCCTAACCAAATCTAGTGGTCTGTTCGTAGAGTTAAACATAGCCTTTGAGCGAAGATGGCTATAATCCTGCATCAGTTGGAAGCCCCAAAAACCAAAGAACGAGCTCTAACTCAAAGCAACCAAGTTTCTTCTCGAAGATGTCGTAATTATCTATCTCCAGCCCATGTTTTAGAGGAATGTACCCTCTTGGAAAATAATCAATCACTAGGTTAGGCGAAAGTTGCATTCTAGCATTCTAGGAATGATCCATTTTCTCTAATGTACAATCTTGGTTGAAGAAATCATCCAAATTTTACATGGAATCAGGAAATTTTGTCCAAAAATAAGAATTTCACTCCTACTTAAATCCAACAATTTTCTAAAGAAAACACAGTTTCTTTCAACATATCAAACAATTTTCCATAACCCAATTCTACATACAGTATTAGTCTCTTCAAAATCAACTTGTAAATCCTGCTCCATCATGTTCTTATCACAAGATCCTCCCTTGAGAATACATAATAAGTTCATCCATTACTTATGCAAAGAGATATAAAATTGTCGGAGAATTTAAAAATGTGGCAATTACCACTAGTCTGGAGTTTGATACAGAATTGGCTTTAGATATTGTACTAGAGCCTCCAAGCATCGTTCTGAAGACAAATATTGCCACTGGGTTATGAAAGTTTTTGTCTGTAATAGAAGAAAAAGGAGAAAAAATTGCAATTTTTTTATTATTGCCATAATATCAGCATGTATATTCATAATTGAATCTAGAGTTTGATTTACTCAATTCTCAACAACCATCCTGAGGAATCTTGAGCATTTTTCTCTGTAATAAATGTTCGTTTTTTTAGCACAACTTAAGATTTGAATTATGGGTCATTGAATACTTATATTTGTAATGTTATATTAAACATAAGATAAACTTTTAAGAAAATAATAGTGAATATTTACAAACTGATATACATACGATTGTCTTTTAAGAAACAAAATATAGGATACATGGTCTCTGTATGTACATGCTTCTACTGTAGTCTTTCTGGAATAGAATTGCATAGATGTCGAGTTTAGAATCTTAAGTGCGCGAGATCCTTAAAGCTCAGTTTTTTACATCCAATATGCTGTTGTTCCATGATTATTACAATATCTACAACTTTCTAACGTTTTGAATGTCTATGCATATCCACTCCTTTGACTATCCATTATTAAAAATTCTAATATTTTATAAAGATCCTCCTGTCAACCGTGCCTTTGTGTGCACGGAATTCATAAGTGCATTTTGCACAAAACACGCTAAATCTTCCATACTTTCCAAATGGACCTCTCTAGCATATATGTCTACATATATAATTAAGTTCTCAATCTTATACAATACTCTCAATCACTCAAAGATCCTACCCATAATCAGCTCATGCACCGCCCAAACTTATAAGTATAGTTTTGCAGTTAAGCCCCTCACACTTCTAGTTTTGCAAGACACCCCCTATTGACTTCCTAAATGGACCAAAGCACATATTATCCATATATCACCTTTAAAAAAAGAAATTCTAATTGTAATCAAATATTTGATAATCCTAATCAAAATATAATGGTCCCTATTAAAAATTCAAATAATAAGATTATATCAATTCATGTTAATTTGGATTCTTTTTATTTGGTTGGGCAGAAGATATGTATAACATTCTTGAGCAATTAATGTCTAAAACACGTTAAGAAACTTACCTTGCTAAACAAAAATTTGAAAGAAACATCTAAAAAATATATAGATCATATAAATTCATACAAATTTGAATATTTTTTACTAAAATAGAAGGCAGAGGAACCTCTCCTCTATTTATCCATCCTTTATATATAATGAGAAATAGGTGAACTACTCCTAAAGGCATCATAACAATGCCATGTAAGCGCACAAAATAATGTCATGTGTCACATCTGTATTTCTATATTCACCTAAGAATTCTCATGAGATTAAATCCATTCATAATTAGAAATTCTAATCGTAATCAAATATTTAGTGATACTAATCAAAACATGACTATCCATTATTAAAAATTCTACTATTTTATAAAGATCCTCCTATCAACCGTGCCTTTGTGTGCGCAGAATTCATAAGTGCATTTTGCACAAAACACGCCAAATCTTCCATACTTTCCAAATGGACCCCTCTAGCATATATGTCTACATATATAATTAAGTTCTCAAGCTTATACACTACTCTCAATCACTCAAAGATCCTACTCATAATCAGCTCATGCACCGCCCAAACTTATAAGTGCAGTTTTACAGTTAAGCCCCTCATACTTCTAGTTTTGCATGACACCCCCTTTTGACTTCCTAAATGGACCAAGGCCCATATTATCTATACATCACCTTTAAGAAAATGAAATTTTAATTATAATCAAATATTTGATAATCCTAATCAAAATATATTTATCCCTATTAAAAAATCAAATAATAATATTAATTCTCTTTTCTCTTTTCTATAAAAAACAAATTGGACACTTCCCCTTGAAAAATGTCGAAATTACAAATACGTAAGAAAAAAATCACAAGCATCACTTTGAAAAATATGAAATTATGAATGAATCCTTTAAAATCTAAAACTTACTAACAACTCCTTTAAAATTTCAAAAATTACACACTACCTCGTTGAAAATTTCAAAAATTACAAATAGGTTCCTGAATACAAAAATTACAAATAATACCTTTAAAGATTTGAAATTTACAAACAACCACCCAAAAAAATTAAATATTAAAATAGATCCCTACAAAAATTACAAAATTACGAACAACCCCTTTTAAATTTGAAAATTACAAATAACCTCCTAAAAATCTGACAATTACATAGGAAAGTTATAAACAATTGTTATGAGGCCTTTTTGCTGAAAGTTATTGAGGGTTAATTAACAAAAACTAAAAACTTATTGAGCAGGTTTTGACAAAAATTATTGCTATTTTGGTCATTTGACCACACATGAACTAACAATGTTAATTTGATAATTTTCTTGCCATAAATTTTTGGGGTTAAGTAAGAGTTTCAAAGGTAATAGGGGTTTAGTGTCAAACACTCAACTTATTGGGGGTTAATTACCCATATTTCATTTTAAAGATATAGTAGATTAGTTGCTACATGTGAAAACCTTATATCTATTGAAGAATAAATTAATTGTTCAAATGGGTTTGATATCATAGTCCTTTATATGTAATGTTTAGATATTATAAACATCTAATCTGTTCTATTAGTTTTTATTCAGTATCACAAATTGTTAAATGTAATATTAAATATATACGACATAATCTCTTAACAAAAAAGGGTATCATATTTTCTCTTCGACATACCAAAATGAGGTAGAGGAACAAACTTAAGTATGAAAAAATAACAAAAAGATCATTCGCATACATATTCAAAGAAATATACTACAATTGAATCAATAGTTTTTGATGATCGAGTATATATAAGAGGGTTTTTTCAATATTAGCCCACAAATCTTTCATGTTTTTAAATTAGTCCCTCAAATCTCGGAAAGACATTCAAGTTTTTGGTGAAGTTAGATGAGAAGACAAAAGATGAATAAGGCGAATGAATCATAACAGCACAAGAAGTCCAACTCCAGCCTGATATCACAAGCAACATAGATGATGAAGACGCTACTCTAGAATTGCCCAGGAAAAAAAATAAAGGTAGAGAAAGATTGATCTTGGCTCAATTAAAATATGAAACAAAAAGAATAAAAAATAATATTTTTTGAACATTTTATATTATAACTTAATTTTTCTGGCAAAATTAGGAATTTTTAGAAGAGATTTTCATGCAAAATTTTAGTATTTTTTTATGCTTATGTGATTGCTTTTATCGCATAAAATTATAATAAAGTTGCTATTAATCTTTAGTTTTTATCTTTTTATTATTTTAAGTCTATCAAATGATGTAGGCTAATATCTTATATATATGTCATGTTTGTCGTACTTTTTTTTATGTTTGCTTTGAGATTGTTTATTATAAAACATGAGTTTATAATGTCCCAAAGTACTATGCAATTCTGTTTTCAATGCAATAAAAAATGTGATTTATTTATTGCTAGAACTATAGTTTATAATGATATTGTTATTCATGCTTAACTCTATATTATAGCTTGGAATTAGGAGAGTTTGGAATATGACATGTAGTATCAATTTAACTTATTTTCTTTTATTATTCTGCTTGAAGATATTATTATGTAAATTGATATCTTTTTCTTAGGGAATCAATTAAGATATCCCAGTTAAGCACAATGATCCCAGTTTAGCACAAAAATCCATTACATTGATTATTTTATAACGTTTAAATAAAAATTATAGCAAATCTAATAATCTAATTTTACAAATTTGAACTCAAAATGAATCTGACTTATTTATAGTAATGAAATAAATAAAAAAATAAATTATTTTGATATTTATCTACGTGCATTGCATGTGCATAAAAACTTGTGTGCGTGCGTGTGTGCGCGTGCGCGCGTGTGTGTATATATTCGTGTTAACTTTAGGAACGCGTCTTTATGTGATCTCCTGTCCTGCACAAAAGATGAGGTTCTATATCTAAATGCTATTTACCTTAAAGTCTCGACGATGACAAGGCAGATTAATAAAAGTAATCAGCTACTATCTAAACTCTATCTTCATTACAAATTTGAAGTTTTCTGGCGGATTTCCCGCTCTGATGGCGACTGTTATACATTTATTAGAAAAAGAATATGGGCCGGTCACAATCAGAGCCCAATTAATATCATTGACAAACAATTTATTGTACAAATAGACAAGCTGACAAGAATATGTGATGACAAAGAACATATGAAAATAATTTTGTCCTGATTTCTAGATTTTTTTAATATTACTCGAAGTATAACCATCGATTGTTTCTCAAGACAAAGAGAGTCTCCCACTAAATAGATCTTTGTTATCGTGCAATGACGAGCATTAGGTAATAATAAGCTAATCCCTAAATGATTTCTTGAATTTTCTGATATTGTTGTGCGTCGAAGTACAGGAGTCCATAGAAATTTTACTTTATTCTCATCTATGCATCTTCATGTATACATTCTAATAGCTGTAAGTATTAGGTTTTCTTACTATTGATCAATAAATCTCAACTTCAATTATTCCTCAAGGAAAAATAAAATTAGATACACAAGTTTGTGGGTACAATTTATCGACTGATCTTAATTAATTTGGATTAATTACAGTTCTGCACCCTGAGATATGATGCACTTACACAAGTGATTTTTGAGTCTGTATTTATATAAGGGTAATCTCAATGTTGCTGATTGTAATTTACGGGAATAATCCTAAGTTACTTTTCATCTAGTCTCCAAGGTCACCTGCGTAGTTACAGTTAGTAGTTACAATTAGTAATCTCATGTTTATTCGTGTAGATACACAAACTCTAAAACTTATAAGGGTAATCTCAATATTACCGATAGTAATTTACGAAAATAATCCTGAGTTACTTTTCATGTAGTTTCCAAGTTCACCTGCATAGTTACAATTAGCAATCTCATACTTATTCGCGTAAATACACAAACTCCAAAATTGCTTACCTCAAGAGATAGCCGCGCATTAGTACTGCAGTTTAGAATTGCTCCCAGAGAGGACATTCCCCGAATTGCTGGCGCTACTGACACGAGGACATCAGCACAAAACCCCCACATGTCGCAGCATGAGATCTAGTGCTAACGTGATTACGCACGTTAGCCAACTTGAGTTCTATACTCTAAAATAATCCAACACGTTCCCACTTTTTAATAATTCTAACCTTTTAATTTCCTTTCGTTTTGCTATAATTAATCCTTGTTATGCAAACCTAAGATATCTCGCTCTTCTCTCAATTGTTTATCAAAGTTAATTAGTTAATTTTAAAAAATTAGACCATCGCGCACGATCTACATCATCGTAGTTTTATTAGAGGAAAAGATGTACGTACGTGGTGGTTAGATCTGGCTACAAGGAGTATGCTTTAATACTACATTCTGAATTGTTATGCGCTGAACAAGTCTTGATCTCCTTTTATTTATTTTTTTGGCGGTAACCCATAGGTTCTAACTAATCATGGATCTATTAGCTTACCTGAATGATCTTAAAACATTAATTAATGTAGAGGGTGGGTTAAAACCTCGTCAATCTTGCACAAAATTACATAAGTTCCCTTGAAATGCTGGAGACATGAGCCATTTGCTACAGATATCCGTTCCAACTAGAGCTTAATGTACGCGTATGAATCATACATCTTTTAAAAGTACGAGTTCGGGAAAAGCTTTTCATGATCAATATTACCATTAACTATTTTAAATATTTCATTTAAATTTTAATATATCCTAATCATAATTATGTTCTATCCTAATCCCACGTGAACTAATTGCAACTTAATAATTAAAAAAAAAAAGATTAATAAAATACATGAAACATGCTATAATATACGAAGTATTACAAAAAACCTAAAATTTTTTAAAAATTACACAAAATGCCCTTAAAATTTTAAAATTACACAAAACATCTTGACGTTTTGAAACTTAAAATAATAAACATGAATTCTGAAAATTAACAGTAGCCTCTAAAGAATTTAAAATTTGTAATTAACACCCTCAACGTTTCAAAAACTATAGAAGCACCCTCAAATATTCAAATAATAAAAAAGCACCCTGAAATTCTGAAATTTTAAAACTTGCAAATAACAAATATGAATTCAAGGCATTACCAGTAGGCACTGAAAATTTAAAATTTGTAAAAATAACCTTAAAGTTATAAAAATTATAGAAAACTCCTTCAAAAGTTAAAAATCACAAAAAATCCTAAAATTTAGAAACTTATAACTAGTACATATCAAATCTTGAAGTTATCAGCAGACCACTAAAATTTTGAGTTTTACAACAAACAATCTAAAGTTTTAATAATTACAAAAAACACCCTCAAAATTTTAAAGTTGCAAGAAATATCCTCACATTCAAAAACTTATCACCAACACATGAAACATGAAAATTACAAGCACCCAACTTTAAATTTAAATTTTTTTAAAAACTCTCGCAAAGTTTCAAAGCTTCAAAACGCATCATCAAAAATTCAAAATCACAAAAAGACTAAAATTTCAAAACTTAACAAAGAAAAGAGTAGTTATTTGATATTCTTTCATTAAGATATATAAACTTAACTTCTAATTTTAAGATTTTACTCTCTTTTTTAGCATCTAAAAGTTGTCTAATTTTATCAAAAAAGATAAAGGTGGAGAAGAATTGATGACATCTCAATAAAAAATAAAACAGAAGGAATGAAAGCCATTGTTTTCTGAAAAATTTATAGAATAGTTTTTTTGAATAAATTAGGAATCTTTAGAATGAATTTTCACGAATTTTTAGTACTTTTATATGTTTACGTGGATGCTTTCATCATATAAAAGTGCACTATAGTTAACATTAATCTTTAGTTTATAATTTTTTTAAAGTCTATCAAGGATTAGGAACAAACTCCATAATCTCTTTTGTGTCATTTTAGCCCAATTTAACCAATCATTGTGTCTTATTAGCTTTAATTATTCATCTTTCTTTTAGAACACTATTTTTTAAAGTGTTTTTCAATTTTGCAACACTATACTTTCTTAGGTTAAACTTGGTTTCATGTCGGTCTCAATAATATGATAATTCAAATTGACTTCGGATTACATATTTTTCCTGTCAATTCAATTATCATCATGAAAATTTAAATTGAGTGTAGCTTATTTAAATGAATATTAAAGAAAATAAATAATTATAATATTAAAGTTTAGAGACATAAGTGAGCAAAAACCATCAAAGTGGAACTGATAAACAAATTTTAGTAAAGAAATAAACCTAATATACTTAATCATGATATTTAACCACGTGCATTGCACATGCATAAAACCTAGTGAAAGAAAATGAGTAAGGTTCACTCAGCCCTCCAAAAGTTTAGCCTATTTCAGGATAACATTAAAAATTAAACTTTTTAAAATATCATATAACATCAAAAAGGCTAGTCTTGTAAACAAAACACCCGATTTTGTCAGGAACCCCAATCGCACTCAAAATTTTTGGGGTCACTGCATTTTAAAAGTTATCTCAAAATAGACCAATCAAAATTTTAGAAGGTTATGTCACATTACCAGAAAAAGAGCCATATATCTGGCTTGGAACTAGTTGATCTCGCACTCATGCAGCCTTTTTTCAATGTGCAACTTTTGATTGCAAACTTTTCTCCCTTTTCTTATCCGAGATGATTTATTATTGTTTAAAAAAAGGCATTTGATCCGTCCTTATGGCTATTTCTAGAATAAAAACCCAAGTGCGTTTCCCGTTAGGAAACCATCGATATCTACTTCATAGCACACAACATTTACAATAATAGAATTCCCCTGTGAAAATACACGGACAAAGAAAAGGGTTTTTATTTCTAGGACAAAAAATTTACCTTGATTTATCTTTAAAGCCAACATCTTTTACTTATATCTTTAAATCCAATTAGCTTTTTATATTTATCTCTAAACTCAATTTTCAAAATAATA
>JBAKGM010000002.1:15925847-15940755 GCA_037177215.1 Asparagus racemosus | reverse complement strand
TAACAATTTCCTATATTTTGGGTGAAAGTTAGAAATATAAAGCTTAAAGAATTTAGGGTCTAATGTAATGTAAAACCCTGTATGAAAAAAGAAACATGCCAAGGAGAAACATTTATCTTGGGTAGGAAACATTGGGATCAGAAAATCATATCTAAAACAAATATCAGCAAACAATTCGCAACAATCAAGTAACTAATTAAGCAAAAATGAAACACTAAAGGAGAAAAAACAAATTTCACTAAAACAAAGTAAACCCCTACTAATTTTACATCTATAACAATAAAAAAACTTTACCTTGAGCCTTCACAGAGCTTTTGGCCTCTGATTCCTCAACTGAGGGTTTCTCCTCCTCGATCCCGACCTCTTCGGCTTTCATTTCTTCCTTCGTCTCAGTCACCGTCTCCTCTTTGATCTTGGCCGTCTCCAATGCCTCCATCGAGGTGGCGGCAGCGGCCTTCGCCCCTCTTGTCGCCCTTGCCTTCACTCTCCTCTTGGGAACGGCGGCAGTCGAGCAACTGTTGGCGTCGCAGCTGGAGTCGAGCAAAGGTCTTCCACGGTGGCGATCGAGCACATGTTGGCGGTCGAGCGTACGGCTTCACAAGAATTAGGGCTCAGATTTACACCCAAATTAGGATAGTTGGAGAGAAATTGAAAGAGGAGGGAAAGGGTTTTCTTCCGGAACAAATCAGAGCATCAACAACGATCCAGTTGACAAGAGCGAACGGAGGAAGAATGGGTTTCTTCGGGGTTTTTTTGGAGAGAGAATTTAATTTTGGGTAGAGAGAAGTTAAAATAGGAGAGAAAACGCAGAGGAGAAGAGAATGTAGGACTTTGTGTAGATTGATGGCGGGGTATTTTAGGGTTTTTACCCTAAGCATGTATAAATACAAGATACCATATCTCTAAATTATACTATTTGGGTTTAGAGATAAATACATAAAGTTATTTAGGTTCAATGGTACAGAAAAAAGTTCTTGGACTTTGCGATAAATGAGAGTAAACAATTAGGCCTGGAAAGAGAAAAAACCAAAAAAAAAATAAAGAAGAGATCCCTACTACAATCGAAAACGATGCCTCCCAATTCCCTAATTTGCGCCTGATACAAATGGACCCCAAAAGCGAATACGTACACGTGGCGGAGGCACCGAGAGTTTCTTGTTTCTAACAGTAGTGGGATCCACACATCAGTTTTGGCGGGAACGTTTGGCAGATTGGGATTCACAGCGCCACATAGGACGAATGTAACGGCGGTAAGCACACGGACCGGTGAGGGGACAACAACCAAGATTCCATGTACCAGTTTCCAGACTGGTGGTCCCGAATTTTTCGGGTACGGACAAACCGCCGGCGTGAATCAACCGGCGAGCAATTCAGTGGCATTCCATGTAAATAAAGCCAAAAACAAAGGGCTTTCGTGTCGCGAAAGATTCCAAAAATACAATCCCTCCAGTCTCCTCCCCATTTCTCTCTCTCCTCGTTGCTCCACTGAGAAACTCCCAGCAGTCGAAGGCTCCAGGTTGGACCTCATTTAATTTAGTTTTGTTATTCAAATTTCCTCTTTTTTTTATTAATGTTTTTGTGTTTTTATTCGAATCAATCATGATTTTAATGATGTCCTTCAATTAATTTTTCAGATCCCTATCTAATTAACTTCGTCTTCGTCTCTCTTCATTGGGAGAATCGAAGAGAGGGCGGACAAATTAATCAGGTGAGCTTCGATTTTCTCCGATTTAGTAGTTTTTATTAGGTTGAAGATTAATCAGTTCGATCTTTGTTAGAATCGAGTGCAATTTGATGGAAAGTTGTCTCTTTTGAATTTGATGTGTTTTTGAGTTTCTTGGTTGCTTGGATGAGTTATTTGGGAATCAGATGACGCGATTAAATAATATCTCCTCTTCTTTAAGTAATCTTGTTTTGATTTCATCTTGTTTTAAATCTTTATTTTAACAAATAGATGCTCAAGAATTTTCATGTTCAATTAGTTGCAGTTCTTGAAAGCTTAGATCCATATTAGAATCGAGAAATAAAATCAAAATTTTTCTTAGCTGGCTACTCCACTTGTTAATTATAATCCTTTCTGATATGAATGTGTTTTGCGCTCTTTGATCTTTGAATTCATTTGTAAACTTTGTTTTCTAATGATGTATTGATGTTATTAGATCTGTTTAATAAATAAAAAGTGAGAACAACGTGGAGGATCAAGTATCTTTTATTTAGAGCCGAAAAGACAAATTTCTGTTGTATGCAGTTTTCATGTGTCAAGTCAGGACTTTTGACTGTTTGGTGTTAGGATGGTGCGCACCAATTTGAAATTAAAGTCAAGTTTCTTTTATTCCATTACCATGTTGTTGACCAATATTCAAGGTTTTGGATAGTCATTTGTTCTAATAAATGAGTCACCTAGCCAGCTTCGGCTTTTTATCTAAAAAATTTCAAGAAGGTTTTGCCAGCTCTTGGAGAGTCCAATTCAGCTTCTCCCTTTATGTGTGAGTATGTTTAGTTGGGTATTCTTTTTTGAGTTTTCTTTGGGTAACAAACATTGCATCAAGATCTCAATGTCCATGTGAAGATCTGTTCTAATATATTGCGTTGTTCCATCATCATTGCCAGAATTAGCGGAGTGAAACTGAGCAAAATTGGCCACTGAATTGTTCCATGTAGTTCAATGTTGGTGCATGCTTTGGACCCTCTATCACGTTTTGACTGTTATGTTTCAGCATCCCTCAGAACAACTTCTCTTGTTAGCGGACTTTAGCACTTCATCTTATTCTCTTAGGATTTTCTTCATAGTGTATAATTTTGATTCAATCGTTGATAAGTTGTGTTGTGTAGGCCTTCTTGTGTACTTGACAACATGTTTGGCTTTATATCATCCTATGATTTTTAGTAAGAATCTTCAAATATCCCTGGGAACAACTTCTCTTGTTACCTGGCTTTGCTGCCTCATTTTATTCTCTTAGGATCTTCTCTATATCATCATGACTGGACATATAATCTGATTCGAATCGTTGACGAGCTGTGCTGTGCAGGCCTTCAGCTGTACCTGAAACCATGTTGTGACTTTATATCATTTTAGGAATTTTTTGTGAGAATATGCAAACATCCCTTGGAAGAATTTCTCTTGTTACCTGGCGTTGCCACCTCACTTTATTATGTTCGGATCTTCTCTGTACTCTTTAGTATCACACATCAGATATATAATCTGATTCTAATTGTTGACAAGTTGTGTTTTATAGGCCTTCAGGTGTACTTGACAGCATGATACGATTTTATATCATCTTAGGATATTTTATTGAGAATCTTCAAAGCATCTAGTTTTTCCCACTTGATCTCATCTCTAACCATATTTTTGTTTAAATTTTCTTGTTAATATCTTTACACAACTCGCAATCCTAGTGCGTCTTTCAAGTTCAAGTACTATTGGATGTCAGTCCAAGTATAGACAAAAACCCCTCATGGTTTACTGGAATCGGACTAGATCCATATCTTTCACGAAAGGATATGTTGATAAGGGTAGGGAACACTAGGGAACACCAATTTAATACTTTGTAACACACAACAGTGGCATGAGCCTCTATCTGTATCTCAAGGCCCTATAGTGCATAATCACATATCTGACATATTTATGACCTTTTTAAATTGCATATGTTTAGGCGAGACCCAGTAAATAAACAAATCAATCAAATTACAAGCACATAAATACTAAAAAGAAATAAGAACACACATAATTACATGGTTAAGCCTTTGGCAATACACGCCCTTAGGCGAAGACAAACAAAGATACACTAACTAAATTTGGAGATGTGGTGGTGGAATATCTACCAACCTCATCTCTAATCACATTTCAATTTCACAATAGCAATGTATTTCACAGTAGGATTTTGTTCTCCATAAGGTAGCTACTGGCTACAGATGAGAAACTACAATGTAGAATGGGTCAATACCCAGGGCTCCATGCCCTGCTGTTCGGCCATAGAGTTCCAAAATAACTCCTATAATTTATTCTCTGCTGAGGATTGTCTTAAAATTCTCTCAGACTTCCACCTGACTCGCTGTGAACGTAGTTAATACGTGCGTCTGATTGTTATCCATTTGTACCCAGATCTCCATATTTCGATAGTGCTTTCGGTAACAATCTCAATATCATGATTCACCATCATACCATAAAGTGAATTTGGTCATAGAATTCCAAACACGTATAACAAACTTCCAGCCTTAGTTGACTCTTGCTGGTTCTAGTGATATACTAGAGGTTCACAACCTATACCAAAGAGCTGTCACTAGGATAAAGGAATTCATACATGATAGTATCTTTTAGAGTGAATGGTGCCCATCATCTTTCAATGCTTATTTCTAGTCCCTATATGGAACGCTTCACATCAAACATATTACTGCAGAAAACATATATAGATGTGAATCAGTTGTTATTTGCTAATGGTTAATGCAAGTTCTCATCAACTGGAGCGGTAATTGTTTAATCTTTTTTCTTCTATGTCAAACTCATGGGACTCCCATTCAATCACTATGCTCAAGTGCAAAGTTTTCTCGAACAAACTAGACTTTTGATGGTGGTCAAATATGAGAGTAAATAAATTCTGCACAATGGGATCACAAGTTTCTAGATGGAAAGGCAAAATAAAGGAATTTTCTGTAGCTAATTTGGTTTGTTTTCAGTGCTATCGCTTGACAAATTTTCTCTCCAAAGGTATCAAAACTTAATGGTGGGTTTTTCATATATTGTAGGGGAATATCCAAGTGAATAATATCCTGTAGCACATAATGTTATGTACCTTGTTTTTGTTTCTCGCATGATCATGGTTTTGTGCATTACCATACGATGATGATGTTTTTTTCCTTTTCAGATGGAAACAATTGATGCACATTATTGTACTCATACTAACTCTAAATCTTTTTGTGAAATATCATTAAACAAATGTTCACTGCAAATTTACTTAGTAACTCTCATTTTGTTAAAAATTTAAAAATTCCCTGATGAAGCTAGGTGTTGGAGATGAAGAAGAAACATAGACTAGAGAAAATCTTTCAAGCAGTCTTTGGTAACCACAGCGATGCTGAGAATTCTGAAGCCTTGCCAAACAGGGAAGGTGATGATCTTTCCTTCTATCAATGTTCTTTCGATAGTCCTTACTAATATCAGTTACTTACTATTCCTTTTCATATTAAACAGTTTTTATACTAAAATTTAGGCGAGAAGGTAAATAGCTAATATGTAATTGTATTAATTTATGTTTCTGGGTAGTGATTCACTGTGAATTCTGTAGCGTGGTATTTTTAGTATTTATTCCCAGGCAGATTATCTGGTCAAAACCTTTGGTGATACAGTAAGTAAATAATGTTTTCGTTGTTGCTCCAAACATTTCCGTTTAAGACCTAGGCGCCCGCGCACACACAAAGGCTATCGGTAAAATGTTTAAAGCTTAAAATAGCATTATAATTACTAGAAAAAACTCAGCTTCATCCCATTATAGAATCACATTTCTTACATATGCCAAGATAATGCTTGGTTCACAAAAATATAGGGACCAAAAAATGGGACAGATTCAATGTATAGGTTGAACTATCTCTACCTTTTGCAATAGCATTAATTGACAAAATCCACTTACTGGTGCCATCCATATCCAAAATTGTCACAATAAGGTCTATTGTATCTGTTTCAAAATCTGACCTACTTAAATGCTTTTCTGATCTGCTTCCCTTCATACAAGGTTTTGGTACAAATTTTAAGGAGATATTAGATAAACAAACAAATTAAGTTTGTGCTGCATTTCTTCTAATGGTAGACAATTCATCGTGCGTTTACTATTGTAATATTCGGTTTTTCAAATAGTTTTTGAAAGTTAATATAGCTGTCGGGGTTTTGTTTAGCATACCATCAATGAATATTCTTCTTGTTTTATTGAATAAAAATTTTCCTTTCTACTGCAGAAACTGATAAAAATGTGGAGAGAATATTGAAAATGCTACGCACAGAAGGTAGTGACGTTGACAAGTCTGAACTAGCTTCCCTTATTGAAGAGTTTCACAGAGGGTACCAAGTTGTCCATGGACGCTACGATCATTTGATGGGCAAACTAAAGAAAAAAATTCGACCAAAAAGCAGTGACAATGGAAACTTTTCAATTGACTTTACCTCATCAGACTCAGAAGACTCAGATTCGAGTTCAGAAGACGATAAAAAGAAGAAACGAAATAAGGTACAAGAAGACGATGCAGAACATATCTCTATCCAGGATCATCAAAGTGTGCAGACACAGCTTGAGGATATGAAGATAAAAAATAACGAGCTTGAGACTATGGCTTCCGCGATGAGTGCAAAGCTTAAAGAAGAGCAGAGTTTAGCAGCTGAAATGGCGGAAAGTGTCAAGACCTTACAAGCTGAAAACGATGGCCTGAGAAAAGAATTAGATGTTTCACTTAAGAAAGAGGAAGATGTGAATCAAAAGATGCAAGCTTTATACAAGGAAAATGAATCTCTAAGATCAGAAAATGCTGAAGCATTGAACAAGATACATGAGGCAGACAAATCAATAGAAAAGTTCCAAATTGAACTCAATCAGGTAGAAAATGATATGAAGAGATATAAATCTGAAAACAGCATCTTGAAGGAGGAACTTGAAAGGACATCTGAAGAGGCTGCTAGCGTAAACAAGCGACTGACATCTGTAAGTGTAGAAAAGGAATCTTTGAGATCAGGGAACTTTGTATTTCTGAAAAGGATAAAGGAATCTGAGAAAGCTTTGGCAGCTCTCAAGGACCAAG
The DNA here is from genome assembly GCA_037177215.1 of Asparagus racemosus. Taxonomy (NCBI): domain Eukaryota; kingdom Viridiplantae; phylum Streptophyta; class Magnoliopsida; order Asparagales; family Asparagaceae; genus Asparagus; species Asparagus racemosus. The sequence continues at coordinate 15,933,975 of JBAKGM010000002.1, read as the reverse complement.
TTGACCAGAAACTTAAATTAGTCACTGAAGAACTGACATCAGAGAAAACTACTTTGTCTACTGAAAATGAGAGTCTGAAACTTAGGCTGGAAGCTGCTGCTCAGCAAGAGACCAATATGACCCAGAAAATATCAGCTGCAGAAGAGGAGATCAGTGTTCTGAAGTCGGAGATCCAAAGGTCATCTACTCTGATCCAAGAGGCTGAGAAAACCATTGGAGACTTGGAAACTGAATCGAAACTTCTGAGAGATGAGAACCTAAAACTGTTAAATGTCAACAATGATTTGAAACACCAGTTGGATGTTAAAACTGTTGAAATCGAAGCTCTGAAATCAGAACGGTTGGACGCTGTTGAAGCGATCCGGCAAGCGGAGGAAAAGATCTCAATGCTATCAGTACAAATAGAGACACTGAAAGATGAGAGCTTCAAATTGTTGGTTGACAATGGAACACTAAAACAAGAGCTGGAAGCAACAAATGGTAAAGTTTCTGCCCTGATGCAGACTTTGGAAGCAACTGAAGATGAGAAGCATTCGTCGGCACTGGAAAAGTCTGCACTGATAGACAAGATACATCAGGCTGAACAGGTCATTGATGATCTGAAAGCTGAGACAGAGCAACAAGAAAATGATAAATCTCAACTGCATATCAAAATTAATGATCTGGCTCGAGAACTAGAAGCTGCCAATTCCAAACTGTCTGATCTGAACAAAGAACTTAATGCCAAAGAGGAAGAAAAGAGTGCATTGGCTTTGGAAATTTCTGGGATTATGATCAACTTACAGGAAAGGGACAGTAATAAGAAAGAGCTAGAAAATGAGCTGGAAGAGTTGAGAGAGGAAATTTCCATACTACAGCAGAATCAAATGAAGATTCAAGAAGCTGAGAAGACCATAGATGATCTCAAGGCAGAAGTGGAGCAACTCACAACTGAGAGTTCTCAACTTAAGGCTAATGTTAATGATCTGGGTCGTGAGCTTGAAGCATCCAATCTCCAGTTAAGTGATCTAAATAAAACACTGGTAGCTGCAGAGGAAGAGAAGAAGATATTAGCTTCAGAAGCTTCTACAGTCACAGAGAAGCTACAGCAAGCAGAAGTAAAAGTGGGAAAACTAGGAAACAATGTGGTGCAGATGACTGAGGAGATTTCTGTGCTCCATAGCAAACTGCAGGAGACTGAGAGAACAATAAGTGAGTGCAAGGATGAAATACAGCAACTACGAGACGATAAAAGTCTGCTGGAGAAGAAAATTAGTGAACTAAGCCTTGAATTAGAGGTGGCCAATCTCCAGTTGGTTGATCTGAAGAAAGTAACCGAAGCTACCGAGGAAGAAAAAGTTTCACTGACCTCAGAAATTGAAACAATCAAGGGTGAACTTCAGCAGGGACAGCTCAATCTCCAGGCACTAGAGGGTGAATTAGGAAAGCTACAAGAAGAGAATGGCATGCTTGAGCAAAAACAAAGTGAGCTTCAGCGTCAAAAATTTTATCTGGAAGAAAAGCTAGGGGAGAAGGAGAAAGAGAAATGCAATCTGGAAGAAAGCTACAATGAACTCTTAGCGAAGCTTGAAGTTGCTGAAGGAGACAAGGCAGATGAAGACCGAGAGATTGTAAAGCTAAAGCAAAAAGTCCAGAATTTAGAAGTACAGCTCCGCCTATCAAACCAAAAGCTTAAGATCACAGAAACAGAAAGCAAGGAGACTGTAGAAGGATATATCCGAACAATGGAAGGAATGAAAGCAGAACGCCAAGCAGTTGAAGAACAGGTGCTGAAATTATCTAGAAAGATGAATCTCTTGGGAACTGAGGTTAAGCAGTTGAAAGAAGTAGCAGAGTCTGGGATTTCAGGCTTAGCCAAAGGATACAATGAGCTAGAGTCCGCTTTCAAAGAGAACAGTGGTCACATCTTAAAGCAGCTATCTCTATGTAGTGAAGAGCTGAACGCACTGAAGAAGTGGGTCACCGAGCTGAAGAATGAGAAACAAGAGCTCTCAGTGAGACTGAAGTACAAGGAAGGGATTCTGTCGATGATGAAAGATGAATCAGAGAGCATTGGAGATAAACTGAGTAAAAAGGAGCAAGAGCTGGCTGTACTGAGAGCACATGCAATCAAGTGTGAGGAGAGGATGAAAGTGCTGGAAGAGATGTTGAGGGAGAAGAAAAAGGAGGTATCAGATAAAGATGAAGCAAAGAGAGAGGCTATAAGGCAGTTGTGCTTGCTTATTGAATACCACCGTGAAAACAGCGAAAATCTCTACAAACACCTCTCTTCAATACTCAGAAGGAGCAGACGATCTTCGTGAGCTCCAATTTTTTTCTTCTTCAACTTCGACCTCAGTTTGTGTTCGACGTGTACAGAAGGGTGGAGACTGGTGTCTCTAGGCTTTGATAGCTGTGAGCATTCAATAAGCTTCTACACTGGAATTCGTTTATTACTTTGATTTGCTAAGTAGTTTGTGGGTATTATAGAAAGTTTTGCTGTTAATAAACTCAATATTGAGAATTTTTATGTCCGCCCTTATTTTGTTGTGAAATTTAATAATTAGATGTATGGTATGATATAACAATCCTTTAATATTTTGTCAGAAGGAATGCAGTTTGTCACACTGCCTATGAATCACTAAAGGGAATTTTAGGTAATTTTTTTCCCTACGGGGGAGATCAAATTTGACCTCCGCACTTTTTCTTGTTTGATTATTGTTTGAATCACTGGGCCTCTTTTCCAGTTGTACTTTCTCCTTGATTACATAAAATTAGGGAAGTTCTCCCCGCTCTCTCCCACATTTTAGACTTCATTTCTTACCATAGTGCTAAAGATCCTTGCTGATTTACAGTGCATTCTACATTCCATTTTCGTAGTTCAGAATGCTCCCAATTTGCTGGAATGATACAACTACCAATTTACCTAGAAAATAGGTTGAATGCTCTTATTTCTCAAACTGCGAGATACATGAATCAAGATCCTAGGGCATACGGATGCAAATCCTATCAGCTCTAGAACTCTCTTAATTGGAAAAGACAAGGCAAAAGACAAATTCTTTCTCAGCTTGAGAAGCTCGTGGATAATTCCTAAGCATGCCCTTTATTGAATGTTGGACACAAGCATAACAGACATAACATAACATCGGTCAGCTATTAATTACAACTGTTTTTACTTAGTGAGAACATGATTCATTAACTATTGGCAAACAACAGTTACAAAACAAACCACAACAAACAATGAGATAATATTCATCTAAAAGCTTATTAGCCTAGACATAAATCAAGTCTGATTGCTTTTCATCCCACAAAAATCACAATCATGGGTGATGCATCTTATTACTCTGGTCATATCCTAAATTTCAATACATGGGGGAAAGAAGCAACTCGCTCCAGAACGAGAATCTAGAGAGAATATAGCTAGCATAAGATAATCTTAATATCCGTGACAATAAGTTAACAATAGATACTGTAAACAAGGCAAATCTCTCCTTTTTGCCTAGCGTTCAACTTATTATTCAAGTCAAGGCGAACACCCAGACATCTATATGCAGATATACCTGTGAAGTGGTAAGGATATAAACAAAGGTTGTAGAGCCTTAAATCCTGAACATTTTCTGCTCTTTTATGTCCTCTATCTAGCCATCCGCCTACAAAAATAGTAGTCTCCATCCGAACAAAAAACAAAAATCTGAATCGTACTTCAATCTGATATTCTCATCTCCACTCCAAGAACATCTTTCACAACCTCGTAGGTAACAAATGCAATCGCAATGGACGGCACCACCTGGACAATCCAACAGAAAATTTTATTACTGCCCTGCATTTGCAGTAAAAGGGCATGGAAATATTTTCTATTTGGATAAAGTTCAGATAACTAACATGAGCTACTAGAGGTTTTGCACAAAACTATCATAAAACAAGTTTATCTGAGAAAGATAACACAAACTTCAAATTTGTAAAAAGATATCACATACTGTCAGAAAATTACCCAACTGTATTAACGATATTGTTAAGTCTAAAATACCCCATATAGACAGGGGAAAGAGTGACGGAATAGTTACATAAAGTAAAATAAGGGATAAATGTCCAAATATGTCACATGCATATCACTTACCAACTTACATGAACCTCTGTCAGACATGGTTTAGTGAATAAAGTTTGTGGTATATTTTTCTAATAAAAATATTTTATAGTATTTTAATGCAAAACCTCTAGTAGTTCGCAGTTGTTTTGTGAAATTTACCCTATTTCCAATAAACATGAGGGAATTAGGATTTAACCTTCACCGAGTTTGGGACAAGGCCCTTGTATAAGGCTCCAAATCCTTCATGGCGCACAGTTTTCCTGAAAGCATCCATCATTCCAGAATATTCTACTGAGTTTCTCCCTTCGCCCCTCACGATTTGAGAAGCATCTTTCCAGCCCACCATCTGCATTCTTCTCCTAATGACATCGAGAGGGTAGGCAACAGTCTGGCCAATGGTCCCAGCAGCAGCACCGCAAGCGAGCCTGGTCACCACACTCAAGTCTGAGTCTTGAACAAGTCCGGATGGTTTGGACTTTATCAGCCACTCCTTCAGAGATTCATAAACAGCAAAGTTGAGGCCAACATATGGGACCTGCGATACATCATAAAGTATGAGCTTCAAAAATTGTGGAATAATTTTGCTAAGTGATGTATGCAATGTAGGTTGAACTGTAAAAGAGATCAAGTAATATAGGTTAAAAGTCCAAAAGAAAAAATGCAGTAAGAGTTTGTATAAAGGGAAAAAAAATTCAAACGTACATGTTTCAAAGTTCACCTTAAGGTCCAAAAAAGTGTGCTTGCTTAATTTGATATAAGAACAATAATTATAGAGAAGAAAAACTTACAACTCCAATAACAGAAGGAAGCCAGCCTTTGTATAAAGCACGGAAGCCTTCTTGTCGATAAACTGTGCTTAATGCATGGAACATTCCTTTGTACTGGTAAGGGGAATTTGCAGTCTGCATCATAAATGAATTATACATGGATGAGTAGCAACAGTAAGTGGAGACTATTGTAATGCTAGTGCATGATGGCACTGCTAGCAAGATAATATCTGGTAAAGAAATCTCCTCAAAGAAACTTAAATCTTTACCTGGACAGTAATCCTGCCCCGGACCATGTCCATAGGATAAGTGGCAGACATAGCAATGATTCCAGCACAAGCTCCAGCTCCAAGACGTAATACAGGTGTAAGCTGAGCATCCTCTGTAAAAAAGTTAAAAAGAAATTAAACAACTAACTTTGCATTCATGGCACATCAATTACACCATACATGATAACTATGTGGCGCAGAACTTGAAAACTCATCCAAAAGTTAAAGGAAAGATGTTGCCTCCAGCCTTTCATCCTTGTTCACAGTACTGTAGGTTGTTGGCAAAAACATGGGGGATACAAGGGTAGCAATCAAACTCAGAGCAAATCTAAATTTGACTGCCCTATCGTCCCTCCGAGCAATCTAAATTTGACTACTGAGAAACACCTAAATGAGGAAGAGAAGGGTAGCAATCACATGAGTAAAACTTTAAGTAGTAATGGGTCAACTCAGATAAGTCTAAATTTGACTATACTACCTTTTTTCTCTTTTCTATCATGTTCAACACCAACCAGTTTAAAAAAACTAGCTTTGGAGAGGCTCACAGAATTAAAAAAAGACAGCTCTGATGCCACAATTATACCACTATTTGCATAACTGGTAAAGAAAATTCCAGAAGTAAACATTTGCGACTTAAAATCTTACAATGTATAGCTCAATGTGGAAAATCGGGAACAGATACAGTTGTCATGCGATATGAAGAATATGGATGATACGTGTAGCATAATGACTGCAAAAACTCAACTCACTGTTCGAATGGAAGCATGTGTGATCACAATGAAATCTACCCTCTGTAAGCCATGCCACAGACATGAAAACTTCATAATCATATTTGGGTCAGCCATGGAAGCCGAGAATATATGTCAAGATGTTCACTTCTAAACGTGCTATGTCGAGATATTTAAGACTGAAGTCGATCCTAATAAACAGCACCTTTGGTCAGTATATATTATTTTTCAGCTAGAAACAATACTGCATAAATTAAGAGCTGCATCAATTGGAGAAATTTATAATGTTCACAATGTAGAAGGCAAAATCCTGCAGCACAAGGCACGTAGCTCAAATTTCCATGAAATTGATATGTCAGCTTGAATAGTTCCTTATAATAGTTGTTAATGTAACAAGCATAACATATATACAACACGCAAAAAATATTTATGCATATCAAGTAAAACTTTACACAATCATTTTCCTATTCACATTGGTAGAAGACCAAACAGTACAACATTAACCCATAAGTAGTAATGAATTAAAAAAAAAGTAATGACATATGAAGATTAAATGGTCCAAAACAATAGACTTGAATGATAGAGATATAAGGACATACCATTGCCAGATTGTTGACGATAGAGCCACAAAATCCCACTGTAACAAACAACAATTACCAGTCAGAGATGAAACTTAAGTGCTTATCACAAGCAATGATGCTGAAATAATACAATATGTAAACACAAAATAAGAACAGGAGAAGGCCGTTGTTAAATGGTTAATTATGGGATGTTTATATGTTTTTCTTGATATTTGATGTTTGTGAGAGTTAGGGATCATGCCTATAGTAAAGGTTGATGCAGAAGTTCAAACCAGTACAAATTCTTGTTAGTTACAACATCAGCACCAACAAAGCCTTTATCCCTATTTTTAAGGTTGGTCCTGACAAGAGCTAAAAAGATGCACAGCAGCTGAAACAAATTTGTTTCTTCAGTTTTTAAAGGATTGGTACTAGCCATATTGACAATTACCTCTTAGGAAAAAGGTAAAAAATAATAGTAATGATTGTTGACAATATCCAAGCGTAGAAATGGATACCAAAACAAAGAACGTATATAGTATTTAGATACAAATAATGTATTTACTATTTAACATAAAGAGAAGAAATACCATCTACAGAGAACCCTGACATTAAGTATCCGCTGTAAATTAGTCAGATGCTATGGGTTGTTCAGATTTCTTTAAAAGCAGTGTCATAGAGAATGCATGCACTGGGTGCTGTGCTGATCCAGAGGCAGCCCAATGACTTGCCCAGATCTAAACAAATTTGCTACGTACAAACGAGTTAGGGTATCAAGCCTTAACCCATTGTTTTTTCCTCTCGTGGTTAGTGATGGCACTGGGCAGTACTGTACAGCAGTAGAAACAAAGCCTTTTATCCCAAAATTTCCGGGTCAACTACATGAATCTTGTTCTTCCATCCGGTTCTACTATGAATGATCTCCTCCATTAACTAGCATCTTATCCTTTATAATTGCTTCCAACCAAGTACTTTTATGTCCACCAATTGTCCTCTTTAATCTCTCAAAATAAAATTGGAAAGGGATTTTTCTTTGGCTGTTTTTAAAGGAGATGATTCTCGACTGATAGAATATAATTGAACATTACTTTATTATTTCTCTGAGACAGACTCGTGTGTCTCTTTCCTATTCCTTTCTGCCACATCTGGTATATAATTAATAATAAACATCAGATTCAACAGTTAATCAGTTATCTAACTTCCCTCCTACCCAGCTACTTATGCTGTCCAAGCATGTCATTCTATTTCAAGTGGCTTGTCCAAATTTTAGAACCTAAACAGGTTGCAAAATAATGACAAATCGCACTGCAATGTTTGGTCACACACTCGTGTATCTCCTTCTCTTTCATTTCTGCCATATGTCTGGTATATAATTAATAATAAACATCAGGTTCAACATACCTCCTACCCAGCCGCTTCTGCTGTCCAAGCATGTCATTCTATTTCAAGAGACTTGTCCAAATTTTAGAACCTAAACAGGTTGCATAATAATGACAAGTTGTGCTGCAATGTTTGATCACAGCTTAGAGCTGAACAAGGATTTACATAAAGTGGAAATAACAACAATGGTCTTTCTTCATGTAAAGTTTCTCACAGCTTAGAGCTGAACAAGGATTTACATAAAGTGGAAATAACAACAATGGTCTTTCTTCATGTAAAGTTTCCATGAGACTCAAGTATTAGTCTTCAATATATCCTTCATCTATTTTCGATGTTAACTCTAGTTTGCAAAATGTAT
>JBAKGM010000002.1:15854072-15879066 GCA_037177215.1 Asparagus racemosus | reverse complement strand
TGGCCGTGCTCGTCTACGGAATGTGGCCCCCACGAGCCCACGAGCACGAGATGCTCGTCACGAGACGCAAACGCGTCGTCTTGTGATGGTGGCCCCCACGAACCAACAGCTATGAACTATCTCATGGACCAGACGCCCCAACCTCTCCCTGCAAAGTACGAAGAGGTAGGTGACATCGGGTCTCCCTGACAAAGGCCTCATTGCAGAAGAAAAGCCTCAGTAATTTCCCCATTCGAGAGCAACGAAATTCGAACTGAGGAAACACAGAACGTAATAAGTCTCACCCATTAACTAGAAAACACAAACATATTAAGAGTTTCTTAGACGAAATCCCATCTCACCCTATCATACGCTTTTTCTAAATCTTCAATGTTCTCATTGAATGGATCACTTCCTGGGCTATCATGATGTTGTCAGTTGCTTGTCTGCCCGGGATAAAACTGCACTGCGTCGGATCGATAATGTTTTGAAGAAAAGGTCTCAATCTACTCACCAACACTTTAGTAATTACTTTATAAACGACAGAGCAGAGGTAATTGGCCTGAATTGCCCGATAATCGTCGGTGCATCTACTTTAGGGATAAGAACCATGAGGGTTTTTATAAAGGGAGTCTGGGGGAAATTACCAGTGTGAAGTGCTTGTTTGACCAGTGACGCAAGAGAAAAATGTACTGTAGACCACCAGCATTAATAAAACCCGGCCTAAATACCATCCAACCCCGGAGGCTTGAACGGTTTTATTGATAACAACGCTGTTCCAACTTCATTTTCACTCACTGACGGTAAAAGAGACCTCTTCATACTATCCGAAATGTCATTCACAAGACCAACACTATAACCTGTATATACCCGACGATTACAAGTATAAAGTACTACTGAAAAATATTCCGCTGTCTAACTTTTTGAGAGCCTCCGGATTTGTACACCAATTCCTCTGATTATCCTTCAAAGCGAACCGTTTGCGGATGAAAGAAAGAGGTGTCGCACTCTCCACAAGTGATCCGTTTCTCTCAAGACTTCTGAAACTAGAAGATTTCCTCTTGCTTGAGAATCCCATCATACTCATCAACAGGATCAATTTCCAGCTGAGCCATCGAGGGAGAATAGTAATCGTACAAAGCTAACTGAACCCCTTTCAATCTTGCTTCTTCTTGTGAAATAGATGCTGGAAAACCTATTTATTCCACTCCTTCATTCTCAAAATAATGTAACGAATTAAAAGAGAGACGTCTGTCTGCTGAAGTACTATCCAATTCTCCTTGATTAGCTTGGCATAATCTGTATGCTCAAACCACAGCGCCTACGGTTTTTTTGCTACGAGAAGCGGAACCGTCACCATCACTCCACAAGAGTCGGACAACGATCCGATGAAAATTTGGGAAGATGAAACACCGCAACATCTAAAAAGCATAACCGCCAGTCATCATTATGCATCTCTCTATCAAGTCTAGCCTGTATCTTTTCTCCCATTTTGGTCTGCTCCCTTCCAAGTAAATTTCGGACCCACCCTTGAAACTCATATCAATGAACTTGCAACTATTAATTAAGTTTTCAAAACGCTGACGATGAACATTGCATATCGGATTACACCCCTTTCTCTCCTAATTGGAATGCACGCCATTAAGATAACCCACCATAAGCCATGGAACATCAAGCATCACTGCCAACTCTTCGAATGCCTTCCATATCTCCCACCGAATAGAATTGTATGATAGCTTTTGCTCTCCTGTTGTTAGCCGAGTAGTATCATGCACGAAAACAACTTCCGTCGTGCCTCATACGACAAGACTCTAGGAGGCTCACTTCAGATATGAGGGCTTAAACGTTCTTGAATATTCCAAGTTTCTAATGTTTGTGGCTTCATTATCTACTAGTTATTGAGTTAAGCATATGAGAAGATTTGGTGGAAAGCCAACCCCAACAGTATAATGCTCTTTCTTTAAGGGCTTGCTTATTTGCATGGAAGCAAGTACGAAATAGATGAAGGTAACAGAGACTACTGTCACTATTTCTGAACCCAAAAAAAAAAAAAAAAAAATCTGTTTGTTACTTAACATGAGTCTATTGTGAAATAAAATCAAATGTTGTATTGATCGGATATTGTCCATTTCTAAATAAAATCCCTAAAGATACCCTTCCTCTCTTCCTAACATTATTAATAAATAAAATCGTCTGACGATGAATATTGCATATATCGCGGAAAGAAACCACCTCTTCTAGGTACCCTCATTCACTACAGCACAAATTGCCTGATTAGAGATCCGAACAGCATCTAAATTAAAAGAATCGCTATGCCAAAGGGCCCACACCCTCCTGCAAACCCGATAGCATCACTACTGACCCGTGAGCTAAGACCCAATTTTGACAAAACATTCTCCGCTTTGCGACCGGAAATTCGAGGCTCAACAATAACAAAATTAATGGTAAATAATTACAGATTAAATCCCTCACTTGCCTTAAAACGGTTTTGCGAGAAGCTCTGCGACAATTCCACGATATCAACTTAACCATAGAGATTAATTATGGCTACCTGGTCAATCACTCCACCAGGAAGAGCATTCATATCTTGCGGTCCATGCTGATTCAGCTGACTATTCAATTTCGCCGCATCACTGTCTCGACCCTCGATGAAGACAAATCCTTCGGGTCTTGCTACCTCTGCCATCGCGGGCGTCACTGTCTCGACCCCAATTTCCAAACCTGAAAGGAACATTGGCGCCGTACTAAACCTGTGAAAATATCCTCTAAGATCTACAAATATCAAAAGACCACCAAAATAATCTACTCTTGAATTAAAACCAACAACAAATATTCTCTATAATCATAAAGTTGATATTAATCCAAATTAACTTGAGATAATAAATATTGCTCAACTCGAAATAAAAGTCAACTTAAAGGGAAAACATTCCACTATTACAAAGTTTTCAATTATCAACTACATATCATAAACTTTATTCAACCTTCACCTAGAAGAAAAATTGCAATCTGCAAATTTCATTCCTTGTTCCCTTCTAAAAATTTAGGAACCACCAACTACACCTAATCCCGAGACTCTGAAAAAAATGAATATAACACAATGAGTTCACAACTCAATAAGTGGATAAATTTATACATTAAGCATTAATTTTGCAAAACTAAAATAATTTGACTTGATCAACAAGTTATAAAAATGATAAAAATCATCAATGAGCTCATAAATTTGATACAATATCTTTAAAACAAAAATTTCATGAGATGAGGAATAAGTAGGTCACGTCTCAATGCGGTCAACATTTCATACCCCGGTAGACTCGGAAAATCCCACAATTATTATTGCAGTGGTTCCAAGACGGTGATACCTAAATTTGGGCTCTTAGCGCTAAATTAAAACCTCATAGAGGCACATTGAGCCTTGTTTAGACAACTTACTTATCCCCGACATATACCGGTATATTGACTTGCGATGCATATACTTTAAGAAAAATGAACAAGGTTCATATAACAAAATACTTTATAAGGAATTGCCAAAGGCCAACCAATAGTGAAATTAATCAACCACATACGTATCTCAACTTACATGAAAAGATATGATTGTCAACAAAGAAAATAAGCATATACTCATACCAAAATATCCATGTGCATTAAATCTAATCAACAACAATATGTGAATAAATCACACAAAAGGATATAAGCCATCGGGAACAAATCCCCATATACTTAATATAATTTTAAACGAAAAATACGCAGCACGGAATACATAAATTCACCACTTACTCAAACCCGAAAGACTATCAAAATACCATTCCCAAAGCCTCTTCCGGAGTCACTTGGAACTCCTAAAGAATACATATAAATAACCATCAATGCTACTGTATACCTTAAGACTCAAGCATCTATTAGAATAATCAACACATTGGCTAATAATACATTTTCCAATCTAACATATGAAAATCTAAAAATCAACTAAAATACCTTACTAAGACCTATAGTCTGCATTCAAGTACTCTATACATCTATGATTTATACACTATAGCTTATGGATTTAATACTATAAATGATGGTCGCATGCTAAGAAATAATTGGTCATGTATAAATAAATACTATGAGCAGTAACTATGTGTTTCGGCCATCATGGCCATGATCCCAACAAAAAAAAACTAATCAAGCCAAGCTTACTGTGACCATAGTCTGCATTCAAGTACTCTATGCACCTATTATCATTCATATATATAGATATCTAGTTAGTCTAGAAAGAATTGATAACAAATAAAACTCACCAAATAAAGTCTAACACATAGTCGCATGGATGGTCATTATCTCTTAGATCTATAAATTCTAATAAAATAATATATTTTTTCTCCTATTCTTTCTGGCCGATCTTGTCTCTAATTTTTTTGACAGTTGCTTCTCAAGACAAGGTTAGGGTTTCTTTTATCTTATGAGTTCTTTTTTTTTGCAATAAAACCTATTTATAAATTCCATTTGCAATATGCCCCTGAATACTCATAAATATGTTAGTATAGCTAGTATTCCCTTTTTGCATAAAGGCCCTCTTGTAAACTCTTTTACAAATAATATAGTTAACCAATTGTTTGGATATTTATTTAAACATTTACTGATATAAACTTATCATCACTAGAAAACTTATCATCATTAGAAAATTAGGGATATTACAGTGTCTCTGATCAAGAACATTTTTTTTATTGCATGATTTCTTAATGATATTGTTACTCATATTATACAGCTAATGATATGCTCTGAGTGTAACATTCATAGCTGGTACATTTGTTTCATGGAGTACTTTAGTTCTTACTGGTAAGTCTCAAATTACCCTTTTAATACTTTTAAACTCAATTGGAATGTATTTATAGAGGAAAATTTATTGGTAAATGGGTTACTGCCGTTAGTTCTTTTTCCATTCTTCGTTCTACTTGTGAGTCTCAATTTTGTTCCCGAGTCCCCGAGATGGCCGGTAAGAAATCATATATGTCGTGTATAATTCATATAGTTTGTGTGAATATGAGCAAGATTCATTCATTGTAATGGATGCATTCTGTTGGGGGCAAAGTCAGGATACCTTGTAGAATTTGAAGATGCATTGAGAAAGCTCCATGGAAAGGCCGCTGATATGTATGAGGAATCAGCAGAGATTCAGGTTTTTAAATCTTTTGATATTGTTTTAAGTCCTTTTTTTTAAACTTATAAGATTCAAGTGGTGATAGGGAAATTAATTATCTTATTTGCAGGAATGCATCCCAAAAGCTAAGAAAATGGACCTACTTGAAAGAGAATATATCTAATGCAGGACACAATGAATAAATTCATGGAAAAGTGGGAGCCTCATGAGTTAAATGCGAATATGGATACTTTCAATAGTAAAAATTTACGCATTAGAGACGGATAGCTTATCCTAATCACTGGCGATGGGTCGACGGCGGTCACCAATAACCCATCACCAATGTCAACATTGGTGATGGGTGGTTGCACCCATCGCCAATGTCGCCTGCCACCAATGCTGGGCCCACTAATTAAAAAAGTGAAGAGCCCAAACTGTAATCCTAACCCGCAATCGATCTCCCTCCCGCAATCGATCTCCCTCATTCTCTCTCACCAAAACCCCTGCTCCTCAATTTATCCACCCGAAATCTGTCGCCACCATGCCATCCCTCGCCACCTCCCATTCGAAGCCACCGCTCCATCAGATCTGCCCCCCGCTTCTCTTCCCGCCACCACCATTCCTAGGACTTCACAGATCACGAATTTGTCAAATATTTCGATAGTTAATTACAACCTCATTCCTAGGACTTCACAGATCATGAATTTGTCAAATATTGTATATAAAAATAAGGAAAAAATTATATGGCAAGTTTAAACTATTAACCAAAGAATATATTTTGGGTTCAGGTACAAAGGAAAAAATAGGAGCTTCAAGGAAACATCATGGGATTTCTCAAATGATGAAGACAAATTAAAAAAAACTTGAGCGCGGATGAAAAAAGTCACTCATGGCCAATGACTTCAGCTTAGAAGATTCAGATGAGAAAATTCTGATAAAGAGGTTCAATAGAGACCTACAGAGTGAGACAACATATGGTATTTGGATTTAGGTTGTTCACGACACGTGACAAGTAAAAAAGAACTATTTCTTAGACTCAACATAAAGTAAGGTGGAGGTATGACTTTTGAAACAACGACAAAGCTAAAATTATAGAAGTTAGAGATATAGGTAATGATTCTTTTAAACTCCAAAACCTATTACTCGTTGATGGATTGAAGCATATCTTATCTCCATTAGTCAACTTTACGATAAAGGTATGTCTTTTCTTTTCGAATTTGCTATGTTCTAAGTTATTGATTCAAAAACATGTTTGATTATTTTTACTTAAAATAGACATGCTTGTATAAACATTGAACTTTAAAGATATTAAATCTGACACTGTAAAATACATGGTTGCAGGACAAGAGGATAGCGAGCTTTGGCACAGGAGATTTGGACATGCAAGCGTGGGTTTGTTGTAGAAACTCTCGAAGAATAAATTAGTTAGAGGTTTGCTTATCTCTACTTTTAAAAGTGAGAGTTTATGTGACGTTCGCACGAAAGGTAAATTTATTAGATTCTCTCATAATTTGAAGAATCAAGTGAGTACTTCTAAACCTCTATAATTACGTCACTTAGATCTTTTTAGACTTGTCTCTACACAAAGTTTAGAAGGCAAGAGTTATTATTTAGCTGTATTGTCTTATATCGGTTATCGCTTTTATTTACTATATTTCACTGGATATTCTATATTTTAGCTAAAATCAATAGCAATATTGCTATTCATCCCTTCCTTTAGGCTTGCATGTTAGATCCAATGTAACTAAGGATATGCTAGAACTCCAGGGACTCATCTATACTACTATAAAAGAGAAATGCTATGTTAAAACTTTTGATTTCCTTTTATACCCTCTCATTTTTAATAATTTCCAATAACTATAGGTATTAAAATTTGTGTGGTTCTAATGACAATTAGGTTTCCTTAAAATTATATTTTTAGTTAAGCACTAATTACCATGTTAGTTATCTTGTAAGGACTTTTGGGTTCTCATGAAATTGTATTTTGAGTTAAGCACTTATTTTTAATTTTATTTTACATAATTACTATTCAGCTTGAAAATATAGTTATGCGTATGTAATAATATAATGAAGGATAATGTTTTAGAGCAACTAACCATGATTATATTATGCAAAGGCCTCTTTATGCATGTACAAAGACACAATTTTCATCTTAACTAAGTTAAATATGAGGAATGTTTAACCAATAATTTCTTCATGTTATTTATTTAGAAAAATGGAGAACTTGCTTGTAGTTATACCCAAGAACTATGCCTAATGCTGTACAAATTATGTACAGTGTGCTAATGTAGTAGCTACCTATTTTAATTTGGACTCTCATGAAAGGAGAGAATGAGTGCTAAAGAGTAATTTCTAAAAAAAATATAAGAGGATGGATAATCAAATTATTTAAAGAGATGAAGAGTTAATAAGAAAGTTTAATTACAAGATATTGAGGGTTAAATAAAAATGATGTGTACTCAATTTAACAATGTAAGAAATTAGATAACGTTGAAATATCTTTAAAGTTATAATCTAAAGCGAACCACTATATAAAATTGTAGAGTCTGAATCACAATGATACTTTTTGATAGTCATTTTCTTTATAGGAAACCTATGTTGATACTATATTAGAGTGGATAACTAAAGTTTTACTGTTTTGAGATAACACCCTAAAACTTATTGTTTAAATTATAAATTTAACATTAAAAACTAATTTAGTAACATATGTTAATCTATAACTGTATAACGCATCACGTGCAATGCACGTATGACATACTAGTATATAAAAAGTATGGCTTCCCTTAATAATAGTAATAAACTTAAAAGCTTGATCCTAAAAAAATAACATTATAGTAATACACGTTTGCAAAATTCTTGGGTTTGGATTTTGATAATGAGATTCGAGATGATACACGGTTACTTATTGGACCTATTAATTTAACAATACATGCTTCACTAATTTCTAATTAGCTAGTTTCTTTATTAGGACCTTTTCTCCTATTTATGTCAATCCAACTAGAGATTGATTGACATAATCTAATTGAGATAGGATTCTCAATAACATGTGGAAAAGTAGTAAGTGTACATAAGTTCATGTTATTGAATGCGCACTAAATAGATGTTAGCCCATTGGATCAATGAATTTCGAGATTCATGCATCAATTCAAGGGTTGACATCATTTAGATGCAAATTTAATTCTATAGACCATCCCTACCAGATACTTTCTCATAACATGTGTTCATAGATATTAATGTCCATCCTGATTAATTCAAAACTAACCTTAAATTTTAATTATGTACTTAACTAAGAAAATTTTTAACGCGTAAATTTAAGAAAGCCCTCCCCAACTATGGCATGATTTGCACAAAAGTATCACCAATTTTAAAAGTTAGAGAAAACACCCAAATTTCAGAGAGTTCTACATAAGCGCCCTGAAATTTCAGAAAAGATCTCATCTGAAGTAACATTTTATTAAAAAGTTATTTTTCTCGGTGAAACCTCAAACAAAACTCTGTTCCTAATTATTTTTATGTCGTTTCCTTTTGTTCTCTCTTTGAAGACAAACTATGGAACAAAATTTGTCCCAAAGTTGGAAACATTTTTTAATTCTTTGAAATTTGAAGAAAGTAGCTCCAAAGTCCAAAGACTCCAACAAGCAAACTACAAAAGAGGCTTTTCAATATTATTCACCCAGATCGTTCATATTTTAAAATTAGTTTCCAAATCCCGATATTTAAAATTAGTCTCTCAAATCTTTGCCGTTTGGTAAGAAGTTTAGGGAGAAGGGGTAAGGAGAAGGACTAACTTAATCCGTTATGAGAGGTTAAAAATTATTTAATTCCATTTAGATTTAATAGTCAAGATGAATGGTTAGGTTTTTTATGTTTGGCAAAAAAAAAAGGGTTAAGGAGGTTAGTTGTCATAAATATGCTAAAATATATTCTCTTTTAACTTTTTATTTCTTATTTCCAAAGGGAGTAACTCTTAACCCTCCTCTTTAGGCGGATTTGTTAACCCCTCTAAGTGAAGAGTTAACTAACTTTAACAATTATAAGTGATTTGTTAACCCTTTGATCAAATTAACCTGTTTTGATGGTTAAAGAGGGGTTAAACCCCCTTAATCCTTCTCTTAACCTAAACGGAGCCCTAGTATTTTGAAATTAGTTCCCTAAATGTTTTAAAAATTTTGAAATTATTTCTTTTAATTAGAAGCTAGTTGAAAGATTAGGGGCACCGATTTCAAAATACTTAAAAGATTTTGGGGACTAATTTCACGTTATGAAGATCTGGGAACATGTCAAGATTTGGGGGATTACTTAGGGGGTGTTTGTTTCAAATTTTTTTTAGGATTACAAGTTTATGGATTTGGAAGTGAGGGTGTTTTTGATTTATGGATTCCATAATTTTGTTTGTTTCAAAGCAAAATTTGAGAGGTTTTAGCATTTGAGATCCCAAAACAATAAAATACCATTATATTTTTAGAGGTTTTAGCATTTGTGAAATCCTCTCTTCGAAAGAGGATTTCACAAATGCTAAAACCTCTCAAAATATAATGGTATTTTATTGTTTTGGGATCTCAAATGCTAAAACCTCTCAAAATTTGCTTTGAAACAAACAAAATTATGGAATCCACAAAACAAAAACACCCCCACTTCCAAATCCATAAACTTATAATCCCAAAAAAAATTTGAAACAAACACCCCCTTAATGTAGAGAAAAGCCAACTACAAAACGAACTCGGGTGGCTCCTATAAAAGCATCGCAACCCGAATCCGAAACCCATAGTAGCCAAATTCGGATCCGATAAGAACAAAGGAATCCAACCCGTTACCGTCCCTACACGAAAGCGAGGCAGATTAATACCCAGCCGTCGCCGAGACCGAAAGAATAAGTAACCCAAAGCATGAAATAGAGAAAGCTTACACAAGTACAAATAAATTTATTTTTAAATAAAAAAAAAAAAAAATTCACAATCAAAAGTCCCTTCGATTCCCACGAAATTGCAGCGATTCATATTCAATATTCTTTGATTATTATTGCCGTAATTCTTCAGCTATCTGTTCCCTTTCTCTCTCCCTTCCTGTGATCGATTTGTCATCGTCGGCGGAGTTTGGATTTTATGAGTATCAGGTAAGTTTTGAATTTTTCGCCAATTTAGAGTAGGTTTTTTTTTTCTGTTTCTGATTTTTATAGATTTTTTTTGGGATTTTGTTTGATCTGGATTAGGGGTTATTTGAGAAATTAGGGGTTTTTTTTGAACAAGATGATAGCTTTCTAATTTGTTTTATGCTTTCTTGTAGATTTAGAACACTCAATCGCATTCTTATGATTCTCAATTTACGTTGTGCATGATAACAATGATCAGATTAGACTCCAAAGTTGCTTCTTTTAGACGTGCAAAATAACAATGCACAAATTGGGTTCCAAAGTTGCAGCTTTTAGTTACTGCTGAATCGATACATACGCTGCTGCATGTTAGCCGCTGCTGGTATCGGAGTTCTATAGACCAGATGGTAGGTAACAAGAGAGAGGGAGAGAAGCAAAATAAAGGGATGATTTTGATATCTGTGTTTTCTAGGAAGAACATAATTACTAGAATGAATCGTGGGATACAGATGTTGTATGTGATATAGGTACGCTACTTTGTTCTAAAAACTTGTCAATTTCATCGGTAGAAGAATGTGAATAAATAGTGTAAAATATTTAGATAGATCTATGGGATACAAATTAGTGGATGTTCCAAAGAAAGATCCATCCGTTTCACTTGAATAGAAAAGTTGGTAAATGTCTTAAATTAAGTCATCTAACCATTAGACCAAAACTCTGAAGCTGTGATGAGGGTTGAGGGTTATAATTTTTATTAATACTAACATGCCTCCACTGGTTGAGTGCCCTTTCTATGAGCTGAAATCTGACTTACGCGACGGTGTCAAATTTTAGAAGATGCGCTTTAAATTTGTGACCAGTGGGATTTGATCTTGGGTTGCTCTGATACCATTTTAATTTAAGTCCTCTAAGCATCAGACCAAAACTCCAAAGTTGTGTGAGGGTTGAGGGTTATATTTATATTAACTCTAACAAAATGCAAAATAGGTAATATAATATATATTCAAAAGGGATAGTTACTTTCATATAAATATAATCCTTGCTCTATATATATTAAAATAATATAAATATAAGCATGTCTATATTTTTAGATGGCCTCGAATCCAATTTTCGTTTGACAATTGTAGTTGTTCTTAATATTCATTCTTCATTCAGCAGTTTACGTAAGTTAACTTTTTCAAGATTTCCTTTGTATATACATGGTTACGCAAAAGCTTTTGTCCTACCAATAGAAACTAATTTCTCTAAATATTTATTCTTAATGCTTCCAAATGCCTAATACCGAGGCATGTGAGTTTCCTAGGCAAGCTAAACTAGTATAAAGAATGTGTTGGAAAATTATCCTAATAGTATAAATACAATTAATGAGGGTCAAAAATTCTTTTTCCATTTTAGAAATATTTAGTGTGTTTTTTTTCCTTCTCTTTGGAGTTAGGGTATCTGTATCAGCTGTTGATATTAGTCTCCAACTCATAAGTGTTGATTATTTCTTTTGCATATCAGGTACTCATACTATGCAACCTAGCATTGCAATAATTCAATCATTGTGAGCAAGCAGTTTCCCCCCCAAATTTAAGAGTTATAAACATGCCACATATATAGAACTGCGTTAGTAAGCATAGTAATTAGCCAGCAGTGTTATTTTCCCTCCCTTTGCTTTGAACCACTTTTTTCTTTGCTGCAATTATCTCTGTGCATTCATTTTTAGACTTGGTTTTTTTAATTTTCTTTTTCAGCTATAGCCTTTTCCATCAATATCACATTTCTTTTTGTTCAGTCAATTAAGATGGCTAAGTTCGTCTGAAACTTCTTTTTTTACCTTTCCTTTTTGGCATACAGAAAAACCTTCTTTGGCATACGGTTCATTGTATGTCATTATGTCTTACTTTTACCCTTTTACTTTGTAGTTCAGATGACTAATTAGTGGCATGGGCTGGCAAGTTTTTCTTGCTCTGAATTTTTATGAATGATGTCCAGTGTGCCAAAGGGTGCTTTTGCTCCCAGCATATTCAAATGGCACTGGCGAGACAAGTCTTCACTTACCACTCAATTGCTTAATGATGAACCTCCCGAGATAGAATTGTCTGAATACAGAAGGCTGTCAAGTGCTGGTAGTGAAAGCCCATCTGGACTTCTCAACGATGAAGGCCTGAAGTCAGAAACAATTGCTGATTTAGACCTGTTCTTCGAAAGGGTTTATAATTACTATCGGGAGAAAGGACTTCTATGCATTGTAATCAAATGGATAGTAGAGCTCCTAACTGTGATTTTTGTGACAAGCTTTATTTGGTTTTTCTTATTGGTTGTTGATTGGCACGCCCTACGCAATGTGAAGTGTGGCATGGAAGCAGTTGAGTCAGGTCAAAAGCCTTGTGATCTGGCAAAGGAGGCGATTAACCATCATCCATTAGTTCCTTTGACTTTTTCGAAAATAGTTATTGTTGGGTCCATGGTTATTTTGACCATCTATGGACTTTTCAATTTTTTAAAGTTCTTTGTGCAGTTCACAAACACGCTGAAGATCCGCCACTTCTATTATCAGAAGTAAGTTCGCATTTTATTTTTGGTGCACAATTTTCTTTTTGGATCATTGATAGCCAGCATTTTGATTATGTTTGGTTTCTTCTCCAGCCTCAATGTTACAGATAGGGAAATTCAAACAACACCTTGGCCAACAATTTTAGAAAAGGTTGTTCAACTGCAAAAGTCGCATCCACTTTGTGTGGTGAAGGATCTCTCAGCACATGAAGTGGTGATGCGAATAATGCGCAAGGAGAACTATTTGATCGGGATGCTGAATAAAGGTGTTCTTGCTTTTCCAATCCGTCATTGGGTCCCTGGAGCTGGGCCGACTGTCAGTTCTAGAGCAAATGGAAGGAGAAATCGTTTAATACTACCAAAGACTCTTGAATGGACCCTAAATTGGTGTATATTCAATAGCATGTTTGATAGGTATGCTTCTATCTTCATCATATCTTTAACTAAGGTTTTCATTTGACATTGTGGAAAAATGGTTACAGAATATAGCACAACGCATGCATCAAAATTAGTTGGTGACAGTGTACGAAACTAGTTGAGAATGCTTATTTGTTCTCTATTATATATTCATATCAAACTACTGGGTCGTTTTCCATGTTTTTCCACCTTCATTCCCGCATGTCATTTGTTCCTTGATTACATGTATTTCCTTATCTTGTCTATCATCTTTTCCTATTGTTTTATGCTATATCCCTTTATCAGCTATTAGAAGTATTTGATGTTTAATAGAAGACCTAAAAAGAACTACAATCATATAAAAAAAGGAAAATTTATGCTTTGGCGTCAAATATATAATCCAATAACAGATTTGTACATCTCATCTCAAGTTTTAGGAAATTGTCACACCATGAAAGCAAATTCTTCATTATTGAACTCCTTAAAGGAAAACAAAGAAGGAATTATATTGACTGTGTAATTTATTTGGCTTCGTTTATTATGCTTCTGATACACTCTGCTTTTCCCCTTGGTGAACTCTGCTTTTCCCCTTGGTGAACTTCTTCTAGTTTAAATGCTAAGATTTGGGAAAAGATAAGATTTGGCACATTTAATCGGCAGTGAACTGGATTTAGATCTACCGCTTATATCATATTCTATACATAAGAGGATTGGATTTGGTTAGCTTCACTGGATTTAGATCTACCGCTCATATCATATTCTATACATAAGAGGATTGGATTTGGTTAATAGCTAAGCTAACCAAATATAATCTATGCAACATACAACAGTCCCCTGATTTTACATATATTATTATATGTTTGGCATGACTTGGAAACTAATATAATGCATCTGTTTATCATGTGTGACTAGAAGGGGCGGCCCAAAGGTACAAGAATATACTCACAGTTCTTATAATCTCTGGGATTTATACTTTTCATTTGAAAATAGCTTGCATTAGTGTACTGTTTTTTGAAGCTAGAATTCTTTTGTGAAAGTAACAATTAGGAGTCTACAATCCTGGCATTTGCTTTGCAACAGCAGTAACCCAATGTATTCATATGAGATTTCCATATTCATGGTGTTATGTTTATTTAATGTGAAAGAGGTAGTTGTTGTTATTTAGATTTATAATGGTTGATTTTTCCCCTTGCAGTAAATTCTGTATTCAGAGGGATTTCATCACAAACCCTTCATTACTGAGAAAGAGACTTGTAGTGGTTGGTATTGGAATGTTTCTCTTATCACCATGCCTTGTCATCTTTATGTTGGTATACCTTTTTCTACGACATGCTGAACAATTTTACAATCATCCAAGTATAGCATCATCTCGGAGATGGTCTAACTTATCCAGGTGGATTTTCAGGGAGTTCAATGAGGTAACTGTTATCTCCTTTATGAATTAAAGATGTAACATCAGATGTTCAATACTTAACCTGCTTCTATTATGCGCTTGCAGCAGTTTCTTCTTTTTCTTATTTAAGATGTTTGTTTTAGATTTTATTAGTATACTATAACTGCATAATTTTTCTCAAAAAGAATATTATAGCTGCAGGAGAGGTGATGATTTCATAATTACAGTATGTATGTACACATACAAGCTATATTTCTGTATCCTATATACAATTATTAAAGGCATGATAATGATCATTCACTTCTTGACAAAATTACAGTTAACGCCTAGTATTGTGTAGGGTGCTAACAGTTGAGGGGATTTTTCTGATGACCATTGTTTGAAGTGATCTGCAATATAGTTATTCCTTTTCTCCCTATACTTTAGGTTGGGATTATTGTATAACCTTTCTGTTATATTATAACGATGGATAGTGTTGCCTATCCAGGTTATTCGACTTAAATACCTTGATACCTCTGAAAATAATAGTTGATTCCTAGTAATGTAGTGTGCTAGCAGTCAGGAGGAGTTTTTTTTTTATGACTATTGTTTTTGAAGTGATCTGCAATATACTTATTCTTTTTGTTCGTACACTTTGGGTTGGCAATATTTGTCTAAGCTCGTGTTTATGTTGGAACATGGATTGAGTTGCTTGCCCAGATTATTTGTCCCAGAAACCTGATCTCCCTGAAAATCACTGTTGATTCATAGTAATTTGTAGTGTACTAGCAATTAAGGTTTTTTTTCTCTGTATAACCATTGTTTCTGAAGTGATCTGCAATGTAATTATAAGTTTTTGCTTGTATATGTTTGTGCTGGGAATGTTCATATAAACTTATTGCTATATCGTAACAATGAGTAGTGTTGCTCGTCCAGATTATTTGTCCAGATGCCTTGATATCCCTAAAATTGTGTAGTTTGAATGATTAAATTCTTTTGAGTGTGTGTATGAGCATGCTGGCATGTCATATCTGAAAACCAAAGTTTGCAGTTTTTGGTCGAAGTTCAGTATTATAGTATATTTATGTTTCAGAAGTTTATTTTCTTAGGATGTATTGAATACAGTTAAGGGTGTTCTTACACTTGATACATCAGTTTTTAATTATCCTTCTAAATTCCTAGAGTTGAAGAGTACATACTGTGCTTGTGGATCATTTGACGTCCGCTTTTTTTGTAAATAAACTCGTGGAGCAGTTGCTTTCGATTCTTGTCTATATTTACACTGATTCAATACACTAGTTTCTGTTAGTGCCACTCCCAATCGAACTGTACTTGGGCTTGACGATAATGCCTTTTCTTGCTTTGTATGGCTGCAGACATTAATTTTTTTATTTTTATTTTTTAATCTTATTCTGCTGATACACCTCTTGGAACAATAGATATTAGGCTTTAAATGATCTCAGTAGATTCAGCTGATTCTTTTATTTCTATTGTTTCCATGTATATTCAGGTCGACCATTTGTTCAAGCATCGCATGAACAATAGTGTGGTTCATGCCTCAGATTACCTAAAGCAGTTTCCGTCACCTCTTATCTCTATAATTGCCAAGTTCATATCTTTTGTTTCTGGTGGCTTTGCTGCAATATTGATCATCATTGCATTCCTGGACGAGTCTCTCCTCGAGGGTCATGTAGGGCTTTGTATAAGGTCACTTTACCTTGTATTTTACCATTCCTTTTCGGGACAATTTTAGGCTTGACTTTTCATTGGAATTGATTTGCAGATCTTTGGTCGTAATTTATTTTGGTATGCTGCTGTTTTTGGGACTGTGACTGCTTTAAGCCGGGCTGCTGTGGCTGACGAGCTTCAAGTCCTTGATCCTCAGGGGGCAATGTCTCTTGTTTGTCAGCAAACACATTATATGCCAAGGAAATGGAGAGGTAAAGAAAACTACGATTCAGTTCGGCAAGAGTTTGAAACCTTGTTTCAGGTATAATTATATTCTTTCTTTCTTGTTACCACAATGTGGTCTGTTAGCTTACCTACTGTAGAAAAATGTAAAAAGCAAAGTTCTTTATTCATCTAACCCTAATCTCTCTTAAATAGAGATTAGGAGGATATTACAAAATAAGTAAGAGATAAAATCATATCAAATCACATCTCACAATATCTCAATAATATCTCAATAATATCTCCTAAACCTAAATACCAATAATATCTAACACCTACCAAATGTGGCTCTATGTCATACTATGTTATTGTGAGTAATATTAGGGAAAAGGGTTGGATGATGCCGTGATACCTGAAATTTTCTAAGTGATAGGCTGTGAACTCGGAGCATGGGCCATAATAAACAAACACGATATGGTACAGATACGTTGATATGTCGGGCCCGAAAAAATGAATGATATGTGCACTCTTTGGAACAAAATATAATACACATGAAAATGCTTGTTGACAAGCTAATGTGTTAAGGTTAGGACATAGCAGTGCAATCACACAAATATAAACATGGATGTCACATTTACTCTGCATGAATATCAAATATTGGATTATGATAATTTCATTCTAGTTCTGTTGCATAAGACAAGATCCACACTTTGAACTGCTTTTTGAGCCATGCGAATGACTTCCATTAGAAGAGTTCATCTTTATAGCATCCTGTATCAAAATATATCCAAGGTAGTGACATGCTCATGGAAGTATAATGCTGATGAATTTTTCTCACATGAAAAATCACATCCAATGCATAGGAGGTCTTTTTTTTAAAGAAATATTAGTTGCATGCCAAAAGAGTCGAAAACTTAAATTTTTTGTATTTTAAAATTGAGTTAATGCTCCAGATGTGTCCTATGTGTACAAGGAGTATACAATTATTGTTGCATTGGTATGTGCTGCGTTTTTAACGTAGATGAGGCTTCATAAAGTGATCATTAGTTTGAAACTGAAATCAGAAATCAACAGTAATGCATCACTTGCTAGTAAACGTTTGCAAATATATAGTCACTTGCTGCAGTATCCCTTCCCCTCCCTTTTTAAGCTCATGACAGCTTCAATTTAAATAATATTCGTGGTTCGACAGGAATAGATTTTCAAAATTTGCTTGATATGGAGGGTGTTGAATTACTTGCAGTGAAAGCAATGACAACGTAGGACAAACACATTACTGAAGGATATTTGGCCCAAGCCATAATTTTGGATGCAAGTAAATCACAGCACTTACGGTTTCACTTAATTTTGAATTGTGCATAATGAGTTAGGAGGATGTCTAAATCTGTAATGTATCTTGAAATGAAACTTTCTTCAGGCACTAAGTAATTTTTTGTTCCTTTTATCGAATCTTTCCTCTTCTTGCTGGATATTTCGTGCAACAAAAAAGTTCCCAAAAACTTTAAGTTGGGAACTAACCTATATACTGCTATGGAAACAAGATTTCTGAAATGGGAACATAATAGCTCAGAACATATATATGATTGATACATCTCCATTATTTGATCATGTGATTTCTTGTATAAGATTCTTCTTTTTATGAGCAATCATATCATATGTCCACCTAATTCACAACTATCCAGGCAACAACATGATCCAGACTTTGATATCAAATATATCAAATAAAGACTAATGCCCCCATGTACTTTTCGTTAATTCTTACTCTGTTGCAAGTGTCCGAAAAAAAATATTTGCTGTCATGGAGAAGCATTAATATCTGTTATTTCTTTTTCCGCTATCTTTTTCTTGTTTTGTTTTCATGAAGGGATATTTTTCTTGTTTTAGGTATGTTTTTCTTTTCCACTGATAGTGCAGTTATAAATGGTCTGATGCAAGTTGCAAAATCCAAGGCAATTATGCCCAATAGGCTTGTGATTTACAGCCAAATAGTCTTTACAATAGTAATATGCATCAAACTTGGCCACATAATTTTTCTCGACAACTATTAGGAAATGGCAAAGGTTTAAAGCTTGAAACAGGTCATATCCTGTTCGTGAAATTTCAGTTGTATCTCTAGATATAAGTAAAGTTAAAAGAAAAATACAACACTGACGACAAAGCTTTCATCCCTGTGGGCCTGCTACATGAATCCTACTCTTCCAGTCAATTCTGTTGAGGGATATCTCCTCTATTAAGTTATTAATCGCCATATCTTTTTTAACAGCTTCCAACAAAGAACTCTTAGGGCTACCTCCCGACCTCCTTTCTCCATTAATTAATCTCGTCATTTCTTTAATTTGTGCATTTAATGCTCTTCGTTGCACATAAGCAAACCGTCTCAAATGATTATTTTCTCTCATTTTATCCTCAATAGGAGCAACCTTTCTAGTTTTCTACAAATGCAATCATTTCTTATCCTCTCTTATAATGAAAGGGAAAAGAACTTTTGAAAGCTGTTAGTACATGTATATCCAAAACATATGGGTCCAGTTGCACTGAAAGTTTAGCCTTGAATTGTTGAATCTAAATAATTAATATTCCATTTGGAAGCAGTTCTAAAAATACAAAGGATATGCTATCAAATACATGCTCTAGACTGAACTGGATGTGCTCTTTAATTTCTTTTTCTTCCTGGAACTATTGGATTTATTACTAGTTGCTTTATCAATTACTCTTGCACATAAGGGTATAAACTCAGCATGGGTGTGATGGCAGCTTCTGTTGTATATGAAATTATGAATATCCAAATTATGCAAGTAAAACTCAAGATGTCTGCATCATCATCAGCACTTGTCAGTAGGCTTTTCACCAAAAGAAATGGAATATTCCAGATGTAGAAGACTTAGATATAACTTGCAGTTTGAGAGAAGCACGTATTTGTTGATGTGAAAATTCTCTGTATGCTCTTCTGCTACTATTGGATTCATCATTATTCAGTGGCATATATCCTAACGTTAGCCATATAGATCAACCTTTTGATTTTAGTAAGCAGTTGTTTCCTAGACAATGGTTTGGATAAATAATAATTTAGATTACTTGTGGAAGTTATACTGGTGATCATGCATAGGTAGTTGCTATTATTTTAACTTTCACGTAAGACCTTAACAAGACTTTCTACTATTGCAGTACACTGGAATGATGCTACTGGAGGAGATGGCCTCAATCCTTGTCACTCCATACTTGCTAATTTTTGTCATCCCGAAGGTAAATCTTGGAGCAGTTCCAAAAAGATTCACGTTATCTAGCTATATGCAGTTTATGTCTTATGTAACCTTTTTCTAATTTTACAGCGTGTAGACGATATCCTACGCTTCATCTCAGACTTCACAGTGGATATTGAGGGTGTCGGTCATGTTTGCAGGTTATTCACTTGTCTACCACACCAAAAGATTTCTTTCTGTTTTGTGCTTGTTCCTGTTTGATAGATTGTATCAACCTGTCTACTTAAGTGTTTTTCCGTGATGTCTTTTGTAGCTTTAGTGCATTTAACTTTGAAAGCCATGGAAATACAAAGTATGGTTCGCCATTTGACGCAGCAAGAGAAACGAGGAGTTCCCAGGGTAAAATGGAGAAATCATTCTTGAGGTATGTATGCTGTCAGTTCAAAATGCATAATGGTACTTTTTAGATTACACAAGTTCAAATCTTTTCTTATCTTTGCCATTGCATGATCTTACTCCTTTATACAGCTTTCAAAGTGCATATCCATCCTGGGAACCAAGCATTCATGGTCAGCAATTCCTAGCTGCACTTTGCAAGTTCAAGGATCAACAAGTGCAACAAAATCTCCATCATCATAACTACCCTTCACTAAGCCAACCCTGGCAACTTGCCCAAAGTTCAAGAACCCAAAGTGAAATTTTCCACAGATATCCCCCGAAGGATATCCTCCTCAATATCGTCAATATACCCGATCAAGGTGGTATCCACCAACCATATATTTTGGATTTATACTACACTTCATCTAAAGACTGCACGCCCTTACCTCAAGAAACAAAACCCTTTGAGCCAATTATCAACCAATTATGGACAAAGGAAACTGATGGTAATACAATTGAAGAAGGAGAAATTTGGGGATCTAGCAATATCCCTGAGAGACTTCAGTCTCATTTGGAGGCATCCACATCGAGCCCTCTCCTCAGAGACGGCAGTTTTCATCCACGCGATCCAGCGCTTGAGAATCCATGGTGGGCCCGATCCGGGCCCCACTTATCGGGACACGTTGCCAGCTTTCTCGAGCCGCCTCCTGTTTTTGGTCACCGTAACGTGAGTCACAGTGAAAATGCTTCAGAAAGAAGCTGGGGAGAGCAAGACGCAGAGGATGGTCGAGCTAGAGACTGGAGAAACCCTAGCTCGAGGAGCGTGTACATGGATGATGATGATGGCTTGGATCATGATGATGATGGGCTTGGCCTCCACTTTGCTGATGATATTGAGAGGAACGCTGGGGGCAGCAGTGTATTTGGGAATCCCTTGGTTAGTCTTCCTGTAAAGATTTTGCCCAGGAGCAATGATCCTGTGCAGTGAAATGAACAATTTGTAATTACTGACTTTGGATTTATTGTTACGTTGTAGGATTACCATTCTTTTTGTACATAAATTCATCTACTGTTTGTGAAAACGTATGGGTATTATAGATGTGGCTTCATTCTCTCAGTTTTAGATTGTCTGGAATGTGAGAGTTAGCTTTGCAGTCAATCAAACGTTAGAGATGTTTTAACACGGTATCTTTCGTTTGGAAATCTAAAGTAGCTCAGGTTGCGTCAAGCCTCCACCAATGCCCAAAGTTTGACTGTATGTTAGGCAATCTCCTCAAAACTGGGCCGAGATCAGTCCTAGCCTAGTTTTGAGAAGAACCGGTTCTTTTTGATCGGAGGGAGGGGAGTGGGGTGCCGGATAATAAAAAAAAAAATCCGTTGGTCATTTTTAGCATAGGGTAAACTGAGCCCAATCAGGTTTCAACTCAAAATTGAGCCAGATTCAAATCTAGCCACATTTTTTAAGGTTGCCAAACAAGCTCTATGTCTTAAATGTAAGCCATGCCCGAACTAATTTTTACTTACCTACGCTAGAGTTAGTCCATACAGGGATTGGTCCAATAAAAAACTAGTTTAGAGGTTAGAATTGGAACTAAATAAAACTAGTCCAATTTTAGCCCAATGTATTAGCAAAAACTTTATGTTCTTTTATCATATTAGACCCTATTTTCTTTGTTAATTGTAAATTAGATGTCCGCATCTTCATACAAGTAATATGCACCTCCAAATATTTTAAGTTGAAACAACGTCATTAAAATAGAGTTTTGTCATATTAGACCCTAAATTCTTTCTTAATTTTATATTATAACTCTAAATCTTCATATTTATAAGTAACACCCCAAAAGTTTATTAGGGGCTGTTTGGTTCGTTTAAAAGAGCCCCGAAAAACTCTTTCCTGGCTCTGACAACCAGTCCACCTCGGCGAAACCCTTTCTAGGGTTTTCTTTGCGCCGCTTTGGTTCGTTTCTTCTCTTCGTCTCTCCAGCCGGGAAAACCCTCTCCACCTCAGCTCTTCACCTTTCTCCCATTTCCTTCGAAAACGAGAGGAAATCGGTGTAAATCGCTCAAAATCGGTACTTTTGTCAGATCTGCAGTGTATTTGGGTAAAACTCGTTAGGGGTTGTGGTTACCACCGCTTTCCCTCGTTTTTTCTTGTGATTCTTCTGGCCTCGGTTCCTCTCTGATGCTTTCGGGTCTTCTAAAGTGTTGATCTTGTGCTGATTTTTGAAATCAAGCATTCTTACCTCGAATTTGTATGCTATTTTCTGGATCTTGTGAATCTTCTGGCCTCGGTTCCTCTCTGATGCTTTCGGGTGTTCTAAAGTGTTGATCTTGCGCTGCCTTTTTTGGAAAAAATTCGTTCTTGTTGCAAGATTTGTGCAAATTCAGCAATCTAAGGTATGAAATCTGCAAATTTTTAGAACAATTTGATGAAATTTGGATGTTGCAATTATCAGTTTAAGAAACAGAGAACATTTATTTTTGTAATTTGTTTGGTTTGTAAATCATCCAACTGCATCCTTGATAGCTCTTTGACTGGTCATCACCACCGCTCTTTACCAGCATTCAATAACTATTTTCCAGCATTCTTGCGAGCGAGAGTCAAATTCCTTCTTACAGACATTCTATGTCCACAATATTCTAATGCATTCGCTATCCTCTTACATCAATTAATGCATCTATTGCACCTCTAATACACTCTATACAGACCTTTTTTATGATCTAATATTTTTAACAAAGGCCATGGTCTGGCCCCTGAACTTGGGACGTCCCAAAATCCAACTGATCAACTTCGCCAAAGAGACAGTCCCTTGTGGCACTCAATTAAACTTACATCACTTTTTCCATTTATACATGCTCCACACCATTCTTATTTTGTACACTACTGCTGCAGCAGGTTCACTTGCACAACAAACTTGACTAGTTCTCTACAGACCTCCCAAATTTTACTTTTGCCTTTCCTCATCCTTAAAAAAAAAAGAAAAAAGAAAAAAGAAAAAAAAGAACAGTCTTGATGAAGATGTCCGAAATTTGCAAACAAGTCCACCACCTCATCATTCCCAATTATGACCTCACCTCATGTACTCTCACTATAATCAGAACATTCTGGATATTGTAGCTTCTCATAAACATTTTCTTCCCTTATCTGATAAGGCATATAAATAAAATTGAGAAAAGCGATAGAAGTACATTCAGAACAAGATTCTTAACAATCAACACACCACCTAGTTCTTTCTACTTATCGACATGAATATTTTTCATGCAGTGTGTAATAAGCTCCTGGTTGGGAAGTTCTCATGGTGAGTTATAATAGTGAACTCTACTCACCTCGGGTCGAATAGGATGAACACCAGGATAAACCTTGGAGATATGGTTTATGATTTCCTTCCCGATATCCCAGCTCTTATTAGCATTAAGAACACCTCCAACCATAACAAGCGGGAAATGATTCTTTCCATCTGCAACCCAAAAGTAGCTATATCCACTCAATTTGATGATAAACCAAAACTGAGAAACACTTATGCAAGAACGTATAGGAATTAAAATCTTGATTCTAGAACCGTTAACAGTCTATATCATTATCGCATAATCATAGTTCGGTGCACTTCACCTTTACCACACAATCCAAGTCTTTGGACAACAGCTTTAACGCTATCAGCCAATTCCTGGACTGCATCATGCAATATTCTGTTGGCAACTTCATCACCAGCCTCGGCAGAAGAGACAACCACGGGGACAAGTGCAGCAATACGAGCCCAAGAGGGGTCTGCATAGGTCCACCTACGCCATGCAAGGGGAAAATATGTCTCAAGCAAATTCTTCCACTAAATGCACACAAAGCAGTTTTAAAATGTTGTTAATAGAAAGAGAAATGAGGCTCTGCAACGTGTTTCCCTTTAAAAAAAAGTGTTGTACTTTTGTTTCAGACAAATAGAAATAACATGTATCATGGAAGAGATAAAACAGAGACAGGACAGTGTTTAGCACTGATTGGTCTATATTCATCAATTCATCACAAAGATATCTTAAAGAGTCTTTGTCAGAAATCCAGAGCTGCAAGAAGTTAAAAAAAAGCAACTTGACTCTCTCTATATCATCGTGATCCTTACTTCAAATGAATCACATCAGTATTCCCTTTATATATTATTTCAAGATCAGAGGAATGTTATAACAAGATCACTCCATAACATAAAATGGCCTGTGTTTCATTGTAATATTATATAGAGTCCATAAACTCAAATATAACTTGTCCGACAAAGGTTGAAGATTGTCACGCACTTTCATTAGCAGAAAGGCTAAAAAAAAGGAATCCATTCACCAGGATCCAGTCAGCTCTATTAAACAACTGATGAGATGGAGATCCTTTTTTTATTTAAAAGTAAAGACGGATAAAAAGACCCTTAAGTTATTCCTGAGCAATAACAATTTCATCTGTTCTTTCTTGATCAAACAGCAGTTTATCGTCCATGAAGATTAAAAACCCCATATTGATAAACAGGCAGATCTCTCACCCAATGCTAAACTTCACAATGTTTTAAAGATTTTTACATATTGGAGGAAAAAAAGGCCATTAGCTGCAAAGACAATGAATTCAACTCAACTTGCCACATAATAATTAATAAGAAAATATCTATTTAAAACAGTTAAAATTTGCCACCATAATTCATATCCTTAACTATATTTTATATAGTTGTGAGACTCTTGTTTCAAGGGTTTTATATGGAAACCACCTTTACCTTTAACCAAGTTAATGGAAATCACCACTTGGAAATTTTTTATGGAAACCACCTTTACTTGCTTTTATGGTGGCATTGTCACACATTTTGGCGAATTATGCTGATATTTTTGGTGGAATTCCACAAATACCCTTAGCCATCTTCTCCTCTCTCCATCACTTCCCTCCCCTCCCCTCTCCCCCTCCCGTTCTCCACCTCTCTCCTACCCCTCCCTCCCTCCCTCTGTAGGCGTTGAAAATCGCTTATCAGTCCCCGAACATGACTCGTGACAGTGAATTGGTGATCGATGAGCAATCCGAC
>JBAKGM010000002.1:15838062-15853972 GCA_037177215.1 Asparagus racemosus | reverse complement strand
GGAAAACCCAAAACTTATATTTCTACTCCATGGAATTGTGTTTCCCAAAAATGGGAAACGAACCAAACAGCCCCTTAATTCCAAGAGCTTAGTCACACAAGGGTAACAACCTGACTTGGATATTTATTTTTACGACTCTATTTCCGTACAACCGCGTAGAGTGAATAACATCCATAACCAGTAAACAATTCTAATTTCAAATAATGAGGTAGGGCCCACCCGCAATGGACCACAACAATGAAGCCCAGCGCTTTTAAATTGTACAGTTGGTTCGCAGAACCAACCGAGATCTTGTACCCATACGGTCCTCATCTGAACCGTCCAATAAACTTCTGTATCATCCAGCGGTCCAGATTCAAGTCAAACTCCTTTCAAATGTAGTGGCAATACCGAGATTTCTGCGAGGATCTAGGGGCAACCAAGTCCAAGTCGCGTGCCTTAAGTATGGCCCGAACGGTCTTTTCTCAAAATTCTAGTTCTAAGTCCTCCAAGGGAGATCGAGATCGAGAGCGATCGAGATCGAGATCTTGAAAATTTTCTTTAATGGGGTTCGTTTCCTTCGCTGGGAGAGTTCTCTTCGCTTCGGTGTTCCTTCTCTCTGCTTATCAAGAGTGAGCTCTTCTCGATACTTTGATCTTCTGTTCTGTTTTAGTTCAGATCTGGGCTAGGGTTTTGGTTTTATGTGGAAATTTCTCGTCTTTAGCTCTGGATTCTGTGGAATTTCTTAGTTTCTAGTTGTTTGATGCTGTATGATGTAGCTTAGCATAGAGCGAGATGCTACTTTGCTCAGATCTAGGTTTTTTTTGTGTGTTTCTGTGATTGGAGTTGTTTACTTGGTTAACTGTTGTGAGTTTGTGCTTTAAGTTTGGTTATTTTGGTGAATTTTGAGTGTTTAGAAAGAGTGTGGGGGATTAGCCTCCTTTTCAATTGAAAGTCTTTGATTTGGTGTTTTTTAATGTTCAAGGTTAGAATGCAAGTTAGTTCTAGATTAGGATAATTATGTAAGAAGAAGTTAGTTTACAAAATTGCCCTCATTAAAGTTTGCATAGAAAAAGGAAACCGGCTTGATGAAACCATTCACGAGCTTATCTAAAGAATTTCAACTTACGTGGACATTTTGTTTCGCATAAAGTAGTGAGCGTGATTTATATCTATCTACATACTGCTTCCATAATAGTTGGATGTGATTATAAACTATTATTTTGAAAGTCTGTGTGATTATGTTACTTATGTTAATTGTGTAATGCTTTAGCGTGAGCAGAAATTTGTTGAGGAATTAATCTCATGGAAGGTAACTGATGTACCCAAAAGCCATATTTATGGGTTGCCGAAAGTGTTTATCTGCAAGCTCTATGCTTGATTAGACCATTGGACCAAGTAGTAGGCATAAATGGAAACATTTGTCACTTGAAAGAAAGAGTTAATGTATACTATTTAAATATTATTTAGTTTGTATAGTCAGGTTTATTGAGAACATGCTTTGAAGTTTGAACCTCCTTCTGATGCCACATCTGAAGACTACGGTATGTATGGGTTCTATGCCAATAATATGTATTGAGCAATCTTAAAGTTTTTTTGGGAAGAAATTGGTTTCTCAGTTCTGAACTAGGTTCATAGTATAATTTAGGTTCATAACTGTCCAGACAATAATAACATTTATTAGACCTATGTCTAGGGCCCATTTGGATTGAGGGGAATATTTGGAGAAGGGAAGTTAGGGGAAACCATTCACACCGTTTGGGAACCCTTTAGAAGGTGAAATGTTCCCCCTAGTTCCCTTAAGAGTATGCCTAGCAAAATAAAATTTTCTCACCCTAAATTGGGGTGGAACTTAGGGAAAGGGAATTCTCTTAACATCCCTTCCCTTTTTCCCCTGTTTTATCTTAACTTCCCCTACCCCGATGAAATCCAAACATGCCCTCCCTAAGTCTTCCATTCAGAATAAGTTTACTATTAGAACCAACTCAGTAGTGTTTGACGAGTCATCGTTGGAACTTTTCGGTATTATAGTCAATAATTGAACTGAGAATAAATGGCCTTCAATTGCAACCCACCAAAATTCTTGGCCAGAAGCATTCCTTTTATAATGTTGCTGCTGCTAGTACACATCCTTCCATCAGTGACATGATTTCAAATATGGGAAGGCAGTTTTAATATTCTAGGAATTTAATGTTTTGCCTTCTTGGATGAATCACTCATGTCATCATGCCAAGAATGTCGTACGCGAATTTAAAAAAAAAATTTTTTTTTTACCACAAATCTGTTTAGGTAGATAGGGCAAGTTTATGTACTGTCAACTGCGCCGGCTTTAGTTCGAGAAGTATGTTCTTACTTGTTATTGAATAGGAGTTAAGCTGACTCATAGATTTATTTGCAGTGTATCAAGAGGTTTGCTTGAAGGAAACCAGTTCTTTATAAATTGTCATTTTGTTAATTTGTATTTCTTTCAGTATATATTGTGCGGAAAATCACGGTACATAAATTACTGGGACATAGTATTTTTTCATGGTTTGCCACCTATCATGGAATTGTTTCAGAAAGTTTAATCTCAAGTCATTTTTAGTTCTTTATGCGAAATAATGTTGTGTACAAATTGCTGTTTTATTAGGTGATGTCTTGGTTTAATATTTACCTTGTTCCTAGGAGACGGATATGTCTACTGTTTTCCAAATAATTTCCAATTTATTAATGCTAGTCACCACCTATGCATAGGAACCACAAGTGGCATATATTTGACATAATTATGTTTCCATGATCAGGCTGTTCTTATGATAGAATGTTTGTGGCTAGACTTTCCTAAGTTTCCTTAATTCCTTTTGTAGGATATTTTTTAGTTGACAAATGTTTCTGTATTGTTTAATGGTTTTGTGTTATTTTGGATGAGAAAGTGTGATCTTTTATTTAATTTCATGATATGTTGATACGACATTATGGCAGTCCCAATTTGTTTTTTCTAGTTAGCAGATAAGAAAATGAGAGTCTGCAGACTTAAAGCATTAATATTCATTTTGATGTAGATTGAGGATTGTTTTCTTTTGCTAAATCCTCAGCATCTCAATTACAGTAACTTTCCTCTTATTATATTATTTTTGAAATGCATGTTCTCTGAGATTTGTTCACTTATGTTTATAGCAGTTTGTTGAAGCTGTTCAATAGAACCTAATTTGCATTAGGTTTTATGCCTAGACAAGCTTGATGCACATTTTGCCTTGGTGGTGCCTGTATTTCCTCTTCTAGGGTGGACTACATAATTACCTACTAATTTCAGCATCCTCCAGATAGAAGTTACATGTGGGATCTGCGTCAAATAGATGTCTGAGATGCACATCTTTTGCTTTTTTATTTTTTCTAGTCAATGCTTTTTTTAAGCATCGAGTTGCTTTTTTAAATATGTATAAATTCTCGTCTCTCATATTAGGCAATAAGGTTATCTATTTGTTTTTTTCTGTTGACATGGGATAGCCTCAGATGCAAGATCTTCCTGGAGTTTATTTGCGAATGTGTTCTAGAATTTCATTTATTTTCTCTGATCATAATATCGTAATAATGTGCTGATTATATGCCTATTTCTTAGGTTTACTGAATTTGGTACTGATGGTGGACCTGCAGCAAAAGCGTTGAAGCCCAAATTCACCCTCTTCGTAGAACATTTAGCTTCCCACGGTTTGGCAGTGCCGCCTCACATTGAGGTAAAGAATATATGTGATTTGTTTTATTTCTTATGTGTTATATAGTTTAAAATATTTCCATAATATATGATATTTAGATATCTTGTCTTCATTTGTTATTCAGATGAGACATGTTATTGCCACCACCATAGGACTGAAAGGACTTGGGGGCCTACTGTTCATTTTCAGCAGCTCGTTTGGAGCTTACCTTCTGGTATGGTTTTCTTGCTCGTTCCCAACTTGTACAATTTTCAATTTGTAGCCTGACGACCCTAAACTGTGTTATCAGTTATTTGATAAAAAAATAATGTTTTTTGTATTATATACCCCTGAAGTCATGCGTATTTTGAGAAATTACCTCTAAAATCTCAGTATTTGCAAAACATTCCCTGAAATCAGGAACTTGGGAGCCTCCCCCCCCCCCCCCCCAAAAAAAAAAAAAAAAACAACCCAACCACACACACACACACCAACCCCCACACCAAAAAAAAAAAAAAGAAAAAAATTCAACAAATCGTCAATCTTGTTGGATATGGGGGAGTATAATTATGACTATTTTGTTGATATTCGTTCATTGCAGTTAAAACTTTGGCCTATCAAATTTGATGATTTGTTGATTTGGGGTTTTTTTTTTTCCTCCCAATGTTGATAATTTGGTGTTGGTTTTGCAAATTCTAAGATTTGTGGTTTAGTTCTACAAATATGCATGATTTGAGGGGTATAATAAAATAAAATAAAAAGTTTTACTTTTGTTTTTCTTAATCTTTTTGTATTTCCCTTCTGCTAAATCACGAGTGTACCACAACATCTCGATCTGCATATGATGTGTATATTCTGTTTTACAACTGATAATGGACTAGATCAGCAGTTGTGATTAGGCTATACATTTTGGATGGGGTTTCGTAGGCGTGCTATCACAAGTGTAGGACTTCTTAAATCTCTTCCTGTATAACTTGTTTATATGATCTGTGTATGTCTTTTTTTTATCAGCTATTATATTTGGCATTTGTTACGCCTATCGCGTACGATTTTTACAACTATGACATGGAGAAGCCAGAATTTGTTCAACTTTTCATCAAATTCACCCAGGTTTGGTCCTTTCCTTTCCATGATTCATCTATTACATTCGCCCAAATAGAATATCAAATAGTTTTATTGTGCTCTTTTGCATAGAACTTGGCTCTCTTTGGTTCACTGCTCTTCTATCTGGGGATGAAGAACTCAATGCCAAGGCGACAACCCAAGAAGAAGGTTCACAAGTCAAAGACGAATTAAGTTGGAAGCTTTGTGTCTACTCCTCGATCCCAGTGGTCGTATGCTGCACTCTGATGCTACTGGACTCTTTTGATAATTTACCCTTGTTATTACACGTGTCATTCATTTTTATTGGGGGCAGCCCATTATGAAAGCTTGGAAGACTAGAAATATTGTTCTCTTGAGGTTTTACATGCAGAAGTTTGAGCATAGAAACTATATACATGTATTTGTAGGTCAGTTCTAGTATTCTGTTCTTGAAACAAGTTAGCCAGTTATTGTGTTTTTATATTACCCCTGAGTTTGTTCCCCCAATATTAGGGTTTTGCTTCCGTATCTTTGTGCTAGTTCATTGCTCTATTGCACTGTGGAGCTTCAAACAATTTTCATTTGCTCTTCGTGTTCAATAGAAAGATAATGTCTTTCCTTAGGCAAATTTTTGATTCACCTAGATGTTGTGGTTATTGAGAGTTGAGATCGTGTGATTCAAATATCATGATGTTGGAGAGGATTATCTGCATGGTAAAACTACGAAGAGTATCATTACACAATTTCAACGAGTGAGTTCCTATTTGTTTCTTATACGTGCTTTGTGTAGTTATGAGCACGAGGTCGTGGGTCTTATATAATTCAATACAAATTTCTGTTTTCTCGTATAATAGATCATCCTCATAATAAAGTATCCGGAGAATTTGGTTCATGGTAGTATGTGAGCTAAAGGAATATCCCCTTACGCCAGTTTACAAAATACGAGGTATCTCTTTGATCATTTAATGCCCATAACTGTTACTACTTAATGATTTAGAAAGTTTCCTATATAAAAGTCAAGAGCTATGAACTTATGCTCGTAACAGTTATGGTTGAAACATACGAATTTCATTTTCTACGTAACTGACGGATTCCAAGGTATCCTTGCTTGCCATCTGCAACGTTTTCTGTCTTTCAAAGCCAATATGCGAACTCTGGAAATTTTTGGTTGCTTCTCACATCCTGAGCATTATTAGTAGGGATGAACGAGATCCCATTATAGTTTGGCTACATTTTGTTGGTTGGGGACCTAAAATATCGAAGCCAACGCCAATGAGTATGAGAGAATTTTCTGACATTGAGTTCAGAGCAAGCAACTTAATGGTGTTGTTTGGCAATCCTTACATAACTGGCGGTGTTGTTTGACAATCCTTATATAACTAGCCCATGGTCAATTCTGGTCCAATTATATTCTAAATTGGTTTTATTGTAAACTAACTTCCCCTTGGTGCATAAAAGAACTAGTTTAGAGGTCATTTTTTGGTCTAGGAAAATCTGAGCAAATCTTGACCTTGTTTCCCCAAACACATTTCTCCTCAAAATGGAATTAGAGACAAACCTAGTCTAGTTTTGAGAAGTGTTGCCAATCAGCGGACAAGTTTCGGGCTCCGTAGAGTAGAAAGAAACTGCTGCTATCTGTCAATAACAAGTAACAAACTTTGATCCTAAATTTTATGAAGGGCTCGATATATATACTTTGTTTAATCAAAATGTTTCTAAACTTTTGAGTGATGTTTCTGGTCAAATACCAACTGCGGTTTGCGTTGCACATTTGTTCCCCAGCTAACAATAAGTAGGTGCAAAGCTATAGTTGATCTGAATGAAAGCAAAGAAGAGCGCGTAAGGAGTTAAAGAGTTGGCTTGAACTTTGACAGATCTCCTTGGATCATTTGTCTCCGCTAGATAAAAGCTAGAATAAATTTAAGTGGATAGGAGCGCTTGTCCACTAGCCTTTTTATCCGTTGATTTAAAATAGAATTAAGTTACACTTAACAATGAATTCAACAAACATAAGGGATAAAAGGTCATAAAATTAGCTCGTGGGAGTGCATAAGAAAAGTTGGGGAAATTTCTCATGTTTGCAAGCCAGAATTAGGTATCAAAGTGTAAATTTTAAAGACTTCACGGTATATAAGTGCCGTAAAAAATAAGTGAAGGCATATAAGTATAAAGTAGGGGAAACGATAAGATATTTAAATGCTGATTAGCCTTTTCAATTTGTTGTAGCGAATTTCATCTAAATTTCTTAGAAAACTTTCCATTAACACAAAACACAGAATTTTGATTTTGATAAAATTCTCAGCATTTTTTTCATACTGGAACTTCATCGTAGGTCTCCGACCAGACCTGAAAATAATATTAATATTAATATAGGAATATCCTCGTAAAGCAAAGGGATGCAATGCACCTTTTTCCTGTAGATAATTAGTAAAATTGTGCAATTTATGCCACAGTCCACTTGCTTCCTCTTATAATCTCTCTCTCTCTCTCTCTCTCTCTCTCTCTCTCAACAAACTTCTGAATTAACAGCAACGAACAAATCCATTGCATACTCATGATGACCAATCTCAAAGTGATGGTACAAACTTTGACTATAATGCATAGCAATGACAACCTAATTAAGCTTATAATTAATTAAGGTTACCCTTAGAAAATCTGCCTCCAAATCAAACAGCACATCAACCTCAGAACTCTTACTTAAAACCCAAATGCTGCATATAATAAAACCCAACAGTTTCAACAAAAGCAAATGGACGTTGTAATGTGCTCAACCACCACCCGGCAGCATCTCTCGTGTGGCCTTCCTTGTCTCCCGTGGAGCGCATTGACGACGTCAATCTCGAGTGTTATGATGTGAAAATGCAATTAATTACCACAATAAAAATTTATGTAAAAGCATTCACGACGATAGAAATTTATGCATCCAAACTATGAATTTGAAGTTCATTTCTTGCGCGCAACAAATTGTTGCAAACTATTTACTGTAATTACAAATGCAGTGTACGTACCAAACAGCTAGGCCAGATGAAGTGCAATAGCAATATAGCATCCTGCAAGATATGAAGTCCCATGTATTCTAGCACATATCCTGTGGAATATTCATACAAATGCTCGTGTTAGTAAATCATGACTAGTGTGAAGCATGGGAAGAACACCCGGTTATCAAAAGTATTCGCCATGTTAGAGGAAGTTGTCATTGTACACGTCATCGTAACCCTCACTGACTCTGATTACAACTTCGTAGTTTTGGAGCAGAGGAAAAGTCCTTTGGCGCGATATCATTGAAAAAAACAAAAGAATGATACAGTTGCGTGAGTCTAGGATTTTATCCGTAAAAATACTATCTGCTTATTTCACTTAGAAATGACTTTTAGATTAAATACATTAATTTTGTAACTAAAAGGTGACATCTAAGTGTTTCATTGTTACTACTATCTTGCGTATAGGAGGGGGGAAAAAAGTCTCTCATCATTATTATTATTATTATTTATCTTTTTGAGAAAAAAGTATGGAGTTTCAATTTGAAACTCCAGCCAACTAGCTCTATTATTATCAATTAAACATATGGTTGCATAGCAAAGTCTGTTTACACCTCCAACATCAAAAAAGTGTAAACATCAACACACTAAAAAAAACTACTACAACATAAATCTGTATACCCCACGACTAACAACCAAAATAAACAACAGCCCGTAATGGCATAGTGTCTCTCTCTTTATTTGTAATTACACAATTCTTTACATCCATAACTTTCATTAAAAACTACGTACCTCGTCAACTCTATTCGAGATTCTTTTTCATGATACAATATTTCCATATACTATAAGCAAATTGATATTAATTAAATTTGACATGTTCAATAGATTACTCGAACCTTAGAATATGATTCTACAAGAATCGAGGAAAAAACCAAAGAACCCTACATTTTGGGCAATCATCCCGACACGTGTGGTGAGTGAACCCACACGTGACTTCTCTGTCTGCTTGACCGGTCACTGAAGAATCCAATTATGGTTATTTAGTTAAACCTTCTATTAATATTATGAAAATGATCAGTTTCTCTATAATAAGTATACAAAACCTGGCTAGCGACTTCACTTGATAATGAGTGAGCACTTCGCTAGGGAAGGGAATTCTAGTTGTATTTCTATAAAGAGTAACCTTACTTAGTTTAATTAATATTATTGTTTTCTATAATAAAATGAAACTCTACCCCTCCCCTTGTTTGAAGGTGGTACAACTCTTAAGAGAGCGATGCCACTAAGTGTAATGTGGAGCTCAACATTAACTTAGATGTATAAATTCAGAGCATTGGTTAATTAGTGTCATGTAACCACAGGTTTTTTTACTCTTTTACCCTTGGGGGTCTATTTGTGAAAAATCAAAATTTTCTTTCTTTGAGGGTAAATTAAAGAGGAAAAGAATTTCACTCAGGGGGTCTATTTGCAATAATAAATTAAGTGAGATGGGAGGTAAGTTCAAAACAGCGATGCTACATGGGTCTATTTAATAAATTAGCACTGGATTTTCACACAATGAAGTTCTAATAAGGTAAGTGCGTGCGTAGAAAACAATAAAAGAAGCACAAACAACACTTAACGGCTAAATTACTAGATTGGGTTTTAAAATAGGCCCATTTATCACTTTGATATTTAAAATAACGCCTACGTCTTTTTTTTTATTTAAAGCTTGGCAAAAGAACAATTGGGTACTAAATCTCATCGGCGGTGAATTTTTTCGGCGAGAATAGTAGTTGTCTTTTAGGAAAATTTCTTCCACCCCTTGACCTCTTAAAGTTGTCGTATTTTACATCATTCTTCTCCTTCAACCTCTCAAACTCGAATTCTTCAACCCCTTTATTATTAGACTCTTCTTCACACTCTCCTTCTCTCTTAACAATAGAGCCTCCTCCTCCTTCAACCTTCACCATCTCCACCCACCTCAAAAAAAAAAAAGCCACCTTAAAAAACCCAAATGATCAATTTGTTGATTGGATTAGAGTTTGGGCTTGAATTGGAGAGGTTAAAGCAGAAGAGTCAGTCTCCATTAATAAGAAAGAAATTAAGAGGGGATGATGAATAAGGGTCCTATTGGCTAAAAAGATAAAATAAATTTGAGTTTGTGGAGGTTGAAGGAGGAAAAGGATGTAAAACATAATAACTTTACCTCTGTGGTTGGAAGAAAATTTTCGAACCAAAAAACTAAAGCTCTCACCGAAAAAGTTCACCACTAACGAAATTTGGTACCAATTGCGGCCCATTTGCCAAACATTAAACCAAAAAGATGCTGGAGTTATACTAAAGTGATAAATATGTCTATTATCAATCTAGTAATTTAGCCACACATAAACTCAAAGATTTAACATGGAAGTGTTATGAGTGGATAGTGGCGTACGACTTTCTTTAAACCCTAGGGATGAAGTACATACAATACTGAAAGATGAGTAGATAGTTTGATTTGTAAGCAACATTAAAACTTGTTATATCAGGACATAATGAAACTGTTCTCCCAGCTGGGAGCATGACATATGAGTAGAAATTATCAATTGATCTGAAAGTCACTTATGGGAAGAGGCTTTCGACAAAGAATTTATATGTGTTCCTTAAATTCTGATAATAATGTCTCATCTAATC
The DNA here is from genome assembly GCA_037177215.1 of Asparagus racemosus. Classification (NCBI taxonomy): domain Eukaryota; kingdom Viridiplantae; phylum Streptophyta; class Magnoliopsida; order Asparagales; family Asparagaceae; genus Asparagus; species Asparagus racemosus. Next base: position 15,843,609 of record JBAKGM010000002.1, on the reverse strand, counting down.
TATGCAAGATGGAACACTATCTGCTTTTGTTCATTATTTCCTATGATAAAATAGCCAACTCATCTATAAAATATTAGTGAACTCTAAATTTATCCCATAAAGCAATTTGCTTTTCCCCCCCTTAAACTATGTGTATGTGCCCAGTGTGATTATTTTTGTGAGCTTACAGTCAAATATTTATAGATTAATGACGCGATAATATTTTTTACACTTCTTCATGGGTTTTTATCAGTTTATCTCCTTTCCTCCCAAACCAAAAAAATTTCTCATCTACTTTCCTCCAAAATTTTACACCCTTTATCCCTTTTTCAAATTAAAAAATTATCTTTTTTGAATTGTAGAAAATATAAGAAATATAAAAAGAATTTGTTAGACATCAATCTGTTAAATATTTGATTGTTGGCTAAAAACTGATCACATTGGGCGTATACTAATAATTTAAGGGAGAAAATAGGCAAATTGATAGTTTAGGAGAAAAGCCAAGAGCTCACCGATATGTTAAGGATGATTTGACCATTTCGTCATGTTTCCGAATTAATTTCTAGTGAGAAGAAAATTAGGAGTACACTTTTGCAGGTATGTGTGAGTCAAAGTACACATGCATGCATGTATGTATAGTGTCATTTGTAACCTACTAATTAAACAAGTCTCCCTGTTCAAAATCCCACGCTCAGTTGAATGGTTACTTTCACGTACATAAGTGGCGATCGATCTAATTGTAAGTAAGAAGCTTATTCAGACTCGATCATCCGTCCAGCCTACTAGATGTTTATATACCAATAAATTTCAATCTTACCTGACGCATGGTTTCGTAGGAGGGAAGGTAAGGGAAGGGGAGGGGCAAAAATTGAATTTGCTTTTGGTAAGGATTTTGTTGAGAGGGAGAGGGTTAGAGAAGTAGAATGAGGGGAGGGAGGGGACGCTACAAAAGGGAGTAAAAAGTTGGAGAGGAATCCCTCCAAATTAAGAGGGCAAAAGAGGAGAGAGAAAATATACTACAAAACCATGCATCTCTCCTCTCCTCCTCTCCAATAAAAATATAAAAGCTTACAAGAGTATCCATCCCTCCACCTTATTGCATCTCCCGTCACCTCACCTTTCTTCTTCAAACCCCTCACCAAACCTAAACCTACACGTCTAGTGCATATTTTGGCCGTAGGGTAGCTAGTAACATAATTATATATATTGTTTCACCGCCAAAGCAATCATGCATGATTCTTTTCACCGAGGGTATATGTAAAGTGCATAATCTAATCATAGTAAGTAACCTGAATGCAGATAAAAGTTTACAGGTTCCTAGGAAGTGGAACTTATTTAAAGGACACGTTCGAAGAAAGAGTTTCATTAGTGGAGCTTGTGGGGCCTAACCATACTTTAAAGGTACACATCACCATTCCAAAGTGTCATTAATTTATTATGTTTCTTTCGATCACATGAGATGGATGACTCTTCCAGAACAAAACGGGAAGGTAATCCTATAAATTTACAAGCTACTCATTTGAGCACAAAACAAGTGCAATTTTGTTTGTTCACATTAGGTTAGGGAATTAATTTATTTGTTTACGCTTAATTATAGATATACCTCCCGTGTTATTGAGCAATAATAACTTTATCGTGTCACGTCTTTGGCATTAGCACAAGGAAGAAAGTATCAAATAGTCTCGAGGTTCATAATATTAAATGTGTGCTAAAAGAATGTTAACTATTGGATCATTGGACTTCAAGATTCATGGACAAATTAAATAATTTACATCTTTTTAGTCTACATTTAATGTCATGGACTAAGTCCACCGGATATTTAATTTCTCTAGCATAGGCTTTCTAATTGACTAGTAATGACCGTGAATGATTTCTTAGTTAGAGTTATCATGTGCAGTACACGTGATACTAATTTAGTAGAATTAATTTGTTAACAATCTCTGTGTACTTACGCTTAAAACGTTATTAATATGACCTTTTTTTTAAAAGAAATGAGGGAGAGGTTGATTTCTTTTTTTCCTTCTTTTTTCGTCAACTTCACAGTTATTCTCTTCAATTCACATTCAGTAAATCAAGCCAACACTGAAAATTACGGTTCATACAAATAGGAAATGAATTAGTAAGTAGGCTACTTAGTCTAACCTATACCATAGCCAAGAAAACTAATGTATTCGTGTTGGCCATTGAGGAGACAAACCTGTATTAATTATTCATCACAACACCATCCTTAATATCTTATATAACCAAATCAAAGGCACAAACCCTCAAATTAAGCTTCACCTACAACTAAAAAAAGATCACAAACCCTAAAATCAAGATGTCAGGGTTTGGCTCTCCCTGTGGTGCTTGCAAGTTTTTAAGGAGGAAGTGCGTTCAGGGTTGTATTTTTGCTCCTTACTTCAGTCATGAGCAAGGGGCTGCACATTTTGCAGCCATACACAAAGTCTTCGGTGCAAGCAATGCATCCAAGCTTCTGTCTCATCTGCCTGCTCCCGATCGATCTGAGGCTGCCCTCAGCATTTCTTATGAAGCTCAGGCTCGCCTTCAAGATCCTATATATGGCTGTGTTTCTCATATCTTCGCCCTTCAACAACAAGTTAGTGTCTATCGATATTTTTGAATTATGAGTGAGATCTTGTCAATTATTTTCTTACTATAGAGTGGCAAAACTTATAAAAATCTTTCCATTTTCCGATTCAATTTGATCCATTTGTCAACTTATCGCCAGCCTCTTTTGATATATATGAATCCATATCTGACTCAAAAGGGAAGAACTTGCATCGGTATCTTAGTTTCAATTCAAATATGAATTTGATTCACACCATAGTCAGAAATATTTATCATTAAAAAAATTCAAGAGTTTTTGTCTATAGATATGTGGAGGAGGGCAGATGCATCGAACCTTGCTTCAGCCTCAGATCTAATAATAGTGTTCGAGTACCTAACTATTTTCTGCAATTAAAGTGGTGATGAAACGCATAACTTGTATAAATCTTTCCACTTTCCAATTCAATTTGATTATTATTTTTTGGGTAGAGCTATTTACTCGATTGAGGGCATTTTGTCAACACCTCTGAGAGAAACAAATGGTCAATTTGGAAACAACTTATTGTCAGCCAGTTTCATATATGAATATATCGGATTCAGAAAGGAAGAACTAATCTCAATATCTCAGTTTTAATGCTGACACGAGTATGATTCATACTACGTGTTCTTAGAAACGTTTACCATCCAAATTGAAGAGGAGGAAATTAATGGAGTCTTTATTTAAATAGATACCTTAAATGAACCGATATAGTGATTTATCTCTTGGAAATTAATCCAATTGCTTTTCTCCCCCCTCTCTATCTTTTCTTTTGATGTTGCAGGTTGTCATGCTTCAAGCACAACTATCATCTCTCAAGGCCCAGACTGCAAAAAATTCGGCAAATAGCTCTACTTCTGCTCTTATAAACGCCTCGATGAATCTTGAATCTACTTCATGCTATAATGAAAATAATATTCGGCCAAATATTATTAATAATGGTTGTTATGGTGATCTCGAGGAGGGGTCTTCCTGTTCTATGGCTTCTCATGATGGGCAAGTTACAGACATGGAGGACTTGAGATCTGTGGCTTATGCTTGGTTGAAGAAGATGTAGTAAGGGTTCATTATGTATGTAAATATATTAATATATTTGCCAATTTTGAGAACTTAAACAGCTGATTATTAATCATAGGTGAATAAATAGCGCTGTGTGTGGCTACGTACTAGTATTGTTTTTAATGGGTAAGAAGTTGTTCGTGCTTCATTATCTGCTCTTTGGAAGTAGTAAACAATTAGATTGATATTGTTTTGGTTTTGGAAGTAGTAAACAATTCGATTAATAGTTATAGTGCTAATGATGAAGGCTAGCTTGGCCTTGGGATTGTCTATGCCTCGGTGTTGTTGATAATTTGAATGTTAATCATATATATGTGGGAGATCATGATGGAAAATAAGTATAAAGGAGCTGCAAGATAAGACATAAATGAGTGGAACGATGATAGTCCATAAGAGTAGTTTTGCCCCCTCTGAAGCAATGTTTCAATGCAACAAGGTGTTTGGGGTGTTCTACCATCCAAGGTTCAACAGCTCTGTACACTAGTAACATTACCAGCGTGCAATAAACACACGCATAACTAGTTTGGTTATGTCCATGTTCTAAACTACATGGTATGTATTCAATTAATTTGCATGATCCGCTTCTTTTATTTCATATACATACAAGTGTTATGCTTGTGTTCGCATGGGTGAATCTGATTGTCTCTCTCTGTCTCTCTCTCTCTCTCTCTCTCTCTCTCTCTCTCTCTCTGTTATACTAAAGTTAAGGTGAGGTCTAGGGAATATCACTGTTTGGGAGGATACTTTACAACTATCATGCTTTGGGGATAGATTTAAAAATACCTAATATTTTGGGGGTATATAATGAAGAAACCCAACATTAAAATATGAGCAAATTTCACTAAACTCCTAACAAGTTTAGGTGTTTGGAACTTAATGTCTAATATCTTTGAAACTCTCATAGAACTCCAATAACTTTCGGGTAGGAAATCGCTTAATAATGGATGTTTAAAATTTTCAGAGGCTTGTTTATAAATTTTGAAATTATTAGGAAGTTGTTAACGCTTTGATTATTAGAATTAATAATGATATAGTAAGGGTTCATTACTAATTTTTAGTTCTTTCTAATAATTTCAAAATTTACAATAATTTGATTAGAATTAATAAAGATTTTATTATTTGAATTTTCTATTTTTTTATGAATAGAATTTTCTAATTTTGGATATGAATATCTTTAATTTGATGAGAATCCTTAAGAAGATAGAATTAGTTGTACACATGTCATGTTATGATAGGATAGGGGGACACATGACATTTTTTTTGGTTAAGATTTGATATGTGGCACTTTTTTGTACACATTATGATTTTTGGTGCCTTTATGGATAATTCACAAATTTTAGTTTTCATAATTGTTAGGGTTGTTTGTAATTTTATGGAGGTTAAGAGCCAAAAATTAAAAAGGTTAAGGGGTTTTTTGAAAATTCTCAAACTTACTAGAGATTTAGTGAGAGTTGCAAATGTTTTGGGAGTTTAGTGCTAGCTATATGCCAAAGTTATGGGTGATTCATTGAAATTTACCCTTTTGAAAAATGAGGAGGGTCACATAGCAATTTTTTTAGTTTCTTTAATTATGGAAAGTTATAATTTGATTAGAATTAACAAAGATTTGATTAGGATTTTTTTATTTTTTATGAATTGAAGTTTCTAATTATGTATATGACTAGTTTTAATTTGATGAAAATTCCTAAGAAGCTAGAATTGATTGTACAAATGTCATGTTCTAATTGGATAAAGGGACACATGATATGTTTTTATTGAAATTTGACATGTGACACTTTTTTGTACACATTGTACTCTTTGGTACATTCAGAGATAGTTCAACAATTTCTCTTTATATTCTGTAAAAGAGGATTTTGAATTATATACAACAAAATATTAGATATATTATTTCTAATTATTGAGCATCAAGTGGTTGTCACATGGGG
>JBAKGM010000002.1:15810195-15823258 GCA_037177215.1 Asparagus racemosus | reverse complement strand
TACTTAAATATTTGAAAAACACCCATCGTATTATCCCATGCGGTCAAAACTAAACTTTTTGTTGTTAAATCTTATTCATAGTTTGATTTAACTTGATTCTTAATTGTTATAGATAATAGAAAGAAATATATAAATGTTATTGGTATTTTTGTTCAATATTTGATCATGTGTGTGTATTATATATACCGTGTCCCCGTATTCTACATTTTACTAATTTGCCCTGTCCCATGTCCGTATTCGTGTCCGTGTCCGGGCTACCTAGCAGAACAGCCATGGAAGGATATGTAAGTTACTTTTGAAATAAATGACATTCCTCCTTACATTATACTAATCAGATATGTTGTTCCGAATTAAAATAGATTGAGGCAAGAAAGTATGCAGAGAGGTAAATCCCATTGTTAAAACTTAAAAGAACGTAAACTTCGATATGAGCCTTTTTAGCTACAAATTCACGCTGAACAGCTTAGATATCTCCTCTTTTGGGAACATCAAAGTGCATTTTGCTCTAATTGCTTCTCTAGGAAGCCTTACATTATCAAAAGAAAGTTAGGACTCTTAAGCGAAGTCTTTTCTTTTTCCAGAAATAAATAGACTACAGCAGGAGCGCCACCTGACCTAAGGCTATAGAATGAAAATATTAGCATTTTGGGGCTGGAATCCTGTACCACCTACTGATCCTATACTACTGTGTTTTACACAAGAAGCCAACTCCTAAGCATTAATAGAGGCTCAGCTCGACATGATAATGGCTTGCTCAAGGTTATGGTAGAATACCAAACAAAACTAATTCTATTTTTTACTAAAAATGTTAAAAGCATGTGCCTTACACTTCCTGCTATATTACTGTGCTTTTGCCTCAGAAAGCTTGAGCACTATTTTTTAGACTTCCTCTTAGCACTTAGTCGAGACAAAGTCCAAAAACGAAACATACATGTATGTATAACTAAATCTTACACTTATATTAACAACTAGGAGTTCGATTGACCAAAATCAAGCAATTCAATTTTAAGGAATTGCCTTACTGACAGTTAAAATCGAGGTTTTTTGGATCCCCGCATGGTTTTTTCAATATTAATGTAGGCTTTACTGGTATGATTATCAATACACCCTAGTAATTCAAATGTGAGACCAGAGTTCTACTATTGACTAGTGAGTGCTTTGATAAAACAAATGAATATATGAATGATCCAAATATAATAAAAATAATTAGTAAATAATTGACATATTTCTGAATGACTGATGAAGATCATCTTATAGTTTAAAAAAAATCTTTTATAATTGAATACCATTAATGGATAATTACTTTCCAATAGTAATCATAGTTAAACTACTAGCCTGACTTAAATGTTACAGTACAACCGGATTTTCCACATTCTATTCGTTTTTCTTTTCATCTTTGTGTCAAAACCTTAAAACGTAATAGACCTTGTGCAGGATATACACCATCAATAAGACTTTTCAAGAACACATGGATTGTCTTGTTTAAAGTGTTAGCATGTCGGTCAGTACATCACTTTTTTGTATCAACAAATAGGTAGATGGATGAACTCTTTTAACACCCATTCCGGTTCAGTTCCTATGCAATCCAAGCTAAAAGGAATTGGACTAGGAATAACAATTGGATGAACAATAAAAAATGTCAAAGCAAAACAAATCAGGTGCAAACTCCAAAGATTCATGAAATCAACAAAGATGAATGGTATCATGTCAAACTGTTTTAACACTAACAACCAAAACAATTTAAAAATGAAAATGATTGGTACAGTATTCTAAGTCGATTTGGTTAAAAGAATTACCATCGCTCTCGTAGATCATTATCTGATCCTCCTGAATCTTGATCATTAGCTTCAAGCATTTGCCGTAACATTGCAGTAGTTACGTTCCTTTTAAGCCCATCTTTTATGTCCCATAGCGCATTAGTTTGTTCTTTCAGCTTATTTTCTAGATCAACAGCCTTGCCACTACTTGAAGAACCGCCAGCTAATGCATCTTCATTTGACTTTGAAATTTTAGTTTTCTGTTCATCATTCCCATCTTTTTTACGTTTAGTGCCTTTAGTCTGCCCGGAAGCTGCAGCTTTTTTTTCCTTTCTTGTATCCTCTAAAGTTCCACGAAGAAAAATATGAGAAAGCTATACAGATGCTTCCCACAGCAAAAAAATATAAGCTTACTACCTCTTTTAGTTGTAGAAGAATCCTTATTAACAAGAGAAGAAACAGCTGCTTTTTCTTCAGACGGAAGATTGTCCCAACCTGAAACTTTCTCTACATTAACTGATGGAGACATCTGTATGAAACAGTAGATATGGTGCCAGGCTACACCCCTAGCACCCTGACCTTCTGGCTTGGTTGAGACACGAACCTAACATAAAATTAGAAATTCAGAGATCCTATTATTAGCATAGTTTTTTTTTCAAAATAATATGTAAGGAAAAAGTCAAGTCTGTTAGTCCCCTAAAAAGCAGAAAAGAGAAGGTGATAAAACCAAAACAGCATAGAAGAACCCACTCAAGAATCATCACAGATATTTAAGGAAATCAATACGCCAAAAAGTTGGATTCTCTAATATTATGTTCAACGAGTTATTAAACAAGGTCAAGTCCATGAACATATAAAGTGTTGAACTTTGCAAAAACAGCATAGACAAGAACCCACTCAAGAATCACCACAGATATTTAAGGAGATCAATAAGCCAAAAAGTTGAATTCTCTAATACCATGTTCAACGAGTTATTAAACAAGGTACATGCACAAAAACAAACTTGCTAATATTTAAGGGGAGTAACAAATTAACTGGGAATTATGAAACCACAGGATTATGGAAAGAGAACCCCAGGTACATCAAGAACTTTAGGCCACTAAGGAGGAATATCAGAATAAAAGAAAATACCAATTAAGCAGCTTCTTGCAACAAATATGGTAGTGTCTTTTATAATGTAAAGAACATGACAGAGGGGGGAAAAACAATTGGTAGTATGTGTGTTTTTGGGTGATCATTTTTCAGGTAGGTGGGTGCCTAATTGGGGTTTTCTTTTTGTTTCTTTTCGTGTTGTGTTGGGAGTGCTGTTGATGTTTTCTTTTTCTTTTTCTTTTTCTTTATTATCTTTTCTTTTATTCTTTTCAGTGTGGGTGCCCGTATGGGTCGTGCAGCAACTAGTTGTGGTGGAGAATAGCAGGTTAGGTTCGTCTGCAGATGCAACTAAAAGGGGGTGAATTTCAGAGTTTGGATTCAAAATGACTACCACACATCAACAATTTTGTTTCTCCAGTTGCCATGATGAACTTAACAGTAATCCCTACAGCAAATGTGTCATAAGAAATTTCCAATTACATTGGATACCACCGACAGTTTGAATCCACTGTCAGTAGCTAGTAGACCTCGTAGATATTAATGTTAAAACCCTTTTTTTTTAAAGTTTCCATCCATCAGATATGTACCGTATTTTATGGAAATTTTCATATCTTTCTGTATGCTCACCACTTTCAAGATTAGTTGCGACTATGGCTGGCTGGGACTTGCATGAGGGTGCTGATATGGGGCCATATGATAGACGAACTAACTTGGTGCGGGTGAAAGTGTGGATCTGTTACTTGAATTCCATGTTCAGATAAAACATCTAAAAAGTTTTCTAGGCCTTTAATCATCATCTTTGCTCAGAGTTTTGAGATAATGTGGTGTAGGTGAAAGCTGATATAGATAGGCTGGTATTCAAGTATGCTAGGGGCTGTACATGTAGATTGACATGTGTATAAGCATCCAAACGGATGGACAGTTACAGTCAGATTGGCAACCTCTCAAAACTGGGCAGATTGATCCTGGCCCAGTTACAGTCAGATTGGCAACCTCTCAAAACTGGGCAGATTGATCCTGGCCCACTTTAGAGATAACATGTTCTGTTTTGATCCATGTTTTGATCTACAGAAGGGGTAGATCCAAACAAAACTGATTCTAGGGGTGTTTTCTTGGCCTAGGAAAAACTGAGTCAACACTAGCCAAGATTTTCCAAGACAAGGTTCTTTCCCAAATGGGACCAAGATCAATCCCGATTTCATTTTGGAAGGATGCCAAACAGGCCCTCAGTGTGTGTGTTTTGTTTTAAATATCTAAAACCAATGTTGCACGGAAACGGGTACCAGTACTGGTACGGGTAATGACAAATTTGTAAAAGGTAGGGTACAGGGACAAAACTATATAAATATTTATATATACATATACATTATATGTTAAAATTTATAAGTTACATGAGATCAATATTGTTTTTCATTCATGTGTTATAAGAATTAAAATTCCTATAACATTTTTATCTTTCTTTTATTATATGGATTATAAATTGGAAAACCACTTGTATTTTAACTAGACACCCAAATGACCCTTTCGAATCATATTTCGAAACCCAACATATGTCCAACGAGTTTCAAGAAGTGGATGTGTAGGATATATGTCCAAGAATTGTATGACAAGTGTTATAAGTTTATTTTAAATATGTACTGTATAATTGAGTACATGCTGAATAAATGTATGCATATATGCAAGCAATGTCCAAGTAGTTTGGGTACAGGTACGGCTTTAGATAGACATACCCAGGTAACATAGACTAGAACATATTGCTTTAGTACATGTCAATTATCAGTATTATTATGACTGGTAAGTAGAGTGTCTATGAAGTTTCATTATAGGACCATAAAAACATAAGTTAGACCCGTACGAAATTTGGAGATTGATAGGGTCAAGCTAGTCCAAGGAACAATTGAATTCCAAAAATAACACATAAATTGATAAAGGTGTCTCGAAGTAAAATTGAACTATTTGATAAGATGCTAACCGTTCCTTTGATGATCTTCTCGTTGCAGCGCTTACAAGTAGCACGAGAAGCTTGAGAAACTTCTATGGCACATTCACTGTCAGCAGTAGCAGTAGAAGTAGTTTGCATAGAACCGTCTTCAACATACTTCCGTATTTTTTGTTGATCTTCCCAACGTAACAAGTCTATGCCTTCAACATCATCAAAGCTGGTGAAGATTGTCACAAGAAATAATCATATATATAGCTCAATGTGCTTTAGAGACTTGAACTGATAAAACATCATCTCAAATATTGACTGTAAAGTTAATCCACGGTCTCATGCAGAGAAGATGAGTAAGACGTACGATCTAATCTGCTTTGCCTTCTTGAGGACACAACTAGCATGATTCCACATCTGATCAACAATGAAGAAATTAGCATAAAAAATAATGAAAGACGCTGAACAAAAATAAACCCCTACTAACTAGAGAAAGAGAGCCCATTTTGAAATGATAACAGTTTGCTACTTTCAGGGGAGTAAATGAATTATATTTCTATTGTAGACACCAGACGAATCAACGGTTTATCAAAAAAATTTTAAGAATCAATATATATTTCTAAATCTGTTCATGAAAAAGGACCAAGATACTTTGATTTCAGTTTCAACAACCATAATCATATGACTCACGCATATGACTGCATATTGACATTAGTCAATGCATCGTCAATATTGCCGTATTACTATGCAAATATATTATTATACATATTACTATAAAAAAGAATAAAAAGTGAAAAAAAATTATATTTATATAATAGTTATGATAATGGACTGTCTAAATTGAAATTTCATGAAAAATATAGGATCAATAATTATGTACTAACAACAGATTTATTTCGATTTCTTTTGTGGAACTTCCCCAAGTTTGAACCTTCCTCTAAAGGCAATTCATCTTGAGTCATGAAAATTCACAGAAATATTTACTGGACTAAACTAAAACATGTAGATTGCATTATGCACGTGTAAATCATCCAATATCGTTGAGATACAAGAAATTCAGCAACAGATAAAATTTGAGTTAATTACTATTCTGTAGGTTCTCCAATTTGAATGGGTACATTACATAGTCATAAAAATAGAACAACAACTCGATTCCTACAGCAAGATTGCTTCTTTAAGCCACAAAAATGTTCCACAAATTCCATAAAAATCATCAGAAAATATTTCGACTTAATCTTCAAGATCCTGCACCGAATCAGTAGGCCACACCCAAATCAAGAAACCACCATTTCTTGAAAAATTACCTGAAAAGGAATGCATTAAAAATCTAACATTCGAAAACTAGGGTTAGGGTTTTTTTTTGTGATCACCGGCATGAAACCGTCGAATTGCTGGGCGGTGACCATCTTGCCGAGGCGCAGCTGGTCCTTGCCGATCACAGACTTGCAGGTTTTGCATGAAGACCGCCCTGATTTCGCGTACTCGGCCCTCCAGGGTTTCGGCGGCGTCGCCATTGACGATGATGATGATGATGGAAGCTCGAATTCGAAAGAACTCTCACTGGAGAGATGGGGGTATTTGGTTCTTGAGGAGTGCTTGTCACTGCGCTGTCTCGTGTCAAGAAAGCTGGCGCATTTTAGCAGGGAAGGGACACGTGTGAATATGGAAAAGTGACTTTTATGGACCCCTGCATTTACGACTGCAATGTGACCGACGTTGTGGCCCACTGATGAGTGCAATAAGAAAGAGCCACGTCACTGGAGGAGAGACTTTTTTTTGCTGGGTTTGTTCTTGTGTGGTTCACAAAGTATACTTTTTTATATTTACTTGTAAAAAAGGAACGACAAAAGCTTTTTTTATTTGTGAGGAGGAGAACATATTCGACTTTCCAGTTCTTTCGAAGAGTAATGTATTTTATTTAACAAAGTACTAAAGATACTTTTTTTTTAATTAAAGAAACTCGCTTAATTTTGGATAATTATTAGATAAACTTCAATAATTTATCAGAAAATCTTATTTAATTTTAAGATGTTTATCAGGAAGCCTTCTTAACCAACACTAATTGCAACGTTCACGTGGGTGGATAAATTATGATGGGTGATATTTTTCCAATGAAAATTGGGGTTCATGTTTTAAGAGGGACTTTCTAAGAAAAATCTTAAAGCTAGAGGGGGTTTTCTGGCAAATGCTAAGGGGGTTTTTTAAAATTTTGAAAGTTATGGGTAATTATCTAATAATCATCCGAATGAAGGAGGATTTCCGTTATTTAGCCTTTAATCTATACATAGAAAATTTTCAAGGGTCTTTGTTTTTATACTGGGCCTGTTTGGTTCAAAAATAAGTAAAATATATTTTAAAAAACCCAATTTCTAGGAAACTTTATTGTTACCACATAGGATTTAGGTGTTTCCACCTTTTCTTTTTTCATGTGTTTGTTTCACTCATGGGTTTTAGGGAAATGGGGCAATAAACTCTTGCCACATCATTGTTTGGGGAAACCTCATTTCTAAGCTATACCTAGGAAATGGGGTGGAAATGTATTAAAAGCCATTAAAAATGGCCCACTAACAGACCAAGTGCTTTGCTTTATTTTCTTTTTCAGTTTTGAACCAAATCTATTTCAAACTCAAATGTTTTCTTTTTTTTTTTGAACCAAACTACAGAAAGATAGAAAAGATATTTTTCCACCCCATGTTTTCCATGCAAAACAAACACACACGAAACTCTTTCATGAAACTCACAAAAATGCACAAAAATAGTTTTAACATAGTTTCCCATTTCCCATTTTTTCAAGAAACCAACCAAACAGGCCCTAACTTGCATGTTACATACTTACAAAAAAATACTTGCATGTTACATTTAAACTTTATTCTTTTCTCAGCTAACTACTCATAGGTCCGTGTGGTTCTCCCTAAACTATTTTAGTTTTTATTCAAGGATTGGAATGAATATTGACTTGCTTTGAGGCCTAAAATTAACCAAACAAAACCATTTAAAGGGAAAAAAAATTGTGTCAAGTGTCCAAACTTAAAATGTGCTGCAACCCCTGCACCTTTTTCTCAAGTTCGCTATCCTCAAATTTTAAACTTTCATGTGATAAACTCCTCCTCAATCTATTTTTTTCCTCTCATTTCTAAGATAACATCCATCTTCTTCGTCCTCTCTGTCTTCTACTCATGCGCACACACACACCCCCCCCCCACTCTTCCTCCATCCTCCTCATCTCTTTTTTATTCCGACCTCCTCTCTCCTCTGCTTATCCTCCTCCCTTTTCCTATATTCTTTAACTAATTTCATTCCCCATCCTTCTCTTTCCTTCATTTCAACTCCCTCCTTGTCGGTCCTTCCTCTTTCCACTCACCCTCCTCTCTTCTCCATTTCATCTCCACTTTCATCTTCTCCCCTTTCGTCACTACTCTTCCATTTCACTTCCATTCACCTTTCACCTCCTCCTTCTTTATATCTATCTCCTCCTCCTATCACAATTGCCATTGTACCTCTCAAAGGCATCTCTTTTGGGCTAAAATAGTTATTTTTAAAAGTTACGTCGAAGTTAACGTGTAACTTTTAAAGTTAACATCTATGCTTCACAGTTACTTGTTGACGATAAGTGTTAAGGTTATAGAATAGATGTTAGTTTTACACTTAACACCTAAGTTATATAGTTTATATTTATCTGTTAAATTTAACAACTAACTCATATAGTTAACATCAATCAGTTAAACATAATACCTTGTTTTTATAGTTAATATCTATCTATTAAACTTAACACCTAATTCATATAGTTAACATCTATATGTTAAACTTAACACATAAATCATATATATGTCTAATTTTAATATTTACATACAACATCAATTACATGATAAGATCTTTGTGACATTTCCCTCTTTTTATCACAAAATTATATGTCCCCCTTCGCTCTCTTCATCTTCATGATACCAATTTTGTACTACATAGTAATTAATCTCTAAAGAGATAGATTTAATTGTTGATTTGTTAAAGCCATTGGAGATGAAGAAGGTCTTGAGACATAAGCAGATCTAGGAATGAGGCGGATGCGGGTTATTGATTGTAGAGAGAGAATAAGGAGAAGGAAGAGGAGAAAGATCAAGTCACGATGGGTGGTTAGAGGGAGATGGACAAGAAAAGAAAGAGGAGCAAGAGGAAAAGGAAAGAGAGAGAAGAAGGATGAGCAAGAAAAAGCCATAACGAATGGCTATAGATAGATGGAGGAGGAGGAGGAGGAGGAGTAAAGGGAAAAGGGGAGAAGGAGGAGCAAGAGGAAACCATTTATAAGTGGTTGTAGAGATAAAGAAAGAGAAGAGAAAATAGGAGGAGCAAAAGCGATGGGGAAGAGGGAGATGGAGGAGGAGCAAGAGATAGTCATGGTGGGTACATGAAGAGAGAGAGAGGCAGAGAAAGGAAGATGAGAAGCAAAACGAAAGGGGAAGAGGGAGGAGGAGGAGGAGGAAGAGGGTAAGGGAAGAGGGAAGCGGGAGGTGAGCAAGAATAGTGAGTGGACGGCGGTGGGGGGGGCGTGGTGAGAGAGAGAGAGAGAGAGAGAGAGAGAGAGAGAGAGAGAGAGGGGAAGCAAGAGGAAAGAGGAAGAGGGAGATGGGCAATTTGGGTATTTTATCTTTTGTCTCTCATCACATAAAAGTTTATAGTTTGGGGCTAAAGCACATGAGAAAAAGTTACAGTGGCTGAAGCACATGAGACTTCTAATTTTGGGGCCTAGACATAATTTTTCACCAATTAAATCTCGGTGTAGTTATTTGCCAGATTAAGATTAACCTCGAATTGGTTTTTGACCTACGAATGGTTTCAGAAGGTGTTGGGGAACTTTTGTTTGTCAAAGTGACTTCTAAGCTAGCTTTTCTATATCGGCATGTTTGGTGAATGATCAAATAAGCTGCTTTTTAAGTATCATTTAATAAAGTTGGGTTTACCCACCTTTTGAAAGCTTAGCATATAATATCATCTAAATAAGTTGGATTTGATCAACAAAATGATTTTTCTATCATTACAAGTTTTATAAAATTTTTGTCATAAGGCCAAAAACCACCAAAATACATAGCTTATAAACTTAAAAATAATAGCCTATAAGCTTAAAACATAAGCCCTCCCAAACACTCTCTAAATCACGTTGCTAACCCAAGTCGTTATTTTTTCTATTACTTAACTTCTTTCAACATCCATTTATAACATAAAGTCAAAAGTTAACTGGGAAGTGCAGTTTGTCTAAGGATTTGCTACACTTCACCATTAAAAATTAGTTAGCAAATAATGCACTTCAAGGATTACAATTGGATGGTATTTAATTGACGATTATAATTTATCTTAAAAAGAACGATTTTACTAACAAATGCTAATGGGCACTCTTTAGGAGCTGAGAGAATAGAAATAAATAAATAGAAAGTGAGTCTATCCTTAACACTAATTTCTCTTCTTGCCTCTCCTCTCTCTATCTCTCTCATCCTCTAATGAGTGCTCCATGGACACATGTTAGAAAAACCCTTAAAAGAAAATATTAATGCATGTAAATCAAGAAAAATATATTAATAATTAACTAAATAATAAGCGGTTGTATTATAGAGTAGAGTCTCCATTGCTTTTGACAGAAACAAGATCCAAAGCTTTTTAGTAAAAGTTATAGGAAAAACAAGGATAAACTAATTATTATTTAGTAATACAGCATGTGCGGACATTTCATCCAAGCCGTTGGTGTGTGTAGGTAGGTCACGGATTTTTAATTTATCTATATACTAAAATTATTGAATTTTGTATTGTTCATGCTACAATGCACATCTAACTGCATATGATGACGTGGTTTACTTGGTTTAGTTGGTGCGATTTTAGCTTCAGATTGAGAAAGTTCCAAGTCCAATCCCTGTACTACGAAACTTTTATAAAATTTTTGTTCTTTTGAACTAAACCCAAAGTTCTATACCATTTCTCTTGATACCCACCCACTTAAAAAGATTTATTTTTCCTATGTAAGTCCCTTACATTTTTCATATTTTGAAACTAATCCCTCGAATAACAAAATTGCCACTAGACCATACGATTCTGGGTATGTTTGGATACCATGGTAATTTTTATTTGGTGTTTTTCTCCAAAATTATTTTCAGAAAATCATGGTAAGTGTTTTTGGTCAACAATCGTTTGACCTTTTATAGCATTAGCATTAAACATATTATCAATATATTAATTACTAATTATAATATAATCTATTTTAATTAATATATTATAGTATTAAATATATAATTAACATATTATAATACTATATATAACTAATAGATTATAATATTATATACTATATATTATATACTATACACATGTATAATATGCATTACGTTATAAAACTATAGATATATTAGTAAATTAATACTATATTGTAGTATATTTAAATAATATGATATAATATAATAGAATATTATGTTATGTAACAAATATAATATTTTTTATGTTATTAGTATATTTTTATTAATATATTTAATTTATTACTCTTTACTATTGATACAATGTATATAAAAGAATTTCAAATATAATTACTATATTACATTAATTATAATATTATATGTATTATTAATTAATGGTATTAAGCATAGTGTTGATATATTTGGAAACTAATGTTGTAATGTAGTATATTAAATAATATAATTTAATATTACATTATATTATATTATATTTCTTAATGAATATACTATATTAAATATATTATTAATACACTATATTAGACATTATATTAACACCATTGAAATTCAAAATACAAACATGTGTTTTGTTTTTAACAAAAACGCCATGGGAACTCTAAAAACACCATGGTGTCCAAACACTACCACAGTTATTTGGAAATTGATTCCTCAAATCATTTAAGTTGCTATTAGGTCCCTCAATTCTTAAGTTATCATGAAACAAACCCCCAAAATCAAGGTAGAAGCAATAACTAGATAGATTAATTTGAAAATTTTACGAGAGTTAGGGTACCTAATAGCATGTTCAATGATTTGAAATAACTCTAAGTTTTACCCATGCCTATACTTAAGCTTAACCACTTCTAAAAATCACTCTTGCACCATAATACTCCACGGCATTATTTTTAAGCTCATTTCATATTTTAATACTTTGGTATATTGGTAAATGTGGCTATATCTTTTTGTGGCTTGCTTTATTTTTTATAAGTGATTAGGTATACGATGTAGCTAAATATTTTAACCTTTATATCTTTTCATGTTTTTCACCCTAACATTGTGGAATCGCCAATTCTAGATGTTCTTTTGCATATAACCCTGAGTTTTACCCCCTCCTCCCACCCACATTTTATTTATAAGGCCTGTTCATTTTCCCAGAAAGGAGTTTTATGTATAAATTAAATGCTAAATATCAAAAAAAACCCCTTAACTTTGGACGATTATCAAAAAATGCTCCATAACTTTGAAAATATCAGAAAATCCCTTTTAAGTATCAGGATTATCACAAAAATCCACTTTTAACTTTCAGACTATTATATCAAGAAACCCTCCCTAGCTTTGAGATTTTAATAAACAAAACCTGTTAAGTTTAGGAGGATTTTCTAATAAAATCTCAAATTTAAGAGGGGTTTTCTAATAAACCCTAAACTCTTTTTTTGGGGGTGTGGGGGTGGGGGTGGGGATAATGGTATTTAGACTAAAATAAAAGTTCATCTCTAATCCAACCTACTCAAAAGAATTAATTTTAAATCTGTTTTGTATGTTAGCAATTGGTATTGATTTAATGTTGATATCTTTTGCTTTAACTTGCGTATTTTTATTGAAGTGATTAGGTGTATAATGTATTTTTAAACAAATACTTAAGCTATTTTTTTTTACATAAATGTTGTGACATCGCACATGTCAATTTTGCTTGTCTCATATAAACTATGTACTAAAATAGAATCCTTGATCGTCACTTGAAAAATGCTTAGACGATTGACTTTTAAACTTTCATATAGAGCCATCCAAACAGGCTGGCCCGGCCCGGAAAATCGGGTCCGGGACGGGCAAAACTGGGGCCCAGACCCAGACCCGGGTGGACCGCGCCGGGCCCGAGCCCGGCCAACCCGGTTTTCTATTTTTTTAAAATTTTTTTATTTTTTTAAACATTAAGTTTTTTAAAAAAATTAAATTTTAAGAGTAATTAAAAATAAAATATGTAAAATTTTGATAAAAAATTAATCATATTAAGTGTTTACTAAGTAGTAAAAAATTATATTCTATTAGTATATAGTTATATTATATGTAAAGTATACATTAATGAT
>JBAKGM010000002.1:15759599-15788530 GCA_037177215.1 Asparagus racemosus | reverse complement strand
GAGACGGGAATTCTTATTGCGATCTAGCTCTCTTGTTGTGCCCTTTGTGCACCAGAGGTGCTGCCGAAATTTCCGCTACGCACAACACACACTACGGAGGAGGAAGGAGGAATGATTGAGTTCGGGCATGACTACGCAGAATATACACAGGACTACTAGTCTCGTGTGTTTTCTGGATTGTGATTAGAAAGTGAGTAGCGCACACTAAACACACGAGACTAGTAGTACTGTGTGTTTTCAACACTAAATTTTGCAAAATCGACCTCTTTTTGGCCAGCTTTGGTGGGCTGGCTAAAAATAGGTTGATTTTGCTAATTATTTAGCAAAAATATCATTTTTGTTAAGTATTTTTTAAAAATGATCTTTTTCAAAAAATTGTCCGAGAAAATAACTTAAAACAACACGAGTGGCTTAGCATAAGCCAAAGACAAAGTGCTATATTGGTACGCGTTAGACCCTCTATCGGGAATATGGCAAAGATTGCTTCCAATGACGGGTTCAAGTTTAAGATTGGCTGATGATATTAAAGGTTGGCTTGGGCTTAGGGATGCAAATCATACAACGGATCGAATGCCCATTTGTGGTTGTGCATCCGGAGCTGTTGATGGTTGTGTTTGTGTTAGGGGGATTTTCTAGAACCTCGGTGTCGAGTTTGTGTGTGGAAATATGATCCTATTACGAATACTTGGTAAGAAGTGAGCCCATGACTACCACTAGAGCTTTTTGTGAGATGAGTATTTTCAACGGAAGGCTTCAAGTCGTTGGTGGTGTTAATTTGGTAAGAGATGATGACTGGAGAACTCGGGCAACAAAAAGGCCAACTCCTCTGCGATTTGCTGAAATATTCGACCCAGTAACGGGTCTATGGGAGCCGATTCCAAGCATGATATGTTCAAAATTTCAGACCCTGTCCATTACCCCTCGCTTTGCTATGACAATTGTAGCAATAGGAATAAATTGTTATATGGGAAAGCTTTGTGTGCCTCAAGTGTATATGATATGCCGTTACTTAGTGACTTGGGGGGGGGGGGGGGGGGGGTGAGGGTGAGATGTTCAATCTGGAGACTAACTCGTGGTTCGATATTGCAGTTGATATGGCCATGGATTGTCCTGTGAAGCGAGAGGAAACTAAATTGAGCGTTGTTGTGAATGTGAATTGTATGCATTGGATCATTCTACTTCTTTGGATGATATCAATACGAAGATTTATGGTCACCATGATGATTCTTGGAATGTTGTTATCGGGAAAGTGCCTATTTATGAATTCAATGATGCAGAATGTACTTTTCTACTTGCAGGGTTTCTTGGAAAGCTCCATGTGATCGTAAAAGATTCCAACTGTGAGATTGTAGCGTTAGAGGCTGATTTGAAAAAGAGCGTATCAGATACTGTATTGACTTCTTCCCCATCAACTTCATCGTCTTCAGCAATACCTGAGGTTTGAGATAGATGCTCGGAAAGTCATAGCTACGACGAAGGTTGGGCAGAATATCCTGTAAGCTGTCAAATTCTTGAAATTTAGGTTACCTTATTGAAATACTCATGTGCCTTTATGATGATTTAAATTTGGCAGTTGTTCGATAATTTTCAAATGTCTAGTAGAGTCATTTAGGAATAGTGCGTAAAGTGAGGAACTTGAAGCTTTGCTGAAAGTTACTGAAATCGTGTGGTATTTATCTTTTACTGATTATTTACTTGTAGACGGTGTGGAAACCATTAAAAGTATTTTCATTTTGCATTCCGTTGTGCATAATATTTTTGTCGGTTCAGTACGCATTCCATACTAAATGGAAGACTAATTTGTCTAGCATATGGAAATATTTTGGTTAGTTTAATGCGATTACTCTTGGAGAGACACCAGGTGCGGTTGATTTTATGTTGAATTGTTCGGTTTGCAACCACACCTACGATTAAACTTCTTTATCAACCAAACAGTCTCAAAGTTATAACCTTGAAGGCTTCACATTAGGGAAATAAAAATAAAGAAAGAAATATGAAATAGCTAGGATATAACATCTCAACTTTCCCTTAACTGGTCTGCTAAATAGGACTTAAAAACCAATCAAAACATTATTTCAGTGAAGAAATACATTAAAACCAATTAATTGGAGGACCACTCACTATCAGAATGAATAAAACAGGACATGTAATTTCTCTCAAGAAAAAAATAAAATATTTCTGCAAATAGAAGCCAACTCTTTCTTACATTATAGCTTAACAAGCATCAACAGTAACTTGTGCCCCTTAACTATGAAATTGTACTCCGCAGAGACATTTTATACAATTTACTTGAAGAAGCCTATAAACCCTACTCTTTGTTATGAACTAAAACATCAAGAAGTTGTTGCTCTCCTTTTTCTGTGAAAATTATACAAGTTTATTGCCAATAAAGACAATCTAATCAGTACAAGATCAATAATCTCTATGTCGCTAATCACAACCTACTGACTCCTCTTAACATCTATATCGAAAATAAATGAATTTGCCAATTATCTGCATTCAATTCCTCAGTCCTAAGTATATGATCTATTGTCTGAATCAAAAATTACTTCTTGAATTCTGTATACAATAAATTTGGTGTAACAATGGATAGTAACAAAACCTGATGCTTGTCGAACTTTCTACGTATTATGCAGCACTCTATAGAGCTCATCTCTTAATGCATTAATCACCACCGGCTTATGAATGAGCCCAGTAATCCCAGACTGCAAGCATTTCTCCCAAATTCCTTCTTCGCTCGCTGTCAAAGCCAAAATCACTGGCCAAGATCTACTCCGAAGCTTTCGGAGCTTTCCAGCAACTTCAAACCCATCCATTTCAGACATTTGCAGGTCCAAGATTATAACTTGATATAGTGGGGATCCAAAGGACCCAAAGGAAATTACACATTGGGTCCCGGATGAGACTGAGGTTACTTGGCAACCCAATTTCTCAAGCAGCTTTCTGGTTATAGCTCTGTTGATTGTGTCGTCTTCTGCTAGCAGAACTCTGAGGCCTTTGAACGGAGGAGTTGAAGAGGCTGTGTGTATTATTTCAGATATCGGTGTAAGAGGCTGTAGCTGCAACTGAAGAATTAGAATTATGGTCTCAGGAAGGCCTTGAGGATTGGGGATAGCCCATATGTTACCTTGCATCATCTGCAAGATTCAATAATCAAAGATTGAGGCTCAGTGTATAAAAACTCAGGCATGGCACCGATATAAGCTTTTTCATTAAAAATTGACTGCCAGTACATACTAGTAAGGATTTCTGTCCCATACAAGATATTCATAGAGTGTCAATCTTTAAAACCCCTGCTAATTTTAAAAATCAGAGAAACCTCCACAGAAGTTGTCTCACATAGGTATGGTGACTGACAACAATTAGTTTAAACTGTCACATGCTTCGTACATGACATGTTTTGGATAATTTTTGTCTTATACTTTAGATTGTCAAATGTTTCATCACTGAAAGAGAGTTTTTCAGGTAAGGGTAGGTGGGTAAGCAACAATGGCATGTTAGTCTTTTTCAGATAAGGGTAGGTGGGTAGCAACAATGGTATGTTACAGTCTTTACCCTTCATGTTCACGTCATTTTTATCAGCGTTCAAATTATGAAGATAAGTTACTTAAGGGAAATTTTTCTTGAACCCCCTTTTTTAAGTATTTTGTCCCCTCACCCCCCCCCCCCTCTTCTACCTTTCTTTTTCTCTCCCCAAAAAACCCTCATCTTCAGTCTCTCATCTCCCCCCCTCCTCTTCAACCTCACATCTCCTTGCTCTCCTCCTCCTCCTCTCCTCTTCCTTCACTTTCACTTTTTGTGGCTTTGCCCTCCTCTCTATCTCCTCCACAACCTTCATCCTCCTTCCCTCCTCCTACTTCACCTCGATTTCTTGTCTCGTCTTCTCCTCCCTCTCCTCCTCTACCTCCACCCACTGTTTCCACCACCTCTCCCTCTGCTCCTCGTCTTACCTCCCACCTCTTTTTTTTTTTTTTTAACCTTCATCTTTGCCCACCTTCTCCTTCCTCTTTTCATCTCCGTCCTCGCCATCCCTTCCTACTTCTCACCTTCTTCCTTGACCCGTGCATCCTTCCAAGCTCAACTCCCTCTTCAAAGTTGTTCTTTGTTAGCTTCACGCCGAAATTATCAAAAAACAACTAAAAGTTAACAAAATAGCATTAGAGTTACCAAAAAACAGCTAAATTTTTATAAAAATTAACTACAAGTTAAACAAAACCAGCTAAAATTAACCAAAGACAACTTAAGTTAACAAAAAACTAAAAGTTAACATAATAGCATTAAACCTAACAAAAAACAGCTAAATTTGAATAAAAATCAACTACAAGTTAATTAAAACAACTAAAGTTAACAAAAGGTAACTTAAGTTAACAAATAAAATTGAAGTTAACAACCAACAACTAAGGTTAACAACTATTATTTGTTAACTTACCTATTTTTTTGTTAATTTCGACTATTATTTGTTAACTTTAGTTAACTTTTGTTAATTTTGATTATTTTTTGTTGGCTGTAAATATTTTTTGTTAATTTTAATTGCCGGTTGTTAACTTTTATCTATTTTATTTTGTCATTTTTTTTTTGTGTTAACTTTTATCTTTTTATTTTTTGGTGGTTAACTTTTATCCTTTTTTTTTCTTTTTTTCCTTTTTTTGGTTAACTTTTATCCTTTTTTGTTAACTTCGGCACGACTTTGAATTAAGGACAATGACAGACGAAGAGAGGGAAGGAGGATGGAAGTATATGTAGAGAGAGGAGGAAGGAGGAGAAAAGAGGGAGGTGGCGCATGCACGGAGGTGAAGGAGAGAAGTAAAGCAAAAATATAGATGAAAGAGGAGGAGAAGACGAGAGCAAAGATGGAGATAGGGGAGGAGAAGAGTGGAGGTGGAAGAGGCCGAGGAGGATGAGAGAGGAGGAGATGGGTGGGGCGGAAGTGGAAATGGAAGAGGAAGAAAGGAGACCAAAATAAAGTTTGAGAAGGAGAGGAGCAGGCCAAAGGCTGGCGGAGGTGGACTGAGAAGGAAAGGAGGGAGGAGGACGAAAGTGAAGAAAAGCAAAGAGGTGAGAGGTTGAAGAGGGTGGAGAGATGACGGGTTGAACATGAGGGTATTTTGGGGAGAAAAGGAAGGGGCAGGAGAGGAAGGGGGAGAGTTAAAAAAAAAGTCAGTCAATGCAGTTTATCACACAAGGAATTCATGTTGGGGGTGGAGGGACGAAGCAAAAATTTTAAAATGTGGGCTCAAAGCAAATTTCCTTCTTTTAAATAATAATTAAGGATAGTATCACAGCTTCTAAGTTCCAACCTGGTCTGTTTGCAAAACTATGGTTCAGAATTGAATCAGATATTCAAAACAGGAGTCAGATCTATTAGAACATCATTACAAGATAGTCGCTTAAGAGTAATGAGTAAAGTTAGGAAGATTAGGAGTTGCTAAATTGAAAAATAAGCTAGAAGATAATAGCAAAAAGATAGTCGTTTAACCGATGTAGTTTATTTGTCTGTAGTATGAAGGGCTTGCAAGAAAGATTTCCATTTAGCGTCAAGGTTAAACTGAAAGTTCTGCTCTGGTTATAATTTGATCACTTTATGCATTGCTGATTAACTACTTTACTCATAAGATAAGATAAAAATTACGACTCAAAAACATTGGCATTCCCAGCGGTAACTAGAAACATCTAACGTAGCAAAAATATAGTTCTTTACTATGAAAAACAAAATTGCGAGGATCATCTCAGAAATTGTTATGAAAATTGAATATTGTCGGCATAATGAACATCCAAAAAAAATGCATAAATTAGTGTCTTTAATATATTGTTGGTGCATAAACAGCATAACTGATAATGAAAATGCAGTAGTTTCTTATGATAACTAGAAGATTGGATGAAGTTTCTAAAGGCAAGCAGACATGAAATTGGGATTACCTGCACAATTTTCTTGCACATGCTGAAGCTAAGGCCCATGTCAAAACCTTCAGAATTGGGACGGCGAAAAAACTGTAGTGATGAACTCGAACCACTATTTTCTGGTTTCTTAATCCCAATCTCAAATTTCACACAAGCATACCCATCAGAAAAAGTTGATTGCCATGGAATCCATCCCAGATCTAGCCCATCTTTATCCTCATTATAGCTACAAACTCGAAATGCCACAAATCCTTCATCACACCCATTCAATAAATTAGCTACCATATGCAATATAACTTGAAATATTCTCTTCTCATCACCAACAACCCGGTTGGGGACGACATTCTCAATCTGAAACCCGAAACCAAAACCCTTACAATCACAAAGACATCTAGCGACACTAGCAGCTTCCTTAATCATAGAGTGCAATTGAAAGGATCTCATCTCCAAAGTTAGTCGATCATCACCATTTATGGTGGATATGTCCATCACATCATTGATCAAAGTTGAAACTACACTGCCAGTTTTAGCCATAGTATTGACAATAAGCCTCTGCTCAGGACTCAATTTATCTTGTTGCAACATAGACAACAAGCCCAAAATGGAATGTATCGGCCTTCTCATTCCTTGGCTCATCACATTTTGGAACGAGTTTCTCGCTTCACTAGCCATTAAAGCATTCTCCTTCTCAATTAATAGAGCCCTATGTTGCTCCTCTAATTTGTCTCTCATCAGCTGAGACTCCTCCAAAACTGAAGCATGAGAGAGAGCAACAGCTACCTGATCGGCCACCACTTCAACAATTTCTAACTCATGGCTACCCCAGACCCTAGAATTATCACCGGGAAGAACTAAGACCAATATTGCATAATGAGTTTGGATAAACTCCGGTGTCCCGCCTTTGAAATTGGAGACCTTTAGCATTGGCATTCGAATTGCAGCCACTGGCCCTGGCTCGATAGCAGATCCTTGGCCGCTAGCAGAAGAAAGCAAGGAATCTGGCCTTAGTATTTTCACCCCCTGGGCTTCTTTGATCTCCAATACATCCGGGTCATCAATAGGAATGGAATTACTGTACAGATCAGAAGGGTTCCTCCGTCTCAGCTCGTGAGTCAAGTTCATCTCTTTCTTATCCTCACTTGGCATCCAAACCGCACAATTCTGCAACCCCAAAGTGTTTGATAGCTCCACCAAAGTAGTGTACAAGATTGTGTGCCTATCGAGCGATTTCCTAATTTCGTGAGTCAACATTCTAACATGCCAACTCGCTTCCTCCTGCATCTTCATCATTCCAACCTCTCGATCTAATTCCCGGGCTTTTATCCTCAAGAAATTTTCCCTCACCTTGATTCTTAACAACTGAGGGATCAAAGTTAACAGGGTTATCGCCGTTGCAAAGGAGACGAGGGCAGTGAAGAACTTGGAGATTGTGAGGCTCAGCATCAATAGAAACGAATGAGGCTCGTATGTGAACACATTGAGAAGGTGGGTTAGCCCACAAAGAACGATAAAAGCGCCAAACTGAATCACAATCCATTTGAACGGGAATAAACTGGAGCAAGTTGCAAAGTATAGGAGCTCTAAAGGGATAGAGAAATAGGCAGCTGCAATGAGAAAGTCACTAACTTTTTGGCATTGGAGGATGCCTTCGACGGTCCATAGGCTATCGCCGTCGCAGTTACAGCGAGGGTAGCCAATTTCAATGGCAGATGATGGAAGGAGAAGAAGAGAAGAGACTAGCAGACCACAGAAGAGTAATTTTAACATTTGCTCTAACAAACTTCAGTCTATCTGTTCATGTAACAGAAAAATACCAGAGAAATTTGCAAGGTTCAAGATAGTTCACTTGAAGATACCGCTCTCAGCCCTGAATGAAACACAAAAATGAAAAGAAATATTATCATCAAATAAAGAATGGTTACCAAACTTAGCACAGAGATAGCAGATGCTGAAATTAACCCCTAGAACCCAAAACTGGTTTCTACCCATGAATCAAATTAAAGAGTTATGATGGCTTAAGATCCTTGAGAAAAGCAAGGAGTTTCTCAAAAAATGAAACATACCCATCAAGCCAAAGGAAGCAAAGAGGGATCCCCACCCATCAAAATCCAATCTTTTGATTTCCTATATTCATCCCCCCTAACTCTCTTTCACTGTATATTATTAAAAAAAGGAAACTTTTTTAAGACTGTATAAAAAGTAAACCAACTGGAAATTAACAATTGGCAGCAGACCAACAGCAAACAAAACAATGGGAGGACTAAAACAACAAAAACCAGTACCAATAAAACCACCATCAGCAGCAATCTAACAAAGAAGAAGAAGAAGGGCAAATCCCAAAGAATCCCTTGATCCGAGGACCCATTTGAAAAATCTTTGGCAAGGGGTATTATTATTAGTGAATGCTTGTCCTCCTCAGCTTGGGATTTTGAATCCATGGCATTGGAGAGCTCTTCCACAAGAATTGAAAGGAAAAGTTGGGTTTTTTAAGGGACATGATTTGTTTATATATATTTTGTGAAGCCAAAATAATAAGCAATAAACAAATAGGGGCTTGGCATTTCCAGTCCTCTGAGTTTGTAAGCTGCAATGATGGTCTAAGTGGAATTATGGGTATATGGATGATTCCAACACGGAAATTGCTTTTCCTCTCTTTGGGATGTTTGGTTGCTGAAAAAATAAATTGCAGCAATAATGTTGCAGCAGTAAATATTGCATGTAGCAGTTATTGTTTAAAATTAACTTTAAATTTTAAATTTTTTGTTTAGATATTTGTAATTATGTTGTAGGAAATATATTTTCAATCCAAAATTCGATCTTTGATTGAAAAGCTATATTATTTTTTCATATAAGAAAACTTGCCGAAGGTGGTTTTTATTTATTTTTAAGTTTTGTTTTTTTAAAGTTTGTAGCTTTTCTTCCTAACAAATTAGTCATAGCATTTGTTCTAAGTTGTTTCTATAAAATGCAGGTTCATTTACATTTTCTAACTACATAGTTGCAAATCGAACCATATATTTACAAAATCTTACTCTTGCCAGTTCATTTCCAACCAAACAATTTTATGTTTTCTATTTCACCTCACATTAGTTTCAAAAAAGAGAAAGAATTAATTGTAAATTATCAGGTTAATATTGCTATTTAATACTCTAGATGTTTACCATTTTTAACTTTGATATTGAAGTTTAAACTTGCCGGGAAACATTCCAAATTTCACCATCTTTAACGCTAACACCTTTAGTTAGGTCGTCGTTCACAACTTCGTTTAAAGGGAGTGTTTCTGTTACAAGTTAATAGAAAATTGAAATTATTTGTATTTGGAAAAGTGAAGAACTGGGTGATTTTTTCTTATTCTAATGGGTTTAGAGTTAAATAGCAGGAGGAGGAAGAAAGAGCCTGGGAGAATTCTGTTTTTTTTTTATTTTTTTTATAAAAGTCCTAATATTTATCAATGTGATAATCAGGTGAATATGTTTTAAACTGAATTCAAAACGTTAGTGTAACAAAAAAAAAATTAAAAGAGGTAAAACTTTTTTTGTACTTTCTGAGCAAATTTTTTTAACTTCCAAAGTATCAAAGTTAAAAACCAATGAAACTCTAAGGTGTTAATTTGCTATTAAACCGAAATGAGCTTTTAATCTCTTAGAATTTGGACAATTTTTCTAGAGACTCAAATTTCAAATTTTATTATGATAAAATCTGAAAATGTGTAAATTAACCACTGAGAAAACATGCTTACTAGTACCAAAATACAAGAAACTAAACATGTATATAGATTACTTGCAATTACAATTTAAATTTCGAAGAGAAGTAAGCGCGTTGATTTAGACTGAAAGATCATTTGATGTTTTCTAATTATTTTTAAATTTATATCATATATTCTCTCTTTTTAAACAACAAAAATATTTGTTAGAATAAGGACATTTTAATCAATAAAAATTATATGATCATTTTCAAATTACTAGAGGTCAAAATGCTAACAAGATAAACTCTACGGAACAAAATGATGAAAAAACCTACACGAAAGGCATTTCATATGGAAAATGTTGAAAGAGATCAATACAATTTACGCAACTTAATTAAATAGACGCAAAAACCTTGACCAACAAGAGAAAGATTGGATATTACCGTCGTTAGGTGGAAAAATCTAATTGTCCTGCTGGAAAGAAAACAAATACACCATATATGTAAAAATGCCCATGTGGATACACAAAAGTTCGTCAAAGATGATGAAAAGGCTGTCAGACATCGTTGGGTAAGTTAAGGCTGTCACAATTATAATGTAGCTCTAGTATGAATATCATGAAGACCTCCCAAATAGGGTTTTTTTCAACACAAAAACATCTTTAAAATAGGGTAGAAATGCAAAAACCACCTTTAAAGCAACCTCGTCGAAAGAGGTTTCTGGTCGCAATCAACCACTTAAATCTACAGATACCATTAAAAAATACATGTGTTGACATGTATTCCTAACCAAAATTAAGATATTTTTCGGTTATTTTTCAGGGGTATATGGGGATTTCAATCAAAATTTAACCAAAAAATAAGTCTAAGCGGTTGATTGCAACCCGAACACTATTTAAAGATTGATTCTATATAAATTGAACTTTAAAAATAGTTTTTGTATTTTTACCTTTTTCTTAGAGGTGGTTTTTTTTAGGGGGAAAAAACCTATCAAATAATATTCATTTCTAGCCAATTATGTAAGTTCCATAATAATGTAAGAACTACCTTCTATGCGCCCGCCATTTCCTATTGGGCATACAATGAACTTAATCGTGTAATGATGTTGGAAGGAATTTTTTTGTCCTCGTTAGGAAGGCAATATCGAGGCAATGCAACGACGGTCGTTTTCGTCCGAATGCCCAATTATCTTTACATCCTCTTCACGCATCTCATCCGACAATTTTCTTTCTTGTCGTTTGAAAACAGTTAAAACAATTGGCCCCCATATTTTTTCTTTCTTATAACATCATGGAAATAGTTTAATCTGAAGCATATATGGAAAATATTAAGACAATAATAATATCAACAACAAAGTTTTCTCGCCAAATTTTAAGGGTAGTGTATGAATACTAGTACTTCAGTCGCTTTAGCTAAGAATGATCTCCTTTCTTAAGCTAATTTCGTCATGCGCCATTAAATATAATCTTATCACTTCTTTTTGTTAGACAAAAAGCAATATATGTCAGATCCGTTATAGATTTACCAAAGCAATATAAACCACGTAGGAAAATAAAGAAAGAATAGGAAACCATAAGAAGAGGCATGATTAAAAATTCGGTAAGAAATATTTTACAGAAAGCCGAACAACTGACGCAGCGCGGAAGTGATAAACCTCGGAATCCACCAAGCGTTGTTCTCTGAATCCACAAAGAATGATCTCCGAATCCACGAAGAACTTTGAATCCACGAAGAAATATTAAAGAGGAATTTTATTAATAAAAAGATATATGCCTCTAGGGCTTACAAGACTCTTTTTAAATAGAAAATTGAACTAGACTTCTACTATGACCCGAACTTTACCAAAAATAGAAATAGAATCCTACTATAACCCGAACTTTGCCAGAAATAGAAATAAGAAAACTCTTCTTAAAAGACTCCTTATGATTAGAGAACTAAATCGGCCAAATTTGGAATCAAACCGGATTTACTTCCTAATCAAAACATACTCCTAAAATATTAACTAAAATAGTAAAAACGGACAAAAATACTGACATCTCTCAATTCGAAGGGAATTTGGCGAAATGGATGATGACAAACTGAACAACGGTAGGTTTGGTTGACTCTGTCTCAAAAAAATACGCGATTTACATATATAATTCGTCCAATTCTGACGTACGATTTGGGAGATACAACCAGTTCTTCGTTGCGAGTTATTTCCTCGACCGGGCCCACGTTTGGGCTTGTGACGGTCCTGTTTCTCCATAAATATAGCAGTGCATTCTACATCAATAACCCTCTGCAACAAGGACTCGCATTAAGAAACTATGCCCCACTTACAGTTGCATTGGGTTTGTACAGTAGTTCCGAGAATGAGACGGCTGCAATTTTCAGAAGCGCACTCTTCTGTTGAACACTATGACTGCTACTTCAGTTCTCTAGACTCTCTGAAACCAGCAAATAAGGAACAATTAGAAGAGGATTGTGGAAGAAAATCAAGAAAGGATTTTGATTTCAGACATCTAAAATGAACAAAGAAAGCTCAATTTATAGAGGTTCTGGTGAGCTGAGTGGTCAAATAATGCTTTGAATGTCAGTAATGGACATTAACCTGCATTGACTATCACTCAAACCTTGTAACATTCGTAATATTTGGGCTAACTTAATTCAGCACATGCAAAAATAGCACCCAGCACGCGCAACGCTCACACACTCAGACCCACGCACTTAGATCAGCCCGCTTACTTGAGCCCGCTCACTCGCCAGCCCTCCAGCTTGCTAGCACTTATGTGCATTCTAACAACTTTGTTTAACCTAATATAACACTTAGCAAATATGCGCTATCGTGCCCGCCCGCTTGCTAGCACGATAGCAAATATGTGCATTTTAACAACTATGTTATATCTAATATAACACTTAATCCAACCATATAAATAGTATCTTTCTAAAGAATATTTGTAGATAAATCCTCCATTTATTCATTTATATCAATAATCCCCCACAATTCCATAGCTGAAGGTACGGAAAAGTATACATATCATGCTTGCAGAGAGGGTATCTTTCGATTTGAATATTCCCTATAATTATCTAATTTTATCACCACAGGTGCAAGGTGAAACTACGTCCACAGGCACAAGGTGTAACTAAGTCTTGAATTTGAACCTTTGATGTGTTGATGTTCATTGGTAACAACATGATATAGGCTATAGTAGCAATTTTTAGGTTTGATGCAATATGGTCATGTATCCTTATTCTTTTCATGAATATTTTTGAGGAATAGCCTCCTTCCTCTAATTGTGGCCACACAATCATGTTCATATAATTAGGCATCTCCAGGGATGCACTGCTTGCATCTCGTCTTAAAGACTTGGTCTTGTTCAGAGTCAAACACTATAACTATCCTAGCAATAAATAAGACTTTCCAGGTATAATTGGGGCTAGACTCAGATACTAAGTATCAATCTATGATTTGATGTTCAATTCACCCAATAGCTTATTGTTACCACATTGAACCTATTTTGTGGGATCTCTACTCAGATAAGTTGGATTACTTCTGTTGATTAATTAGATAAGAGTTTTAGTCTCATCCCCAACCTAGATTTAAGAGCCAATGATAACTCAAGTCATTTAGTAAAGAGATGTGTTGTCCTTGGACTTGACAAAGTCCACAGCTATTACCTCTTCATCAATAAACTTTTTCACAGTCTTTATCCACACTTGGATATGACCTCGAGTCTTGCGATTGTACTTTGATTTCTTAATCCTTGCTATTGGTCATATTGTCACAATGCATAGAGATTGCAAGAATAGCGTTGTTGATCATAAGCAACTTAGACATAAGTCTCTTAAGCCATTCAGCTTCTAAACCAATAGTATCCAAAGCACACAACCTCAAAAGTAGACCAAGACAAAATGATCTGTTTGATAGACCTCTAGGAGGCAGCACCGCCACGTAAGGTAAATACATACCATGTACACCTATTGCTACTAGAGCCAATAGCAATCTAGCTAGCATCACTGTACCCCTCCAGAACAGGAGGGAGTCTACCATAATGTAGCGCAGGGCAAATTATTCCCTTTAGATATTGAAGTATCCTATTCAATGTCTCCCAATGAGTCCTATTTGGATAGCTAGTATATCTACTCAACTTTGACACCGAGTATGAAATATCCAGTCTTGTGCAATTTTGCAAGATACATTAAGCTTCTAATGATTTGAGAATATCTCAACTAAGATACAGAGGCCCCACTTACATTCCTACAAAGAGTCACTGAAGGATTGTATGGAGTTTTGACTGGTTTACAATTCTTATAGCTAAATTTTTCAATGATCTTCTCAACGCAATGAAATTGAGAAACTGTTATGCGCTTGGTTGATCTAATCAGTCTAAGGACAAGAATCATGTCAGCAACACCCATATAATTCATGTCAAACTTACTACTCAAGAATGATTTAGTCTCATTGATTATCTCAATGTTAGATCTAAAAAGTAGAATATCATCAATATAAATACACAGAATAATACATGAACCACCTCTTACTTTATTATAAACACACTTATTAGACTCAACCATATTGAAGCCAAAAGCAGTGATACTTGTATCAAATCTTTTATGCTATTTGTTTAGGAGACTGTTTAAGTCCGTAGAAATACTTCACAAGTTTACTTCACTGTTAGATGCTACAAATCCCTTAGGCTGATCCATATAAATCTCTCCTTCAAGGAAACCATAAAGAAAAGTAGTTTTCACATCTATCTGGTGGACAGTGAAATCATGTATGGAAGCCAATGCAATAAGTATTCTGATTGTAGTCATATGAGCAACTAGAGAGTATGTGCCAAAGAAATCAATTCATTCTACTTGTTTGAATCCCTTGAAAATAAGTCTGGCCTTAAACTTTTCAACGGTTTCATCTGGTTTTAGTTTTCTTTTAAAGATCTATTTATAGTAAATTTTTTTGCACCTAGGAGGGGGATCAACCTAATTCCCATGTCCCTTTGGAGACAATAGAATCATCTCACTTTTGATAGCATCCTTCCACTGTTTTGCTTCTTTTGAGGCCATAACAGCTCGGTTGATAGTAAGATCCTCTTCGATATTGTAAGCGATAAAATCACTTTTAAATTCTTTGACAATCCTTGCTCTTTTGCCTCTTCTAGGTTCATTTAAATCTTCGGATCCATTAGATCGGAAAGAATGATTCTAGGGCCTTCATTACACGGAAATTGCTTTTTCCACCGTAAATTAAGGTTTAATTCATCAGCCAGTCATATTGCGCCTGTCAGGCTCTATGCTAAATTTAGTTGGTCAGTCCAAAATTATCTAAAGGCTATAGGCCTCTTTCATATGGTCTCCCTATTCCAAAGTCAGACTCTAGTCCAATTCTCAGCAGCCCACTTTTGTGTCTAATGACTAGTTTTTGTTCTATGATGAGTCATATATGGATTAGTATAAAAGTACAAAATTACACCTTCATGTGTATGAACTATGAACCAGAATTCTGCAAATTTTCGTTGAATTAGCAGCGCCAGAATTCTGCAAATTTGGTTGGATTAGCGGTAGACAATTTTTGTTTGTACATTGACTCATCCGCTAAAGACATGTTGACTGCTCATTTCCAATGAACAGAACGCACAATTTCACTCCTTTTGTCATCTGCAGTTGATTTTGAATATTTTCCAATCACGTCGGAAGTCCAATTTGTAATAGGACGACTCAAAATCAACTGAAAACTGTTCTATACTTGTCTAACAAAAACAATACTTTAAATAAGTACTAAATTATCAGATTGAATTATAAAGTAACATCACTCTACCGTTTTGGTCTATAAATTGATGCAAACTATACTTTAACTTAAAAAGTGACTAAACCATGGCAATTAGGAAAGTTTGGTCGCCAATGGCAAGTTTCGAGCATTTAAATTAAGAAATTTTGGGATATACACCCTTCAAATATCCCATATTTACATATCTCCACAAATTCTGTATTTACAACAATTACAAAAATAAATAAATAAATAAATAAATCCAATTTCCCTCCCTCCCTCCTTTCCTCCTCCCCTTGCTCCACTCACTCCATCTATACCCTCCAATCATTAAAAAAAAAACTTAACCTCCTCCTCTGACTATCTCAAACCTAACATCAAACATTCTATCTAAAATGGAGGAAAAGGAAGAGATAGGGGAAGAGGAGAGGGAGGAAAGAGAAGAGAGAAAAATTAAAGTTGAGAGGAGAGGTGAGGTTGGAGAAAGAAGAAAAGTAGAAGATGAAAGTGAGGATATGGAAAAGAACGAAGAATGAGTGGCAGAGAGGAGGGTAGATTGGGCATCAAGAGGAGAAGAGAATGGCGGAGATTGTGAAAATGATGATGGAGGAGATCACGGGGAGGGAGGGAGGGGTATTGTCACGCCCTGGGCCCCCGCGGCCCGTTGGCGCGAGCAAGCCGTGAGACCCCCCGAGAGCACCCGATGGCTTTAAATCCACTTGCCAAAAGTGTTAACACTTGATGCTCATGAGTCTTGGGCTTCTCTATTTAAGCCACTCAAAGTTTCCCTCATCTTTTCATGTGGGACTAAATGGGGGTGTCACAAAACTTCTTTAGATACCCTCTCTGTATTAGGTCCTCGATGTCTTACTGTAGGACTCGACAATCATTGGTGAGATGGCCATGATCCTGATGATATCAACAGTATTGTTGGGTATCTCGATTTTGAGGGTCTGACCTCATCTTAGGAGGTGGAGTAGTTAGGTGTCCCTCCTTCTGGACCATGTGGAGGGCATCGGTAAGAGAGGTGTTGAGGACCATGAGGGCTGTTCTTGGTGCTAGCTCCCTTCTTCAGTCCCTCTTGTCAGACCGGTCTGAGCGATGGTTGACTCTTGGAGGGTCCCTAGGCCACTCCTACCTTGGTAGGAGATCTTTGACCAACTATGGCACTAGTGCTACTGCTGGGACTGTTACAGCCGCTAGTGGTGCCGGCGTCAGAGCCGATGTTGTAGGTGCTACTACTAGCACCGGGGTTACCGCCGCAGCTACTTCTATCACCCTGGTTGCAGCCTTATAAGCTTGGGCATCTTCCATATCCATATACCCATGAGCCTTAGCCATCAGCTGCTCATAGCTGGTGACTAGTTTCTTAGCACGTGAGTTGGTCAACTCATTGTTCAACAAATCGGCCACTATGGCGGACATGGCGACCGAACTTCCAAAGTCGTGTACCTCTAGTCTTTTCACCTGGAGCCTCTTGATATAGGCTCGTAGGCTCTCTCTCCAAGCTCTTGCCTCATCTATATCAGCACATGAGGAGGCATCTTCTGTCTGGTGTCGGCTAAGAAGTGGTGCACAAACTTCTGGCTGAGCTGCTTAAATCTATCGATGGACTTTTTCCTCAGGGCATTCCACTAAAGCTTAGCACTTCCTGACATGGTGATAGGGAAACACCGGTAGATGATCGTCTCGGATGCTTGTAGCGTGCTCATCATGTCATAGTAATTCTGGACATGCTTCGCGGGGTCTCCCTCACCCTTGTATTTGTCGACCTTGGGCATCTTGAACTTCTCACTGGGGGCCTTCATGGTGTCGTCAGTGTGGGGAGTGTTCCCCCCTATGGCTTCGGCGATTGGTAGGTAAGTCCGATCATAGCCGGATGCTTCATGAGTAGTTGAAGATCCTAAAGTGACAGGACAGTGCTGAGAGTCCCATGGCACTACTGCTGTGTGCTTCTTGTTGTGACTAGGGCTAGGGCTCTCATCGGAGGCTTCGGCATATCGAAGGTGATGCCACTGAGAGTCTGCAAGGTGAGTTGTCTGGTGTGGTGGAGGGGACACATGCCTGGCGAGGTTTCTCCATTGGTTGGCCATGGCATGTGGAGTCTGAGGTGGGGGCACAGGCCGAGGTCTAGACGGAGGATGAGTCACCAAAGGCTAGTCTCTAGAGGATTGAGGAGCGGCAGAGTGAACAAGCTATGGGAGAGGAAATCGCTTGAGGAGTTCACTAGAAAACACTTCGAACTGCTGTTGGAAGGTTTGAGTGATTCCTACGTCGACTCTTCAAGCTGCACTCGAGTGACATACACTAAAGGCTGTTGCTACCCTCCAGGGATTAATTGGTCATCCCTCTGCTCAAAACTAGACATGATTGCTCGAAGAAGGAAGAGGCTCCATGGTGGATGCCAAACTGTTGATGTTGGGAATCACACAGTCGCTTAGTTATGAGTTGAGGTGATGAGGGGCCACTAACTTCCCCGAATATCCAACTCTGAGATGGGCCAGCTGTTCTTCCCTGCACACATCTCCTCATAGTAGTCACTTTAGCAACTAGTGCAAAGTTCTCCTCATAGTCCACCCCATACTGTTGTGTAAAACCTCGAGCGACTAACCGAGCCTTGTGACACTCGATGGTTCCATCTGCTCTAGTGTTGACCTTGTAGGTCCATTTGCAGCCGATGGTGGTCTTTCCAGGAGGAAGGGTGGTGAGATCCATGTATGAGTTTTCTAGAGAGCTGTAAGTTCGTCCTGCATTGCTTGTTGCTACTCAGGGTGTTGAACTACATCATGGTAAGAATGGGGTTTCACATAATCTGACATCTTCATAGTGGTTGTGTGAAAACAATGGAGGTGAAGTTGGGTTCACGGTATTTGGTTGGTGGTTGGTGATCTCAGGAGGGATATCGTGGCTCAGGTGGGACATCAGTAGTGAGTGGTTTGGGTTTGTTTGTAGTTTGTGGAGAGGTTGATTGATCTGGTGCAGCAAGAGGTGGGTCAGGACTAGCCACTTGCTCAGTGGGAGGACTAATTCTAGATTTAGATCTGGAGTGCTTTGTGGTGCTAGAGATTAGGGTGTGTCACGTTTAAGAAATATGAGATCTGTGGGTGTGTATGGTGGTGAAGGTATAGGTGGGGAGGATAGAGCAAAGTATGGAAGATGTTCAAAGAATGTGACATGTGGAGAGATGCGGAGGTGATCAGAATGAGGGTCATAGCAGCGATAGCCTTTATGATAGAGACTGCATCTAAGGAATACACACATGACAGAATAGTGTGTTGCGTTCTAAAGATGGGAGTTGGATGAAGCATGTGTAGCCAAACACTCAAAGGTGGGAGTAGTTTGGTGGTGTTTGGTATAGTTGTTGAAAGGGTGTGAGGCCTTTCAGTAGAAAAATTTGCTAATTTACTAGTTGTGGAAAGGGTACAAAGATGAGGTAAAGATAGATGACCGAGGAAACAATGCTAGAGGTCACATCTAGTTGGTTTAGAGTTAAGAAGGGGAATGACAGATGCAGTGGAAGTGGGGAGAATGAGCTTGTATATGTAGTATAGGCCACCAATATTACGGCCAATCCCAACCATTTGTCTAGTGCGAGAATCCTGTATAAGGCAAGATGAAGCTATGAAGGTAGCAATATAGTTATGTAAGGTGATTTGTGAGACTGAAAGTAAGTTCATTGTGATATTAGCGACATGGTGTACGTTGGAGATTGAGAATTGAGGTTTAATATGCAGGTGACCTACAGAGGTCAACGGTAATGGTGTGCCATCGGCTGTGCGGACCATGGTTGTTGGAGGTAGGAGTGTTTGGTTGTGGAGGTGTGTTGGTGATGACGTAAGATGATGTGTAGCACCCAAATTTAGAATCCATGAGTTAGTGTTTGTACCTAATTGAGTGACATACGAAGTAGCAGCCAAGCCTATCTTAGGTGAGGGAGTGGATGGATGTAGTGCCTGTAGGAGATTAGTGTAGGATGATGGTGTAGATGTGGATGGAATTTCGGTGATGGTCGCCTGAGGCATTAGGGGCGGTGGGGTTGGGGATGATGTCTTAGCTAGCCTCCCACGACACTTATCCGTAGAATGTCCGCAGAGCTTGTGAATGTCACACATTGTTTGCGTGTAGAGGTGAAGCCAGGTTGTTGCTGTCTCATCGACGAGGCGTACTGATGATAGGGAGAACCACAGTGAATAGATGAGCGTGAGGTGGTGTGGACGGAGCTCGAGTTGATGGGAAGAGTGTTGAGGTGAAGATGTGTCTCTTTAGCTTGTAGCTTTGTGACAGCTTGTTTCAGGAGTGGGTGTGGTGACCTGTGGATGAGTTGCTACAAACAGATTCAAACTCTGGTCAGAGCTTCATCAGAAACTGAAAGAGACATTGCCTATATCTGTTGTTGTGGTGAATGGTCCTAGAAGTTGGGTCAGTAAGGGGTGTTTCATGGGTTGCGAGTTACTCCCAGAGGTCAAAGATGCGGGTATAGAACTCGCGGATCGAGCGATCACCCTGTATAACTGTGGATGTCTCCTGGTATAGTTGAAACTCTGGAGCGTCATCTGACTATGTGTAAAGGCAGTAGAGGTATGCCCAAAGGGATATGGCAGTGTCAAATCATGAGAGCTAAAGTTGAATGGAAGGTGAGATGGATTGTACGATTGTAGCGATGGTGCGATCTTCAGCAAGAGTCCAAGCCATAAGAGTAGACTCGTAAGAGGAGAGGGAGCCGTATCATTGGTAAGATCACTAGTAGGAATTGGTTGAGTTGAAGGTTTTGAAGTGCCATTGATGTGTCCCCAAAGCCCACAACTACGGAGGATGACTCGTAGGGAGTATGGCCAGAGACGGTAGTTGTCACCGTCAAGTTTAACATCAATGGATTGTTGATGGAAGTGCATCTCCAGCGTCGTCATAACAACTTATCGCTTATCTGAAAGATATTATTAGCCATTGGTTGGAAGAGGAAGCTACATGATTAGCTTAAGATTTAGGGAGATCTACTTGATAAAGCTAAATGATTAGCTGAAGATCTATAAAGATCTAATTTGTAGGCCAAATGATTGGCACAAGATCTATAAATATCTGGTTGGTAAGCTAAATGATTGGTTCGAGATCTATGAAGATCTGGTTGGTAACCCAAGTGATTGGTGCACGATCTATGAAGATCTAGTTGATAAGCCAAATGATTGGCATAAGATCTATGAAGATCTATATTGTAAGCTAAGTGAATTGTGCAGTTGCTCGACCGCTAGTGTAGATCTGGTGCACGATGTGCGATATTGGCTCTGTTGGTCGAGTTTTGGAGCAAATCTAGTGCACGTTGTGTGGATCTGGTGCATGGTGGTGCAGATCTAGTGTACGGTGTAGCGGATTTGGTGCATGGTGGTGCGGATCTGGTGCAAAGTGATGCAGATCTGATGCACGGTGGGTGGTTGGGATCTTAGCTGGTGGCGGCTAGGGTTTGGGGATGTTTGTGGGGCCCGTGAGTTTAGATTTGTGGGGTTGAGGTTTGAGGAAGGGATTGACCGGATGTCTCTGATACCATGTTAGAAACAGAGGAAAAAAAGGAGAAAATGATATTTGTATTCATTAGTATTATGGTCTATATATACAATATAAGTAGCATTATTCTACTACTCTACCCGATGTGAGACTAAATAGCAGGCTATTGTAGGCTGTCTAAAAAATCACTACAGATAGTCAATCCTCATTAAATACGAACAATGAAAGTCATGACATAATGACTTTCAGGAGACTACAATTCGAGAATTTTCTACAGCGATCAACGAAGGATACAATCCAACAACCTTCATGCTAACCAATGGGAGTTCTAATTTCAACGGTCTTCACAAGCAGCAACAGGAGTTACAATCAATGACTCCCATATTTTAAGAAAACATGGCAAAGATCACAAGATGATGATCTTTGAAAATAGATTACAAGTTGATGGTCTCTTTGATTAAAAACGCGGAGCTCACCACTGCACAAAGCTCACCACTGTGCAAGGCTCACCACTTCGTTTTCAAGCCCAAAACGCTTGGCTCACCACCACGTTTCCAAGTTCAAAATGCATGGCTCACCACCACGTTTCCAATTTCAAAATGCAGAGCTCACCACTGTGTTCTTAAGTCAAAGCACAGAGGTCATTTTTAGAACGCGGACCTCGTATTTGACCCATTCGAACACGTTGTAAACGGGTCTAAAACCGTTTCGCACTATTTGAGGAGAGATTTAAGGGGTCAGTTACATCCCTTAACCCCTACAAATAGCTGGGATAACAACCTAAGAGGGGCCGGGGACTTCCACGGAGAAAAGAGGGTCAAGAAGTCTTCTTTGGAGGGATCAAACTCATTTTTGAGTTCGCAAACTTGTTAAAGTTCCAAACTTGCTTTGTGAGTTCTTTTCAACGTTGTTCCACGAGTTGAGATGATCGGAGAGTCAATGGGATATAAGATTCAATCTCCCATCGCTACCGTGCAGAACCCACGTTAAACAAAGGGAAGGATCTCCGTTGATCTTTCCTTCTTTTGTAAATCGGGCAACCAATCGAGGAAGTTTATAATTTCTGTCTTTTTCTAAGATAGTTACAGAGGGATTACTTTGAGAGATTGTATTCACTCTTTTTCTAAATCAGTTACAGAGAATAACTCCGATTTTATGTTTCTCAAATTTCCTCACGAACAAAAGATGGCGACACCGTTGGGGACTAGCTTCACCGATGAAGGAGTGGTGGCGCAATATGATGTCAACCTCGCTGGAACTACAGGTTAAACTCTTACTGTTGAGTTTGACCAAGCCAAGTATGAAGAATTGCGTTCTTCTAGACCTCTTAGCCCTAAGGCTATGCATAAGATCCGCAAAGTTTCTCGGGAGATCAAGACACCAGTTCTGCCTAAGTCACCGAAGGGGAATTCTGCCATTGAATCAGATGGTTCAGACATTATTTCCTCTAAGGGCAAAGGACTAGTTTCAACTTAACCCGCTAAGCAAGTGAAAGAATCTACACCCGTGCCTACACAACGGGAATCGGGTCATAAGAGGCCAGTTGCAGCATTGAACTTGGCTGAAGCAGATGTTAATGCTGCAAAAACCTTAAGACAGGCTAAGAAGAATGCTGCTCAGTGAAAGAGAAGATCACTGCGTCGAGCACAACTCAGAGAAAGCTGATCCTCAAATCAATTTAACCACGAGCTTTGTGTTTCTATAACAGAGCACTAGTCTCGCGTTAAATATGGCCCTCAGTGGCGCGTTATCCAAACAAAATGTAGGTCTCATGACCGCATTTCACAAATAAAACACGGACCTCAGGTCGGCGTTAATCAGATAGAACGCAGACCTCAGGTCAGCGTTAATCAAACAAAACACAGCCCTCAAGGCTACATTTCACAAACAGAACGTAGCTCTCAAGGCTGCATTCCTGCAACAAAACGCAGCCCTCAAGGGCGTGTTTCACCAATAGAATGCAGACCTCATGTCTGGGTTGATCAAATGACACGACCCTTGCGTTTACACCCCAAGACGCAACGAGATTCATCGTGTTCGGAAAAATGAACGTGGATTTAAGATTCATGTTAACCCAGAGCCAATCCAATCAAATGATGAGAGGACGGTTCCTTATCAAACCACCGATCCAGTGGTCAACATTCCTCAAGTTTTTGATTTGAGAGAACTATTGTCGAGAGAAAGGTCAACGCAACAGGTCGCTCATTCGTGTCAATGTGAACGATTGATTGCTACGGTCCTCTCGGAATGTCAATGTTGTGCACTGTTAGCGGGGAAAGTTGTTTTGATTGTCATTACACGAATTCGTTTACAGCTTGTTTCGCTTACATCGAGATTCAAATAAAAATCACCTTTTTATAAGGCTTACAATGAAAAATAAAAAAAAAGATTACAACTTTCTTACCGTTGTTGAACAAACGCGGGATCCGTTTATCGGATTCTCGCTTGTGTGGGTGTCTTTGCCTGTGCTGGGGACTTTTTGTGTCTGCGGACCACCACGTAATCCGATCCAAGTAGAAATCTACGTGGATGAGGGGACTATTTCATGAAGGAAATAGATTGCCTAAAGCAGGTGAAATCGACCAAGCGATTTCATAGCTCTTCTCAGGACTAACAACAAGCTTAGATCCAGAGGGATACACCGTAGATCTAATGTAGATATGGTCCTGATCTTCCTCTCGTTGACGGGATCTGAAGTTGAAGCTGTTCTTCGCTTGCGCCTGATCTGGATCTGAGTTTTCTTCTTTGGAAATGCTCGGATTTGTGCATGAGAGACAAGTCTTTCCAACCCCAGAGGACAAATTTTCCAACCTATTCAACTGAACCCCCCTGGCCTATTTATAGGCAAATGAACAAAA
The DNA here is from genome assembly GCA_037177215.1 of Asparagus racemosus. NCBI lineage: Eukaryota > Viridiplantae > Streptophyta > Magnoliopsida > Asparagales > Asparagaceae > Asparagus > Asparagus racemosus. The sequence goes on along the minus strand of JBAKGM010000002.1, from coordinate 15,764,848 downwards.
GGGGGGTGATTTTTTTTGGCCGGGCACCATTGGTGCCTCGGCTTGGCCGAGGCACCAAATGGTGCCTCGACAACGACCGAGGAACTAAATGGTGCCTTGGCCATGCCGAGGCGCTCATTTGGAGCTCTCTTTCGATTTCCGGCATTTGTCCGTTCGTCCGCCGTTCTGTCTCGTTTCGTCCGGTTGTGCCGAATCAAAACTCAGTTGATCGTTCTATTGATTCTGAAATCCGATCAGCGTAGTTCCGTCGTCGCTTGAGTCTGGTTAATTCTGTCTCGTCGACGTTCGAGTTCGGTCGTCTCACCTTGTCGAATCTCGCTGACCTTAAGCTTAATCGTTGGATTTATTCCACGATACGTCACTTTGTTGACTTGTACGCCTTGTCGACTCACTTCATGCATTTCGTCGACTCGGTTTATGCATTTTGTGGCGTAGTTACGTCATCAGCGGCTCTTAGTCGCATCGTTAGATGGGTCGTCAATTGTGAATCCACCGTCACGAGTCTCGTTTGGGTACTGATAAGCGATTTTCAACACCTACAGTTACAGCCACCAATCTTGCTTTATGCCTCCTAACTTCACCATTCGCCTTAATCTTTATCTAGAAAATCCACTTTATGTTAATGGTATTATGTCCTTGCGGATATTAGTATGCTCTCACGTGTTGTTCTTCTCGATCGCCTTTATCTCTTCTTTCCTTGCATGTATCCACTTAGGATCTTGAATAGCCTCTTCAAACATAACTAGCTCACAAATTGTGAATATTGCAAAGTGCACTATGTCTCCATCTACATCAACATCATCTTCTAGAGTTACGTCATAATACCTTAAGAGAACCTATGGTTGTTGATTTCTTCTTGGTCTTTCAACTTCTAATGTAATTCGTGGCATTGAAGCTTTAGGAGCATTGGCTGACAGTGCTTCTTGAGTTGTATAGGGACACTGCCTTCAAGAATATCAAGAAGAGTATGGGATGAATCTTTTTGTGCTTCCAGATCCCAATTCTAAGCTTCTTCTTCAGTAAACACAACATCTTTGCTCTTGATCACCTTCTTTGTAAAGGGGTTATAGAACTTGTAGCCTCTGGACTTGTAGCCAACAAAAAACTATCCTCTCGCCTCTGTCATCAAGCTTCTTTCTTATTTCTGTCAGAAAATGAGCATAAGCAATAGAGTCGAACACCTTGAGATGCCCTACATTTGGCTTATAACCAATCCACACCTCTTCAGGAGTGAGATTGTTTATGCTCTTTGTCAGTGATCTATTCAATAAATAAACTTTGCATGAGATAGCTTCACCTAAAAAGAATTTGGCATATCTTTGGCGTTGAGCATGCTTCTCGCCATGTCAAGTATAGTTTTGTTTTTCCGTTTAGCTACACCATTGTGTTGAGGTGTGTAGGGAAAAGTGACATCACACTTTATTCCTTGTTCTACACAATACTTATTGAAATCATTTGTACATAGCACTTTGATAAAGTAGCAACTTTCCTTCTCAACTAGGGCTTTAAAGCTCTTTGAGACAATCAAAGACTTCATATTTTTATTGCAGAAAGTAGACTCATATTTTTCTTGTGAAATCATTAATAAAAGTAAGGAATTACATATTATTGTCAATCAATATAGTGTTCATAGCGCCACACATATCTAAATGGACGAGCTCAAGAGGCTTATTTGCATGCCAAGTATTTTTAGCATCAAAGAGTAGTCTGTATTGCTTTCTAAGAACGCAACCTTTATACTACTGTTCGGTATGATCTACAATGGGCAACCTTTCCCCAAATTTCTTTGAACAAGCAACTTCAAACTACAAAAATTCTGATGTCCAAAACGAAGTGCCACAACCAAGACTCATGTTTCATAATAGCATTAAAGCAATGATAGACTTCATTTTTTATATCAACTCGAAGCATGCTATTTTCGTCATAAGGGCTTTAAGGAAAAATATACCTCTTTTATCAAAGATTAAGAGTTGATTACTAGAAAAGCACAAATCATACTCTTTTTAAGAAGTTAGCCTATACTGAGTAAATTGTTTTCCATATTCTATACATAGTGATAGAATACATCGGAAATAAATTTGTGGTCTCTATTCTTCAATTTGATGATAACTCTCCCTTTTCCCATCATAGTGTTGTCATCAGCAAATTTGACTTTAGACCGCATTAACTCATTGAGATCCACGAACAACTCCTTTTTGCACATATGATTAGAACACTCAGTGTCAATAAACCATGTGTGATAGTTTAATTCTTCACTAGTCGCTGTAACCGTCAACAGAGTGTGGTTATCTTCATCTGCTCTTTCCTGTGCAAACCAAATTTCTTCTTGGGATTGGGAACTCTCCACTTATTGTAGTATCTGCACCCTCAGTTGTAGTAGCCATGTCTCTTTCACCTTTCAAATCGTGCGCTCTTTTATTATTTTTTATGGAGGCTTGACTTTGGAAAGCTTTCTCGAGAGGCTTCTTGGTTGACCTCTCATTCATGCATTGCTTTTTAACTTGTAGGGTGCCCATCAATTCATCAACTACCATCTTGGACAAATCCTTCAACTCTTCGATTGTCACCACGATATGGTCAAATTTTATGTAAGAGATCGTAATATCTTTTCCCCTATTGTTTAATCTGCAACATTCTCCCTATTTATTTTTATTTGATTGGTCAAAGAAAGCACTCGAGTTACATAATCTGCAACACTTTCAGCGGGTTCTATCTGCAAAAGTTCAAATTGGCGATTTCAAAGTTTAAGATCTAACTTTTACTACCTTTTCAACTCCATGGTTTGATGTCTTTAAAATATCCCACGCTTACTTTAAGTAGTTGCTCCGTCGATCTTCTCAAAGTCCAAATCATTCACTCATTGATGGATGTAGAATAACGCCTTCCGATCCTTCTTCTTGTTCTTACCATGGGCTTTCTTGTTGGCTTTGCTCTCGTTCTCCGCGAGATCGATAACTCCTTTCTCTACGACACTAAGTATATCTTGATATTCGAATAATACCTTCATCTGCACTATCCATCGGTAATAATTTTTCCCATCCAATATAGAAATAGAAGGCGACGTTGTCCTGTTCACGCCGAACATGGCTCTGATACCACCATTGAACCAAACACAACTTAAACAAAATAATAACATGGTTTGAGAGAAGGAGATGGGCAAAAGACGAAACTTTATCATCATTATTATTATCCTATTTATTGGGAACTCACAATCTCTTATAGGCCTAGCTAGTAATCTAATCTTTCAAGAATTCTAATATAATAATGACTCTAAAGATAAACTACTCAAAACCTATAGAAAAAATATATGAACTAATTCCTAATAAAAGCAAGCTCTTGTGAATATAACTACTAATGATATCCCAATTAAATTTCATATTAGCTTCAACAGAAGGTGGTAACCTCATCTTATATTTTTTGATGGATTATAACCCATAGTTCCCAACGCATGCTCTTAGCTGAAGTGTTACTGTCGTGAAAATTAAGTCTTCGGTTATAATCCACGCATGTCGATTTGAATTATTGGGATCTGTGTGGTGTACCATCAGCGGATACAACAGCTAACTTGATGGAGAGACACAACAGGCATTGTTTACTCCTTGTAAAAACCCAATTCAATCAACCATAATTAAGTGGCTGCTACGGCAAAGTACAATAACACATTCATAATCATGAAAATTTTACAAATTGAGCTCAAAGTACGATCATATCCTCTTGTCTCGGATACCACTAGATCTATAATATAGACAGTCATCATAACCATGGGGAAAAAATAAAAAAAACAAGAAGCATCAAACAAAATGATTAAATAAAGAGAAGTAAAAAAGAAGAAAAGTAAAAATCACGTGTAAGCGTAGAGTGGGGACCAACTTGCTTCCTTTAATTAACCCGTCCCTTTGTCCTCCCGCGGGCGGTTAGCCTAATAAAAAGGGAAAAAAGTTTGGTGAACAAATTAGAAGAAAGCCATTGGCCTACGCAAATAAACTAACTGCCGACCGTGCTGACGTGTCAACACAATATTGAGAGCATGAGTATCTACGTTCCACGTTTGTTCCACGCTCCCACCGTCATTTCGCAAGTTGGCAATCCTATTCATTTTCTACGATGGGTATCTAGTTCATATTTTGTTTGCATTCGATTTTTAATTATTTGTATGCTGATTTTGAGAGCATTGAGTGAACCACTTTAGAACAGAGTTTTTCATTGTTCATCTGCGTGTACTGTAACATCTTGCCCATATGCAAAATACTACAATATGAAAATCTTATAAAAATATTATAAACATTGTATAGGGGACAAATGGTGATACGTGACTGTCCGCTAATTCTTAATCAATACAATAGAGATGTAGTATATGGAGAATTTTTTAAAAAGATCACTTTTTAATTTAATTAGCAAAAGCGACAAAACTTTCTATTTAACCAGTAATAATCGACCGTATTTTAGCCAAATGATGACAGAGAGTCAGTTTTACAAATTTAGTTTTTGGAAATATACTTGTACACCCAACTGCTATTCCCGTATAATTAAGTATGTTCGCTAATTATGTGGTGCCCACAGTTCCGCATAATTTGTTTTAACACCAGGAAACCAACCTAATAAGACTCCAAACTTTCAAATGACTCGATGCCCTACGGACTATGGGCCCATCTCAGAGGGCGAGAGATTGGAGCATATCGTTTTAAGATGGTGAGCGTCGTGGACCCCACAAGGAAGATAGGGTCTTGCGAGCTTCACAAATAGTTATGTGTGGGCCCGACATTGGAAAATTGCCTCCTTCCCCTACCGTGAAGAAGAAAACTGACTGGTTACTTTGTATAGGGTTAAGTAATTGGTGATTTTTTAAATTCTAGGAGGCTAAAACCAACTTTCCTTTTTATGAAATACCGAGGAAATGTTTCGATAGCTAATTATACTGGACTTCATTTTATGAAATACGGAGGAATTATCTTAACAACTAATTACATGAGACTGCCAGTCTCGTGTAATCAGCAAACACAACTAATTACATAATATTATAGTCTTGTGCTTTACAAAAATAAAATTTTACAAAATTTGTTGATGCTCAAACTGGTGTTCGGATCAAACAGTCGCTGATTGCGGAAGAATTAGGGTTTAGGGAAGCGAGGCCCGTTTCTCCTCCTAATACGCCGCCAAACAGCTGGTCTCAATGCCGTGGAAAACCTGTGGAAGGGTCGGAGTTGGGTTCTCCGGTGGCCACTCCGACGATCAAGTCAGTATGTGAAAAA
>JBAKGM010000002.1:15738477-15752837 GCA_037177215.1 Asparagus racemosus | reverse complement strand
TTTTCTTCATTAACCTGCAAATTAAGATAAAAACGGTTATTAGCAGGGTATTTATTCATATAAAATGGGTAATGAGGTTATTAATTTATAATTAAAATGTGATAATCAGTGAACTAGACTCTGATCAAATACACTAGGATGGACAAATCACATGAAGATTAAATTCTTATTAATCAAAGATTCCGCTACATATAGGCGACACTTAGACTCTTTAATTAGAAAGACAGTGGGCATTCATTCTTCTAACCTCAACAACAGTCAAGAGGCAATAAGGAAGAGAAACACAAATCAAAACTGCCCCAAAGGAAAAAGAAAACATAGAGGAGCTATGCCAAGCTCCATTTCTTCCCAATCGTATAAGATTGTGGAACAAAGCCAGTTTTTATTAACAAAGTTTGATGTCAAACCTGAGAAACCCAAATGACGTCTAATTACATTTAAGGTCTGCATTTGCTAGACCTAATTACTTTTAGAGCCTTCGCTTGTGGAGCTCCATGGGTCTTTCTTCAAATGCCATTTCAACCTACAAATGGTCCTACACAGAGCATGACACTCAAAGCTCCATGAATCCCTACCACAGGTCTCCTCGCGATAAGCTTCTGGCTTATTCTTGAAAGTTTGCTCGAGGATAGCCTTCTTGGCAGAAAGCAAATCCACCAACTGGCGGAGTATAAGAATTTCCACTGTTGGATTGCCCTTCACTTGGGCTAGCTTCTATTGGAGCTGCTTGATCTTAGCTTCTCTATTGAAGAGCGTCTCTAGTTAGGTTGGAGAGAACTTAGACATGGAGAAGATGGAGATGAGAAAGAATCGGATTGGAATGAGCCATTTATAAGCTCCAAATCCAAACTTACAAAAAATTCACTTCTTACGAGAAGTGATTGGATCGAACAAAGAAGCTAAGGACTAGCCTAAATCTTAGAGCCTCCGGCGAATCTCTCCAAAGCTTTGACCACCAAGGAGAAATTGTAGCCACAAATCACGGCGCGTATCCAAAGATAAGAATCTTGGTGATCATTGCCAGCCAGTGACTATTGCTAACCAACAGACATTGCTCATTAGCGAACTTCGACCACATAACTAAAATGGGGCGAACTTCAGCAACATTCAGAGTCAGCAGGATGTCACTATTATCCAAACTTCACCCCAATGATAGGGTAAACAAATTTCATTCCAAATACATAGTTGGACAAATGCAAGAATCATAGAGCCTTCAACCAAAATGGAGCTATAATAAAGGAAGCTATGTTCAATAGTACACCTCTGACAATCAAGTAACTAAATGGAGACAAGTTCTAACCTAAGCAAGATGACACAAGCTACATTTAACACTACACCTCTTGCTATTATCCAAAGTATTTCGATCCTGTTATAAGCCAAAAATAAGATCTCAAAAACTTTGGTGGGAGGGGGTCTTGTAGATGGTTAAAATATACTTTCCCCTAGGCTAATGCATAGTTTGAATCTAAGAAGTGAACATCCATGGGCTAAATACTTTAGATGGGCTCAAATACAAGCCCATGTCAGGCTATAGCGAAGTTCACTCGAGTTGCAGGTGAACTTAATTGTATAATGCACTCTGACCCAGCTTATCTGAGTCAAAAAGTAGTTGGGGCTGATTCAATCAAACTCTAGGCCAAGTCGAAAGGCGTCCTCAAGACAGTCGAATTGAGAGATGTATTCAAGTTGGATTCTAAATCAAATCCAAGCTTATTAGTGAATCGCCTAGAGCCTTATGGGAAATTACCCCAAAAAGACCCGCGTGGGCCACGTAACCCACATTTCAAAGAAAGTGTATCACCCACATTTTGGCGAACTTCACCCACAATCACTAAGTGAACTTCACTCTAGATCTCTTAGAGCACTTCGCCCACAACCATTACTAGCGAACTTTACTATTGACCATTTTAAAAGCTATTTTTGAGGAAACGGTTCTTCTCCATTATCTCCTAAGTTAATGGCCACTTAGTTCATATTTAGTGGCCACTAACTCTCTCTCTCTCTCTCCCCCTCTCTCTCTCTGTTAGCCTATAAGAAGAGGGGAGATTGTTCATTTTGGGATACTTTTGGCACTTAGTATATGGACTTGGTTTTTAATCAACCATCTCGGAATTTAACCACTTAGCGTTTCTTCATCCAGAGAAAACTTTGGCATCTTCAAAGAGATCAGAGATTGTCAACTAGAGAAGCCCCTTCGTCTTAGTTAGACCATTAACAAAGCTCAAGATCGATACTCTTTTGGCACACAGAAAAGAACCTAGCCAAATAAATTTTTCTTGTTTTCTTTGTATTTTCTTTTGAATTATAATCTGCATTAATTGCAATTCAAAAGACCCGAGACAATGCTCATAGTTTAGATCTTTATTTTCTTATATTTGTAATTTGTTTTTATTTTTATTCTCTTTCTTTTATGCCTTCTAGCCTAGATTTTATATTCTAGAATTGTATGAAACAAGTTTGGTTTTTTCTTGTGATTTGTGGATTTCTCTCTTTGTGCAAAATGATTATGCTTAGGATTATCAACTAGAGAACTAATTGGTAGAAGAAAATTTTAATAGTCTATATTTATCTTAAGTGATTTGATAAGTTATATTTATAAATTCTAGAATTACTATCTAGTTGTTGTTCTCTTCATGAATGAAAATTTTATTTGGATGATAACGTAATAGGTTATGATTCTTTTAACTAGTTTGATAGTCTATACTTAGTAAATCTAAAGTAAAATGTATAAAAAAAAGTAGTTCATAAATCCTAAGTGAAATTAACTAGTGGATTCAATTCTAAATTCATAACTACTCTACTTAATTTTCTCCATATTTTATTTATTTTGATTTACCTCTTTTTGATTAATTTTTCTAGTCTTGATTTTGTTCTCTTCTATTTTCTTTATTCATCCTCCTTGTTTATTCTTTGTTTCCTTTTATTTGTTCACTCTTTTTCTCTTCTCTTGTTTTCTTTTATGTGTAAATAATCACACACTCTCTATAACTCTTCACTTCCACTTCTCTTTATTCACACACAACTCTAAGATCCAAATTAGCATTTTTCCTACACACCTTCCTCGTGGGATTGACATTTTTCTATATTATAACTTGATTGTACACTTGCAATCGTGATACTATTTTCACAATACATCAAGTTTGTGGCGCCGTTGCCAGAGAGGGTGCTTGTAATTAGGATTTTTTTAATTTTAGTTCTTTGATTTATTTGTTTTCTTGTGAAGGAACAAATTTGAAGCTTGAAGATGGAGGATTAAGATTGTAGATTGAAGAATTGCTTGAAAAGGTAAGTCCTATTTCTATTATTTTTAATTCCACCGTTTAGTTTAGTTTCTCATAATTAAAGATAATTAGGAACCCAAAAAAAATTCACTTGTGGACCCTAATAAAATCCATCTTCCACTTGAACAACTACTAACAAGATAATAAATTCAAACAAGAGCTCTCTCTCTCTCTCTCTCTCTCTCTCTCATTTGTTTAATTGTTGACCCTAATTAAAAAACAAAAAGAGTTTTTTAATTCATAGCGTTGTATTGTATATAGTTAGTAGGCATTCATTAAAGTTATTTCAGCATTTTGATTTGAGCACTCACTTGAAAATACTCTTAAAGGCAAAACCCCCTAATTAAGATAAGGTGGGAGATTTCATCACCCTTTTCTTAGCCTACAATTTACTAATTTCTTACTATACAAACCCAAGCCTTTAAATATTATTAGATGTTGGGCTCTAAGGACTAGAGCTCATTAATGAATAAAAAATTCTTAAGTGAACCGGTTTAAGTTTACTTGAATCCGTTGGTGTCTAAGCAAGGTTTAGGGATTGTGTAAAGTGCTTCGCAAGGAAAAAGATACTTAAGTGGTCTTTGGTCTCTCTCTAGTACTATCCTTACCTAGATAACTAACCAAGTAAACTTCAATCTTTCACTCAAGGAGTTTTTAGTTAGGAGTTAGTCTAGTTGTGTCTAGTCTTAACCCTAAAATTAAGAGTGATTGTTTTAAAGTGGCTGCTCTTGATTTGTTTTGGTTAGGTTTTTCTTTTTATCCTTCTTTTCTTCTCTCATTAATCTTTTAGGTCTTCTAGTTTTTCCTTAAAAAAACTTAACTAACTTTTGTTTTTCTTAAACTTTTTCCTAATTTCATTTTAGTTAAAAAAAGAAAAACAATTCACAAGAAATTTTATGGTGTATGCAAGTTTGGATTAGAGATAATACTAATGAATTAATCTGCGTTGAACCATTTTTTGAAAATGAAGAAATGACAAATCCTAATCCACCCATTCTTCAAAACATGTGTTATCTCACTAGGAATGCAATCCCATCTTGCATTAGGCTACCTGATATTAATGGAGCTAATTTTGAGCTTAGAACACACTTCATAAATATATTTCTAAAATTCTTCGGAAATGAATCTGAAGATGCTTAAATTTCATATCTGAGTTTGAGGAAGTTTGTCTTATGATTAAGACAAGAAAATTATCTAAGGATGTGATTAAGCTTAGATTTATCTCATTTGCTCTTAAGGACAAAGCTAAAAAATGGCTATATATAGCTTATCCACAAATTCTATCTCTACTTGGGATGAATTTGTTATCATTTTTCTAAAGAAAATTTTTCCAATTCATAAATTGGTTAAGCTTAGAAACACCATTAAGAATTTCAAAATAGTTCTAGGAGAGCCATTCTGGAAGTGTTTTGATAGGTTTAAGGATCCTTTTATCTAATTTCCTTACCATGGTCTAGAAAAGTGGCGATTTTGTCAAATCATGTAAGAAGGATTGGATAATACTTTAAAAATATTTTTAGAATCTATGTATCAAGAGGATTTCATGAAGAAAATACTGATAAAGCTTAGAAATTTTTAGAGAGTTTAACTAAGAAAACCATGCAATTGGAACACTGTGATAAAAGAATTTCATTAGCTCCCCTAACCAAATCCAGTTGTCCTTCCCTAGAGTCAAACATAGACTCCAAAGCAAGAATGACTACAATCCTGCGTATGTTAAAAGCCTTAGAAATTGAAGAAAAAGCCCCAGCTAAAATTAGCTAAATTTCTACTCCAAGGTGTCATAAATGTTTATTGCAAGCCCATATTTCAGAGGAATTTCCTCTCGTAGAAAATAACCAACCACTAGGGTAAGTAAATGCCGCAACCCAACATCTTGTGAATGGTTCGTTTCTCCAACCTACAACCCGGGTTGGAGAAATCATCTAACATTTTCATGGAATCAGAGAAATTTCTTTGAAAATGAAAATTTCACTCCCTCTTCAACTCTATAATTTTCTAGATGAAACACAATTCCATTCAACACACAAAATAACATTTTGCAATCCAATCATGTAACCGAAATCAAACTCCTTCTTCCTCTTCTCCTATCCAAAATGTTGATCCTGAATAAACTCTCTCTCTCTCTCTCTCTCTCTCTCTCTCTCTCTCTCTCTCTCTCTGATAACTCTGTTCAACAATGACCCCCTTCCGATGACCTAGAGCCTGAAACTGAATATGAGCTCAATTTTGATAGATAGGTTAAAACCGGTTGCTCCCTATCTAGATAGACTCAAGCCTAGAAAAAACTCTTTCCGGGTAGAGAAAATCCTAGAAACTTTTATGCAAGTCAAGGTCAACCTTTATCTCTTAGATGCAATTGAACAAATCCCCTCTTATGTAAAATTTTTGAGGGATTTGTGCACTAAGAAAAGAACCACTAATGTTCCCAAGAAAGTCTTTTTAACTACCAATATCAGTGACATGCTCTCAAAGCCTATGTCTTTGAAAGATAAGAAGCCCAGTTGTCTTACCATTTCATATGTTATAGGAAAAACATTTATTGATAAGGCACTCTAGACTTAGGAGCTAGTGTGAATTTTCTTCCCTACTCAGTTTTTCAACAGTTAGGGGTAGGCGAATTAAAATCAACCAGATGTACCCTCTAGTTAGTTGATAGATCTGTAAAAATTTCTAAGGGAGAGATAGAGAATGTTCTGATTAAGGTAGGAGAGTTTATTTTTCCTACTAATTTCATAGTCTTGTAGACACAACCCATTTCCAATCTCAGAGGCTAGATACCTGTCATTTTAAGAAGACCATTCTTAGCAACTTCTAATATTTTGATCAACTGTAGAACTAGCCAAATGAAGCTGTCCTTTGGGAATATGGCTACTGAGCCTAATATTTTCAATCGAGAGAACTAGCTGACTGATTCATCAAATCAACCCCTAGAAGTATACTTCATAGAAGGTAAATAAAATAAAGTTACAAGTGCACAACTATCAAGTTATAGTACAGAAAGATGTCAATCCCTCGAGGAAAGTGTTATAGGAAATAATCTTAGAGTTGTGTGTGGACAAGTACGAGTGAAAGTGTGGAGATATAAAGGGTGAGTTATTATTTGTAAATAAAAAAAACAAGATCAAGAGGGGAGAAAGAGAGATGAACAATTAGAAAAAAATAAAATCAAGAAAACAAATAAAAGAAAACAAGGAATAAAATAGAAAAGAACAAAATTAATAAAGAGAAATTTCACCAAAAAAGAGGAAAATCAAAATGAGTAAAAGATGGAGGAAATCAATTAGAGAAATGCAGAATCTATAATTGATCCACTAGTTGAATTTATTTAGGATTTATGAACTACTCTCTTTTTATCATATTTTACTTTAGATTTATTAAGCATAGACTATCAAACCACTTAAGAAAAATATAACCTATCAAATTATCATCTAAGTAAAATCAACATTCATGAAAAGAATAACAACTAAATATTAATTCTAGAATTTATAAGCATAACCTATCAAACCACTCAAGATAAGTATAGATTATCAAATTCTTCGTCTATCAATTAGTTATCTAGTTAATTATTCTGAACATGATCATTATAAGTACAAGAAAGCAATCCACAAATCATAAAAGAAATCAAACTAGTTTCATACAATTCTAGAATTTCTATAATATTTTAATTACACATTTTAGAAAATAAAAATAAAGAAATAAAATCTAGACTAGAGAGCATGAAAAAAAAGAGAATAAAAATACAAGCGAAATAAAAAGTGATCACAAAAGTAAGAAATAGGACAATAAAATAGAGATCTAAACTATGAGCATAAAAGTAAATCTAAACTACAAAAATAGAAATGCATCTATACTATAAAACAAAAATGCAAGAAAGTAACAAAAATAAAAGAACGTGAAACTAAATCTACTACAAGACATCAAAATAAATCTAATCTAGTAACTTAAAAAGAAAAAGAAAATAAAATCCTAAAACATGAATTTTTAAAGCATGAAAATAAAAGAGAAAAAAACTTACATTTCAAGGGGTCAGCCCCATGAAAGTAAATCTCCATCTTCATCTTCATCAATAAATAAAAAAAAAGAAAAGAAAATTTTGAAGAAGTAAATTTTTTTTATTAATTATAAATAAAATTTATAATTTTGAAAAGTCTTCTCAATTAAGAGTAACCCTCCTCTCCAAATAGAGTTTTACAAAAATTTTGGATTAGGAGATAATGTTGTTTCTTTGCGGCTGGCCATCCTAAATATAAATTAGATTTGATTTTTTTTTCATAGTAGAGCCTTATTTCTTTGGCTTCTATAGGCTGCTTGGTTTAATCCTGTGCTTCACTAAAAGGTTGAAAAATGAGAAGATTTGAGTTCTTTTTTTTAGCTCTTATTAATTCTTTATTTTCTGTAGATTAAGAGAAAAATAAGTTATTAGTGATATATTTATTTAACTAAAATAGATAATGATAGTGTAAAAGTGTAATAAAATATGATGATCAACTACATCTAAAATATTTTGAGTGTCAAGTTAGAAGAGGAGAGTGAGTCAGACCCGAGTTTTGAGGAAATCTTTGGTGAAGAAATACTAGAGTTTGAATCAAAATTAGTTTTCATAGAATCAAGCACAAGTTTCTCTGATCTTGGATTTGAAGAATTTTTTGCTAATGAGCTAAGAATCCTTAGAAATATAGAATAACTAGCTTATCATACCTCAACCATGAATCTTGGGTTTGAAATTTTTTAAAGAGGAACTGGTTGTGTTAGGACAAACTTTCGATCATGTGGAACCTAAATTCAAATCTGAGATTTGCTTTCTGTTTTATCAACACCAAAAATTTTAAATGCTTAACCCCTTCTTACATGCCTTCAAATGCTGCATAAATCATTGAAAATCTTAGAGTGTACATAATTTAAGCACATCTTTGAGTTTATCATTATAGACTTATTTAAAATTCGAGATAGAATTTTCAGCAATAATATAGGATTAGATGTAGAGTGTAAGCTTTTTATTTTTCATTTTTTTAATTCTACATCTTTACTCTTTGTCTCAAAATAATAATAAAAAGAATTTATTCTTTTCTCCTTTGGGAGTTTCTTATTCTTTTGAAAAAAAAGGGAAAAAAACAAAACAAAAAAAAGAAAAAAGAGAAAAAATGGTAAAAAAATGAAAAAATGAAAAAAGAGAAAATTTTGGCTATATCCTCCTTACCCCAAAGGTAATTGCAGATTTTTTCACTTTTGATATTTGGTATGAACTAAAAAGTACATTGAGTTAAATCGTGCAACATGAAATAATAAAATAGAACATTACAGTTAGATAAGATATAAGGCTTTTACATATTGATATAATCTAAAACAATATCACGCTTAGACATCAGTCTTTTGATGCTTACGTTAGCGTATTTTCAACTTAATTAGAAAAGTATATATGGTTTTAAAATATCCAAAAAATAATCTTAAGAATCTAAATATTTTTTCCTAGAATAATCTTAAGAACCCATTAGAATTTCAATCTTATTAATAGAAAAATCGATTAAAAAAAGGGAGAATTAATATATAATATTTTGGGTAGTTTATGTAAATAATTTGTTTATTTTTTTAGATCCCAGAGAATATTTTGTAAAAGGAAAGTTTATAATTTTATAGATTTTTACATGCTATATATTTTTTGTGTTTTGTTTTCTATTAATATTTTAAAGAGAGACACGAGTGAACTAATAACCCCTGAACTATTTTAATAAAACATTTGACAAATTCATCAATAATGTTTTAAGAGGAAGACTGATCCATCAACTTTAAATATAATTTGACACATGCATAATTTTGCATATATGATTTTACGGTAAATTTTAGAAAAACCATTCCTCAACTATGGCAGATGTCTCAAAAAACCCCTCAACTATTTTAATTTGAGACCCCCCTCGCCCACAAAAAAAGTTTCTAGCATATTATAGATAATCCTACTTAACTTTGAAAATTAGAGAAAATCCCCTTAATCTTTCACACTTTTCTCACCAAACCCCTCTGACATCACTTCAAAATGTAAAATAACTAAAACACCCTTTTCATAATCAACCCATTCAATTACAACAAAACACCCAACCGATAGAAAAAGGTCCTGATTAATGTAAAATGTTTTTTCACTCTTTCTCCTCTCTTTCTCTCATCCTAAAATTTTTAATGATTGAAGGGTATTTTGGTATTTCCTCAGTCATTACTTGTCATGTGATATGTTAGACCTAACAGTGTTAGCTTTTAGGGTGTAAGAAGAGTTCATGGGGGTTTCTCGAATTTTTAAACTTGAGGAGGGTTATCTAAGATAGGCTCAAACATGGGGGGATCTCAAATTAAAATTATTGATGAGGGTTTTTTGAGACACTCCCCATATTTGATGGGGGTTAAGTGAGAAAAGTTCTAGGGGATTATCCCAAATTTTCATAGTTGAGCGGGGTTATCTATACTATGCTTAAACTTGAGGGTGGTTTTCTCCAATTAAAGTAGTTGAGTGGGTTTTCTAAGACACCCTCCATAGTTGAGGGAGTTTTTCTAAAATTAACCTCATGATTTTATGTAGATAGATGCTCCACGAGTTCTTTTCCCTTTAATTTCTATATTTAAATATATGATTTTGAGTTTTTTTTCTAAAAATTATTGATAGTTATAAGCTGATGAAGATTACAAAATATTTGATTATGAGAATTTTCTAATTATAGGTGGTTTAAATTTGATAAGGATTCTTAGGTGAATATAAGATTATGTGTCTGCATGTTATCTTCTAATAAAATAGAGGGACACATTGGTACTTATGATATGACACATGTCAGTTTTTTGTGCCTTTATGATTATGCGATTTTTTATAATTATTGATAATTATAATAATGACTACAAAATATTTAGTTATTAGAATTTTATTTATGAATAGCTTTAATTTAATAAAGATTCCTAGGTGAATATAAAATTAGGCGTCGCACGTGACATCTTTTGATAAGATAAAGGGACACATGGCTACTTATGATATGTCACATGTCAATTTTTATGTCTTTACAAAATGACATGGGTCAGTTTTTTGTGTCTTTAAGAGTTCCATCAATTTCTCATTATATATAAAGTATAGATATTTATTAGAACTGCAATTACAATTCTAAGCTTCTGCAAAACAAAGACGTGCTTTGATATGTAGGTGTTGAAATGGTTCTGATGCAGCTTAGATATGAAATTTACTATATTTGTATCTGCTTAAAAATCATGAATATGAATATGCCTCAATAAGAAAAGGTCATATCATATCTGCTAAACTTAAATACAAATACAGATGTGCATGCAGATATATAAGCATAAATAGACATGCGGATACAAAATGGATATGAAAACTAGATAATATTGAAAAAATATAGTTCACAATTGTACAAGAGAGTTTATTAATATGTTGGTTACATCTAAAAAGTCAACATTAGATCTCTTGATCATCAAAATTAACCTTATATCCGGTAGTCTAGGGATTAAAACTATTTCAATTGTATGACAAATATATATTAAGATATTTTAGATAAGGATCTGAATATTTTATATCTGTATTTGTAATCCTCCGTAACCATACCCAATCAAATATAGATTTCAATTATCAATATCCGCATCCTGATGAACACAGATATTTCCTCAGATACAGACTTTTGTGCACGCCTAATGATATGGGGTAATGATGCTATTGGATAGTCCAATTTTTTCTGAATTCATTATCTCTAATATCCATTCACTAGTAGAAAACAGACTATTGGCGATGGGGTAAACCATCACCAATACCTCCTAATCCGACGCCGTTACACATTAGCAACGACCAATCACCCATCACCAATATATCCGTTATCAATAAATGTTGGTGATGGGTAAATATGTCGCCAATACATATTAGCGACGGCAACGTATTGGTGACAGAACACATTGACGACGGACAAAGTCCGTCGTTAATGTGTATTAGTGGCGGCCGCTGCAAATTAGTATTGGCGACGGAACGTGTCCGTCGCCAATACTTATTGGCGACGGACCAAGTCTGTCGCCAATGTTAAACATTGGCAACGGATATGGCCATCGCCAATGTATGTACATTGGCGATGGAATTGGTCGTCACCAATGTGTATTGGTGATGGACAATTCCATCGCCACTATATGTAATTAAAAAAAAATATTGTTGAATTTTACAGCCCTCAATCGGGAAAATATACATGTTCATGATCATACGCAATATCCAATCCAATCTATACACAATATATTCAACAATATTCACATTCATCCATACATGTCCAACTCTCACATTCTTTTATTAATCTAAACCAATCCAAATCAATTCAAAATCAATACATGTCCATCCCCAAACAATATTATTCCACAAATCAATGAAATCAGAAATTAGAAATATAATATATATATTATAAAATCTGAAAGTAATAACATACACAATCTAGAAGTCCACAAAAGTAATAAAAAGTATAACTCACTACTTACTCGTCGTGATCATCGTGTTCCCTTTCGTCGTGGTCCCCATCATCGGTGGCGGCTGCATCAGAACGCTGTATCGTACTACTGCTCCCTACAGGAGTACCTCCTCTAGCCTGAAAAAAATGTAAATTAACATGAGAATATATTTCAAAACATTCATAATATACAAATACATACATAATGTGACATATATACCTCTCCACCACTTTTATATCCATGCTCATCAAACGCCAACTTCATGATATCCATGTATATAGGTTGTGGAAGCAACTCCTTTAAGGGGTAAGAATCCATGAGTTGCTGCACGACATCCCAGGTCGTTTGTGCACCGCCTAACTCATGCTTAATAGTGGGAAGAATACTGAAAGCCAATGGGGGTATCAACGTTGTCCATCAAGTATTTTTCGATCTTACCTATGACATATGATGTATCACATGGTCACGTCGAGGTCACACACGGGACGCTAGGCTAATTGGTGACAGTGAATCTCCTAACTCTAGCACTTAACAACAGCACCCTTCCTTTCTTGTTGGGTTTTAAACCGTAGGCTCCATCAACGACTTCCATCCACTTGTCTCTGATCATGCGGTTAGGCTCTACAGGAGTGTCCTCTATGCCCTAAGACTGCATAACCTAGGTCAAGACAACATTTTGCGAAGCTTCCAGTGCCACCTGTATATCATCATATATAAAAAATTAGAAACTCTAATGAGAAAGCATTAATTATATACAAATCTAAAATTATCTTATACTTACATGCATCTCATTAATTTTCTCCACCTTTTTTATCATTATTGTAGCCCTCGGGTGGTGTATATGCTCTTCTAGCAAGATGAGTTGCGGCCATAGTCAAAGCATCCTGTGACATATTAAATTCTAAATTAATTCGAGTAATGTATGAAACTAGTCACATGATATCAGTTTTAATAATATGGTCATACAAGATTCTAACTCAAATATTTATGCTAGATCCATGCATAAGGAGTAGATCCTAAAAAGTGATTGTATAGCTTCGATCTGCATTCTCCGATGCCATCGCACATTTTTTTACAAAATAAAGTATTTTATTAGTATGTGCGATGATAATATATAAATGAAAAATAACATGATGATAATATCCTAAATTAAAAATAACCCACCTTCTTCTCACCCTTCCACTCGATAATGAGAGTCATCCAATTATATGGAGGAACCTTCTTATCAAGCTCATAGATCCTCCTCCAATCATTAGATATTTTTATAAAATATCTTTTCTTGAGATCTCTCCTCCATCCCCGAATCATCTTGCCTATTCTAGACATAACATAATCCCAAGAGTCCGGGTTGTCCTCAAGAGAATAATAGTCCTGTAAGTTACATAGTAAAAAAAATACACTATAAGAATAATTATTGTGAATTGTAACCAAAAGAAGCAATATAATAAATAATTACCATGAGCTTCTCCCAAATCTTCTATATGCCTTTAAATTCTTACTCCTCAAAATTATGAGCAATGTTAATGGAGCTTGGATCTCTTATTAAACAGCCGATCAAATTATTGAATCAGACGGCCCAATCCCTAACAGGAATGTTGTCCCTCCACTCCAAAATGGCCCGGTACCCTTTGGGAGGTATTTTCGTCTTTTGCTCACTCCCATGCCTACCGAGCTTTTCATAGACTTGGTCCCCTACAAAGACAACGAGAAATAAATTTTTTATAAACTTAAATAAACAAATAAGTAGAAAATCTCAAAAGTTTACACGAATGTATTACCCTTTTCCTTTATTTGATCTGCTATCGCTTTGTCTAGCCTCTGCTTTGTGGCAAGCTCCTTCCTTTTAGTATCATCTCTCCTCATCTTGTAGTTCTTATTGCATTTTTGTTGTAATGTAATAGCTTTTTCTGGTAGAGAGATGCGAGATACTACCCGAGTCCATGGGCGGAGACATGCAATCTTTGACTAAGAAGATCCGAACATAATCTCGTGCTCGATCTCGTCGTCACCGGATCCATCACAAGTATGGTCTACAAATATATATTAGGAATATAAAATACCATTGCATTACAAATGAAAATTAAGAATATAATACCTAGATCTAGCGATGCGCCCCGATGCTATGGTGGACCCATTTTAGATATCTGTCTGTATGTCCTCGCAATATCTAACAAAATAATAAATACGATATGAGCATATAAATTTATCAATTGACATAATACGATTAAATAAATTTATTCCTTCAACGGGTGAGGATTCATGTGGAGATAATGGACTTCGAGATGGTCATGAGGACGTTCCTGGATAAAATAAACAAAATAGTAAATATTAGAGCATATTTATATCACAAATACAATTTACTTAAACAAATTTTGGATAGTAATACCAGATGACGGACCTTCTCGATCCCGGGAAAAAGATTGCCTCCTAATTCTTTGGCTCATCTACAACTTAAATTGTTAAACTAATATAATAATTTAAACTTATTTGCTAAATCCATGCAAGAAAATAAGTGGCTATTGATAATTGCATCGATAATATCATAAATTTATGAATTACTTTAAAATTCTACAAGTACCAAATAGATTACATTCAATCTCCTATATTACGGATGTCAAG
>JBAKGM010000002.1:15720413-15738403 GCA_037177215.1 Asparagus racemosus | reverse complement strand
GGATCGATAATCTTTTATACTATAACTTGTTAGTTGTATACTTGCAACTCGTGGAGGTAATCTTTCCGACACAACAGGAGACTCAGCTTTGTGCCTTGGTTTCACTTCGAGTGGACACTAAGGCCTTTAGTACGTGCCTTGGGTTTATCCCTGAATAAGACTGGTAAATGACCAAATCGAAGCGAATAGGTATCTATTCAAATTCAAATTCGGTCCATTTTTATATATTCGAATTCATGATCGTATTTGAGTCGAATACTAAATGACCATTCAAATTCGATTCCACAACATTTATTCTCGTTCGATAACTATTCACGAATATTCATTTAACACCAAATTGTAATTTTGCCTACATTATTCGTTTAATATTCAATACCTATTCGTCAATTATTCAAAATTAAAAACAAACATATAGTCCATTCTATAGAAATATAGACATTAAACATGAACAATTTCGAAAATTTCAGCACAAATATGTCCAATAAACTTGAAACAAAACATATCTGCAACAATATAAAATGAAAAAATTTGAAAAAACAAATTCTTACATAATAAAGGAAGAAAAACATAGTATCTTCAAATATGAAATCCAAACATCAACATAAACGTCTCCCATACAATCATTATACTCAATACTACAACACCACTTGCATAATTCAGTCCGAATGTTCAATTTGACATACACCGACAAGATCATATAGTTCATTCATGATAAAAATCTTAAATTCTCCAAAAACATTTGTTAAAGGGAAGTAGGCTCTAAGCGACTATTTCTTGCTTAGTGTCGGCCACAACTACTTCTTTGTTGCTGACTGATGAGGTCCTGAGCAAGCACAAATAAAAACTGAGATCCTGAGGAAGCACAAATAAAAACTGAGAAGCACGAGTTGATGAATCTTAAATAAAGATCAGGAACCATTCAAGAACAACAGCTGCCTTATAATTACCACCAATCGTGAATACATGAATCAAGCGGTTGTAGTTAACTTTCATTTGTTCTCTATGAATTATGATCGATAAGAGATTTTTTAAGGAATCAGTCTAGTATCATAGTGATTAAAAGCTTGCTGAAATTGCAAGTTATAAAGTAAACAACAAGAAGAAAGATACAAGGCAGTATATAAGTGTGATTAAAAGCTTGCTGGAATTGCAAGTTATAAAGTAAGCAACAGGAAGAAAGATACAAGGCAGGATAAGATGCAAACATTTACGTGATGATCTTCAGTGATTAATTTGTTTACCTCCCAATAACAGGTAAGACAACACAACCACACTGCTACTTCCTTTGTGATCATGTTCATGTTGTTTTCGATGACATAACAAAGGTAATGGATTTAATTAAATTTTAGCCCGACAACCCATTTCTCAAAAATCCTTTTGTACCCCCAGAACATTCATATGATTGAATTAAATCTCTTAAAAGTATCTCTGCACTTATTTTAATAGGAGATTGGCTCCTCGCCAATGGATTTAGTTGCAACCACCAGCTGATATATCTAAACTTTATAGAACTACCTTAACCTTTGCTTTAGAGATCAATGAAAGTTCTCGTCCTTGTCAAAGTACAGCAATCTTAGCAACATAATTTAGTAATTATGAGATTTTCATGTGTAAAATCCTGTGCTTTGCTTGCAACAGTTCAATGAAGGTCAGACATTGAGATCTCATGAAACTCATTCAATATCAGTTGAAAAAACACCTTAAACCAGCTGAAGCTTGCATTTAAATGATCTGACGAAAATTTCATACTGCCAACTATCAATTATTTCTCATTGAGGACTTATGATGTCAGCTGACAATCGTTCGATGTCGAAGGTAGAGCCAAATGCCTAAGAATGTAACTTCAGCTAAGTACGAGGAGTATTGATAAATAGAGAAGCGTACTAATTATGATGAATTTCAAGTGAATAGCTTCGTCAAACATATATTTAGAAAAAAGAAAGAAAAAGGAGACTACCCTTTTGATTATTTCCCCCTCTTTTGAAGTTTGGTAGTTACGGACTTACAATGGGAATGTAGGGAATTAGAGTTCACCTCTGATAATTAAATGAAACTGATTGAAATTACAGATCCACAAGGGATGAGATCAAATTTTCTGCAAAATTATCTGTAAAAGGCATAAAGAATTAATCTTTAGCAGTTAATTTAAATTTAAAATCAAGAAAAATGGTAACTTTATAAGCTTCAACTTACATTGAGGGAAGACACAGTCGAGGGAGGAGTGAATGACGAGCTTCGAGGGAGGAGTTGATGACCAGCTTTCAGGTTCGAGGGAGGAGTCAACGACGAGCTTCGAGGGAGGAGTTGACGACGAGCTTCGAGGGAGAACAGTGAAAACCCTAGATCTGAAGGAGGAGAGAGGAGAGAGTTGGAGTTAGATTGGTAGGAGGAGGATGATAGAAACAATGGAGAAAAGTGAAAAACCCTAGGCCTAGAATCCACTCTTACCTATTTATAGGGGTAGCATTTGTAAATAAAAATTTAGATAAGTAATATTCGCAATAAATTTAATTAATAGGACTAAAATGTAAAAAGTTATTAAATAGTTAATGAACTACTGAATGGAACATACCTTTGGTTAAATTCTATTCATTTATAAGCCGAATAGTAAAAATTATTTGTTTAGTATTAAATGAACTATCAAATCGAACTTGATCGAATATGTGGACGAATAATGACCGAACTATTTATTAATTACTCGGTTCACTTCCACCCCTATTCATGAATATGACATGATCGGCTTAAAGTACTACAAAAATGTAGAAGAATGAGCTACATAAACATTCATTTATATACATAAGAGTCTTACAGTTACATTCATTGGGAGTATTTTTTGAGATGTTCTATATTCCAAGAGAGTTAGATGATTCTTTCATCAAGACTTTATAGTCGGTAAGTCCCACGGTAAACTTCTTCTATCACCATGTATGCCCCTTCCCAGTTGGTGGCTAGTTTGCCACGCTTGGTATCTCTATCGAAAATGGCCTTGCAAAGAACAAGATTGCCCGCTTTGAATCTTCGAGGTCTAACTCTATAGTTGAAGTGCCAGGCGATGCACCGCTGATTGATGACTTGTGATCGCGCCTTCTCTCGGATTTCATCAATAATGTCGAGTTCAACCCAAAGCCTAGTAGTGTTGGACTCTTTGTTAAAGTGTTGTAGTCGGATGGTTGGCATGCCGACCTCCGTTGGGACAACCGCTTTTGCCCCATATATTAGTTCGAATGGGGTTTCCCCTATGGAACTTTTGTAGGTCATTTTGCATGATCACAAAATCCCGGGTAGCTCTTCAACCTAGTTCCTGACTGCTTTGTCCACCTTCTCCTTCAAGGCCTAGAGCAAGCATTTGTTCGTAGCCTTGGCAAGGCCATTGCACTTGAGATGCGCTACCGAGGTGAACTTATGTTGAATCTTTCATTCTTCATAGAAGCTGCGGAAATCCTTATTGTCAAACTGGGTGTCGTTGTTTTTGACAAAAGATGTAGGTATCCCAAATCTACTAGCAATAGACTTCCATAAAAAGTTGGTGACTTTGCTCTCACCAATCTTCACTAAAGGCTCGGCCTCTATCCACATTGTGATGTAATCAATGGCAACGATAAAAAACTTTCACTGTTCTGCTACCATTGGGAGTGGTCCCAATAAATCTAGCCCATATTGAACAAGGGGATCAGAAAACAATGGTGAGTTCAGTTGCCAGAGCTCGGGTATGCTTGAAAAGAATTGGCAAGTCTTACATCAAGAAATGAGCCTTTTGGACTCGGCTAGAATAGTTAGCCAGTAATACCCTGCATGATAGCCTTCTAGGCTAGAGTTCTTACCCCTGGATTGTTTACACATGTTCCTTGATGAATCTCACTTAGGACATAATCTGCTTCTTTAGGCTGGAGACATCAGAGGTAGGGCCCTACATTGTTGCTGGTGTATGAGAACTGATATAGCTAATTATCAATCATGAGGTGTCTCTGAGCGTTTCTTTGTAGACTCCTCACCTCTGTAGGATCTTTTGACAAGGTCCCTTCAGTTAAGTACGGATCAGTGTTTCCATCCAACATGGCTACGTCAAGGTTTCAATCTTCATAATTGAGTCTGTCGAAGCTTCGGTAGTGCTGTGATGTTTGAGGTTATCTGTGTACATGGGCCCTTGGTTCTTCCCAAAGCTTGAGGCCATGGATAGAGCATTTGCCTGAGCTTTGTGGGCTTAGGGAACTTGTGCAATTTTGAATTCTTTAAACTTGTACAAGAGATCCTTAACCTTCCCTAGGTATTGAACCATTCTGGGTGTCCCTAGCTTCATATTTTCCCCGCACTTGGTAAACAATGAGCTGGGAATCAACCAGGATGAAGACGAGCTCGGCTTTGGTCGCTAGAGTAGCTTGGAGTCCTGCTAGGAGGGCTTCATATTTAGCTTCATTATTTGTGGCTGAAAACTCAATAGTAATAGAGTATTCATTTACAAGTCCTTAAGGCAATAAAGAACTACTCCAGCTCCACTACATCCTTCTCCCAAAGATCCACCTACTTTAAGCAGCCACCATGCCAAGACCTCGGGTGAATCATGTTCAAGAGCACTGTGTTCTCGAGGGGGGTTTTCTTGATCATCTTCAAAGTTGGAGCATTTGAAGAAGGAGCAGGTGCAAAAGGCAATAGGTCGGCGCTCGAATTGGATGACTCGATTAAGAAATCGACCAGGGTCTGAGCCTTTATGATCGTGTAGGGCTCAAACAGTATGTCATAATCATTGAGCTTGACCAACCAATTGATCATCCATCTAGAGGTAGTTGGGCTATCTAATCCTTTTTTCAAAGGCAAATATGTCCACACCACTATAGTGTGAGCCTAGAAGTAAGTGTGAAGCCTTCTAACAGTAGTTATAAGAGTGAAGGAGGCTTTCTCGATAAGAATGTAATTGAGCTCAACAGCCTTCAGAATGCAGCTGACATAGTAGATAGGCCTTTGAATATTTTCATCTTCTCGAATTAGTACAGAACTGTCGCTAGAGGGAATTGGCTATTTTCTAGGCAGACTCATCTAATTGGGCCTGAGTAACATAGCCCGTGTTGGCCGTCAAACCGGGATTGGGAACTAACAATCAGTCTGGTCGATCAGAATCAATTATCTCCCTTAAAGAAGAAAAAGAGGCTCCACGGTGGGCACTAATGTTCACGTCAAAAACTTAATTATGTGGGTTAAGATGAATTTGGAAGAGCTTTAGGTCCCTCAATCTTCTTTGATGGCTAATCACTTTGGGCAGAAGAAGATTCCTGCACAAACATTAAAGGATCGGAGTTGGGCTCTCCGGTGATTCCTCCGATGACCAAGTTACTCATGATCTTAAGGAGAAAAAAATATATAAAAGTAATTTTTAGGGAATTCTATTGTAGAGAAAAGCATACCTTCATGTAGAAGACAATCTGTCTATTTATAGTAAACCGACAAGAGTGTTTAGGTAATTTTGGCCAGGTGCATAGAGTCGGCTAAGTCAGCCGACACTTTACATGTTTTGGTAGTGGGAGATCTGAGTCAACCTTGCGTTTAATGTGATGGCAACATGATGGCTAAGGTGCTGGCATGGTCTGAGGAGTCATTATGACTTTGGTGGAGGAGCAATGATTGCTCTAGCCATGCATTTAATGCGACAGTGACTAGCTGACATTGCTTAGGAAGATGAAGCAAATAGATTTTCACGTGGTTCAATGTGCATTGTTGGCTCCGAGTGAAGATGCCTTTCATCTCGGTCCTTTGTGAGAGCCTGAGTGAGGATGCCTTTCGTCTTGGAATTTGAGGGAAAGCTTGAGTGTGGATACCTTTCGTCTCATTGTCCCTAAGAAGGTCCACGTAATGATGCCTTTTGCCCCGGCTCTCAAAATGTTTTTAGGAGGGAGCTGGTACTCATGAGAACCAGATCGGGTAGGCATATCAAGTTGAATCAGCTAATCGAGACACATGTTATCCTCCTGCTAATAGTTTACACTTCAATTTCTATGATATAACATTACCCTATTTGGAGGGTATATCTATTGGTGAAGCTGATTTGGTCTTTTGTGGAGCTTCAGGTCTGCTCCGAGTTTTATTTCGCCGAGTTATGTCAACTTCCTTCGCTTTGTGGGTTTAGGTAGTATGACCCAAGAATCTTTGGGGGCCCATTTTATGTTAACTCATCTTATTGAGCGGTCTATACCTTTTGACTGCCTACAAGACCCCGTTCAAAATTTTTGGAGTCCTTGAGTCTGGATCTCTAAAATGTTTAATATCTTTGGGTGGATGGCTTGATTGTTTGGAAGAGTGATTGACTGCTTGTTTGGAGAAGTCATAACATGATAGCATTGGTTGGTGACAAAAAATGTATTGAGAAGTACACACACACACACACACACACACACACACACACGGTGACAAAAAATGTATTGAGAAGTACACACACACACACACACACAAATTTAAAATTTTTTTTGGCCATCGATAAGTTTGATGGCATTTATTGATAGACAACATTTGACATGGGGTGTTGCTGCTGGATGTGTACTGTAGAACTTGGTAGTTTGATCTCTTCGAAGAAGGTGTTCCATTGGTCATTCTAGAGATAGTTTGATAGAAGTGTTTTGTTTGATGTGTCAGGGAAGTCATCTTTAGAGACGTGCTAATGAGCTTGGTTGACAATTGTCTTGGCAGATGTGTACTATTAAACTTTTTGAAACTTGACTCTATTTAGCACGACTCTCTGTAGAATAAGCCATTTGAGTCATGATGATATTGTTCAGAGACATACTAATGAGCTTGACGATGTCATCAAGATAGTAATGTTCAAAGGCGTACTGATGAACTTGATGAACGCTTTTCTTGAAAGAGGTGTAATGTTAAACTTTTTGAGATTTAACTCTATTTAGTGCAACTCTCAGTAGAATCAGCCATTCGAGTCAAATGATGAGCTTGATGATATCATTGAGGTAATGACTGTAGATGGTCAAAATATGCTCAAGCTTAGCCCAAGCTCAAGAAATGAACGCCTATGGACTAAACACTTCACATGGGCCCAAACACAAACCTACGTCGAAGCCCACATGAATAATAGTGAAGTTCACCCAAGCTTCACATGAACTTCACCCCAAAGGACCTATGTGAGTGATGTCATTCATGTCTCAAAGAACATGGGTTACCCACATTCTGGTGAAGTTCCAAAGCCATTTGGGCGAGCTTCACTCCGAATTGCTTAGCGAGCTTCGCCTTTGACTGTTATAGGTGAACCTTGCTATTAACCGTTTCAAGAACTATTTTCAAGGAAACGGTTCTCCCCATTATCTTCTAAGTTAATGGCCACTTAATTCATATTTAATGGTCACTAACTCTCTCTCTCTTAGCCTATAAGAGAAGGGGAGATTGTTCAATTTCGGAGACTTGGTATCTAGACTTAGTTTTTAATCAACCATCTTGAATTTGAGCCACTTCAATACTTAGCATCTCTTCATTCAGAGAAGACTCCAGCATCTTTAGTGAGATCAGAGAATGTCAAACAATGAAAGACACATCGTCAATCATTCAAACCATCAACGGAGTACAAGATTGACGCTCGACCGGCACACAAAAAAGAACCCAATTTAATATAAATTTTCTTAATTATTTACAGTTTCTTTCGAGTTGTAATCTGAGACAATTATAATTGAAAAGACCTAAAACAGGATGGTAACTCTACTTGGGACTTCATTCTCATTTGAAGAGAACATTGTGTGGCAGTCCGACACTAAGGCCCTCGGGTCTTTTGCTGAATCATTGGTCATCGAATTTGACCAGGTGAAATTTGAGTAATTCATTTCCTTTAACAAATCATTGACTACTACCACCAGGATATATCATAAAATTCATCGTAACACAAGAGTGGGGTTGAACTTGACCCTCACACGTGTCAAGGCAAACTTTACCAAAGATAGTTCGTGCTTCGCTGGAAGCCAAATGAACTTCACCCAGAGCAAAGAAATATTGACCCCCGCTTCAATCAAGGGCTAAGATGCACACACGTCTTTTGATTTTGGACATCAGTCCACAATCCCCTTGGGGGTCTGCTTTAAAGCATCTTGTGATGCTTGCAACGCTTCCATAATAGGAGCGAAGAATTGGGTTACCCCTCATATGAGAACAATATCACCTGTGGTGATTCTTCTTCCAAATCATAGGATCTGACTTGTGATGAGGATTTGATTGACCACACTAGCCGAAGGTCAAAGCAGTGTCGCCATAGACGATGTTCACATGCTAAAATTCAAAGAAGCAAAGTTACCCCTAAGGGGAAGCAATTCCCTAAACCAAGTTGGAACTCCTACTGATTTAAGAGAGTTCCTTTCTATGAATAGAGCATGCCAATGTCAACATTGTGTGACCTTAAGACAAATTGTCATGGCAGTTCAAACAATTTGCTAATGTAAATCCAATATTGAAAAGGAATCAGTCTTTAATCATCTCAGTCAATTTTCTGAGCCTTCAGAGGCTAGGATAAAAGGGCAACGACACATCCAAAAGGGTGGAAATAATCTCCAAGAGTTCACGGTCAATATGAGAAGTGTGGCCTCTGGAGATGAAGGAGAAGATGCCAATAGTCCTTCTGATCCTAGATACTCTCATGGTAGTTGAAGTGTACTTTTAGAAATCAATAGCGTGTATCATCACACTCGGTCGAGACAAGGGGTAACGATTCCCTTTGATTATTCCCTCCTCCAGATGCACGCTCCACGAGCTTCATCCTAAATTAACTAACCCACTAGTGATGCTAATTCTGCTATTGCGTCTAATATAAGGCCTAGCTCAAGCACAAAGCGAGGATGGCTGATAGAGATGGTGGATAGAGATGGTCATGATGACCTTCTTCGGCAAATGAAAGCACAGAAGAAGGCATTTGATGATCACTTTGAATATCTCAAAATAATGTTTCCGCAGATCATGGTTACATCCTAGCTACAGAATGCAAGCTCTTCAAAAGGGAAATGACCAATTATCAGAACTCTCTTTGAGAAAGAACAATTGCATAAAGAAGATGTCAATTCTGTTCACTCACGATTGGAGACATCAGCTCCTCCAAAAGAGAGCCATGAAGTGAAGGCCCTTGAGGATCTCCAAAACTAGCTCAATGCTCTCACACAATGGACAGAGCTAAACAAGGTTGAGATTGCTTGACCTTACCCCACTGAGAGGGATTTGGTTTCTTAGCCAACGAAGTTTAAATAGCCAACGTTACATATATTTGATGGCAAAGGTTCACGAAACTAACACATCTACTACTTCCATCAGCAAATAGGAAATGTAGTAGGGAATGACGGCGTCAAGGTGTTACTTTTTATCGGTACCCTTAAGGAGGTAGCCTTTGATTGGTTTCAGAATCTGGCCGAAGGGTCGATTAAGTCCTAGGCTAATTTGGAGTCTCAGTTCCTCTCCTAATTTCACAAAGAGCAATCATATATGACTATGGCTAGACTCCTCTCCAAAAAGTAGAGAGTTGATGATTTGGTCAGAGACTACATCGAGCGGTTTCACAATCTGAGCTTATGTTGTCAGGATATGCCGCTTTCGATGCTACTTCGAACATGTCGGCATAATGTTTTGAGCCGTATAGAAGATCACATGGGTGCTGTAAAAGTAAACTCATGGAAGGACTTAATGGAGCAAGTAAAAATCATAGAGAAGTCTGTTGAGCAATTCAACAAATTCTACCCCTGTACCAATAATAAAGGGGATAAAAACAAGCAAAGACAGTCGTCCCAACCAAAACCTAAAGAGACTTTTGAAGTCGAGGTCAAAAAACCTGACAATCAAAAGAAAGAGCCTCAGAAGAGCAATCAATGAAGCTACTCCTTTAAAGATGAGTGTATTGTTGCCATCTTTCATGTCCTCAACAAGGGCAATCGGTTGAAGCTTCTCGAAGCCCAGCACCATGACAAAGTTAGAAAAGCTGACAATCCCAATTATTACCTCTACCATGGACTGTTGGGATATTCGACAAAGAACTGTTATATCCTCAAGGATAAAATATGGATGTTCGTTGACTCCAAGATTCTAAAACTTCAACCTGAGTAAAGAAGGTCACTGCAAATATAGTGACTCTTCAATTTGGGTCCATGCCGGTAACTCAGGCCTAACAAGAAGTTATTCCTATTTCCACTGCGAGAATGGAAGTGATCAATCATGGCCAACAAGGTCGACAGAGGTAAGGCTTTGTCCCACTCACTACATCAAAAGGGGAGATGATGTGGGTCCATCCCGACCTCCACCAAGATGAGCATTGGGCATCTCCAAAATAGCCTATGTAAAAGCTAAACATAAGATGAAATCTCGTAATGTCACCTCCGCAATCACAGGTAAAGAGTCTCTACAAATCTCTTCACTCACTGATTCAGAAGAAGAGAAGATTGCTATTGCGGTTCAACCCGACCGAAACATTCTTATGGGGACAAGATCTGGGAAAGGATACTTGAAGAATTATGATCAATTGGGACCATCTAAATAGTCTGAACCCGTCAACCAAAAGGAGATGCGGTTTGATAAGGCATTTCAGCAACCGTCTTTCGATTCTAAAGTTCCATTTCAGTACAATATATTGGCTCAATTAGCCAACATCCCAGCTCATATAACCTTATATGAACTTTCACCTCGGATTTGAGAGAAGCATTTCTCACTCACATGTCCGAGCCAACCCAAGATGAAGAGCAAAGGCAATGCTACCAATGTCAATAGCTGAAGCCTTGCATTACTTTCACCTCAGATAATATGCTTATTAAAGATCATCATCACTAGTGACCACTCTATTACATTGGGTATGTCGATTCAACAAAGATTAAACGGATTCATATTGATCCATGGTCCGCTTTGAGCATTATCCCGTGAAGACTCTTTAGCTTCTTGGGCATTTCTCTTTACAGACTTTTGAAGACAACCGCTACCATATTTCGATTCAACTCCAGCAGTAGTAAGTCGCTTGCAAAAATCTGACTTAAGTGTTAGATTGGCGATCTGAAGATCGAAGTGACATGTTATGTCATCAATGTTGAAACTCCCTACAACTTGCTCCTTGGACAACCTAGGATTCACTCCAATATGATCGTCCCCTCGACACTTCTTAAATATTTTAAGTATGTCAGTGAAAGGTTGATGCAAAAAAGCATCCCTTCAATGGAGTTGAAAAT
The DNA here is from genome assembly GCA_037177215.1 of Asparagus racemosus. Classification (NCBI taxonomy): domain Eukaryota; kingdom Viridiplantae; phylum Streptophyta; class Magnoliopsida; order Asparagales; family Asparagaceae; genus Asparagus; species Asparagus racemosus. Next base: position 15,727,238 of record JBAKGM010000002.1, on the reverse strand, counting down.
TACTTCACCGACTCTCTTTTGTATGATGAAAAGCATACAATTGAGATTGTTATTCCTGAAGACATAGGCAGCAGTAATGAAGTGGATAATGAATCTGACCCAAATGAGAATCCTATCTGGGAGATGGAGCCTCTTTAATTACTTTAGAGGATCTTTGTACAAACCAGTCAGCTGAAAATCACGGGGACAGGATTTTTAATAATAACTTAGAGTTTGCTTATGACTGTTCTTCAGACTTTGAGGATAAAAACTCAGAAGTCTGTGATTTATTATCTAAGCTAGCTTTAGAACCAACTTTGTACATGGCTATAGAGGAGTCTTACTTGGCTCATTAGCACTTAGACAGCTCAGAAGAGGCTACCTTCATGGCTCATGATAAAAAGAGTGCCTACGATCCTATCATCTTCGAAAAGGTCAAACCACGATTGTATTTTATAATTTTAAATGATGAAGTTAAAAACTTGCTAGAGTTTTCTTACTACAGCCAGCTGTCTCGGCATATAATGGTAAGATGGGGGTATGATTTCACCCTAAAGTAAGGGTTGAACTTCAACCAAGGACCGCAAGATCCCCTAGCCCCCTTCATACCAGAAGGGGAAACCACCAATTACTTTAATCAAATATAACATGGACTCGGGTACATTCCCCAAGAAGTCAACTCACAAACAAGACCAGTATCTGATGATTTCCTAAACAGCTCTTTAGACACATTTGACTTGGATTCTGATGTCAATGTTGGCATCATGGCTAGAAAACTCATGGTTAAGATGGTTTCATATAGTTTAACCATGGATCTCGGTGAATCTGAAGTGTTTGATGGTCCTGAGAATAATCCTTGGTCAAAATACCTTGGAGCATAGTGAGAATTGCTCTCCGAATATAGTGAGCCGCCCACTGAGGATAAGGTGGTCCAAGTCAATGTGGATGATGAAATCAACCCCAAGCCCATCTTCAACAGCGAGAGCTTGTCACCCATTGAAAAAGAAGAGCTTATATCTCTCGTTCGAGAGTATATCGACGTCTTCGCCTGGACTTACGAAGACATGCCTGGGTTGGATCCAGAGGTAGTTATGCATCACCTCAATATCGATCTGAGTGTCAAGCTAGTCAAATAACAACAAAGACTCTTCTGTCCTTGATGGAACAAATAAAAAAAGAAATCCACAAATTGATTGATTGCGGATTCATCTGTGAGGAGCAACATCTAGATTGGCTGGCTAATATCATCACAGTAACGAAGAAAAATGGCGAAATCTGGATATGTATCGATTTTAGAGACCTCAACCTCGCATGTCCAAAACATGAGTTCCCTCTCCCTATCACAAATGTTATGGTTGACAACATATATGGCTTTGAGAGGATGTCATTCATGGATGGCTTTTCCAGATACAACCAAATCAAAATGTATGATGATCAAAAGCACACAGCTTTTAGGACACCTCTAGGAGTACACTGTTATACAATAATGCCCTTTGGTCCGAAGAATGCTGGAGCCACCTACCAATGTGTGTTGAACATGATCTTTTATGAGCATTTACGCATGTTGGTAGAATGCTATGATGATGACCTTGCAATCAAAAGTCATCATAAAGAAGATCATCTCCACGACTTGAGAACAGTGTTCAAAATAATGCGAAAACACCAGCTCAAGATGAATCTGACCAAATTTTTCCTAGGAGTATCATTAGGCAAATTCCTTGGGTTCATTATAACATCGAAATGGATACATGTCGATCCAAAGAAAGTGAAGCCCATACAGGAATGTCACCTCTAAGAAATCTCAAAGAACTCATAGGCTCGTAAGGACGATTAGCTTCCATCTATAGGTTTATAGCTAAGCTATCTGGAAAATATCAACTATTTTAAAGATTAATGAAGAAAGGTGTTTCATTCATATGGGACGATGCATATCAAAAAGCTTTTGATGAGATCAAAGAATATCTCACGAAGCTAGCTGTCTTAGCTCCACTAATGTCAGGAAAAGCTTTTTTGATCTACGTCAAAGCTATGGACCATTCTTTGTGAGTGCTTCTTGCTCGTTAAAATGAGGATGGTCACAAACAAGCCATATATTATCTGAGCTAGACCGCCAAACATTGCTACAATCTGGTTGAAAAAGAGTGTCAGGCAATGGTATTTGCAGTCCAAAAAATGTGACACTATTTAACTAGCCAATCCATCCACGTCATTTCAAGAGTCACCCATGCAGATGCTCATGATGAAACTTGGATCTCTAAATTCCAGACTCACGAAGTGGGCTGTACTACTTTCTCAGTACGACATGATATTTGTACCTCAATAAGCAGTCATGGGCCAAGCAATAGCCAATTTCTTAGAAGATCACCTCATCCTTAAGTCTTCCAATCTCCACAAAGACATTCTAGATGAGGTTTTCGAATCAAATGTCACCTCAAACTAGCAAGTATGTTAATTTTACTTCGACGGCACATTAGGATGTAACCATTAAGGGGCAATCATTCCAGGAGTCAGGGTAGTACTTATTGATCCCCACAGTCATATTCTTCCTAGAGCGTATTCATTAACTGAGCCATATTCTAAAAATGTAGATGAATACAATGCCCTCATAATCGGCTTTCAACTCACTTAAGACATGGGGGTGAGATATCTTGAGGCTTATGACAATTATAAATTAATCGTCAACTAGATAAATGAAGAATACAAGGTCAAGCATAGTGACCTCGTACCTTATCATGAAGTGGCAATGAAGCTCGCTCCTTAAAGGTTCGTACATCAATAACGTAGCTTGCCTCTAGAACACTCATGCTAATACTTTGGCGTCACTCACAGCTACTCTCACTTTGACTTCCAAGTCTATCAAGCACATTACAATAGCTAGTCATCAATTATGCTTTCCAAAGCAGATCTTGGAAGCGAATGAGGTGCACATCATGCCTGACCACTTCGAACACAATGATTGGCATTACTCGATCATTGACTATGTCTTGCATGATATATTACCAGATGATCCGAAGCAAGCAATCTCTATTCAAAGAAGAGTTTCACAATTCTTTTATGATTCTGCCACATAAACATTGTAGCGCAGATCCTTTGATGACATATTGCTTTGATGTTTGTCATCGGGTGAAGCCCAATAGGCACTCAAAGAAGCCCACGATGGTACATGTGGAGCTCATCAAGTTGGGCCTAAACTCCAAGACTGACTCTATTATTTACGCTATTATTGGCCGACAATGATTGTAGATGCAGTTGCCTATGCCAAGCAATTTCATGCTTGCTAATTCCTTGCTAACTTCCTACATCAACTTCTGAAAGAATTACATCTGACTGTTGCCTCAAGGCTATTCGAAATGTGGGGGATGAATATCATTGGGCCAATCAGCCCACCATTTGTTAAAGGCCATCGCTTCATCTTGGATTACTTTTCCAAGTGGGCTGAAACTATCCCTCTTAGAGAAATCAAAACTTCTAATGTGATTAAGTTCTTGAAACACCACGTCATCTATCGATTCGGCGTCCCTCAGAGAATTGTCCATGACAACATCCTCAGTTCATTAGTTGCCCATACTTTAAGTTCTGTAATAAGTTCCCAATACAAGATGTGGCCTCAATACCACACAACCAGGCCACCAATGGTCTAGCTGAAGTATTCAGCAAGACCATAGTTAAGCTTTTGAAGAAGTTCGTCTCCTCTAACAAGCGTGACTGGAATGAGAAGCTTGGAGAGTATTTATGGGCCTATCGAACAATGGTTCATACTCTCACAAGTGCTACGCCTTTCTTCTTGGTATACATATGTGAAGCTATAGTACCATTGGAAATCCAGATTCCGTCAATGAGAACTACTCTTGCATAAAAGATGATGACCGAAGAACATTATCAAATGTTTCTCCAAGAGTTAGAGGCGCTAGATGAATCGAGACTTAGACCTGAACAATGAATTGAGATATACTAGTCTAAAATCCTGAAAGCCTTTAATAGGAGAGTCAGGGAACGATCCTTCCAAGAAGGCGACATGGACTTAGCTATTCGCGACCCATGGTTATGACGCACAAGACTAAAGGCAAGTTCCAGCCCAAATAGGAAGGCCCATTTGTAGTAGAGACTGTCTACTCAAATAGAGCATACCCCTTAATTGATCCAAATGGCAACAGGTTTATGGCACCAATAAATAGGAAATATCTTAAGAAATGTTACTCTTGAGTTGAGCTTTATTCAACTCTCCATGGAGATATCGGTCATGTTTAAGTTTCCACCTCTCGCCATGAGAATCATTTCTCAACCAAAATTACTAATTCCAACTAAATCCCCTAGTGAGTTATCAAGTTAACACTACACCTCTATAACCCTTAGAATCTCCTACTGCCGTTAAGTTAACATTACACCTTTAAACGATTCACATTTCTTCAAATCTGGCTAGTATCATTACACATTTGTCAGTTGTTCTATTTGACTAGTTTATATTACACCTCTATCAGTCTATCACCTAAAATCAATTAGTTAACATTACATTTCCATCTATTTTCACTACCGTTAAGTTAACACTACACTTCTAACCAGTAGTCGTCCCTTAGACTCCCTGAAATTGACCGGTTAACATTACACCTCTGTCGGTTATTCTATTTGATACGTTAACATTACACCTCTGTCAGTTGTTCCATTTGATACGTTAACATTACACCTCTATTAAATTTTCCCGTTACTGTCATGTTAACATTTCACCTGTGAACAGTTCTAACTCTCCAAACTTGATATGTTAACACTACACCTCTATCAGTGTAATTTTGTTGATACGTTAACACTACACCTCTTTAAACTCCTCTCTTCACATGGATGAGTTAATCTCCATAACTCGGCAATTCTCCCCACAAAGTCATCAAAATGATTCTAAAACTCATATGATATGTTAACATTACACCTCTATCATACAGGTATCTCAAACCAAATAGCAAAAGTTCTTTAATTTCTCTAAAAGAGTGAAGCTATTACAAAAGGGAAATGCAGTAAAAAAAAGGACTACTGATGACACAGGGACTTAATGCGCTCAATATGTTTGGCCATTTCTACCTCCTTTGCATCAAGAGCAACCTTCAAAGCTTGTTCTTTCTAAATATCAGGGTCCTCTGGGATTGCTTGGACTTTGATGACATCTAAACGAGCTTGTTCAGTCTTCAACTGAGATGCTTTATGAGCCCACTCAGCGACCAATTTAGAAGACTTTAGATTTAGACTTAAGCTCTTCTTTCTACTGTTGTGCTACATCCAATTTGGCTTTAGCCTCGGCTATAATAGTCTTGGTCTCGTTAATGTTATCCTTCTGCTCGAGAATAGCACTAGCAACCTCAGAATGCTTACCATCGATCTCTGTAAGGTGGGTTGTCAGGTCTGGGAGTCTTCCCTTGACTTCCTCCACCTCTTTACAGGTAGCCTCTTCAAGCTCACGACATTTGATCATGAGATGACAGAACTCAATATCTGCAATAGCGGCAATGTTAGCTTTGTGAAGGCATTGTAGTTCTTGAAAATGAAGCTCACCTTATCTATCATTTTCTTGTACGGCTCAGCACATTTGACTCTGGCATTTGATACAAAGACGCCAAGCTGGTTCCTTAACAAGCAAATGGTACGAGAAGATAATCCCCTTCCTGCAGTCGAGGAGTTTTCAACACCCTGGTTAAAAAGCTTCATCAGACTCTCAATCAGAATCTAGATTTCTAATTTAATTGAATTATCAAAATTTAGAGATTGAGGAGACCGAGGGATCCCAACATGACTTGACGAGCCTACTTCAGTCGAAACCACTAACGCGTCAATTGCAGTTGAAGACGTGGTTGAGGAAACCTAAATTTGACCACTGTAGGCATTGAAAATCACTTATAAGTCCCCGAACCAGACTCGTGAAGGTGGGTTCGCGACCGATGAACCATCGACCGACGCGACCAAGAACGGCTGACGACACAATAACGCCACAAAACGCATGAAGCAGGTCGACGAACATCTGAACTAAGATGACGAGGTGTACACGTCAACAGAGCGATATATCGCGGAATAAATCCGACGGTGACGTTCCAAGTTAGCGGGAAATCAGCGAGGCGAGTCGAGCAGACTCGAACATCGACGCAGCATGCAAGCGACGACACCGTGCTGATCCAATTCCAGAATCAACGGAATAGCCGATCCAATTCTGGACTCGACGAAATAATCAGAATTACCAGAACACGGGTCCGAACGGGCAAAATGTCAGGAAAAACGACAAAAGGAACCGGCGAAACGACCGTCAAACGGCAGAAATTCGGCCAATGGCCGAAATGCTTCGGCCAGGGCCGAAGTGCTCGGCCTTTGGGCCGAGCCAACACTTACCCCCCTGAGACTATAAATACAGGGGGGAGCACAGTTCAGAGGGTTGGAAAAAATTCTGAAGCTTGGATCTCTACGCGGGAGCTCTGCAAGTTCAAGAAATTGCCGACGGCGAAGATTGTGTTGCTGCAAACGTCAGATCCACGCCGTTCAAGCTTATCCCCGCAGATCTAGGTCAGGTTTGTGATCTAAAACTCACCCTCTAGTCTAAGCTGCGTCTTAGGCTCAGGGCACCCTCTAGTCTAGGCTACGTCCTAGGCTTAGGGATAGCGTGTGATTTCTCCTAGTAGATCTCACCCGTCCTGGTGATCTTCCCCTTCGTGGGTTGATTCCCGTCAGGTATTTGTTTCTTTCGTGAAACAGATCCCTTAGATCTGCAAACCTAGCACCTATATCATCGACTGAAGATTAGGATTGCACGGTGGTCCACGGACGGAAAAGAGTCCCCGGCACAGGCAAAGAATCCCACGCAAGCGAGGGTCCGATAAA
>JBAKGM010000002.1:15704427-15715373 GCA_037177215.1 Asparagus racemosus | reverse complement strand
GAAGTGTCTCTCTATGCCCTCGTCTCGACATAGCTGCTGAAAGGGGTCTAAAGTATACTCACCACCGTTGTCGGATCACAACGTCTTGATCTTTCTCCCAGTCTGCAGTTCTAATCTCTTCTTCCACTCCACGAATACATCTAGGACTTCACTCTTCTTCGTCATGGTGTACACCCAACATCGCCCAGAATAGTCATCAACAAATGTGACGAACCAATGGTCTACCACCAAGTGATGTCGTCTTGGTGGGACCCAAAACGTCTATGTGCACGTAGTCTAGAATACCCCTCCTCTGATGGATGGCAGTTCTGAACTTCACCTTTGTCTTCTTTCTAAGAACGCAGTGCTCACAGAACTCAATTTTTCCACTCTTGGCACCATTTAATAGCCCCTGCTTGCACAACTCCTGCAGTGGGTTTTCACTTGTGTGCCCTAACCTATAGTGCCAAAGTTTGCTCGCGTCCGCCTCTAAAACAGTTGAAGCAACATGGCCGATCTCGGTGCTCTCCTTCAAATAGTATAAATTTTAATTGCGGACTCCCTTCATCACTACTAAAGATCCCTTAGTAACCTTCGCTACAGCATTTTTGAAAGTCACCTTGAATCCCTTCGCCTCCAAAGCTCCAACTGAGATAAGATTTTTCTTTAGCTGAGGAACAAATCTCATCTCCTTCAACTCACAGACTACTCCATCGTGCATCCTAATCCGCACAGTACATATCCCACAAATACCACAGGATTGATCATTTCCCATGATAACAACACCCCCGTCGACTTTCTCAAAAAATGCAAACCAGTCTTGCCTAGGGGTCACATGATAAGTAGCGCCGGAATCAAGCATCCAATCTGATGCTTCCACATGGTTCACCTCCAGAGTAATCAACAGAGAAAAGCATGAATCATCGAAATCATTGCCTTTAGCAATATTCACCTCATTGGCCTTCGGCCCCTTTTTCTTGCTATTCTCTTTCTCCTTGAGCTTTGAACAATCTCTCTTCCAATGTCCCAACTCTTTGCAGAATGTACATTAGTTCTTTGATAACTGGTGGTGGCTTCTTGACTTTGACCTCCCTCAATTACCACCTTTCGGATATGGGCTTCTACCTCTCGTGGACAAGGCCTCACCTGAAGTACTCGCACGGGAAGTCTCCTTGTCCTTCCTCCTCAAATCATAGTTGATCAATGCGTTAGTGACTTCACTATAGCTGATAGAAGATCGTCCGTTCAACAAAGTGAGTACAAAGGTGTCATATTCCTCATCCGGAAAAGAGCTCAATAAAATAATTGCCTTGTACTCATCCTAAAGAGTCTTCGCAGCAAGTGCAACCTGTTCTCAACACTCTTCGTGAGATACTTATTGTTGAGAATTTTCCACATCTTTATTGCAGACGTCACCCAAATCACATCATATTTCAGCTCTTGTTTCAAACAGGACCTGATCACCCCACACACGTTCCTATTCATCTTCTCCCATACCGCCTCTTCATATTTAGGTGGCCTCTCATGGACCATGGTGGTCTCCTCTAAATTTTGAGCATTGAGTGCATCCTGTACGTCGCTCATCCACAAACCAAAGTTGATTTTACCGTCATACTTCACCACACTAATTTGTATTGTACTCGCCATTGACTTGCTGCTTTCACCTTCTTCTCCCATTGCAAACTAACTCTAAATTGTAGAGAAGGAACAAACTTTGATAGGATTTAAGAGTCACCCAACTGAACCCCTAGATCGGATTCCAAATAGATTTCCTGACCACACGAGAAAAGTAAAATCTCCAACGGCAACTCCTAATGCTATCTCCATCAAAGCTGAGAACTCTAAGAACTATGCTTCACACAAGAATCTTCCTCCACCAAACTCCCTAGATCTGAAATCTGTGCTATGATACCACTTGTTGTGCACAGCGAAAATTTCAGCAGCACTTTCGGTGCACAAAGGGCACAACAAGAGAGCTATATCGCAATAAGAATTCTCGTCTCACCAAAAAAAAAAGAATCTAAAGCGAATATATCAACAAAGTGTGATATTAGCTCTTCCTCTCATCAGTTCTAGGACTGACCTGTTGAGAGAACCTAAAAGCTATTACAAATCACACAAATAGCTATTACAAACCAAATCAATAGTAAGACACGAGTTTTATGTGGTTCAGAAAATTGCTTACGTCCACGGAGCAAGGAGGGAGAGATCTACTATTAGAGAGAGAGAATATAAATAGGATTTATAAAATCTCACAAATAAAACCCTCTAATAATCTCTCAGATATCTCACAATAGCTCTCTCCAAAGAATACTCAAAATTACCCCCTAGCACATAAAAACAAATGAACAGGTCTATATTTATAGATCCCCCCAATTTATAGTACTCTCACACTGGCCGATGTAGGACTAATAGCCGCAAAAAGAGAGAATTCACGTCGTTTTCTCGCGGTGCTCCATTCATGGCCCCCACAACGCGTCCCACGCGTTTTTCTCCTCACGAGCCTAGGTGCTCCGTTCGTGGCCCCCACAATTAGAATATAAACTATTACACTTAACTAATCCTCATTACAACTTCAAAATTAGGGTGTAGTGACAGGATCTTAATTTTAACTTTGTGTTTGAGCAAACCAAGTTCAATGCCCATGGACACTTATCTATAAAACCATGCATAACCCCCAACCTTCACTATAATGTAGAAGTTTTGGGGTAGTGACAGGTCCCTTGACATACTATATTTCTTGAATTTCACTTATTTTCACTTTTTACCCAAAATAAACCATATTAATTGTCTACTAAATGACAAATGATTGCAATTGACACAATGGTCTCTCTATCTAGTTGCATTGGATCTAATCTTTTGAACGAGCATTCTTAACATAATCAACTTATATACTCTATCAGTTGCATTTATGCTCTCAGTTTACATTTAAATGTACGTAAAATAACAATCGTCTACTAAATGATAGACGATTATGATTAGAAAAACTGTAGAAGAATACAAATTTCCGTTTCACTATAAGTTCAATGAATCAAGTAATATTCCGGACAATTGACATTATAAAAATTAAGGAGGAAGAAATATATTATATTCTTCTTTCGTTTTACTCTAATTAATATTAAATAGCTCAAAAAACCTCAGTTCCTATAGTGCAAGATGAAGGAGGAGTTTAGATTATTAATTTCATTATTAACTTTTCACATTTTTAGTATTTATCTACGAGATCATCTAACATGTATTGTAGAATTATTATCCATGTTTTATATATCCCAGACAATATTCCTGCAACTATGGGTTGAATGTACACTGAATAATACACCAAGAACTGTCATATGCCATGTCAATAATTTTTTGTCCATTTTTTTTCAGTAAATATACAGTTGGACAGCAGACATATCATTTCATGTGTTGGCTTTGGCTTAATAGATTCGCTTATGTACTGCAAAAAGAGCTGAAATGTACAGTTGGATGCTCATATAATAATAAGCACTATGTTTCAGCTCTATAGCAATCCTTCTTATGCTCTGTAACTACAAATTACATTCTACAAGAAACTACTAGCTATATACTGAATATTCTATCTCTATAATAAAGCTAAAAGAATCACAAAACCTACATACATACAGGTAATTATATTTGAGGGAGATTTTCAATATAAACATAATATTGATTGATAACAATTGATGGCTATATATGCCCGCATTCAACAAGTAACAACTGCATGAAAATTGTTCTTATGTCTAGAAAAGAAACGTTCTATTATCTTCCCTTTAGGTTTCTACAATTGTACGTAGATCAAAGAAAGGCCAAACTTGCCAGTTTTCTTAAATTTGTTGCTTATGAACTAGAAATGTGGCAGAAAGTATTGTGTCAAGATTTCATTGAACATTTTTGCACTCCCCTTAAATAATGTAATAAACTTCTCAGAGAGAATCAAAACCTCATAGTTATGTCAAAAACCTAACTCTGCAAAGGGAAAATTAGTAAATAGTTTAAGTGAAATGAATATATATATATTTGTCAAGAAGATGAAAATCATATTGGGTAGCTTCCTAAAATGTCCAATAACCTTTTACCTTTGTCCGCAATTGAAACAATCAAACATACTCTTACATCCACACTAACGATTTCTAAACTCTTAACAATTCAACTAGGTACATAAAATCATATTTTTACTAAAACAAAACAGAATGTCATAACTAACAATATTAGTGCAAGATAATATCAGAACAAAGATTCAATCCCTAAAGATCAGAATGACAAATAATTTAGCAAATTAACCCAAAATAGCTTCACTAATCATCAATGAGAAACATCTAAGAGTACCCCAGTCTAAGCTCTAAATCCAAACCCTCTTCAACCTCCACATCGAACCCTGATACCTCTCTCTTGCTCCTTGCCATAACAATTTTTTCATCTCCCATGAAGCATAAGGCCTTCACTTCTCTTGTATTCTGCAGCTCATCGCATGTCAAACGAAAAGGCGAGGGCACAATAGTAGCCGATGAAGCCTTAGTTCTCATTGCATCAAAACGAGTGCAAGGAGACAATAGAGAAGGGAATTTATAAGTCATTGGCGTGATCTTGTTTGCACTAGTATTAGTACAAATTGGTACTGGTGGTGGTGAAAAATTAAGGTTTGGCAAAGGATTAGGGCTAGGGTTTGGGCTACGGTTAGGGTTAGAAAGAGGGGGATCCAACAAAGGAGGAGATTGTCTAAGCCTGGCTCTATCCCTTCTATGCACATTCATGTGGCCCCCAAGAGCCTGAGCTGACTTAAACTCCCTCTTGCAGAAGCTACAAGTGTAGGATCTTGGTGGCCAAGAGAACCCACCACTAAAAGCTGGCTGATCTCTGAAACTTCTCCCATATCTCTCCATAGATGTTTCTTCAACTAAAAAAAAGAAAATTATCTCTCTCTCTCTATGTTATAAAGACTTGAAGACCCTCTCTCTCTCTCTCTCTCTCTCTCTCTCTCTCTCTCTCTCTCTCTCTCTCTCTCTCTCTCTCTCTCTCTCTCGTATGATGTTTATTATTACAGCTGACCACAGGAGTAATGGGAGGGCAGGGGTGCCCATCAAATTGCAACCCCAATACTGAAAATACCATTGGGGGTACACCCTGCAAGTGTCTGTTGCCAAAAATGGAAACCTCCTTGGCCAATGTGGCACCCTGGCTCTGCTACTAATTATACCCTTTGCCATTTTTATCACCACTCCATGTTCCCAACTCTTTCATCACTTTAGCTTGCCTTTGCACGTGAGAGGAATGGGCACTGTAATAGGGCTAAGCTAGAACTACATACTAATAGGCCATTTTGAGATTGTAGAGTATGCTTAGATTTTCTTTGTTTGGTTATAAATGAGCTAAGAGTATCAGAGGTTTTAGTACGAATTTACCTTAAATGTATGACATTATAACCTCAGCTCTCATTGTTGAGTTTTAGTGTGATGAGAATAGCTTTTAAGATGATATCAAATCAACCCCTATCCATAGTTACGCCTAGGCTAAGACTCAGATCAAGAAATATACACAGACAGAGACTGAGGTTTAGAACTAGGAGAAAGTATATGTTTAACGCGCGGGCCACCAAGCATGTAGTGAGAGGAGAGTACCTGGATCAGCGTAAAATAGCAAATAGTTAAAGATTCACTAGTAGAAAATAGAGTATTAGTGATGGGAAACTTGGCATCATAATGTGTGATGAAGGCAACTCAAATTTGCCATCATCAACTTCTCATGCTTGCAAATCATGTGGATGTTCAATGCATTTAGGTCCAGGCAAGTCCTTAGATTATCCTTTGATTACTTACCATCCTGTAGAAGTGTGGATAATAGGTCGTCGTATATATTCTTTTCAATATGCATTACATCTAAATTGTGTCAAATTTGAGGCTTTTGCCAGTAAGGGAGCTAGAAGAAGATACTAAATTTTACTTATCCTATCGGCAGTTCCTTGGCTTTTGTCTTGTCCAAACTATACACTTATCTCTTTTGTTTCGGTGCCTTCTTCATGATGGAAATGCGTCTCGGACAAAAGACCTCTTTTGTATATCGGTTCTTTCTAAACTTGACTTTAGGAAAACCCTCAAATAATTTTACAATCTCATCTCCGATCATTAAATGCAGCTTCACTCTTTTCTCTTCTTAGCCATCAAACTTTTTCACCTAGTTTTTACCCCTATGTCTATGCTTGTTCTGCAACTAATTTCTGTTAAACCAATAACACATCTTTCAACTATGCTGTAAATGGAAACCTTCGATTGGACCACATATAGGAAAAGATATATCCCTTTTGTAGACCAACTGAAGAGATTAGCATAAGCTGAAAAATTATTAATCGTCCACATAAGAATAGCACATAGATTGAATGACTCATTTGAATATGCATCATATGCTTGGAGGTCCTCTTCACAGAACTATTTTAGCTCATCAATTAGCGGTTCCAAGAATACATCTAGGTCATTATCAAGTGAGTGCTTGCCTGGTATCAGCAATGAAAGGATCATATGCAGTTATTTTATATAAAGTCTAGGTCGCAAATTGTAAGGCATCGACACAATTGGCCATGTAGACCAACCCGAACTCATAATGTCAAACAAGTAAAATCAGTTGCTAGATAGCCCCAGCTAACATTTCTGCACTCTGTGGCAAATCAGTGAAAAAATTGATCTACATGCTTTCATGTCTTTGCATCAGCTAGATGTCTAAGTTTACCATCATCTACGCATCTTTTCTTATGTTATCTTATATCTTTACCTGTGTTTTTAGTCATATACAACCACTGCAACTTAGGCACTAAGACTTGGTATGATAGGAGGGAAAGGGAGGTGAGGTGAGAGTCAAAAATTAGATTTGGCTTTGGTAGGGGGTTTTAGTGGAAGAGGTAGAGTGATGGGAGGAAGGGAAGGAGAGGAGAGGGGAGTGATGAGACATCACAAAATATACTAAAAAGTTAGATAGAGAAAAATTCCCTCCAAATTGGGAAAAAAATAAACTAGTTGTAAGCACCTATTCCCTCCTCCTCATCAACCAAACGTGAATGCTTAAAGAGCTCTCCATCCCTCTGCCTCATTGCACCTCCCCTCACCTCACCTTTCCTCCTAAAACTCCTTACCAAACCAAACTAGGGAAAATGATGGAGCACCTTCATTGGAATCTTCTTCCGCTACTTTATCGACTCATTTGCCTTTCACATTGAAGTGCATGTACGCTTTCTCCAACATGACACTCCACACTTTGTACATTCTCCAAGTTTCTCGTTATCCTTATAGCACATGATACAATCAATGGGACACGTATCAATCTTATTGTAATCTAAACCCCGAGTTTCTCATTTATTCTTAATTTACTTTTCAGGTATGCTCCTCTTCATTTGAAATTACTTTGCATAGTAAATTAAAAAGCGTTTAAAAATATTTATCTGTCATTCTACTTAGGGTCTTAGTATGTGTTAGTTGAAGAAAAAATGACAATCTACTAGCTCAATGCAGCCATTGTATAGATCCTTCTCATCATCTTCCAATAACTTCATTAAACTTTTGAAGTCTCTTGTATCATGCACATCTTCAGTATTTTTGACATCTTCTACATCTTTAAAACCTTCTACAACTTCAACACCAAGGGTGCCGTAATCAATAATACTCATCGTGATTTCATTGAACATTGCACATGTATCGGCTATCCTCACATCTATGTTTTCATCAGCTATTTCAATATGTTTACCTTCCCTATGAATTTTTTAATATTTGCAATTCTTATCAAATCTCCATATTTCTATGTGTTTTCATATACCAATTTCATCCACTAGCCCCCTGTTTCTGCACTTACTACATGGACAATGCAACAATCCACTCTTCTACTTTCTAGGATTCGTATCCGCATACTGAAGGAAGGCTTCCCATCCTTCTCGATATCGAGTGTCACCCCCCTTCTTCTTTCCATAATAGAAATATCGATCCACGACTTGTTAGAAACTTCTCTCATCCATATATTAGGTACACTTATTAACTATTTCAATATCTATAAATCACAGTATGTATGGTAATCTTCATTGTGGTTGATATGTGCAAATACTAGGTTAGTCTAAACACTCTATTATAATTTTCATTGTAGTACAAGATTAGTCTAAATACTCTTTGATAATCTTTATTTTTGTCGATTTGGACAAATACTAAGTTGGTCTAAAACTCTATTGATTGTCATAGAAAGATTTCTATCCCATTAAGAATATAGTACTATTTATATCTAATTTTGCATACTTTGTATATTTTTATTTCTAGAAACTTTTGGTAGCACCTACCCATTGTTCTTCGAGTACACTATGCATATGTTATAATTCATATCGGTAATAAATCAAAATTGGTATGTAATAGACTGAAATGCAGATAGCATACACTTATTATACATGAGAACAACAAGTATGTGTAGCCAAAATTTTCTAGAAATAAAACTGCACAAAGTATGCAAATCTAAATATACGCACTACTATATTTCTAACCTGTCCGAACCGGACAGATTCAATAACTATGTGCCAATACTTTTTACTTATAATATATAAAGTAAATGATCATTTTTAGATATAAAACTTAATTTCAAACCCAAAATTAAGTCGTCCATCTTTTGTTTTAAGTCCAAACAATTGGCAGTAAGTATTAGACGAGGATCTACCAATAATATTAACTAATGTTTTATTCACCTAAAATGGACATATAACACATTATTGTGTTATATATCCCACTAGCGATATTAGGGTTTTGCTAGAGTTAGGGTTAGTGCATTTAGTGTTAAAGTATCAAACTTTAGGTTATTTAGTGATAAAGTAACTTTAATTATGATTTTTAGGTTAAGGTTGTTGCAATTACGATTGGATTATTAGGTTTTGTAGAACTAGAGTTAAATTAGGATTTTAAGGTTCAATTAAAGCTGTCCATGTCACTGAAATTACAACAATAATAAATTATTTACATATTATTTACTAAATGATGAAGTAATATCAAAAGATACAAGATAGAAAAAGGCTTAACGTTCAGGGATATCTAGAGCAATTAATGACTGCAAGCTCAGCAAGCATCCACAAACCAGATTTTACAAACTTTGGGTACTCAATCTCGCACAATTCTGCACTAAGCTGCACTGAATTAGTAAAGTTAAATTAGCAATCAACAATCAGCTTGCATGTTACAACAAATTTAATAATTTCAATTTTCAAAAATGACTATAGTCACCCCATGATTTGCAACCACAAACTGAATTATCAGGGAAAAAATTAGTCCAACTAATATGACCAACAAGAGCTGTAATATAAATACTACAAGAATATAATAGTAATTAATTACACTCAAATTTCATAACCTGTGATGTCAATGATTATCTCAAGGTTGTGCTTAGATCCTGCTTGCAAATCCAAGGAGCGAGAGGAAGTTAGGTGAGGAGGTGGCGGTTTGGATCGAGGGAGATGGGGATCGGCTACGTTTGGCAGCCAAAGTTGAGGAGGAGGCAGAGAAGCAATATCGGTGTGCATGGAGAAGCAGCAGCTAGGCCAGTTCCGAGAGAGATCGAGTGAGAGAGGGTGAGATGGGGTTGGATCTAAGATAGAGGGAGAGAGTGGACAGTGGCTGCGGTTAAAGCTAGGGTTTGGTTTTCTTTTTTTCTTTGTTCTTTTTTTTTTTTCTTTTTCTTCTTTTGTGTGGGGCCAATCATTGGCGACGGGGCCTCATCACCAATGATCATTGGCGGCGCCGACCATTGGTGACGGGGTTTTGGCGACGGACGTCAACCCCTTGCCAATGACAATATTGGCAGCGGGTTGATGGTCCATCATAGAAATCCCATCATCAATAAGGTCTTTTTTTACTAGTGATTGTCTTTTGGCGCACTAACAATGGACAACATCCATCGGATACTTCTACCAGAACCAAACAGATGTTTACATGTTCATTTCTCACCATAAGTTTGATGTTTTGACATAGTGGTGGACATTATAAATTTCAAACACTAGAACGGTGGAAAAAACTTTAAGACAAGTTATATAAATTTCATATAGTATTTGGAACAGTGGAAAGAAAACTTAAGATGAGTAATATCAAAGCAATTTTGGTTGACTCTCAGAGAGCACATTTAATGAGGAACTTCTTAGAAAAACATTCATGTGTAAACTAATGCAGACTTTGGCTCATGGAAAAAAAAATCAACCTGCAGAAACATGTAATAGAATAAAACTATAATCTTCAATTTTCACAGTAATTTTGAAATTATTACGGAGCACCAAAGACTTCAAGATTTGTCATGATAAAAGTTCTGGAGGCTTTGTCTATTTTGTCATTTTGCTTTTGGTGAACATTGGTGTAATAGGAGTCATGCATAGTGGACAAGTGTTTGATGGGTAAAAGGTATGTATGATATTGAGTGATACTGATGGGACTTCTTTGAAACTTGAATCCTAGTGTATGATTCAAACCCTTTTTTCAGTTCCAAAGTTGCGTATCCATTTCAAGAGGTCACCTAGCATGTGTGGAATACAAAAGATGTGCAAAATTTTGGTACGAGGTTAAGTGAGTTCTTTCGAGATGATTGTTACATCTTGACCTAGAATCACCTGAGCTAGATCTCTTTTTAAGAATTAATCAAGAGGATTTTATGTAAACTTGATATATGGGGATTGGATTGGTCTAGAACGAAAGACATGAAAAGGAGCTGGGTTGGAGTCGTGTGTCAAAGTTTTCCACTGTCCCAGTACTCCAGAGTCGAGTGATAGTATAAATTTATCCATTTTTGGATTTATTTCATCTATTCCATGACCGGAACAAAGGGGATACACATTACACCACGATTTTGAATCAGAAGAGAGATTTCAAGAAATGGCAGATCTATTCACTCTATCAATAACCTAGCCGGATCTGGTGTATCATAGGGGATTTGCCTTTTCTATTGATTCCTACGGGTTGGATCAAAAAAAATTCTTGAAT
>JBAKGM010000002.1:15675133-15702504 GCA_037177215.1 Asparagus racemosus | reverse complement strand
CTTCCATTCCCTACCTTTCCCTTCCGTTACTTAACTTTCCGTTCCTTTACTTAGTGAACTCCCAAACAGAGTGTTAGAGAATTTGGCTCTGGGGAGAGCTCCACTTTAATCATTAATATTGCTTTTTTATTTAAGATCTATATGTCAAAAAATAAAAATAAAAATTATATGTTTGTTCAGTTCGTTAAATGGAACTGGAAAGAAAATGGATAGGTGAGAGAGTAATCGTGAAATTCATTTTTCGAATGCCTTTTATGTATTGAACAAGCTTTAAGTGATTAATTTGTTTTTCAATTAAGCGTGATGTGAAAGTTGCTTTTTCTTTAATTTAGAATTTTTTTAAGGCAAAAGTTCAATGGCTTTCCTTAATGTATTGGTCAGATATCATTTGAGTTATTAATATTTTGAAATCATCAATGAGCGTCCCTAACATTACTTCCGTCATCAGCCTAAGTCATTTTATAAACTCCTATTAAATCTTGTTGATGTGCTAATACATAGAAGCAAAAACTTGTAATTTGACTAATTTGTGCTGATGCGACAGTGATGTGGCAGGACAAACTTAGACTTTCAAGATTTTTTCTGACATGATAGGGCCACATCACCATCACATCATCGCCACGTCAACAATAAATAACGAAAGTTTGTATAAAGAATCTAGGATAATGACGGAAATATACTAGGAACCTTCACCGAGGACTTCCAAACATTAAGGACTCATGTGATATTTGATCAATATACCAGGGGCCTTCACTCTTGCCAGTTTAAAATTTTTCGGTGAAGTGGCACGATAATAAAAGGAGGGGTTTTTATATGGAAATCACCTTCCCTTTTACTTAAATTGATAAAAACACCTTTTTTTAATTATATTTTTAATAGAAACCACATTTACTTGATATTATCTTTGCCTATATTATCTTTGCACTGTCTCACATTTTTATAATTCATGTTTAAAAAAGACCTGCACTCCCCATTTTACCCCCACCCTAAGCATGTGGAAAGTACGTGAGACCCCTCTTAATTCACCCTTAACAAAGATTAGGGTTAGGATTAGGACTAGGGTTAGGATTTACTTCCCTATTCCCTCACTTTTATCTACCTCCAGGAAACTTTGCCCCCTCCTTTGCCCCAATTTTAGAGAAGGAAGAAGAAATTGAGAGGAGAAATGGGATAATATTTGGGGGACTGATTGCAAATTTTGGTGATTTTGGGGACTAATATTAAAATGTGAAAGATTTAGAAGGAATAATATTGAAAAATCCCTTATTTTTTTATAATTACTTAAGACACGTGCTTAGCATGTGCATAGGGTGAGAGTATTTTTGAAAGTGCCTAGTGTTTTTTAAACAAAAATTGTAAAAATGTGTTACATTGCAAAGATAATAACAACTAAAGATTGTTTCTATCAAAGAAATAAGCTAAGAGAAGAAAAGGAAAAAAAAAATCGAAAAGATGGTTTCCATCAATTCGAGTGAAAGTTAAGGGGCTTTCACTGTAAAAACCCTAAAAGGAGAATCCCTTTTTATATAGAAATTGCGTCTTTTACTTCCATCAGAAAGAATTTTTCAATACTACGATCAAATGGAATGTAGAAGAAAACTGACTCCCTCTACGTTAGACAGATTGATTTACCTATTGCTTAGTCACTAGCACGGTTAGTAACAAAGAAATGGGACACTATAACCTGAGGAAAATCATGAAACTCTTCAGTCTGTCTCTTTAATTTATGAAACTCTGAGTTATGAGCAGTACTGTGTATGTCAACAGTGCTTGGTTTGTACATGATTGCATTTCTCCAGATTTACCAAATTCATGATAAAACATTTTCTCTGAACAAGTGCAAGCTTGGGAAATTGGAGAAAATCTTCTGTTGCAAATAATGAAAATAAGAATTATGCTCCAAAGAATTTAAAGGGCTGAAACTTTCAACTAGAATTAAAGGAATGGAAATCAATTTGAAACACTAGAATTTATCAGCCCTTATGAATAACACCTTGATCCTGCAAGCCTAATCAAAATTGCTATTTTATATTCATGACCTTCCTACATTATGGGGGCGTTTGATTGCTTGTAACTATACTTGCAATAAAAGTGTCACGTGCCTGCAACTGAGACATTGCAACCCTTCTTACATGCAACTACAGTTGCAACTGTTTGGTTCAAAATTTAAAATTTGAAACTTGCAGCTACAGTTATTTGATTCTGCTTGTAACTTATGTTTTTACCATTAGTAAATGATTAAAGTTATTCTTTTCACACTTTTAAAATATTTATTTTAAAAAAATAATAGTTTTTATTATTAAGTAAATTGACTTTTAAATTTTTACAAAACTTCAATAAGATAATATTTTATTAAATAAATTATTTTTAAAAAATAATATACTTTTGTAAAATAAAATATTTTGTAAAATAATATTTTTTTGGTAAAAATATAGTGTAAATGAATTTCATTAAAAAATAATTCTCTTGCATAAACTTTGTTTGAAATAAAGTATTTTTGAAAACATATTACTAATTTTTTTTAAAAATAATATTTTAACAAAGTATAATAGTATTCAAGGAAAATTTTATTTAAAAAAAAATAATACTCTTCAGTTATTTTTCAAAAAATGATATATTTATGAAAATTAGTTTTTTCAAGAAGTTTTCCAAAAAATAATATTTTAAATTTTTTATTTTAAAAAAATAGTTGCATGTAATAATAGTTGCAACCACTCTAGTTCTAAGCTACCAAACGCCCCCTAAGTAGAACCATGTTTTCTATATTAAATGCATTAATTAAGCTCTAGAATGAAGGACCACAAGCTAAAATAGGTAGTGAGCAAACAAAGATTGATAATCAACTCTAATCTTTGAGTGAGAAATTGAAAGCAGTCAACAACTTGATTCCTCCCTCTAAAAACAAAATGTACCATTCATTATTAATCTGTGTCAACTTCATAGCATGTGATATAGAGAATAAAGAGGGAACTAGATTTATTGTACAACTTAGATTCCATAAGAGCAATATTCCCAACCTTAGCAAATATGCAACATGACATACAAGAGCATATCACATAGCAACTTTCTCCGAGAAATGACACAAACGGGAAAAGAAATCCAAGCAAAACCCTAGCACTAGATATGGGAGGCAAAAATACCCAATTGCATGAGCCCTTTGTTTGCTAAATCTAGAGCTCATTTAAAGTGGTTGCATGCCCAAAATTGCAGATGTTTCCTCTGCAAACTTTGAAGCATTTCTTCTCGCTCACTCTACTTCACATTTACACTGAGCTCCCCCTAAAGCTAGAAAAAACTTTGCCGACCCTTGTCTTGTATTGAGCGTGACAAGAAATGACATCAAGGGTTTAGGGTTCTACATATGTTTAATTTCTGTACAGAGGAGGAGAATCTAGGTCATATTAGGGTTTTGTGTAGTGAGTATGAGTTGGAGAAGGCAGAAGCTAGAGGCTTATGATTGGTTAAGGTGTCACTTCCACTAAGAACACATTACATCAGTCTTTTCATGCCTCTCAATGTTTGGCATTTTAATGAACATTGAAAAGTGTCATAAGTAAAGAGAGAGATCGCTCAAGTCATTCAAAGTGAGGGACATCTCGTGCTTTCATTTGTTTGCTGGGTGAAGGTATTGCATGTGATTGGTAGGGAAGAGGAGAGCATCAAAAGGGAAAGAGAGGAAAAGAGAGAAGTACTAGTTACCATAATCACCAAGTTGGTGTGTAGGCCAATCTTATGGGCTCTAACCATCGTATTGGGCCTAGTCGGGTCGTACGTGCAAGCTGTGAGCCACTCCAACAACTAAAGATGAAAAAAAAAAAAAATCTATACTGCCTCGTCGAGTAGATTCCAACTATGAATAGTTTAGTTTGTTTCTATTTTTTTTTTTTTTAAATCTCCCCTTGAATAGAGAAACAATTTGGACTCTAGAAGCAATTTGTTCTCAATCATGCATGGAACGTTCATTTACAAGATTCAGTAGCAAAACTTGCCCTGACCGTGGCTTCGCAGAATTTTAAAGGCTAAATAGCACTTAAATACCTTATAGTTTCACTCAGTTAGCACTTATATGTCCTCGATTGTTTTTTCGTAGCACTTATAATCTCTGAGCTGTTTAAAATCGGCATGTTAGTAACCAATGTCATCCAAACATGAAAATTTTCCTCCGAAAGTTCTCATATAACATTCATATGTTAGTTAATTTATAACTTTCTAAGTATTAAGTTGTTGAATTTATTGTTAGATCTATCCAAATTATAATTTCAAATCAATATCAAGATATATTTAGATTAGACTCTAGGAAGGGTCGCTAATGGTTAAGAAGTGCTAAAATTAACATGTAAATGTTATACGTGAACTTTCAGGTCAAAATTTCCATGTTTTCATAATAGAAGATACTAATTTGCTAATGTTAAACAAATTAAGGTATATAATTGCTACGAAAAACAACTGAGGATATGTACGTATTAAGTGAGTGAAACTATAAGGTATTTAAGTGCTATTTATCTAATTTTAAATAAGCATTGACTTGCAACTAGAGCTTACAACAACTTGTCAAAACAGAACTAGTCATTTTTTTAGGTGTACAAACACCAACTTAACGACAAAGGTTGAACCACATTCAAATAGGATTGCTCCCTATTTCGCGACTGACTGAGAGAGCCGCATCTCAAAGGGAAAGATAAAAAAAGGGTAGGGTTAACCAAATAGTGGTTAGCATGAGGACATCTAGTGTGATACTTAGAATAAAACAATGAATATTAACAAATTCTATAAGTTCTATAGCGATGGTTCAGAATATTTACACTTACAAATAGTGGTTAGCATGAGGAAAATAGTGAAGCACGTTAACACCTGAAAATTTTCGTCATTACTGTCCAATAAAGCTTGTGTTCAAGCTTTCACCAACATTCTCGCTAACACAGGCAAGGAGCAAACTAAAGGTTTGGATTGAAGTCAAATAGGATTGAACAGTCATCACCCATGATAAGATTTGCATAAACAAATTCATGAAGGTTTTCCACCCATATTGGAATATGAGAATGCAGATGATCAAGTACCGGGCCGCTAAACAAATAATAATACATTAAATGTACAAATACGAGCTCTTGCTTAATTTACATACCGTTTATTACAACATTAGCGATACAACATGTATAAACATATTTTCACTTCATCTAGGTAGGAACTCCAATGCTACGTGTAATCGACTGGTACAATTTTCCCTGGGTAGCACAAAATATCACTATTTTGCTACTACGAGTGAACAGAGACAACTAGAGACGGAAAGAACAAACGATTGTATGTGGAAATTATTTCTGCATCTCCTCAGTAATTGATCTTTAAATCATACATACCTTCATTGCTCAGCTTTTATTTCCTGAAGAATCTTAGCAGCCCATTTCTTTTTATTATCAAATCCAGCAAGGTGCACCAAAAAATCTCCCTTGGAATAGGCCCCTACAACCATGTCGATAACAAGAGAACCAGTTAACTCTACGAGTTTGCACCAAAGTTATAAATACGTAGGAGTTTATTTGAGAATAAGTGACAACTCAAGGTCATATCATAATGGCTCTTTATATCATGGAATATAAGAGGTAAAATAACATGACTAACTTAATCTATCGTTTTTCCTCCATTAAGAAACAAAAGTCATAGATTGATCTTGAAGCTGGGATCCCCTACAACATAATCTGAGCTTCTGTGAAAAGGCCCATTACTATTAATATTTCTGCGTAACATGACACAAAAACAAAACCCCTACTGCAATCTTGATTAATCGTATTTAACCACCTATACATATTTTACCCTATTTAAGGAAGGATGAAAATTTCATCCTTTGCCTTTGTCATTGTTTTAGTGTTTTTCTTGACAAGAGTGCTTGTGAGCCAGATCTAAACCCCAATCCCTTAACACCTTGATAGTATCCAGCAAGATGCGAACCGAGAGCTTGAGGTTTGGGGATTAACCATCACAATTCCACCTAATGCATTTGCCAGCATACCTGAAACTAGTCTCATAGAAATGTGGAAGTACAGCCTGAAACTTGTCTTATAAGCATTCCAGAACTCACCTATTTTGTGAATTGTGTCTCAGCTAACTATAAAACCTACAACGTTTAGAGATGTTGAGCCTGTTGCATCATAGGACCCCTGACAACATAACCTTCTCATTTTCTTGTACTCTAGAGCCAATTCACATCAATGAGTTTTGCCTAATAAACTTTGAACAAAAATGTAAACCCATTTTGGACTCTTAGGTTCTTGCTATTATTCCAAAATGGGAAAAAAGGTCCCACACTTCTGCCTTTTGACCCTTTTTAGTTCTTTCTGAAAAGTCTTGCTAGATAGATTAGGCAATAATCGCAAAAGCTTATACTATTAAATCCAGTTCTTATCAATTCCAATATGGGAAAATAATCCCACTCTTTGCTCTTGGTCTCTCTCAGTTTCTTATCATTAGTCAAATTTTAAGGCACGACCTCGACAATTTTTAGTCTTTTACTACTAAACCTAACCTCAAAGACAACGATCACATCAATTTTACCGCATATGTGATCATTATATATTACTAAAAGTGCATGATTTAATTGTTACGTGCATTAACCTTGTACATGTAACTCTGTGCGTGTGTGTGTGCATGTGCACGCCCGTGCGTGTGTGTATTCTTTATTAATAGTTATTTATATTATAGAATGATATCACTACGTCCTTATGACCTATTTTTCAGGACTTGTCAATATTGTGATCTTCTAACCCTGTTAAGTCACACATGTCATGTGTGTATCAACCATTAACACTATAGCAATAATTACACATTATATCATATCATGAAACATACAAGGACAGTTAATGCAAGTATATATTAACCTTTCCAAATAGTTTGAGGTGAGGTGATCAGACGGTAAGCAGATTTCCAAGTTAGGTCCCAAACATACGAGTTGAATAGGCATTGCATAGGAGATATGCGAACATGATCTCGTAGCTCCTCTGATGTCAAACCATCAATTAGATGCTTCATTGCGGCATTGTCGCCACTTTTGGTGGAACCAAATTGTATAAATGATGTTTGGTTCCACCATTTGTCTAGAAAATCTTTGCTCCAGTTTGATCGTCGTATGAAGAACACTCCTATATATATAGAAGATTAGAACACATCAGCAAAGCTTTACAATAAATAAATGCATCATTTATAGAAAACCAAGCATGATATAGCGTTTGATACAGTATTACAGGAAAATATAGGCAATTGGAGAATAAATTCAAATGGTGAAGGGAAAACAAAGCCACACCTATTTCTCAGTGATCATATACTTCCTCATAGTAAAACTTTTATGATATAATACAAAACTTTAATTAAGTTGTGATAAAAGATTAATAGGTTTTTTTGTCATTTTAATGAAAAAGAAGCTTATAAGAAACCCTATCGTTTTAGAAAACCAATCATACACCATTGAGGGCTACAACCATAATATAGCACAACCGTCTACCAAAATATAAAATTAAATTTAATTGGCTTCTGTATGTAATATAAGAGGTTCAAATGGTTAAGGGCGAGGTGCAAAACTAGCTGTCTCTCTCCTCCCACCCTCCTCTCTCATTTTCCGACTTCAGAACACAAGCAACATCAAAATCATCACATTTTCAGCCCCCCACCCTCCACAAGCTAGATGTTGATGGCTCATGCATCTTGTAAAAACTATTTTGCCTTTGGGCGAAGTATTCAATTTGAACCTTCTATTCAAAGGTAATTTAAAGCCATCTAGGTCATTCTCCTATTCTCTTTGTCCGCTCTTCATCCCTATCAAGTCCAATCCCAAAGTATCTCTTCCCTTTTGAGTTTTTGTAGATCATCACCTCCTAAAGATCAATATGATGGTAGCTATTGCTCTTTTAGCCAGGTTGGTCTCAGTACCGGGTGACGCTGTGCCATCTTACACCTCTACCACTCCATTAAAACCATAGTAAGAGTTGAGAGTTGCAATTTTATATACTATAGTTGAAGTCAATTTCATTAGTCAAAGTTGGAAAAAATAAAGCAATTTAGGCAAGCTAAGTGAAGCAGACCTATCAATCTTAGTTTTGATATTCTCAATTTTTCCAGTGTTCTGCTCAGCCTTCACTGCTTCTGTTAAGCTCACGAGGAAAGACCTACTGTTGAGCTCATGAAACCTAAAAAGTTAATTGACAGGCTACTGGACCACCAAGTAGTCCAGCAACTAAAGGAGCTAAGCCGAATTTGGGGAAGCACACAGGCGCTGACATCCCTCATATTGTGAAAATTGCTGGTATTCAAGAATCTGTCACAAGATTGTAACCATATTATCTTGCACTGGTTCAAGCATTTCAGTTATCATTATCGGAAACTCAACAGTAGCTTTTTAATCACGGAAATTTTTTACAGAAAGAAGTTGATGCAGTTACATAAGTCCGAAGCATGTGAGGGAAGATACACATAATATGATATACAATTCCTCTCAGAAAATATTAATAAAATTTTTTTGTAGAAACAGGATAAATGGAGGAAATCTCCATGTGCTGTTAAGCTTTGGCAGAAAGATTCCCAATTTTGTTAGCCTTATTAAAAACCTTTGCTAAATGGTTGTGTAGAAAACTGATTTTGCTATATGAAACTAGCAAAAGAACTGCCTGCTTCATCTTCGATTTGGAGAAAACTCTTGTAATAGAGGCCAGTAGCAGTATTTCTCTACAGTTTATCTTTTGAAATAGCAGATTTCACATAAAGCATGCACATAAGTCTCACAATGTGTCAAAACTCAGTATAATTCACTTACTATAAAAGCCAATTTTCACTACAATTGGAATTTTATTTAAATATTTATAGACAAATTTTGGACATCTTCATGAATCATATTGTCCAGTGTTGATCAAATTAATTAGTTGTTTCTACACATGTGTGCTTGTGCACACACAGAGAAGGCCTCACCTGAATTAACGCCATTAGTGTCCTCGGTTACAACCAAATCTTGTGAAGCATGGAAGTCCAAGTGACCTACAGCTGCTTTCAGAATACTCTCCTGTAGAAGCAAGATTCCTAGTTAGATTATAATTTCCACTATCAATTCAGGTAATCGCCATCACACGGGAATAAAGAGAGGGACTGCACCTTACCAAAGAAATGTTGGGATTCGTCACCAAGGTGTCCTAAGAAGTCACAATAAATAGATATTAGCCTTTGTACATCTCTCATACTTGAATATATGTCCCTATGACTTTACAAATTGTCTTTTGCAGCCATGTAACATAACTGCATAACCACAAAATATAGATACAACATAATATGGGTGTGGAGGTGCAACAATCTCACATGTTTAGTACACAAATAGAACATGGATAGAGCAATAGTAAAAGGAAAAACTTTATATAATTCAAAGTTGAACGGAACTGTTGACTTCTCTGACTTCTTATGGTCTTACCCAGTTAAAGTTCATTTTGCCATTTCCTTAACTATTTATACCTTTAATTAACTTCGCATTTTATTTTTTGTAATTTGTTTCTAAGTTTAATGATCTACTTCTTTTCTAATATGCCTATAGTACCACTTTTCGGGAAAAATAAGTACACTTATCTTTTGTCTACATGTTGTCAAATACAATTATCTAAATTTTAGGAGTTGTTAAAATCTTGTTGTAAATCTATAAAAAAGTTATGAGAATTATCACCTTAGAGATCAAATTTTATAGGGTTGATTGCAGATACACCCTCTGTACTGTAAGGGCTTAACCCTTATTACCCCTGAATTTTTTTAATTAGCGCCTAGATGTTCAAAAGCAGTTACCTTTCTGTTATCTATACTATAAGAGGTGTAGTTCAGCACCTATAAAAGATTAAGGGATCTCTCAGCAACATAGTATCATGTGATCTCTTTGCAAAATATTGATGGGATGTGACACCCACGTTCAAGTACAGGCAACAAAGAGATAACTCCGTTTGGACATCAAGGTATTTAAGTGCTAAAAAAATTTAGAGATAATAAGTGGAAAACCCACTATAGCACAGGGTATGTATCTGCAGTAGACCGAATTTTATATTAGTGTCAAGTCATATCTATTCACAATCCACAGCATACTTTCCTCATCCATTTTCGAATTCCTGACAAAAGTGACAACTCATTCTTCATTCATCACTAGGCTAGACCATATGTTATTCTTGCTTCCACCTTCTTAGCCGGCGACTTCAAACCAATAAGCCATCCAAGGGCGGAGGTACTTAATAGATGGTGGTGCCAAGTGACTCCACCCTCTAGCAAAAAAATCAAACTAGTATATACTAATTTATGACTCATTAGTGCCACCATTATTAAGTTAAATAGTGAGTAAGACCCACTTAAGATTTATCTCTAGTGGGCCAAGCCTTAAATGATCCAATCCCAAAATCCCATGTACCAAATAGTTAACATCATTTTAAAAAAGAAAAATAAATAACTAAGTAACTTATATTGAAAAGGATCATCTGTAACACAGAGCGGAAATTAAAATCTCGGAATCCACTAAGGGGTACTCTTTGAATCCACGAAGAATGATTTCTGAATCCACAAAGAAAATAATATAAGAGAAATTTTATTGATAAGAAGCGATAATCATTTTAGGGTTACAAACCTCTTCTTAAATAGAAAAACAAAGTAGACTCCTAATAGGACTGAAATTACAAAGAAATAAAAAGTATCAAATTCTAGTATTCTACCATAAAAAAGAATCCCCATGATTGAAGAAACTAATTGGTCAAATCGGAGATCAAACCAGATTTGTTTCCTAATCAAAACAAGACTCTACTATATTATTAAAAATAATCTAAAAGCTGATTATTTCTGAAATTCTGCTAAACATGAGTACTGCTGATAGAATTTTGGGAATCTTTCAATGCGAATGGCTCCGATTTTCATAATAATATGTTAGACTCTGATCTCCAGATTGGGAGATATTGCCTATTCTTTGCGGTCAAGTAAACAATGCATCCGTATTCGCGTTTGGCTCATGATGGTCCTACACTAATCTATGAAATCGAATGGTTCATAAATGGATAAACGACAAATTAGTAACTTACATTAAAAAGCACATAACTGTAAGCGTACTTAGTTTAATATTTTATTTTAATCTCATTGACCTGATAATATTGAATATAAGAGAAAAATTACTAATATCATCTTTTTCTATACATGTGACACCACTATTATGAATTCCTGGGTAACTTTGGTCATGTAGCTTCCCTTCCCATGCTCTATCCTAAACAAACATAGGTTCATAGTCTATTCAAACACAACTAATTTCATCTCATCAAATTAAAGTAGCACGGATGGACTCACTGCATCGTTCCAGAAAACCCAATCATATCGGTCCAAATGGTGACGAACGGCCAAGATCTTGCTCCAATTAGGCGGACGGCTGCGATCAACCAAAGCCCTCGCATCGACGAAATCGTACCCCATCTTCTCCGCGTACGACCTCTTGTTCCCCTCGACCAGCCCCATCAGGCCCTTGAACGACCGCTGACGTGGCGCCCTCTCGTCCTCGTCGTCCGAGAGGCTCACCATCGCTATCCTCAGGGATGATGACTGTGGTGACTGATCGGAGGCGGAGAGCGGGGATGGATTCGGATGGCAGCAGCGGCCGAGGGCGTTGGCGCGGCGGAGGGCGGCGGAGGAGAGGAGGAGGAGGAGGAGGAGGAGGGGGATGAGGATGAGGGGGAGGAGAGGGTGTCTTAGGGTTTTGGGGTGGGGTTTTGGTCGTCGGCGATGAGGAGCCATTTCGATGGAATGGGGATTTTGGAGGATTTGAGATTTGAAGAGGGGTTTGTTAATTGATTGTGTAGTGAGAGAGAGAGGGAGCAGGGATGGGCAACGGGACGAGTTGGCACGTTTTGGGGGCATTGTTTGACATTTAAAAGTTTATATGTAATTAATTGCTAGCCAACAATCACCACTATAAGCAATAAAACAAAATAATTTTATTAAGTAAAATTGTATATTTGTACATAATGACAAAGGAATATCGCAAACACCCAGATTTCATATGGTTCAGAGTAAATCTTACATCCACGCGCAACAAATAGCTGTTCCACTAGTTGAAAACATACTCTCCAGTGTATCGTTAATATCTTTTACTACATTGGCAAATCTCGTCCGTAACCCATGTTCTTGAAGAAATTTTTAACAACACTCTATTATCAATATCCTGAAGTTTTTAATTACATATAAAAACTTCATTATATAAAATAAATATCCGTGTGCATCACATCCAAATCAACAATTAAGATATGAGTAAATCATATAAAAGGATGTAATCCATCGGAACCAATCTGCATATACTTACTATAATTTTATATAGAACATATGCAGTGCAAATGCATAAATTCACCACTTATATTAACCCGAAAGACAAACCAAAAATTCAACTCTCACGACGCTTCTAAGGAGCCTCTAGGAAACCCTAAAGAATAAAATGCAAACGATTAATACTACTGCGTATTCGACCCTCGTCACCAACTAACCCGCACGCATACTGGGTCAAAATTTATTGTTCCATCAAACCCATATAATTAACTAGTATACTAGTTGCTTCGGACAACCACGAAGAAAATATAACATGTTACAACAAATATAACAACATGCACTAATATCAAACTATTCAAATACAAAGAGTTTAAAATTAATATGACTAAATATTTTAGGTCTAGGAGTAATTTGAAAGTGCATGGGTTTAAAGTTAAACAGGGGCTAAAAAGCTTGGTTTATTGACAAATAATTCTAATGGGAATGAGTGAGTTTTAAAAAAATGAGGACAAAACTTTAGGTTTATTAAGAAAACTAATTACAGTTCGTGATGACGCAATATTAGAAGTAAACCACATACCTAGTCTCTTAGAAAAAATATATAGCAAATCATAATAATAAAGTAACTGATACCATATATGATATTGTTGAAATACAAAGTAGTTAAAATTTAATTTTATCAAGAGTTTTAAGCGTCGGAGTGATTTCGGAAATGGGTGAATTTAAAAATAAATGGGGGTAAAACTATGGATCCATAAACAAATTACTCTTTTCCAGAAGTGGGCGTGTTTAAAATTAAATAGGGATATTGGTACCCCAAAAAGATTTTTTAAATCTCTATGTAAAAATCAAAGGGTGCCACCTCACATGCGAATTTAGGACCGAAAGACGGTCTTAACCAACATTCTCTAAGTATTTGGAACTCGGTCGACTGCAATAGTACCGACTACTACAGTACAGGCCGACGCGAAATGCGTTACTAGTCGTTCTGTTACAGTAGGCCGTCATCCTGCTACAGTATCTAGGCCAACTGCTACAGTACCGACTACTACAGTACCGGCGGACGCGAAAGGCGTTACTAGTTGTCCTACTAATAGTAAGCATACTCGCCTGCTACATTACCTCGAACGACTGCTACAATACCAACTGCTATAGTACCGACCGACGCTAAAGACATTTTTAGTCACCTGCTACAGTATCCGACTCGCTCTATAGTACCCTCGCCCGGCTGTTATAGTATCGACCGACACGAAAGACGTTACTAGTTGTACTACTACAGTAAGCTGACTCGACTGCTACATTATCCTAATACGAGGGCTACAGTAACTTCATGCTGTGATGGTCGGCCTTGAACCCCACGTCAACAACAAGTCAACATCACAATTAATGGCGCTATGTTGGCCACATGTTTTTTGTAACCACTCTCCATACCTCACATCAGATCAATGGTGGCTCTCTCCACACGTAAGCTGCCATGTGTAAAACTAATGTTAAATTGACCAAATTGACCCTCTGTTATTCCTACAAAAAAAGAAACTATTCTCAAAGCAAAGGTACGCCATTTTTCTCTCCCCCTACACTCTGCAATTAAAAACTCTTATTGCTCATCTTTTCCTCCACTCAAGCTCACTTACTGACTTGATCGTTAGAGGTACAACGAGGGAATTAAGCCCCGTCCTCTCACGAGCTTCTACCTGTGTAGGAGGGAAGAACAGCCCAACTTAGAGCTAGATATTCGGGGGAGAGAGCGGATCCCCGTCATCTTCAATCTCAAACCCATTTTGACTGTATGATCCGAACATCAATAAGGGATAAAACTTTGTTTATAAATAAAAGACTTTTTGGATGCGTGTGGGCTTAAAAATAATTGGAGTGGAAGTTGGGTTTAGACGAAAAACCTAGGCAACTTTAGAGAGTGGTTGGATTCAAAAATGAACGGGGCAAAACTTTGGGCTTACAGGCAAAGAATCCAACTTTGGAAGTGGGACGTAAACGTAAATTATGATAATGCTTTGGGTTTTGGTAAAAAACAGAAAAAAAAAATTAGTGGTGACTCAAACCCCGCACTTCACTAAATCACACAACGGAAGTCCTGCTACGCCAAGCCCCAGGCCCGGCAGAGGTCGGATTTCCCATAATTATATATATACATTATACATAGTTAACTGGGATGAACTTTCGCTAAGAACTGTTCATCCTAATTAACTTTGGTGTATATAAAAAAATCCTCTCACCGAAATTATTTACTTGGCATAAATGCATATTAGTCACTTAAATTATCCATAATTATAAATTAATATTTCAAATCTCAGTATTTGATCAAGTTCCTCAAATCTGTAGTTTTATTGCAATTTAGTCCCTCTGTTAGCATTTCTATTGTTTCTCTAACCATGGTTGGGTTAACCCAACCTAACATCTGCAATTACCTAAATATCACCACTAGTATATGTTTCCCTCTAGTATATGATGAGAAATGGATAGAGTAAAAAATTTAGATGATTATATAAAATTTAGAGGGAATAACACAATGAAAATAGTTCTGAAATGGGTTAGGGGTTTCCTTAACCACGGGGGAAAAAGTATTTGTTGGGCTTGGATTTTAGGATAAACGGGTTGTGGGTTTAAACCCTCTAAGAAACGGGTTGGTGGGTTTTAAGTGAGTATAACGGATAAACTCGGTCATTCTGTTCAAGATGAATAATCCCCTCAAAACTCACATGACGAAACCAGAGGAAAAAAATTGCAAGAGACATACAGATTTGATGGACTAAATGAGCAAATACTAAGATTTCAGGGACTAAATTGTACTTTTGTTTTAAATCTACTAATTTGTGCTTACAGACGATTTTAAGGGACCAATATGTAATTACCCCTATTTATTCGTATATTTTGGACAACGGGTAATGAAAGTTGGATATATTTAATAGTTGTTGATTATTTTCTTAACTTTATGCTCATTTAAAATTT
Source organism: Asparagus racemosus (assembly GCA_037177215.1). Lineage (NCBI taxonomy): Eukaryota > Viridiplantae > Streptophyta > Magnoliopsida > Asparagales > Asparagaceae > Asparagus > Asparagus racemosus. The sequence continues at coordinate 15,687,249 of JBAKGM010000002.1, read as the reverse complement.
ATTTATTTTATACAATCGCAAAGTTTACTCATCCAAATGTAAACGCACTCCGATTTATATTTAAAAAAAAATCAAGTTACCTAGTATAATGCCTCCTTCACGTTCAACCGTTAAAGTTCGTATGCTTTGATTCTCCTCCATAATTTATGTTCGTTTTTAAGGAAGTTGGAGTGGAAAGATTATCGTTAATTTCCTCCATTTTTATATCCAATTAGTTTTTGTTTCCGACATAAGGAATTCCCCATGCCCTAATATGATTATGCATCGTTTTTTTAAGCAAAATCTGAAATTGGAAAAACTTGCTTCTCTCTGTGACTCAGCATATCTGAAGTCATCAAGTTTCTAGATACAAAAGGAAATAAAAACATAACATGCATCTTTCATCTTAGTTCGGGAGAAATATTCTTATTTACTTTGATTAGTCTAAAATCAATCATATTTTCATGCAGTTCATTTAATACCTTTTATTTTATAGTTATTGATATTACTTGCTAACGTTATGCATATTTGAATATTATTTATTTTCATAATCACAAGTTTACTCGTCCAAATTGTAAACGCGCTCAGATTTTTTTAAAAAGTTAGAACTTGATTTATCTACTTAAGATTTTTTTGTTCCCCTCCTTTTAAGGAAATTCCAAGGGGAAAGATGACCATTAATTTCTTTCCATTTCCATTTCTATTTCCATTTGTATGTCCTGTTTCCAAATAAGGAAAGTCAATTTCCTAATCCTTTTACAAGTCGACTTGCCTTCTGACTAAAATTTCCACAAGAAATATGCTGGTTTTAAGTTGACAACAAGTTTTATATGTAAATTAATTATATGACTGCGATATATTTTGAGATCTACTCTTATCCTTGCATGATCATGCATTTTTATTTTAGCAAAAGCTGGAGCTCGGTTTTGGCAATAAACTTCCTAATTGGATAATTCAGCTCATGATTGCTTCCTTCTCTCTGACTCATCGGATCTGAAGTAGCAATGTCATCTCTGATTCCCAATACTCTATAAATACCAGCACAATTACAGAAGAAGAACACAATCAATTTCTTCGTTTCAATTCTCACTCATAAGCAAGAAAACACTCTCAATTCACTGTTTTATTCAACAATCAATACAATGAGCGGCTTGATCACAGTTCTGAGCATCGACGGCGGAGGCGTCAGAGGCATAATACCTGCAGTCATCCTCGCCTTTCTCGAATCAAAACTCCAAGTAAGTATCATCTCTTTCGCATCGCGTTACAACATAACTACGATTATTTCTAATATTTGTGTTTATATGCCGTAGGAGCTCGATGGGCCTGATGCACGACTTGCTGATTACTTTGATGTCATCGCTGGAACAAGCACAGGTGGTCTTGTGACTGCAATGCTTACTGCTCCGAACAAGGATAACCGCCCTCTCTTTGAAGCACGTGAGATCAATCAGTTCTATTTAGAGAATTGTCCTAAGATCTTTCCTCAGAAAAGGTGAGTTAGTCCATAGCCATTTTGAAAATCAAATTGTAGAGGTAATTATTTCAAACAGATACCAGTTAAGAGTTACACCTGACATTTGGGCCTTTTTGTTTTTTTTGCCCCTTTTTTACAGCAGCGGTCTCCTCAGTTCTGCGATGAGTTGGTTCGATGCAATCAAAGGGCCTAAATATGATGGAGAATACTTACATTCCAAAGTGAGGGAGCTGCTTGGTGATGTACGGTTACACCAAACATTAACCAACGTAGTTATCCCCACATTCGACATAAAGCACCTTCAGCCTGTAATATTCTCCACCACCGATGTATGTACTCATCGACAAATAAATTGATTTCCACCTTTAGAAATTTTCATGCTTGCATCGTTTATTATCTGACATTTGAAACATAATTATTATTGAAGGCAAAATCTGAACCTATGAAGGATGCTTTGTTATCGGATGTCTGCATTAGTACTTCAGCAGCTCCGACCTACCTCCCTTCTCATCAATTTGAAGTCAAAGATTCTAAAGGGAGATCGAGGAGCTTTAATCTTATTGATGGCGGAGTTGCAGCAAATAATCCGGTAAATTTTCAAATTTAAAGTTTAAAGTATTGGTGAAACAGGAGGGACATTAAGATGATACAAGTTTATACTTATGATTACAAATATATATTTCTAATTTCTTGTATATATTTTGTGAGATACAGACTTTAGAAGGCATAAACATCGCCACAAGGGAAATCTTCACGGAGAAACCAGACTTTTTCCCCGTCAAGCCTACGGGCTTCGGCAAATTCCTTGTAATCTCTCTTGGCACAGGATCAGCGAAAATAGTTGAGAGAATCAGCGCTAAAGATTCTGCCAAATGGGGAGTCCTCCAGTGGATGTACAACAAAGGCGCATCTCCAATCATCGACATATTCAGTCAAGCAAGCTCTAACTTGGTCGATATCCACGCTTCCATCGTTATTCAAGCACTCCACTCTCAGAAGAACTATCTTCGCATACAGGTAAAAATAACCAATTAATAGATAGGTTAATTGCGATGGAACCCCATAGTTCTATTGTTGCAGATAGATCCTGTGAGTGATAATCTATTGTTGCAGATAGAGCCCCGGAAAAGAGTCAAGAAATTTTCACTCACGGGTTCTATCTGCAACATTATAACTGCAGAGTGGTAAGTTCAATTTGACAATAGTTCAGGGGGTCTATCCCAAATTAACCATAATTGATATGTCCTTTGCTATGTGTTTTGATTGTACTAAAAAGTTTGTTATGATACAGGATGATACACTAACTGGAAGCACATCGTCAGTCGATGTATCGACAAAGGAGAATCTACAAAATCTGGTTCAAATTGGCAAAGACCTGCTGAAGAAGCCAGTATCTAGATTGAACTCGGAGACAGGACGGTATGAGCCAGTTGATGGGGAAGGAACTAATGAAGAAGCGCTTACTCGTTTTGCTGAACTACTTTCAAAGGAAAGGAGAGAAAGGAACGCTGATAAACAAATGTAATAACTGATATTATGATCTTCAGAAACTTGTGTAGAGTGTACAGGGTCAAAATAACTGTATTCTTTGTTATATATTGATTTGTTGCTAGAATGTATCCAAATAAACAGTCAAGGAATTTTTTTTATTTTGCTTATTTATTCAATTTCAATGCGGCTAGCATCTGAGATGATTACAAGCACATTAACTGTTACTTATAATCTTCTGCCTCATCCTTTATGGAAACACTTAAGGAAATTGAAACTCCCTATGACAAAACTGAAAGAAAAATGACAATAATTTTTCACATAAGTTAAAAGAACTTTATTGTAGTAACACTGGAATTGAAATTAGATCAAAACTAGAATGAGGTTAGAAACAAGATGGACCAATTCCTTAGCTATGAGAATTCAGAGAAATGATAAATTTAAATAATCTCTAAGACTTGACAATAGCATATGTTAGCAGGGATCTTTTCAGTGGGTGTTACATGAAAAGATAATGTTGGCTTCAAGTTGTTGATGTATAAATTATAGAATTGCATGGTTTTATATAATTCGTTTATATTTAATTATCATGACTATTCGTGACTCTGACTTAATCTTTGAAATCTAGAACCCAATACCGGGAAATTCACAAGTTTACTTTTAAGTAAAGAAACCAAGATAAATAATGTAACAAAAGGTGAGTCATGAATGAAATTATTTTGAGATCTTACAAAACTGGTGCGCACATATAAAAACCTTGTGTTTTTTCATCCTCTCTCCTATTTACTCTTTAATGTCTTGTTCTTTTATTGCAATGTCATAGCCACAATATAAGGCAGCAGTTTCAAATATATATCCAACGTCGTGTCAGAACAAGCTTGTGAACAAACTACAAAGACATATTGGTACAGGGGAAAGTTGATCTGCAGCAATGATGTAGGTATTATTGTCAATTCCTTGTTTATATGTTTTAAATGTCTATATATGCATTTCGTATAAAATAATCAATAACTATTAAATATATTCAACTTTGGTTACCCGTAGTCCAAAATATGACAATAAAATGATTTTGCTGAAAAAAATGATGCATTATCATATTAGGACATGGGGAATTATCGATAATCTTTCCCCTTCAACTTCCTTAAAAAGAACAAAAATGAAGGAGGAGAATCAAAGTATACGGACTTTAACACTTAAACATGAAGGATGTTATGTCAGCATTATACTAGGTAACTTGATTTTTTTTTTTTTTTTTTTAAATCGGAGTGCATTTACATTTTGGATGAGTAAACTTTGCGATTGTATAAAATAAATAATTTTTAAATAAGCATACAATTAAGTAAATAATCAATAACTATTAAATATATTCAACTTTGGTTACCCGTAGTCCAAAATATAACAATAAATAGGGGTAATTACATATTGGTCCCTTAAAATTATCCATAATCACAAATTAGTAGATTTAAAATAAAAGTACAACTTAGTCCCTTAAAATTATCCGTTCATTTTTGAATCCAACTACTCTCTGAATTTGACTAGGTTTTTCATCTATAAACCCAAAGTTCTACTCCAATATATTTTCAATCCCACCCACATCCAAAGAGTCTTTTATTTATAAACAAAGTTTTATCCCTATTTAATTTTAAACACGCCCACTTCTGGAAAAGAGCAATTTGTTTATGGATCCATAGTTTTACCCCCATTTATTTTTAAATTCACCCATTTCCGAAATCACTCCTACACTTAAAACTCTTCATAAAATTAAAATTTAGCTACTTTGTATTTCAACAATATCATATATGGTATCAGTTACTTTATTATTATGATTTGCTATAAATTTTGTTCTAAGTGACTAGGTATTTGGTTTCTTTCTAATATCGCATCATCGCAAACTGTAATTGGATTTTTTTTTTTTTTTTTGTTTGTTTATATACCCAAACTTTTGCCCTCATATATTTTTAAACTCACCCACTTCCAATGGAATTATTTGTCAATAAACCAAGCTTTTTAGCCCCCGTCTAACTTTAAATGCATCCACTTTCAAATTACTCTTAGACCTAAAATATTTAGTCCAATTAATTTTAAACTCGATTTGTATTTGAACAGTTTGATATGATTCCATGTTGCTATTTTTGTTGTAACATGCTATATTTTTCCTAAGTGGTTAGATGCATGATGTACTTTTAACTCAAATGCTCAACTAATGTTGTGTCTATTGCGCAGATCAATTTTGCTCGTTTCTATAGAAAACTTTTAAGAAAGTTGTAAATAGTGAATTACTTTTCTTTCATAGAAAATAATAAATAACTTAATAATCATGATTTTGAAGAAGATTTAATTGCACTTTGATACCTCAAGTTGACATGTTTTGAACTATATAATTAGGGGTGGGTAGTTAGTGGGCCGAGTTGGCCCTCTGGTCCAATCGTTAGTCTCGTTTTTTTTATCTCATCCCAACTCGGTCACTGCAGGACAAGGTGGTTTCGACCCGTTGCGAGTTGGGTTGGCCCCAAGTTGCATGAATGTTACCAGCCCTCTCATTCCACAGAGCGCAGCGAGCAGGCCGGGTCTGCATGCGACTTGGCCTGCTAGCTTGTCTCATTTCAAATTGCACTTAAATACCTTATAGTGTCCCCGACTTCACATTTATATACCCTCGCTTGTTTTTGACAACTTGCATATACGCTATAGTTTTTAAAACGAGCATTTATATACCCTCATCACTTGTTTGGCAGCACCTGTACACCATAAAATTTTTTAAATTTGCACTTAAATACCCTAAAGTTTTTAAAACCTGCACTTAAACCCTCAATTATGCAAACTTCAGGAGGGTATCTAAGTGCAAGTTTTAAAAACATCAGGATATTGATAATATAGTGTTGTCAAAATTTTCTGCGAGAACATGGGTTATTGACGAGATATTGACAATGTAATAAAAGATAATAACGTTACACTAGAGAGTATATTTTCAACTAGTGAAACAATTATTTGCTACCCGTGGATATAGGACTTGCTCTGAACCACATAAAATCTCTGTCTTTGCGATGTTTCTCTTTGTCATTCTGTACAAATATACAATTTTACTTAATAAAATTATTTTTTATTTCTTATAGTGGGTGATTGTTAGCTAGTAATTAATTACATATAAATGTTTAAATGTTAAAAATGCCTCAAAACTATTAAAAACCATTTACAAAAATAAAAAAAAGGTAAGTAAAAAAAGATGGGTCGAGTGGGTCGGCCCATGTCATTGCTCATCCTGCATGTTCATAGGCTCGCGAGGGAGCGAAACTAAGGTCTAAGCCCGAGAACAAGTGAATAAACCTGGCCTACTTGTCTCATAGCGGCTGCGGGTCATCCAGTCTTGCTCGTGGACTCGCACGAGTTAGCTCACAGGACGTGGCAACTCGTCCCGTTGCCCACCCTGTACATGATACTCTCTGCGCCTTCATCCCAGATTCCCAAGTTCCCAACAAAGAGAAGCACAAGTTACAAAATGGATTGGGATCCTCTCTATTTAGGTGATAATTGGAAAGTGTCCAATTACCATGATTCTTATCCTCCAATTTTAAGGATTAAGATGAAGCCAAGTAAACTTCAAATATTATATTAAAAACTACTATTACTTTAAAACCACTATTATGAAAACTAGTTTTATGTTAGTGGATATCTTACATGGCTTCATTTAAGTCTTTGGAATTCGAATAGAGGATAAGAATTAGATAATTGGATACTTTCTAATTACCACCTATTTGGAAAATATCTTAATCCTAAAAAAAAACCCCATTTAATAAATCTACCCCTAACGTGCGTTGAGAGTAAATTCTCAAAAAAATTTGTCTCTCCCAACTTTTCACAGTCTCCCAAAAATCGCAACCATTGAACCCAAGGTCATCTCCTCCTGAACCCTAAACCCTCAAAAATTGGCCAGATCTTTGAGAAACTCTGAAGGATCTCCCCAAAATCTCTATCTTTGGAGCTGTCGGAGTCGCAATGGAACCCTAAACCTGAATTGGGATTTCTTACTCAAAGGTAAGTTTCTATAATTATTTTTAGTTACTTAATCTTCTCATAAAAAATTGTTCAAAAATGCAATGTTTTTCCCCCTAAATATTGAATGGAAATTGAGTTGATCTGTTGTTTGATATTTCTCTCTGTTTGAGCAAAGTCTATTGATTTAAAATAAAAAACAATAGGCGCATGCCAATTATAAAAGTGAAAATTAAAAACTCATCAACCAATTAAACGTAACAAATAAAAGTTGGAACTCTTTAAAAAAAGGGGGAATAACTTAGATGAAAAAGAAATGCCAATTGTGTATGCTAGAGCTTGGGAGGTTAAGTATCGCACACCTGATGTTTGAAAAAAATGCTTGAGAGAAATGCAGTTTCTTTGGCGCTTAAAATTAATTCTTTTTTGTATTGGGTTAATGAGGAAATTCGAAAGTGGGTGGGTTTGAAAATAAATGATTTCATATTTTGTTAATTATCAGAAGGATTGCTTCTGCAAATTATAGAGTTGACCTTGTTAATGAGCTCAGTTCACACTTTAGAGACTGCTCCTGCGCAACTCTATTTTGCAAAGAAACTTACCTTGGATGTTCTCAGAGTGACACATTTCATAATTCAAAGTACCAAACATTAGGTTGCTTTGTTCTGGTGTTGTTAGATAAACTTTGCGCATGCATTATTCACATAAGTAGACCGCATTAATAATTTGCTTGGATATTTATCCAGTTGCAACATTTTTCATATGCCCGATAATCATCTCCTCTCCAACAACCCCCGCCTTGATTTCCTCTCCCAAAAAGGGTAAATCCCTGCTCAACTCAATAGTCAACACCTCTTTGTACAGCTTGCATTGCTATCTCAATTCTTCCAAACCCGATATTCTTAAGGTGGATGTTGCCAGTTTGTTGAAGGGTTAGAGATTTTAGGGGATTGGGAGAGAGCCCTTGTTCTCTTTCCGTGGGTCTCGGCCAATCTTCAATTGGACGCTCCGGCTGTTGAGACCCTTGAAGGGTTTTAGGCAGGGAGTCGCAGCATTCAGTTCCGTGCAAGGTGTTTGATGAAATTCTTGTGGAAGACAATCGCCTTGATATCCGTGCTTATACAATATTGCTACATTCCGGTGCGAGGTTGGGGAGGTGTGGCAAGGCAATTTTGTTGCTTGAGAGGATTAAAGATAAGGGCTTATTGCCGAGCATCGTGACTTACAATGTGATGCTTGATGTTTATGGTCGAAAGGGGTGATATTGGGGAAAGATTTTGGGTCTTTTGGATGAGACAGGGAGTAATGGGTTGGATATCGATGAGTTCACTTGTAGCCCTGTGATAGCTGCTTGTGGGAGAGTAGGGTTGTTACAGGAGGCGATGGAGTTCTTCAAACAATTGGAGCTTCAAGGTTATGATCCAGGCACTGTAACTTATAATTCTCTACTTCAAGTATTTGGGAAGGCTGGAAACTACCTTGAGGCATTGAGAATTCTGAAAGAAATGGAGGAATGCAATTGTGAAGCTGATGCTATTACTTACAATGAGTTAGTTGCTACCTATGCCAGAGCTGGATTTTGTGATGAAGGAGCTGCTGTATTGGATACAATGGCTGCCAAAGGCATTATGCCAAACTCTGTTACTTACACAACGGTCATAAGTGCTTATGGGAAAGCTGGGAGAGAGGATGAAGCGTTGGATTTGTTCTACAGGATGAAGGAATTGGGCTGTGTTCCTAATGTTTGCACTTATAACACTGTTCTTGGATTGCTTGGAAAGAAATCGAGGGCTGGGGAGATGTTGGAGGTTCTTCTTGAGATGAAGTCTAATGGTTGTGTACCAAATAGAGTCACTTGGAATACTATGTTGGCAATGTGTGGAAAGAGAGGAATGGAGAGGTATGTGAATAGGGTTTTTGTCGAGATGAAGAATTGTGGGGTTGAACCTAATCGAGATACCTTCAATACCCTAATTGCAGCTTATGGTCGTTGTGGATCGGGTTCTCATGCTTTGAGGATGTATGATGAGATGGCTAAAGTGGGATTTAGCCCTTGTCTTACAACCTACAATGCTTTGTTGAATGCAATTGCAAGAAAAGGTGATTGGAGAGCTGCAGAGTCAGTTATGGATGATATGAGGAAGAAGGGATTCAAGCCGAATGAGCTCTCTTACTCCCTTTTGCTCCAAAGTCATGCAAAGGCAAGACATATAGAGGGGATAGAAGCAATTGAAGAGGGGGTTTACAACGGTGAAATCTTTCCCACTTGGGTGATTTTAAGAACCCTCATCATTGCTAACTTCAAATGTAGAGCTTTGCAAGGTATGGAGAGGGCATTTGAAGAGCTAAATAAAAACGGGTACAAGCCGGATTTGGTAATTCTCAACTCGATGCTCTCAATCTATGCGAAGAATGGAATGGATGACCGAGCTCAAGATATGTTTACTTTGATCAATGACAATGGCTTGAAGCCAGATCTTATTACATATAATAGCTTGATAGACTTATATGCAAGAGGTGGGGAGTGTTGGAAAGCCGAAGAGGTTCTAAAATCACTTCATAGACATGGGTTTGAACCTGACTTGATTTCTTACAACACTGTAATCAATGGATTTTCCAAGCACGGGCTGATGAATGAGGCCTTGAGGGTTCTGTCGGAGATGATGTCTTCAGGGATTAGGCCTTGTGCAATAACTTACAACACCTTTGTTGCTGGATATGTGAACATGGAGATGTTCAGAGAGGCAAATGATGTTATTGGCTACATGAAGGAGAATGATTGTAGGCCTAGTGAAGTAACATACAAGACGGTCGTTGATGGCTATTGTAGAGGGAAGAAATTCGAAGAAGCAATGGAGTTTGTTTCGAAGATTGGAGATATGGATCCTTCATTTAGTGAGGGAACGATTCGAAAGCTAGCTCTACAGGTACAGGGGAAAGTTGATCTGCAGCAATGATATAGGTACTATTGTCAATTCCTTGTTTATATGTTTCAAATGTTTATATAAGCATTTCTGTTCCAATATGTACTCTGTACTTCGTTCACAAGCTTGTTCTGACACAACTTTGGATATATATTTGTAAGTGTTGCCTTATATTATGACATTGTAATAAAAGAACAATACATTAAAGAGTAAAGAGGAGAGAGGATGGAAAAACACAAGGTTTTTATATGTGTACGCCAATTTTGTAAGATTTGAAAATAATTTCATTCATGATTCACCTTTTGTTACATTATTTCTCTTATTTATTTTTTTAACTTAAAACTAGTGAATTTCCCAGTTTTGGGTTCTAGATTTCAAAGATTAACTCAGAGTCACGAATACTCATGATAATTAAATGGAAACCAATTTTATAAAATCATGCAATTCTATAATTTATACATCGACAACCTGAAGACAACATTATCTTTTCATGTAACACCCTCTGGAAAGATCCTGCTAACATATGCTATTATCAAGTCTTAGTGATTATTTAAATCTATCATTTCTTTGATTCTCGAATTGGTCCATATTGTTTCTAATCTCATACTAGTTTTGATTACTATGTCATCTAATTTCAATTCCACTGTTACTACAATAAAGTTCTTCTAACTTATGTGAAAATTTATAGTTATTTTTCTTTCGGAATTTTCATGGGGAGTTTCAATTTCCTTTGGTGTTTCATAAAGGACGAGACAGGAGATTATAAGTAACAGTTAATGTTCCTGTAATCATCTCAGATGATACCCACATTGAAATTGAATAAATAACAAACACAAATTTCCTTGATTGTTTATTTGGATACATTCTAGCAACAAATCCATACATAACAAAGAATAAAGTTATTTTGACCCTGTACACTCTGCACAAGTACCTGAAGATCATAATATCAGTTATTGCATTTGTTCATCAGCATTCCTCTCTCTTCTTTCCTTTGAAAGTACGTCAGCAAAAGGAGTAAGCGCTTCTTCATTACTTACTTCACCATCAACTGGCTCATACTGTCCTGTCTCTAAGTTCAATCTAGATACTGGCTTCTTCAGCAGGTCTTTGCCAATTTGAGCCAGATTTTGTGGATTCTCCTTTGTTGATACATCAACTGACGATGTGCTTCCAATTAGCGTATCGTCCCCTATCATAACAAACATTTTAGTTCAATGAGAACACATATCAAAGGACATATCAATTAGGGTTAATTTCAGATAGACCCCCTGAACTGTTGCCAAATTGGACTTACCACTCCTGTAGTTATCGTGTTGCAGATAGAACCCCTGAGTGAAAATTTCTTGACTCTTTTCAGGGGCTCTATCTGCAGCAATAGATTATCACTCATGGGGTCTATCCGCGACAATACAACTATAGGGATCCATCCGCAATTAACCTATCAATTAATTGATTATTTTCAACTGTATGCAATGATAGTTCTTCTGAGAGTGGAGTGCTTGAAAACAATGGATGCATGGATATCGACCAGGCTAGAACTGGCTTGACCGAATATGTCGACAATTGGAGATGCACCTTTGTTGTATATCCACCAGAGGACTCCCCATTTGGCAGAATCTTTAGCGCTGATTCTCTCTATTATTTTCGCTGACCCTGTGCCAAGAGAGATCACAAGGAATTTGCCAAAGTCCATAGGCTTGACAGGGAAAAAGTCTGGATTCTCCCGTGAAAAATTTCCTTTGTGGCGAGGTTTATCGCTTCCAAAGTCTGCGTCTCACAAAATATATATAAGAAATTGGAAATCTATGTTGCGATCATAAGTTACAATAGAGTATTTACACTTTTGGTTTTATATTCTAACACGGGTTATTCTACGTAACGATACTTTTTACTAATAACTGCTTTTAAATATGTCAGACGAAGTATAAACACGAATCATCTTCATGTCCCTCCTGCTGCTCCACTACTTTAAACTTTAAATTTGAAAGATTACCGGATTATTTGCTGCAACACTGCCATCGATAAGATTAAAGCTCCTGGATCTCCCTTTAGAATCTTTGGTTTCAAATTGACGAGAAGGTAGATAGTGTAGGATCACTAATCTGATCACACTAAACACCAGAGGGGGGGTGAATAGTGTTTTATAAAATTTAAGCAAAATATATTATAGATTGCAAACATGATAGCAACAAACTCAGAAAATTGACAATACAAACACAAGAGATTTTTATACTGGTTCCACCTCCCCGGTGTACATC
>JBAKGM010000002.1:15644585-15669293 GCA_037177215.1 Asparagus racemosus | reverse complement strand
TCCCCTTCCCCTTGGATTTCTTCTTGGATGAAGAGGCCGCCCATTGATCATCTTCAAGCAAATCTGGGTGGACCCACAGCACTTCGCCATTTGGGACTGTATGTGGTACGAGCCCTTTTTGGCGTTGTTTATATGGATCATCATTTACCATCTTCATTGCCACCTTTACAGCAGGCTTAGGTTCAAACCAGGTCAAGGGTACCGATCCAAAGCTGATGGATACCGCATTTGCTCCGACCTTCTTTTCCTTAGATGGCTTCATCGTAATGACTCCCACATCAATCAAGGCCTAGATTTTATCCTTGAGGCTGAAACATGACTTGGCGGGGTGGTGAACCACCCTGTGGTAGGCGTAGTACCTCAGATCGTTGGTCCTCTTTGCTTCCTCTTGATTCTGGATCGGAGGGAGCTTGATCTTGTTATTTTCTATAAGATACTTAAAGAGACCAGCAATCTCATCGTCCCTGAAGGAATAGGACTTCGAGAATCTCGGTTCTGAGGCCCTCTGCTTTTGCGGCCCTTGCTGCCACTGCGACTGTGACTGCTGTGGCGTTCGCTGTTACGGCTGCTGTTGGAACGTTTGGTTTGCGATTGCCGTTCTTGACTGCTCCTTGCCTTTGCCACGTGGGACGAAGTTGCATTTCAGAGCTTCCACCGCCGGCTGGCCTTTTTCCACTTTCTTTCTCTTGAGGAACCGTTTAGCTTGCTCGCCATGCATCTTTAGATCCTTCCATGTAGTGGAGGGCGCTGTTCCCATTACCTCAAGCACATCCAACGCTAAATTATTGTGGCAAGTCTGGAGGATAAACTCCTCAGTTATTGGATCTCGACAGTTCATTGCCTTGTTGTGGAACCGCTTGACAAAGGTGTCAACTGTCTCCCAGTCTTTTTGCTTCTCATCCAACAACGTCCCGATAGAAATCTCAGTGCCATCGTCAAAGAAGTTCAAGAGGAATATAGATTCCATGTCATCCTAGCTGGTAACGCTGCCCAGTTTAAGACGGCGGTACCAATCGAAGGCAGCTCCGCGAAGGGTACCGATGAATGACCGAATAATCAAGGGCTCGTTTCCAGAAATTACCCCCAAGTGAGACTTGAAATAAATGAGGTGTTGGGTGGGGGACCCCTTCCCGTCAAACAGCATGAAGTTGATCAAGCTAAACTTTGACAGATACAGGATCGACTCCCACTCCCTCGGATATGGGCACAGTATCCCCATCTTCTTGATTTCTTGAGCTGAGATCAATGTGTTGATCTTACTCTCGAGATCTTTGATTTTCTCATTTTTCGAGCGGCGTTACCACTGGCATTCTCCTGGCTACCCCCAAAGTTTTATTTTTTTGAGGGGGTGTCTGGCACCGTGGTCCTCTTCCCCGTCAGTGTCGCGGTCAACCTGATTGACGTTGTTGCGACGACTGGATTCTCCCTAGCGGTTTGTCAGTGCCTGGATTTGCTGGTCATGCATTTCTCTCATCTATTGCATGACCATCTCCATTTTGAACTTAAAGTTCTCTTTTTGCTTAGCCATCGCCTCCTTGAGCATCTTGGCTACTTGCCCAACACTGATCATCAGGGCTTCCCGGGGTTGCCCCTCACTAGAAACTATGTTATCATAGGCCAGGGTGGAGCCAGCATCTGACACTTCATCTTCTGATGGCAGTCCCTTTAGGATCTTATCATAATTGGATCGCCGAATAGTTCTGGTCTGCAATCGAGTTATCCGATTGGATGCTCGGGGACCGGTATGGGTCGAGGTCCTTCTGCTCGCCATGTTGTTGGTGACTATCGGCAATTCATCACTTCGAGACACTGACTTTCTCTTATGAGAGCGTCTTGACCTGGGCTTCTACACTCTGTTACTAAGTCTATCGAAGACCGACCCCTTATCTGGAGTTGCTTTGTTGCACTTGCACTCCGATAGCACCGTCTTGATCAACTTGGAGTAGAGGCACTATGCAGGCTTCTCAGGAGAACTCCTCTTCTAGGACTTTCTCGTACCCCCAGCACGATAGTACAACTCATTGGCATGAATGCCTGAGCAACCTATCATGTATTGGCACGACTTCTCGGTTATAACATCGTTGTCATTAGACGAAAACGTCTCCTTCTGAGGATGGACTACCTTATCGAAGCTGCCAAAAGTGACTCGCCTCAACGTTCGTCTGTGTGGGCGTAAAGCCTCGGTGGACTCTCGGACTTTGGTCCTCAGTCCAGTTGGTGGAGCTATAGGGATTTTGTTATCTTCGTTGAGGTGGGTAGGACCTCCTACATTAGGAGTGACCCGTGATTTCCTCAATGGACCCAGGCGTTCTTTGATCGAAATTTTGCATCGATCATCTCATAACGGGCTGAGGCGCTCCGTCATTGCTGGCTTGCTAGTTGAAGCTAGAGGTTTTGGTGTAGACGCCGGAGGTACCCTCAGCACCGAGGCAACTTGAGTTGGGGCGTCGGTGGACTTTAGCCTTGACGCTGGGACAGTTGGTGTTGGAGCACCTGCAGCTTTTGGGATTGGCACCGGAGCTGGAGTTGTAGTGCCAGTAGACTTGGGCCTCCAGACCTGGCGGGTTGTTGGTGGCTTCGTGGCCACCTCCTGCTTCTTCAGTTAGTGGGCTTGTTGCACCAAAGCCCATGCCTATGTAAGGAGTGCGTGGCGCTTCCAGATGCGCCCTTGAAGCGTTGAGCGGTTCTGTTTGACTCGGACCCACTTGTTTGCTGACGATTTGGAGGGGCCATCAATCACTTAAGGCTAGAGCTTCTACGTCAATCTGGACCTTAGATCTGCCTCGTAGCGGATCCCATCCGTCGACTGCATGGCCTTGGCGAATCGACGCGCCATGCTTTGGTGACGTCGTTGCCGTGCTCACTTGGAGAGTGCGGGCATGCCATTAGTGATCATCTTAGGCACCGTGGGAACTTGAGATGCGAGCGCCGAGAGAATTTTACCGCTACCTGTGACTTCGGCGGCAGCGGGGTTGGATTCGTCCTCTTGGGACTCTGCATCTGAAGCCCAGCAGATCTTCCTTGTAGTGGAGATCCTTCTGGAACGACGGGGAGATGCAGATTTGGAGGAGGAGGAGAGATACTTCTCGGGATCCGCGGCTGTGACACTACGACCTCAGATCTGAGGCTGTTAGCTCCCATTGTGGTCGCTAGCTTATTCGCGGGGAAAGTGGCGCCGATTGTCATTACAAATGAATCTGTTAAATTCAAATAAAAATCGCCTTTTTATAATACTTACAACGATAACTGAAAAAAGATCGCAACTTTACACTGTTTTTTTTGAACAAACACGGGATCCGTTTATCGGATCCTCGCTTGCGTGGGTGTCTTTAACTTTGTCGTGGACTCTATTCCATCTGTGGACCGCCGCGTGATCTGATACAAGTCAAGATTTACAAGATTGAGGGGACTATTTCACGAAGGAAATAGATCGCCTAAAGCAGGTGCAATCAACCAAGTAAAGTCACAGCTCTTCTTAGGATTAAGACTAAGTTTAGATCCGGAGGGAATCATCGTAGATCTGATCTAGATCTCCTCTTGAATCTTCTCCTTGTCGCGTGGATCTGAAGTGGAAGGCGTTCTTTGCTTGCACCGGATCTGGCTCTGAGTTTTTTCTTTGGAAATGCTCAGATCTGTGCACGAGAGACGAATTTTTCCAACCAGTCAAATGAAAAACCCCCTAGCCTATTTATAGGTCAGGGTTCACTAGACTGAGGTGCCCTGGTGCCTCAGCTCAGGCCGAGGCACCAAACGGTGCCTCAGCCTGAGCCGAGACGTCCATTTGGCCTATTTTTGGTATTCTCGAGTCTTGTTCGTTCTGTATTTTATCTGATCCGGTCGTGTCGAGTCTAACCCCAGTTGATCATTCTGTTGATTTTGGAATCCAATCGTTGTAGTTCTATCAATGCTTGAATCCGATTAATTCTGTCTCATCGACGTTCGAGTTTGGTCGACTTGCCTTGTTGAATCTTGTTGATCTGAAGCTTCGTTATTAGATTTATTCTACGATACGTTGCTTCGTTGACTCGTACGCCTTGCAAACTCACTTCATGTGTTCGTCGACTCACTTTATGCATTTTGCGGCGCAGTTACGTCATCAGCGGTTCTTGGTCGCATTGTTGGATGGGTCGTCAGTTGTCAACCCACCGTCACGAGTCTCGTTTGGCTACTGATAAGCAATTTTTGACGCCTACAATCCCTTCTTAGGCTTCAGGATTAAATACCCCAGAATTGAATTTGGGTGTCTTCTTCAATCAGAAAAAGACTAAACCGGCGATATGTGTGAGGGGTCGAATTATCCCTACTTAGGATTCGGGATCAAATTCCCCAAGATGAATCTTGGATTGAAGCATTTATAAAATATTGATGTGAGAAAGGAAGAATTTTATATTCTATTTCCCAATGGTTGAGAGGAAGGATTTTATATCCTATCTCTGGGTAAAGACGAACTCGAAACAAGAGAAGGATGATCTTATCTCCTATCTCTTGCTCGTGGAGAGGAAGAATTTTATATTCTATCTCTAAGTAAAGACAAATTCGAAACAAGAGAAGGAGGATCTTGTCTCCTATCCCTTGCTCGTGGAGAGGAAGGAGGATCTTGTCTCCTATCTCCAGGTAAAGATGAACTCGAAATAAGAGAAGGAGGATCTTATCTCCTATCTCTTGCTCATGGAGCGGAAGGAGGATCTTGTCTCCTATCTCTAGGTAAGGATGAAGTCAAAACAAAAGAAGGGGGATCTTGTCTCCTATCTCTTGCTCGTGGAGTGGAAGGAGGATCTTGTCTCCTATCTCTGAGTGAAAACAAAATCAAAATAAGAGAAGGAGGATCTTATCTCCTATCTCTTACTCATGGAGAGGAAGGAGGATCTTGTCTCCTATCTCCGGTTGAAAACGAAATCGAAATAAGAGAAGAAAGATCTTGTCTCCTATCTCTTACTCGTGGAGAGGAAGGAGGATCTTGTCTCCTATCTCCGATGCTGGAGAGGAAGGATTTTTGTCTTGTATCTAGTGCGAAAGAAACTAAAAGTGAGATCTCCACTTTGGAAACTAAGAGTGGGATCTCCATTCCGAGAATTGGAAAGATTCAGATAACTTTCATATTTTGTTCCTAATCTAAAAATTCTAATTCCAGCGCATACCTTCAGTCGGCGCGACCTGGAAGAGGGGTGAAACTAAGAGTGGGGTCTCCACTCCGAGAATCAGAAATATTTAGATGACCTTTAGTTGGCACGACCTAATCTGGAAATTCAAATTCTGACCTATACCGTCAGTCGGTATGGCCTAGAAAAGGAAAGGATAGAGCCATTCCATTTATCACGAAGGGGATCTTACAATTGGAGTGGAAGAATTTTATATTCTATCTCTGACATGAGGGAAATTTTGAGTGGACCTCTTGTTCATGGAAGGAATCAAGAGGGGATTTTGGTGGGTTGGACCAAAAAAAGTTTTGTAGACCCACCGTCAATGAATTTGATCGGTGAGAGAATTTGTGGTGGAAGATAAATTTAGGGTTATCCTCGACGAAAATAGGCGAAATATCCTACGAGGAACTTTCCATTAAAATGAGTTATCCCGGATATACTATGAATAGTATTTTTTCAGGAACTTCCCATTTATCGGCATTAATTGCATGTCGCCATTTTGAGTAATCAGGCGATATGCACCATTCGGATAGACTGTCTCTATTACGAACGGTCCTTCTCATTTGGGTTCAAATTTATAGTTTTTCTTAAAATCGAGAATTATCGGTCGTCGAGCAGTGAGGATCAAATCTCCCTCCTTGAAGCTCCTTTGTCGTACTTTCTTGTTGAAAGCTCTCGACATCCTAGCTTGGTAGAACACAATGCACTATTGAGCTTCCAGGCACTTTTTGTCCAACATCTCGAGCTCTTCGAGACGTTTCTGGTGTTGTTCCTCCATCATCATCTTGTTTGCAAGGGCAATGCAAAGTGACGGGATTTGGATTTCCAGCGGAAGAACCTCTTCAAATCTATAGACCAGAGAGTAAGGGGTAGCTCCGGTCCGCATGCGTATGGTGGTGCGATATGCCCAGAGTGCTTCTCCAAGCTTATTGTCCCAATCTCGCTTGTTGGTTTTCACGAATTTTGACAATATCTTGATGATTGTCTTGTTGAACACCTCAGCCAATCAGTTTGCAGCTAGATTATAAGCCGTTGACGAGACGTCTTGAATTTTAAACTTCTCGCAAAATCTGATGAAGGCATTGCTGATAAATTGAGGACCATTGTCATGTATGATCTGTCTCAGCACACCGTGTCGGTAGATGACGTGGTGTTTGATAAACCTGATGACATTATTTGTCTTCACTTTCTTAAGCAGGATTGCTTTAGCCCACTTGGAGAAGTAGTCGGTAATCGAGAGAATGAACCGATCACCTTTGACCTACGGAGGAAAAATAGGACCTACAATGTCCATTCCCCATGTTTCAAACGGCCAGGATGTAGCCGATGGATGCAATTGCTCCGGAGGCTAATGCATGTAGTTCGCGTGAATTTGGCACGTGTGACACTTTCAAGCATACTCAATTACATCATTAATCATCATTGGCCAGAAGTATCCCGTTCTCCTGATACAATCATAAAGTTTGGGACCAGGCTGGTGTGCGCCACATTCTCCTCCATGTGCTTCCCTAAGGACTTCTTCCGCTTCCTTGTTTGAAAGGCACCGGAGCAACAAGCCATCATACCCACGATGATATAATATCTAGGTCTTCGCATCATAGAAGAACCTTGGTGCTCTTTGTCGAATTGATTTTCTCCCCTTCGCGTCCTCTGGCAGATGTCGTGCAGACGTAGTCGATAATAGGAAAGTGCCAATCCCGGGGTTCTAATTTAGCTTGGGTTGCGTATACCTCCTTGGTATCCACCCCCATGTTTTTCTCTTCCTCATCATATATCGGTACGAATAGTTGATGAGTTCTGACCGTGACTAGTTGTTCAGTCTCGGGAGGTAGTGCTAACGATACCGCTAATGCTGCTAATGCATCCGCGTATGCATTCTGGAGGCGCGGAATATATTTAATGAAAATTTCTTCAAATGAGTCTGCCATCTCAACGGCCGCCTGCTGATACGGGATCAGATCTGGATTCCTGACTTCATAGTCCCCACGGATCTACTTGACTATGAGTTGAGAATTCTCGAAGGCTTTGAGATATTCGACCCCTAGTTCTTTGGCAAAACTGAGTCAAATAAGCAATGCGTTGTATTCGGCCACATTATTGGAACACAGCTCGATTAGCGAATAAGACCGAGGCATCACATGCTTCCCCGGAGAAACTAAGATAACTCTGACTCCGGCAGATGCTTCCCCGGGGAAACTAAGACAACTCTGACTCCGGCAGAAATCTTAGAACATCTGGGGGTACTCGCCACATTCGTTGCTCGAGATGCTCTGTCAAAGTACAATCGCCATATTTGTTGATGCGATGTAGTGTTGACTTCGTGAGCTTTATCTGGCAAGTCGGCATATAATTCGGTTGCGTCCGTCGTTGACTTTGCTGCCAAAATATCACAAATTGCTTGTCCTTTGACCGACTTCCGTTATTTGAAGTGCAAATCATATTGTGACAACAGCAAGGCCCATTTTGCCAAATGCCAACTTATGGAGGCCGGCTGCGTCATAAATATCCAGACTGGATTTACGTTGGAGATAACATAAATCGTCTGTCCGACTAAGTAGTGTCGCATCTTCTGAATCATGAACACCAACGCAAGGCACTACTTCTCGATCATTGGATAGCGAGATTCAGCACCCACTAGAGTTCGGCTCAGGTAATACATTGTCTGTTCGTGACTGCCGTCGTCGTCTTGTGCGAGTAAAGGCTTAACGAATGGTTCGTCGCCTTAGTCTAAATCAAGAACGGTTTACCCGACTGTGGTGCAACGAGAACAGGAGTATTCGCCAGATACGCTTTGATATCCTCAAATGCTTTCTGACAAGCGTCGTCCTAAACAAATGACACGCCTTTCTTGTTCAGTTTGGAGAACGGCTGGCATTTTTTAGAGAGATTCGAGATGAACCGTCGGATATACGCCAATCACCCCTGTACCCTCTGAGTTCTCTTAGATTCTTCAAGGGTTGTAGCTCTTGTATCACTTTCACTTTTTCAGGGTCAACATGAATGCCCTTATTAGTAACAACGAATCTAAGGAATTTACTACTGGACATTCCAAGGAAAGACTTGGCAGGGTTCATTATCATTGACATCCTCCCCCAAAAAGTGGTTTGGTGTTGGAATTGCATCTCCTTTACTGTAGACCAAGTCTTTTTCATCACTTGTTCTACACGGGATGATGAGTGTTATCCCAAAAGAGTCTTAGAACTACTTTTGCACTATACAAGATGACCGAGTCAATAAGTGCAACTCAGGATCATCGTACAATCCCGTTACCACATTAGCAAGAGACAACGATACTCTAAACCATCATTTATTGCTTCATCGGCAAGTTGCCAATTATAACCATCATCTGATGATTTTTCATCATCAAGATTGATTACAATGGGTACAATATTATTTATAACAAAACTGCCATCGTACTCAAGCCCGGCTTCGGTATCAGCTTTCCCGCCGCTGTCCATGCATTGGCCCGATGATTCAGTATCGAACTTGTTACCGTAAAGGACGGAGTCAGTAAAGTAATTCTCCATCCCCTTAAACGGTTACTTATCTGTGACCATTGTCTTGACCTCATTATTCGTGTCTACATATTTCAGACACTGATGAAGAGTGGAGAGAACTATAATATTATTATGGATCTAAGGCCAACCCAATAATAAGTTATAGGAAGTCTTTGCATCAATCACATAGCATGTGACTTCAGACTTCAAATCTCCCATTTGGCACTTCACTCAGATTTTACCAAGTGGTCGAGACCTGCTGGTGTTAAATCTGTGGATCACGGTGCTTGTTGATGCCAGTTTACTGGCAGGAATCCCGAGACTATACATGAGGCGCAAGGGCATGATGCTCATAGTGGAACCCAGATCGACTTGGATCCGGTTGACTTCACTGGAGCCAATGTACCTGGTGAAATAAAGCGGCCTGTCATGCTTTGAGTTCTTTATTTGCATGTCCTCCTTGGTAAAGGTAATGCAGGGGAGATGATTAGCAGTAAGGTTGCACTGCTAGACAGAAGACTCTGGCTCTTCGGGAGCTGGCTTGATCTGAGTGAGGAAGACCTCAGAGTCAGCCAGGGCCTCTTGTAAAGCTTCTCTGGTCTCTTTCGACAACTGTAGTAGCTTATAAAGCATTATCCTCGCTGGGATGTTAGCCAATTGGGCCATGACGTCGAAGCGATACGAGGAGTTCGAACTTCCCGGTTTGTCTCTTCTAATCGGGCGATTGAATCGAGAATGCTTCGAGAGTTGAACCTCCTGGGGTTCCTTCTCTTTTGATCTAGCCGCTTTCTCTTTGGCAATCGCTTGCTGTTGTGCCTTTTGAGCACGCATAAGGGGAGTTATCACCACCCCCTACTTTGTCAGTGTCTTGGCATTTGAGTCAGGAACTTCGGGGTACTTGTACCTATACTCGTGTCCACTCCTGGTGGCAAGGACTTCAGGTTCTTCTCCGGAGAGCTGGAATGTCACCATCTGTTCATTATCCTTTTCCAGAATTACTGAAGTGGCATGGCATAGTTTCCTCTTCCCTTTTGATTTCTTCTCGGATGAAGAAACCACCCATTGATAATCTTCAAGCAGGTCAGGGTGGACCCAGAGAATCTCGCCATTCGAGGTAGTATGCTGTACAAGACCCTTTCCACGCTACCCGTGAGGATCATCATTCACTGTCTTCACCCCCACTTTGACGATGGGCTTCAGTTGAAAGCATGTTAAAGGTACAGATCTGAAGTTGATGGATACTGCGTTCGCCCCCACCTTCTTCTCTTTAGACGGCTTTGGGGTAATGACCCCCACATCAATCAAGGCTTGAATTTTATCGTTGAGATGGTAGCACGCCTTAGCTGGGTGGTGCACCCCCTTTGGTACACACAGCATTTCGAATCTGTGACCTTATTAGCCTCCTCCCGGTTCTCAATCGGTGGTAGCTAGATTTTGTGGTTCTCCAGGAGGTATTTGAAAATCTCGGGAACATCATCATCCTCGAAGGAGTAGACTTTGGGGAATCTCGAACCGGGGGGCTTTTGCTACTGCGGCCTCTGCTGCCATTGGGGCTACGATTGATACGGCACCCGCAATTGTGGTTGTTGATGTGGTTGCAGCTGGAACGTTTGGTTCGCCACCGCCGTTCTCGCCTGCTCCTTGCCTTTGCTGCGTAAGACGAAATTTCATTTGGGAGCTTCTACTGCCAGCTGGCCTCTTTCTGCCTTCTTCCTCTTGAGGAACCGCTCAGCTTGCTCCCCACGCACCTTCAGATCCTTCCATGTATTGAACGATGCTATTCCCATTACTTCAAGAACGTCTAATGAAAGGTTGTTGTGGCATGTCTGGAGGATGAACACTTCAGTTATCAGATCCCGGCAATTCTTCACCTTATTCTGAAATGGCTTGACGAAGGTGTCAACTATCTCTCCGTCCTCCTGCTTCTCATCCAACAACGTCCCGATGGATATTTTAGTGTCGTCGTCGAAGAAGTTTGCAAGGAACATAGACTCTATGTCATCCCGTTGTTAACGCTGCCCAGCTTGAGACGGTAGTACCAATCGAAGGCAGCCCCTCGAAGGGTGCCAACAAATGACCAAACCATCAAGGGCTCGTTTCTAGAAATAACTGCGAAGTGGGACTTGAAATATATCATGTGCTAGGTGGGGGAACCCTTTCCGTCGAAGATGTGAAGTCAATCAGACTGAACTTCGACGGATATGGGATCGACTCCCACTCCCTCAGGTACAGACATGGTATACCCGTCTTCTTCACCTCTTGAGTGGAGATCAAAGTGTTGATGTTACTCTCAATGTCTTTTATCTTCTCATTCTCGAGGGTGAGGATGTTGCCACTGGCATGCTTGTGACTATCCCCAGCATTCTATTCATCAGGAGGATTTCCTGTGTCATGGTCCTCCTCCCGGTCTGTATTGCTGTCAACTTGATTGACGTTGTTGCGACGACTAGATTCACCCTGGCGATTCGTCAGCGCCTAAATTTGTTGGTCATGCATTTCTCTCATCTGCTGCATGGCCATCTCCATCTCGAACTTAAAGTTCTTCTTCTGTTTGGTCATAGCCTCTTCGAGCATTTTGGCCACCTGCTCAGCATTGATCATGAGCGCTTCTCGGGGTTGCCCTTCGCTAGAAACTATGTTATCAAAAGCCAGTACAGAGCCAGCATCTGACACTTCATCATCTGACAGCAACCCCTTCAGGATCTTATCGTAATTAGACTGCCGAATCGTCCCAGTCTGCAACCGCGTTATTTGGTAGGATGGTCGGGGACCGACACGAGTTGACGTCCCTCTGCCCGTCATGTTGATGGTGACTCTTGGCAATTCATCGCCTTGAGAAACTAACCACCGCCTTCTTATGGGAGTGTCTCGTCCATGTGTGACAGGGCTCTAGCCATGAGTTGGTCGAAGTTGGCTATAGGGTTCATTATGAGAGAATCAAATAATTTCTCATCTTCCAAAACAACGATAATTGTCATCATGGGTACCATGTTGTCGTGGTCTTTGACTTCCAACAACTTAGCTTAGAACCTCTTGAAGTACTCTCCCAAGGTTTCTTCGGTTCTCTACTTAGTCTGTAGCGGGAGACCAGAGGGTGCCTTTTGTTTTGTGTCCGCCAGGAAGTAGTGCACAAACTTCTAGCTAAGTTGTTCAAAGTTGTGGATGGATTTCTTCTCTAGAGAATTCCACGACATGTTACTACCACTGAGGATGACAGGAAAGACTTTGCAAATGATTGGATCGGTTACATGTTGCATGCACATCAAGTCAAGGAAATTCTACGCATGTTTGACCGAGTCACCTATGCATCTTAAACTCTCGCTTGTCACCTCCAGATCATGCTGAGGTTGCCATGGATCAACAACAAAACTGGGTTGCTGTTGCGGTGGTTGGGGGTGATTTTCCTGACCCGCTCTTCTTGCTCCTTTCATCGGTGCTGCCATTCATAGAGAGTGGTGTCAAGCAATGGAGGAGGCTAAAGAGGAAAGAACACGGCTGAGAAGTTTGTTGGCGAATAAAGTGAACTACTGCTAGAGAGATTAGGCCCTCCTTTTTGTAAATTCATCCAACTGGGCCTGAATGATATAGCCGAAGTTGGAAGATTCTCTAGAAGTGTGTGAATACAAAATCATAGAACGGTTAGGATCCACCTTCAAAGGAAGAAGAAGAGGCCTCACGGTAGGTGACAAACTGTTTATGTCAGAAAATTGATTGTGTGGATAATTGGAAACTTAGAGGAGTTTAGGGTCCCTTAATCTTCCTTGACAGTTGATCACTTAGAAGTAAGCAGATTCCTACATATGTAACACCCATTAGAGGGCCGGAGTTGGTTCCTCCGGTTTGCCCTCCGATATTCAAGTCAGTGATAAATTAAGCAAATTTTAAAAGATGCATAATCTAGTTTTAGAAAGTTATATAGTAATTTTTGTGTTCCTTCATGAAGTGGAGGTGACCACTTATTTAAAAAGAGTCTATAGGGGCACGTTGGCAAGTTGACCGGGTTAGTGCAATCAGCTGATCAGACCGCACTTTATACGTGTCAACAATCGACTGAATGAGTCACCTTTGCATTTAATGTGATAGTGACAAAACAGTTGAAGTGCTGACATTTTCTAAGGAGTCATTATGACTTCAACTTGAGAAGTCATAATGACTCTAGCCATGTATTAAATGCGATGGCAGCTGGGCAGCAACGTATGGCCCTATTGAAGCTGATAGGTCATCTCGTCGTTCGAGATATTTCTTAACGAGTCTAAGTAGAAGAGACATTTCGTCTTGGATTTAGATTCTTCTAACAAATCCCGGCTTAAAGATGCCTTTCATCTCAGACATGGGCTGCTAGAAAGATCGGTGATGCTCACACCAGGATCGGGCTTACAAATATATAGTACTCGGTCAATTAATCATGACACGTGGCCGACTCTTAAGAGCTTATTAGATTTGGTAATTCTCAGTATATAACACTAATAAAGAATATAATGTTGTTCATGGTCCCAAGAGATGTAAGTGCTAAGAGCAATTTAGAGAGTAAAAATTACTACATAGTACATTATGAGTATCAGTAACAGTGACTAAGACATGTCTGCATTTGGATAGGAGCATATGAAGTGTGATGCATGTTGTTCAAATTGTTGGAAATTGATCAGAAATTTAATCTTTAGCATTTATACGGGAAAGAACTTTCAGCGAGGAACAAACAATCTCAAAAGAAAAGTAGTATGCAATCACCGTAAGAAAAACGAGATTTACGTGGTTTGATGATATGCCTACATTCATGGGAGAAGAGGGAGAGATCTTTATTATTTTAAAGAAAATAACAATTCTCACTTTTCTCTTGCAAATTCTCACAAGAGTACTTTCTCTTCTTTTTCTCTTTTTTTTTCTTGATGCCATTATAATGGACCTCACAAGGGTATTTATAGATTTCTCTTTCCCCTAGTTTGAGTTCATGTAGGATTCCTTTATTTAAGCAATTCTAATCCCCATAGGGCTCTTTCTCGTGACTTTTTTTTTCAAATCCTACTCTGCACATTCTCATGATGTATTCAAATCCTAGTCCTCTTCCAATTAAAATTCAATTTTAATTATAATTTGTATTTCCGGTCAAAGTCTAACTTTCAATCCTAATCAAATTAGGATTATTTCAATGTAAGTCATATTCAACACAAACTACGTACACATTTTAACATAATTGTATGCTATTGCAATTCCGAACTTGTTATAAAAGTAAACTTATTAAAAAATAATAATAAATGAGCAACTAATGCATTCAAATTTGAGTAGTGATAACTATTCTATCACTCTCACATTATTTTCACATTACAAGAGAGAAAAATATAGGGTCCATTCCTTTTATTTTCAAAATTGATGACTCATTGAAGGAGCTCACATTTCTCTTTCGTATAGTATAGAAGTAGTGTAGAAGAGAATAGTGTATATTCTTCAAATTTAGAGAATAGTGTACATTTGTTATCATTATTCATCAAGTTTAGAATTTTTCCAACAAGTTGAAAATATATAATGTCACAAAAGTACATTTGTTATTTCAAGTACTTCTAAACAAAAGGCATTTTTAAGGTTTTTCCTCCCTAGAAATCACATTTAAAATAGAGTCATTCTATAGAAATCATCTTTGATTTTCAATTTATATGCAAACCTTATTTAAATGATGTTTTTTTTTTACAATCAACCACTTGGACCTAATTTTCAGTTAATTTTTTTCACTAATTGATCTCATCTAACCTCCATTAAGGACCATTTCTCTAATATATTCGGTATTTGACAACTAAGTATTATAGCAAAGTAAAAATTAAAAAACTTAATTTAAAGCGAGTCTATGGGTCTGATTATAACAAAAATCATTTTAAAATAATTTATGTATAAATTGATAATTCATTGTAATTTTTATAGAATAATCCTATTATAAAAGTTATTTCTATAAAGGGGGAAAAAACCACCCTTAATGTACTCTTTAATACCTCTAGGGAAATGCACTCCCACCTAAAAAGGCTTTGGGATCAATGGGATGTCGTCCGCCTACAAAAATTCGAGCGGACCACTTCCGACTTTAAATGAACAGCTACTTGTAAAGTGTGTAAGCAATGTATTATCTCCTCCCGTTGGCGTGAAAATAAAGGGGGATTCGAGTCCAAAATAAGTAGGACATATCGGAGAAGTGTAATAAGCAGATGAGTCGCCGTCGAGGGCCGACAAGGGCGGGATGAGAGCGCCTGCCAGTCACGTGGGACTGGGAGACCTATGGTACGGTCACCTCAGGGCCCATGTTCATCTTCTCGCCCACATTTGCGATGCGCATCGCGGCGCCCACATCGTTGACTCTTTGTTGTACAAGATCATGAAGAATGTCGGCATCACGTGACATTGACTCAGCCTCTGGTCCCAAGGAATATTTGTGTGAAGACATAATAAGATTTACTTGCGTGGAAGACCGCCATGCAGTTCTATACGATGAGTTCTACCAGTGACCTATCTCATTAAATCCACAAAAGGATGTAAACATCAATGTCTAATGCTTATCAGATAATCTTAAGGGCAGCATGAATCCTATCACAACCATCCACAGGCAAGCGCGCTGTATTCTAATTTAACACTGTATAATATAGATGACTCCTTTGTATGGGGTGCTCTTACTATATTGTTATGGCAATAATTACACCAAGTATTAATTCTCTTTTCAAAGTCAACACATTTCTCAGGTCAATACTAATCATCAGATTAACTCACTCCCCAGCCAAGGCGACTCGAGCACCACAAGCACTTATTCCTTTTCAGGAGAAGGCCGGGTCGAGACTAGCTCTCACTCAACCTCATCATTTGGGTCAACTCCCCTCGTTAGCTCAAGGACGAGTCGACAACTTGCAAGGCCGACAATAAAGGCGGTACTTGTCGTCCCTCTCGCAGAGCCAACTCGAGAGGCGGTTCTTCCTTGAGACCCATGCCAATAGCTATCCATTGTCAACATCACAAGTCCTCACTCCTCATCGCCCTCCGTCAGCATCATACCGCCTCAATCACCATCACTCAAGTCTATGGTGACTCATCCCTCTCAGTAGCTGACACTTGTCGACCCTCCCTATCCAACTGTCAGCTTGGACTCGGCCACAGATATGCTTCTACCCTCCTCAGCTAGTATAAATATGGACTCATCACCTACTGCGGGGGGTAAGGGGAGGCTAGATCACCTCTGTATCTCCCCCAGGGGCCACAGGTATGCAATCTCCACACACTCAGAACTATTTTTAGTTCATTAGTATCTTCTCCATTCAAGCTCAAACACTGACTTTACCATCAAAGGAATCACCGGAGAACCCAACTCCGGTCCTCTAACGTGCTTTTTTCAGCTCTCTTATCTCATCAGTGGACATTGGAGAGAGATGAGGGGATCTGCATCCTCAAGATCACCTTCAAGCCAACGTCGCTAAATCTCGGGATTATCCACTAATCTCACTGTTGTGAACTCGGACATCAACACTAGCACCCACCGTGGGGCCTCTTCACCTCTTTTTTACAAAAGAGCGGGCAACCCCCTGTGATCAAACTATGAGATAAGAAGCTGCCCTTGCATGAGGCCAGAGATGCAGATTTTGCCTTTCGATCTTCATCGACTCGACCATCTTTGTCTCTCTCTAAGATAATCAAACTAACGATTACCCTCGCATACGAGATAATTCTGCATTATATTCCTATATGCAGATTTTGTCGTTCGATCTTCATCGACTTGGCCACCTCTCACTCTCTAAGGTAATCAAACTAAAAATTACCCTCGTATATGAGATATTTCTGCATTCTTTTCCTATATGCAGATTTTGTCATTCGATCTTCATCGACTCGGCCATCTCGGGCTCTCTCTAAGGTAATCTACAGATTTTGCCGTTCGATCTTCATCGACTCGGCCACCTCTCACTCTCTAAGGTAATCAAACTAACGATTACCCTCGTATATGAGATATTTCTACATTATATTCCTATATGCAGATTTTGATGTTCGATCTTCATCGACTCGGCCATCTCAGGCTCTCTCTAAGGTAATCAAACTAACGATTACCCTCGTATATGAGATATTTTTAAGTTATATGCCTATATGCAAATTTTGCCATTCGATCTTCATCGACTCGGCCACCTCTCGCCCTCTGAGGTAATCAAACTAACGATTACCCTCGTATATAAGATATTTCTGCATTATATTCCTATATGCAAATTTTGACGTTCGATCTTCATCGACTCAGCCACCTCGGGCTCTCTCTAAGGTAATTAAGCTAACGATTACCCTCGTATATGAGATATTTCTGCATTATATTCCTATATGTAGATTTTGCCGTTCGATCTTCATCGACTTAGCCACCTCTCGGCCTCTAAAGTAATCAAACTAACGATTACTCTCATGCGCGAGATATTCTGTGATGTATACCTATATGTAATTTTCGCTGCTCGATTCTCCTCGACTCAGTCAACTCCAACTCAAAGATCTTGGTACCTATTTAGGGTAAAATCAAGGCACATCCTCGACAAAAGGACATTGACATCCTCCTATGTCCAAGGCACGTACCCCAAGACCTGGGTGTCATCACGAGTAAACCCCAGGCATGGAGTCCAGTCATCCCACTTGCCATACATGGAGCCGAGTCACCTCGACCCAAAAAAAACTTGAACTTAAACATAGCATATTGCAAATTCTTAAACAGAAGAACATAATCTCAAAGATACACAATTCAAATTGACAAAATATCTTTTTTATTCACATATATGAATATGTTTACAGTACAAAAGTACTACACAAAAATACCACAAAAAAGAAGATACAATGGAGCCTCTAACAGGCCAGACTCGGGAGATGATCAAGACTAAGAGGGAGGACGGATCAGCCACAGATCCAGGAGCAAGAGTCGAACTCTGAGAAGCAGCCGCAGCGGATGGCAAGGGAGTAGACTGAACCTCAGTCTCTGCCCTTCGCCTTTCTTTTGTCCTGATTCGCTCACCCATCTGTCATGGGCTAAGCCCTCGCTTGCCTCCTTGGTCGACTCTCCGCCATCCTCATCGCCACTTTCACAATCGAGAGCAAGTCCCCCTCCCTGCTTCTCTATCTCCTGGAGTACATCAAGGCAGTTGGCCACTCGAGAAGGCTAATGGAAATAGTCGAGATCATTCTTGATCTCGGTTGGAAGCTACACCTCGAGATAGTCAAATCCAGCTTGCAGGCCAACGCCACCTCCGCCTTTCCAAAAGCACTGTGACGATAGCCTTTGACGACCTCGAATCGATGGACTTCCAACTCTAGAAAAGCAAGGCGGACTCGCAGAGCCTGGATCTCGGTGAGGGATGACTCGCACTGTTGCTCGACCTCTAGAGCAGCGTGGATGCTCTCCTCCTAGAGCTTTTGGAGCTCTAGATGCTCCTCCTTTGGCTCGTCCCGTAAGTTCTAAGCGGCCAGGCGATCAGATAGAGTCCGCTTCTGGGCATCAAGCCTCTCTCACTTCCCGGCCGAAACCTCCTTTGATAGCTATTTGATCCTATCATTTCGCTCAAGAAGCTCATGCTCAAGATGGCTGAGGTCTTCCTTGAGCTTGACGATCTCAACTGCCTTCTTGCTAGTAGAGGCATTCAGGCCCTCGACCATTTTCTCCTGCATCTTTACCTCTCGTCGCTATTTTTCCTCGCCTCTCTTCTAGATACCCAGCTCCTCCTCCTTGGCCGACAGCGCCAGGAGATCCCTCTCCAGATCAGCCTTCTGGGCTTCTAACTCCCACTGGAGCTTGAGGAAGGAAGATCGAACTTGTTCATGGCGACTGAATATCTCATGCTCCACCAGAGCTCCGCGGATCAAGTAGCTCCTAAGGCACCAATGAAGGCCGACATTCGGCATCTCCCCCAGAATCTCATCGTCGCAATCGAGGTAGAATTGCTAGACCACCCAAGTCTGGGAGAGTCGCTACTCCAGAACCAACCCCCTCTTGTCGAGATACTGCTTGGGCTCATATCTACACTCCTAAGGCGACTCTCTATCATAATAAGGACTGGCTCGGAGGACCCCATCAAGAGCATCCTCAAGTACTCCCATTTCTCTGTATCAACCTCGACGATGCGGTAGGGGTATGGCCACCCGAGCCCTTGGGTAGGAAGCGCCCCCTCAGTGGCTGGCTCCTTACCCTGCCCACGGGTCAACTAGATAGATACCTCCGGGGCAGCCTCACCCCTTGCTTGGGTCTCGACCTCCTCAACCATGGCCATGTGGATATTGGCCCCCTCTTCTCTGTCAGGGCACCCTTTGTAAATAATGGCGACTTTGACCTCTGAAGTTGGAATAGAAGTGGCAGCAGCAGCAGGGGCCTCCTCCATTGCTTGAGGAGGCGAGATCTCCACAGGTGGGGGCCCAAAGGTGTCCCCCTGAGCAGCAATGGACTCTCCTACCTCCATCGTCGCTTCAACCGTCTTCCTGGGGCCTCGGCCACCTACCTTTTGCAACCTCTTCTTCTTCTAGGCCCTCTCGGCTTGAGCTTGAGCTGGCAGAACCCTTGGCGCCGCCTGAGCCTCATCTGAGCCCAGTGTAAGCACTGTAGCCCGAGTTTCATCCTCTGTAGTCAGAGGCATAGAAAAGATGCTGACAACTTGCAAGACCAAGTTGTCAAAGAGATCTTTGATCCGCTGAGAGCCAATGTACGCCTTGGTCAACTCCAGCACATGTCTCTCAGTGCTCAACAGTAGCCTTGGCTTCATAGCTCCTTTCTTGATCTCAGGCCAATTGAAACAGGCCAGATTGGAGTCATCCCCAATCACCCATACGAACCTCTCCTTCCAGTCCATGTTAGACTCGGGAGCGTTGGTGAAAATCTTGTTCTCTCCCAAGACTTGGAGGTAGAAATACCCCTCCTGTTGGCTCACCTTCACATAGACAAGGTGGCTGAGTATTCCTAGAGTCGGCTTGACTCCCAGCCAGTGGCAGATGGCGACAAAACCCACCAAAGTAACTATGGAGTTTGACATCATCTGCGATGGCGAGACTCCCAAAGCCTTGAAGACGTGGCAGAGGAACGGGTGCAATGGAAGGCGCAGCCCATACTCTAGGTGCTTCAAGTACATCGGAGTCTGACTGGTGTCGTGATCAGAGACTGCCTACGACCTCACCAATGCAGTGAGGGTGAACACCCTAGGGATGTTGAATCTCTCATACAACTCCTCCAACTGTGACGATGTCACCTTAGAGTGGAATTTCTACAGTTGCCTGAGTCTGACTTTTTTCCTGAGTGATGAAGATGCCATCAGATAGTTTTGAATCTCCCTAGATAAGGAGACATAGATTAGAGTTTTTCTTACAGACGGAGAGCTCAAAGATTTTGTGTAAATAGCAAAAATCTTTTACAATCATAGCAGCCATACTTACAGTTAAAGGAACCGCCAAGTGGCAAGATCGTAATGGCTGACTCGATTCTAAACCAGTGGCCGAGATCAATCCCAGAATACGAGGCAACCGCTCTGGAGCCGAAGCATCCCTCTCTGGGATTGGCCCATTATCTTCGCATCCTC
The DNA here is from genome assembly GCA_037177215.1 of Asparagus racemosus. NCBI lineage: Eukaryota > Viridiplantae > Streptophyta > Magnoliopsida > Asparagales > Asparagaceae > Asparagus > Asparagus racemosus. Next base: position 15,649,118 of record JBAKGM010000002.1, on the reverse strand, counting down.
TAACGTCAGCAACATCACCCCCGATGTGACTCTTCAACATCCCTCATAAATGCACCTCAAGAATCGGCCAGCTACAGCCCTATTTCACTCGAACTCGGCTACCCCGAGTCTAAGCAAAAGGGGACAGTGTTATGGCAATGATTACACCAAGTGTTAGTTCTCCTCCCAAAGTTGACACATTTCCCAAGTCAAGACTAATCATTAGATCAGCTCACTCCCCAGCCAGGGTGACTCGAGCACCACAAGCACTTATCCTTTTTCAGGAGAAGGCCGAGTCAAGACCAGCACACACTCAACCTCATCATTTGGTTCGACTCCCCTCATTAGCTCAAGGACGAGTCGTCAACTTGTGAGGCCGACAATAAAGGCGGTACTTGTTGTCTCTCTCGCAGAGCCTATTTGAGAGGCGGTTCGTCCTCGAGGCCTATGCCAATAGCTATCCATTGTCATCATCACAAGTCCTCACTCCTCATCACCCTCCATCAGCACCACACCATCTCAATTACCATCACTCAAGTCTATGGTGACTCATCCCTCTCAGCAGCCGACACTTATCGACCCTACCGATCCAACTGTCAGCCTGGATTCGGCCACAGTTATGCTTCTACCCTTCTCAGCTGGGTATAAATATGGACTCATCACTTATTGTGGGGGGAGACTAGATCACCTCTGTAGCCCCCTAGGGGGCCACGGGTATGCAATCTTCACACACTCAGAACTATTTTCAGTTTATTGGTATCTTCTCCACTCAAGCTCAAACACTAATTTGACTGTCGGAGGAATCACCAGAGAACCCAACTCCAGTCCTCTAACGTACTTTTTTCAGCTCTCTTATCTCAAAAGGTGATTGTCCGTCTGAGAGAGATGGGGGACCCGCATCCTTAAGATCACCCCAAGCCATCGTCGCTAAATCTTGGATTACCCGCTAATCTCGCTATTGTGAACTCAGACATCAACATAAATAAGTGGGTCAAGGTTGTCAAAAATTAGTTTTTGATAGATACAACTTTAGCCTAAAAACTAGTTTTTAGTTTGACAATAAGGGGGTCAAAGTTAAACTAATTTTCTTTAGTTCAAATTCTAGCATTTAAACTAGTTTTCTTTTCAACCAACTCTTGCTTAGAGTAACTTTGACCTAGTTAAAGGAAAACTAAATAGGTGTGTTTGGCAAATGCTTAACAATGGGTTAGGAATAAACTTAGCCTAGTTGTTTGCTTATTTTGTGTTTGGATAAAACAAGGCCAAATTTGGGTCAATGTTTTAAGCCAAAATTTGGCTCTTAAACGGGTTTTCCGAAACCACACCCTATAGAACAACTCTAGCCAGTTTAAGATAAAATCATGTCCATATCAATCTTAGCCCAGTGGCTTAGTTTTAAAGGTTTTGCCAAATTGACCCTACTAAATTTCGTGTTTACAACATTTGAGTAACTTGGAACCGGCGTTCAGTTCACTTCAAGACCATGATGAAAAGTCGGTCAAAATCTAGAGGGAAAAGCAAATGAGGGGTCTAGAAGAAAGAATATAGAATATTTGACTAAATTAGATGTCACGTCGAGAGTGCTATGTGTGTGTGTGTGTGTATCATATCATACTCTATTTAAAAAATATCTTTAACCTTTGTTACATTATAATCCAATCCTAAGTTAAAAATATATATTTAACCTTTAATATGGTATAATACATTGTGATCCTATCCTTATAATTAAATAGAATGCAAATTTAGAAATATATGGAATTAGTAACAAACATAAAAATAATATATCCAAACTCTTTAATAGGATTATTTATTTCAACTAAAAGAAAGATGATTAGGCTTTTCCTAATTGAATAATCCTCTTTCCAAACAAATTATCCACAAATTTTCTTGCGTGCAAATTGATAACCGAACTGTAATTAGAACTCTATTTCTCTTTTTTTTGGGGGAAATAATTATATTTCCTATTTAAAGGATCTATCTTTACCATAAGCCCCTCCAATATATTTACATTATATGCACATTCATGAATCCCAAATGTTTTCCCAAATTCAAAACATGGCAGGATTATTAGCAGCAGTCTGAATGTGCCACCCCCTACTATCTTGTAGCAATTTTGAGTAATAACATTTTTTTATTATTTTCGAGTCAATTGTTTAATGATCGTTCCAAAGGGTGTAAAGTATTAGGCATGATCTAATCTAAGACTTGCTTATGTATGTATTCTTTGGAGCTTTTATTCTATTTTTCTTTCTTACTGTGGACGTTTTATGAAGTTGAAATTGTTCATGTTGTCATTTAGATTTCATTCATGAATTTTACAGAGCTATATATGCAGGTTGTTGGGCGTGTCCATACATAGCTTCTACGCTAGCTCGATCTAGACATAACTTCTTAAGATCCAATCCAAGGTCTGGGTGATCTGTACATTCAGTCTAATATCTGTCAGATCTAGTCCTTCTAAATTATTATTATTAAAAATTAGTTAAAAGTTTAGAAATGTACATATTTAAAATTTATCTACACTTCAATGATTAGTATTACACCTAATAATATGATAAAAGGAAATTATATAGTTGTGCAGTTAAGAAGAACAAGAATTGCCACTTTTAGTGATTGCCTTGAAGAACATTCATTCCCGGTAATTCACTAAATTAAGCTTTATTTTAAATAATTATTGGAAGTTCTTTTTTTGTTATTTTTTTCTTTGACAAATGCATGTTTGGATTGCAAGTTAAAAGTTTGGAATACATGTACTATTTTTATACTTTAACATGTGTGTTATAAAATGCATTGTGTATGTCGCCTTAAAATCAGTTGAACAGAGAATGTCAAGAAGAAATATATCAATGAGAAAACAGAATTTTAGAGAGTGGGCTATAGGTTTTAGTTGGTAATTATGATGCAAATGTTTCTTGTAGTGTTTAGTGTATAGAGTCTGATTTCTTTGAGTTTTCCTAATGGTTGATGAGTGACTTCCTTGATTGTTCTATTTCTAATTTGATTATAGCAAAGCATTCGAAGTTTTTATGTTGGATAATATTATGTTCAAAATGATAGCATGTGTTGTTTGTATAGGTTAATTGCTTAGCTAATAATAGTGCATAGCCTAATGGAGATGATAATGGGGAACTATGAGTATTAATTTGTTAATTGTAGGCAATTGTGATGTTGGTAGAGGATGTTGTTTTGGATGGTGACAAATAAGAATTATTTACTATAACATAACATACACATCTTTGGATAATAAAATTAAGGAAGTTTGAACATAAAATAAGTTTGTTCTTGAATCAAATAATATAATGAATTGGAATTAGCAAACATACCTCTCAATTTAAAAGGGTTTGAAATATAATTTTGAAGTTAGAAGAAGAAATCATGAATCGACTTAATAGTGATCCAAATGAACTGGGAGGACAACAAATATTTTCGCCTATCCAGAAATAGGTTCAACTCTTTTATAGACAAAAGATTAAAATATATATATAGAAATTTCTTTTGGTGCATTAGTAATCAAAATGATCAACTTGATATAAATATAACTATTTGTTAAAGAAAGATTTGCCGTCATCATCGAGTAGATGTTTTAAAAATTATACTATTTAGTGCAATACGTTGTACGGTAACTATAAACTATTTCACAAACAAATTATAGTAAAGACATAAAACAACCAAAATAATTGATCGCTATAAAATTATCTTTGTGAGTATATTTTATAGGAGTTATGAATAGAGTCTTGATTACTTTATTAGTAGGAGTTAGAGTGATCCTAGAACTCTTATGTAATTATATAGTTTAAGCCCTTATATAGACATGTCTTCATCCGTGAACATGCAACAAGCCAATGATCGATAACTTTGTTTTTATTTTGTTTCTTGTCTCCCCAACTTTTTTCTCACAGGAATTTCTTATTTCATTAAGTTGTGTAGTTTTTCCAATGCCCTCTACTACCAAGTATGTAAGCATAATTTTTTCTTTGTATTAATAATGCACCACTTGATGATTGTTGATAAAACAAGTGGTGAATCTCTCTTTCTCTCATATTCTTTTTTTCCCCCTCTTTTAAACTAAACTATTGTGTAAAAGATTTGTTACAGTAAACACATAAATTAAAAATAAGGAATCAAAATATTTGACCACGTGCAACACACATGCATCCCACCTAAAGCTTATAAAAGTAAGAGTTGCGGAAATACTTTTCATGGACAAAAATACCCTTAATTCTTTTACATATTACATATTATCATATTCTAATTGATATAAATAATTCTAATGGATATAAATAATTTTTAAATTACAACACTATGATGAAAGATAAGGGTTGATAATTATGAAAAATACCCTCAAAATTTTAAAATTCATAAAAAACACATAAAAAAATTGAAGATGTGAACGTATATACTAAAATCTACAAATTTAAAATTTGCAAAAAACTACCCTCTACAAACTTTAGAAATTGCAAAACACTCCCTTAAAATTTTGAAAATTTTTAAATTACAACATCATGATAAAAGATAAGGGTTTGATAATTATAAAAAACACCCTCAAAATTTAAA
>JBAKGM010000002.1:15581045-15609378 GCA_037177215.1 Asparagus racemosus | reverse complement strand
TTTGAATTTTGTTTGCAAAAGATAAATTTGTAACAGGTTCTTTTACAGATCAATGAAAATGACAGCAACTATTTTCCGAGCGAACAAACATGGTGATAATGAGGCTACTAATGAAGCTCAACATGATGCCAATGAGGCAAGTGACGGAGGTGAACATGATGAGAATGAGGTATACTCTCCTATACATGTAATCTTTTATCCTTAATTGCTATGTTCATCTTGAGTAAATAATGTCATTTTGTTGAGGTGGTATGCATGAAAATTTTGAAGTGTAATTGTTCAACGTTGGTGGTATTCATAAAGACTATAAAAAATAAATGCGGTAATCATGAAAATAATTTAAACTAAGGAGGTCTTTGTATGTTAATAATAAATTTATATTTAGGACATATGTGCATGCTCTGTGATTATATATTGAGACTTCTTGTGTTTTTTGTGGAGGGTATGAATCAAGACAAGGAGTCAAGTGATGGATGAGAAAATGACGACAATGAGGCAAGTGATGGAGGCGGACATGATAAGAATGAGGTATATTCTTCTATGTGTGTGTGTGTAATTTTTAATCTGTATGTATAATTTTTAATCTTTATTTTCTTTTATTTATTTCTTGTTTGTTAATATATTAAATTTATTTGAACTCCGTTGGTATGTTCATCTTGAGTAAATAAAGTCATCTTATTGAGGTGGTATATATACATGAAATTGTGGAGGGTCTCTATTAAAACTTAGGTGGTATTCATAAAGACTATAAAACGTAAAGGTGGTAATCATGAAATTAATTTAAACTAAGGTGTTTTTTGTATTAATAATAAATTTATATTTGGGACATATGTGTATGCTTTGTGATTTTTTGAGATACTGAGACTTATTGTGTTTTATTTCAAGGGCATGAATGAAGACATGGAGGCAAGTGGCGGAGGTGAAAATGATGATAGTGAGAAACTTGTCGATGTAGAGGTGGAGAATGAGGAAGAGAATTCTGAATTTGAATTTAGTGAAGGGAATTATGATGATGTTGATGATGAAGATGATGATCTTGTAGACAAAGAACTAGAGGAAGCTCCTAATCACCCACCTAACAATGAGAGGTTTGATGATCTACATCAAGTTGACGAAGAAAGTGGAGCAACATGGATGAGCATTTATGTCAGATAGGCAAAAGGTATACTCAACTCTAGTTGTAAATTTTCTTCTTAAATTACTTTCATTTTATTTGCAATTTTTTCTTGTTTTGAAAACTTGTATATATATCAAGTTGTTGTCATGTGCATGTTAAGGTGATATTCATAAAATTAACTAAATGTAACTGTTAATGCAAGGTGGTATTCATATTGATAATGTATAGTAAAGGTGGTAAGCATGAAAAAAGTTAAAACATAAGGTGGTTCTGGAAAATAAAATTGCATTGTCCCTTAGGATTTATATGTCCATTTTCTGCAATTATACACTAAAACTTTTGAGACTACATACTAAAAATCGTTAGGTTTTGCCGTGTAGGGGTTATTTGAAGCTTTGAAGATTGTGGTTCCAATGACTGAGGTTAGATTTTGTTGCAAGCATATACATGTCAACTTCAAACAAAAATTTCGAATGTGGAGTACTTGTAGAGCTTCAACTAAGTATGACTTTGAAGAGGCAATGAAAATTCTCAAATATATAGATGAGGGTGTTTTCAGTTATCTCATGACTGAAGATCCTGCACATTGAAGTTTACATGCATTTAGGGAAGCACCAAGTCAGACTGATTGTTGAATAATATGTATGAATCATTCAACAAAATGATTGATGCAAGGGACAAGCCTATTCTAACTTGTATGGAGTTTATTAGGAGAATGCTGCTGAGGAGGTTCACTTAAAAGCAAGAGAGCATTGCTAAGATGAAGGGGGTTCTAGTGCCAAAAGATTACGAAAAATTAGAATATCTCAAGAAAGAAGTAAGGCATTATAGAACTGAATTTGGAGGAAGAGACAAATTTGAGGTAATATATAAGGAGGAGGATACTTATATAGTACAATTAGGAACAAGAACTGTGGAAACAACAAATGGCAACTTGGAGGCTTTCCTTACATTCATTGAGTTGTAGCCATGGCCAAAAGGAGTTTGCCTATTAAACAATATGTACATGAGGCTTACACAAAATGAGTCTTATATTGTAGCTTATGGCATGAATGTCTCACATCTCCCTAGCATGAAGCAATGACCCAAGATAGGAAATCCTCATCCAACACCTCTGCAAACAAGGATCATGCCTGAAAGGCCAAACAAAAGAAGAAGGAGATAAATTGGAGAGCAAGTTGCATCCAACTGAAGGGTGAAAATGAGAAAAATGCAGACCAAGTGTAGCCATTATGGACAAAAGGGGCACAACAACAAAAAGATTTGCGAGAATCAACTCAAACTAGAGCTCCACCTAAAAAAGGATGGTATGCCAAGGAAGTTCACTCAAGGGGTATGTGTTTCATTTTTTTTGAAATTGTCACCAATATTTTTCAAATATTTGAATTTGATGATGTTTTTATCTTATTTTTGCTATGCGGGGTGCTAGCCATGTGACGCGAGAGGAATTCAATGCAGGACACACTCAAACCAATTCAATTGCAAGTTGTCAATTAACTACATATTATATGCCTCTATCTTATCCTTGTTGTATGTATTGTAGAATCCCTCTACAACAACCAACATCCCCTCACAAGTCTCCACATCCACCGAATCCTAGACACTAGGTTACACATCAACTCCATCACTAGGAACATCAAGTGAGCCAAAGAGGAGAACTTATAACATATCAAGAGAACAAGATAGGGGTATTGTTTGCATTAGTAGGGCACAATTGAGAGAAACAACACAAAACAATTCAACAAGGGAAGTCAAATACAGCAAAACCAATTTGGAAGCCTTGAAGGACATGTTTGTTGATAATATCTTGGGGGTGTTTTTGGCTTTTTTTTGGGGTGAACTTAATTTTTGTCTATGTAATTACTATTTTCTCAACAAGGAGTTTTGTAATGTAAGTTTTTTTTAATTTTTATTTCTTGTTTATATTTGCATGTTTAGGATTTAATTTCTTGCTTTTAATTCATGATTTATTTTTGTACTTTGTAATTTAGAATTTATTTTACTTTTTATTCTTGCTTTTAAAGAGTAGTATTAATATCTAATTTCCTTAGGATATCCAGGACTAGATGAAGCTAGTTTAATTTATATTTAGTTTTTGTATTGCTCTCTTTTTTTGTTTAATTGATCATGCTTAGGATAATCAACTAGAATAATAATTAGTAGAAAAATAATTTGATAGACTATACTTATCTTAAATGGTTTGATAGTTTATGCTTTTTTAATTCTATAATTACCATCTAGTTATTTTTTTCTATTCATAAATAATGATATTGCTTGGATATGAATTTGATAGGTTATGCTTGTTTTAAATAACTTGATAATCTATACTTAAGAAATCTAGTGATATGAGAATTAAAGGAGAGTAGTTCTAAAATCTAAATAGGAATTAGCTAGTAGATTCAATTCTAGATTTTTAGCTTCATAAATAGATTTTTGTGCCTCTTTTATTTACTTTTCTCTCTTGGTTTTACTCTCCTTCTTGTTTTAGCCTTTTTATTTGCATCAAATCAACACCAACTAACATTTATTCTCTCTTTTCTACCACAATTCAAGAAACACTCTTAAGAGCTTTCTTAGATCACACCTTCCTTGTGGGATCGACATGATAAATGCATAGTAATTGGAGAGAAAATGATATCTTTCTTTATTGATATTGTAATCTATATACAATTTAAATAGAATTATTTTTTTACTCTACCCGATGTGGGACTAAACAAGTATTGTACATACAATATTTAACACCCTACCTCAAACTGCAATTGGGTTGACCAATGATAGTTTGCCAAGAAGAAACAGATGTCGCTGTATGGTATGAACTTTGGTGAATAGATTAGCTAATTCAAGAATGGTATTTACATAGGGAAGTGAGATTGTGCCGGCAAGAACATGACAGCGAGTGAAGTGACAGTCTATCTCAATATGTTTCATCCATTCATGAAAGGCAGAATTGCTAGCAATTTTGATTGCACTTATGTTATCACAGTGAAGGGGTTGTGGAGGGGACTCCCATGTCAAGGAGGAGTCATCGTAGCCAGACAATCTCTGCAGTGGTGGATGCCATGGCACAATATTCAGATTCGATGCTGGAGTAAGAAACGACATCTTGTTTCTTGGATTTCTAGGAAATTAGGGAGTCACCCAAGAATATGAAATAGCTGATGGTGGATCATCAATTTATAGTGTTGCCTGCCCAGTCTGCATTACTGTAGGCATGAAGAGTGAGTGATGATGATGCTGAGAAGAATAGCGCGCTACTTAGAGTCTTGCCAAGTTAGCATAGGACACGAAGCAATGCGGATTGGTGGGAGGACTGAGGGATAGTAACAAACTAAATGAGGACATGAACATCGTGGGAATTATGGGGTCTAGTGATAGTGAGATACACCAGACTCCCTACAAGATGTCGATATTGAGTGGCATTAGGTAGTGGATCACGGTTATTGGCTTTGAGCTTTACATTCAACTCAAGAGGCATCCAAGCTGCTTTGGGGTCTGTTAGCCCCACACAATTGATGATGTCTGTGGTGAACTTGTATTGAGATAGGTGATAGCCACGCAGTCTAATTGATCTCTAGCCCAAGCAGGTAATGTAGGTCGCCTAGATCTTTCATCTCAACCTCTCATTATGGATGAGATTTAATTTTAGTGATGGTTGATGGGTTGTCGTCATCGACGTATAGGAATAGGAGTGTGTGGTGTCCATCAGAAGAAGAGATGAACATGGCCGGATCATTTTCACTGAGAAGGAAGCCGACTGGTTGCATAACTTGTGTGAATTGAGCAAACCATGCATGGGGTGCTTGTTTGAGGCCATAGAGGGCTCGTCGTAGATGGCAGACGAGACTCTTGGATTGAGGAAGTCCTGAAGGTGGAGTCATGTAGATGTCCTTAGTGAGATTGCCGTGCAGGAAGGCATTTCTTGCGTCCATTTGGTATAGTGGCTATTGTCAGGTAGCAGCGGCGGCAAGTAGTGTGCGAACAATGGTCATTTTGGCAACTGGAGAAAAGGCCTCCTCATAATCGTCTCCCTATTGTTGTGTGAAGCCTCGAGCAACTAAACGAGCCTTGTGGCGCTCAATGGTTCCGTCTACTCTGGTCTTGAACTTGTAGGTCCACTTGCAGCTGATGGGGGTCTTCCTCGGAGGAAGTAGTGTGAGATCCCATGTGTGAGTTTGCTCGAGAGTTGTAAGTTCATCTTTAATTACTTATTGCCACTCATGATATTTAACTGCATCATAGTAAGAGTTGACTTCCACATAATCGGACGTCATCATATTTGCGATATGGAAGGCAATGGAGGTGAAGTTGGGGTCATGGTATTTGGCTGGTGGTTGGTGGTCTCGTGAGGGGTATCTCACTTTAGGTGTGACTTCAATGATGGGTGGTTCGGATTCTGAGGTTGATGGGGAGGATGATTGATCCGTTGCGACAGGAGTGGGGTCAGGAATTGCCGCTTGCTTAATGTGAGGACTATCTTCTGCACTTAGCTCCGGAGTGGTAATTGTTATGAGAGGATTAGGTGCCATTGTGGGGGCCGGTGTGTCAAGGTCAAGGAATATGAGATCTGTTGGAGTGGATGGTGTTGAAGGTAATGGTGGAGAGGTAGAGCGTAGTATAGGAGGTGTTCAAAGAAGGTTACATGTGGCAAAATGCGGAGGCGATTAGGGTGAGGGTCATAGCAGCGATAGCCTTTATAATTGAGGCTGTATCCAAGGAATACACACATGACGAAGCGAGGTGAAAGTTTATTGCATTCTAAAGGTGGGAGTTGGGCAAAGCATGTGCAGCCGAAGGCCCGAAGGTGAGAGTAGTTTGGTGGTGAGTGGTATAATTGTTGGAAGGGTGTAAGGCCTTTGAGAGCAGAGGAGAGAGTGTGGTTAATAAGGTAGACACTCGTGAGGAGGGCTTTTGCCCAGAATTGAATGGGTATAGATACATATAAGAGTAGTGATCTGGTGGCTGTAGGCGTTGAAAATTGCTTATAAGTGCTCGAATGTGACTCATGATGATGGATTGGCAATCGACGACCCATCCGACGATGTGACAAAGAATCGGTGACAATGCAACCGCACCGCAAACGCATAAAAGCTAGTCGACGAATGCATGAAGTGAGTCGGTGAGCCGTGCAAGTCAATGAAGCAATGAATCGTGGAATAAATCCAACGGAGAAGCTTCAGATCAGTGAGTTTTGATGAGACAAAATCAATCGAACTCAAACGTCGACGAGACGGAATCAACCAGACTTAGACGTCAATGGAATTGAGTCAATTGAACTCCAGAATTGACAAGACAATCAACTGGACTCGGGAATCGAGGTGGCCGAATAAATTGGGGTAAAACAATCGCTGAAAACAGAGCTATGAGGAAGGCCAAAGCTGAGATGACTCGGCCAAGGCCAACGCAACTCGGCCTTGGCAGCTCGACCAAGGTTGAGACTCCTCAGCCTTAGCCGAGACTGGCTCGACCTTGGCCGAGGCAGCTCGGCCAAGGCCGAGACATCTCTGCTAAGGCCGAGGTGACTCAACCAAGGCCGAGCCACATGACTACAACCACCCTCCCTCTCCTATAAATAGAGAGGGGGGGTCTCATTTCTAGGGGCGAGAGAATTTTCACAGATCTGAGCTTTTTCACAGGAAAGAATTTAGATCCGACTTCCTGCACACGAGATCCAGACTTCCCGACGCAGATCTACGCAACGAGTAAAGGAATTGGATGAGATCTAGATCAGATCTACAAGATCCACCCTCAAGATTAAGCTTTGTCTTAATCTGCGTGACTTCACTTGATCGATTTCACCCACTCCGGCAATTATCTCCTTTGTTAGTTAATTCCCCCCAGTGATTATTTCTTTTATGAAATAATCCCCGCAGATCTGTAGATCTCGTACCTGGATGTGATCACGCGGTGGTCCACGGATGGAATATAGTCCCCGGCACAGGCGAAAATACCCACGCAAGCGAGGATCCGACGAACGGATCCTGCGTTTGTTCAACAAAGGGCGAAAAGTTGTAATCTTTTTTTATTTTCATTATAAGCCTAAAAAGGGAGATCTTTTTATTTGAATCTCATTGTAAAAGCAAATAAGCTGTAATGAGTTCAAGTGCAATGAAAATCAAACCAACTTTCCCTGCGAACAGTGGTTTCTAGGACTTATCGGTGATACCTTACGGCTACACCATTTTGTTGGTGGGCGTATGCACAGGAGAATTGAGAGAGGGTTCCTTGAGAGGCTAAGAATTCTGTAAAGTGATGGGATGTATACCCCTCTGAGTCAGAACATAGGGTTTTGATGTGTGAGGAGAATTCTGTTAGGATCATGGTGCAAAACTTTTGTAGATTTCATAAGCATAAGATTTGTTTTTCATAAGCATAAGATTTGTTTTTCATCAAGTAGATCCATGTAAGGCGGGAGTCATCATCGATAAATAGTATGTAGTAGCGATTGTTACCACGCGATGGGTGTGGAGATGGCCCCCAGATGTCAGTGTGAATGACTTCAAAAGGTGCGTATGCAATTGTATTGTTTAGTTGAAAAGGTAAGGCACGTGTTTTGCCAACTTGCATGCAGTACAAGGAGATAGTACATCAGTAGAAAAGTTCTTAGTTTTCCGGTTGAGGAGAGGGTACAAAGACGTGGTAGAGATAGATGACCGAGGCAAAGATGTTAAAGATCGCATGTGGTTGATTTGGAATTGACAAGGCGGATGACAGAGGAAGTGGGAGTGGGGAGAATGAGCTTGTCCATGTAATATAAGCCACCAAGATTACGACCAGTCCTAACCGTTTGTCCCATGCGAGGATCATGTATGACACAAGAGGAAGCAATGAAGGTCGCAGTATAATTATGTGAAGTAAATTGCCCGACAGAGAATAAATTCATTGTAACATTAGGGACATGGTGTATGTTATGACTTGAGAACTGGGGTTTAATGTTGAGGTGACTGACAGAGGTCATGGGTAATGATGTGCTATCAACTGTGCGCACCATGGTGGTTGGAGGAGGGGGTGTTTGACTGTTGAGGTGTGTGTGATGATGTTAGATGATGTGTGGCACCTAAATCTAAAATCCATGAGTTAATTTTTTTTACTTGAGTGAGTGACATATGAGGTACCAGCCGAACCTGCGGCTGCTGAGGTAGCTGATGTATGTAGTGCCTGTAGGAGATCGGTGTAAGATGATGATGCGGCTATGGATGGAGTCTCGGCGATGGCCACCTGAGGCAGTGTGGATGGTGGTGCGGTGGGGGATGCTGTAGCTAGCCTTGCTCGATACTTGTCTGTAAAGTGTCCCCAGAGCTTGTGAAAGTCACACCACAGCTTGTGGGAGGAGTTAGAACCGGATTGTTGCTATCTAGCTGGCGAGGAATGTGGTCGATGAAGGGGACCATGATGGGGTGGTGGGTGATCGGTGGTGTGGACAGAGCTTGAGTTGATAGGAAGAGTGGTTAGATGGAGGCGCATCTCCTCAGCCTGTAACTCTATGATGGCTGTCTCAAGAGTGGGTTTCGGTAACCGGTGAATGAGTTGGCTCCAAATGGATTCAAACTCCTGTCAGATTTTTATCAGAAATTGAAAGAGACGTGTCGATCTCTGCTATTGGGGCAGATGGTCCTAGAGGACGGGTCAAGAAGGGGTGTTCTGAGGGCCGCAAGTTGTTCCCAGAGGTCAAAGATGAGGGTGTAGAACTTGTGTATCGACCGATCACCCTGTATAACTGTGGAGATCTCCTGGTATAGTTGGAACTCCCGGGCATCGTCCGACTGGGTATAAAATTATTGAAGGTACTCCTCAAGGGATATGGTAGAGTCAAACCATGCAATTTGAAGTTGGATGGAGGGTGAGACGGACTGCACAATTGCTGTGATAGCTCGATCTTCAGTAGGGGTCCAGGTTGTTAGGGCAAACTAGTATGAGGAGAAGGCAGCAGTATCCTTGGTGGGATCGCCGGTAGTGGGTGGTCGAGTTGGGGGGTTTGAGGTGCCATTGATATGTCCCCAAAGGCCACGACTGTGAAGTGTAACTTGTAGAGAGTAGGATCAGAGGTGGTAGGTGTCACCATTGAGTTTAACATCAATGGATTGTTGGTGGAAGTGCATTTCTTGTGTGGTCATGTTTGTGAGAAAAAGTTGGACTGGCTGAAGGGATCAGGTATACCTCACTTGAGCTGTTGATTGATGAGGACATGCACAGGGCATCGAAATGTGTTCGATCGCAATAGCGATCGATCGTTGAGGGCAAGAGGTCACTGAAGGATGATATTGATGCTGGGTAGACCGTGGTGTAGTTCTGGATCAGTGTCGGTTTGGTGTGGCACTACCATGTAGATTTGGCTCTTTGGTGCGGTTCTAGTTTTGTGTCGGTCGAGCGGTGTGGCACTACCATGTGGATTTGGCTCGTTGGTTCTGTAGTGGTTCGATTTCTCTCAAATTGTGTGGCACTACTGTGTGGATTTGGCTTGTGTGGTCAAGTGGTGGTGGCGCTGCAGTGCAGATCTAATTCGATTGTAAAAAATGGTGGTGCAGAGCGGTCGAGTGGCAGAGTGGTGGTGGTGCCGTGGAGCGAATTTGGTCGAGCGGTACAGTGTTGGCTCCAACGGTCGAGCGACGGTGCGGGATCTGGTCGAGCGGTGTGGCGCTACGATGCAGACTGGACGAGCAGTGCGGCACAGTGGTGGCATTGGCTCGATCGGGCAGTGGTCGGTGGTGGATGAACGTCGAGTGGCGGTGGGCTAGGGTTGGCAGCTAGGGTTAGGTTTTGTTGTGGTGGTGATCACAAATTTATTATGTGATGCACGTGGGGAGGTTATAGGGCTGAGATTTGAGGAGGGAGTTGATTGGGCGGCTCTAATACCACGATAAATGCATAGTAATTGGAGAGAAAAGGATATCTTTCTTCATTAATATTGTAATCTATATATACAATGTAATGGAATTGCTCTACTACTCTACCCGATGTGGGACTAAACAAGTATTGTATATACAATATTTAACACGACACTTGCATGCTACACACACATAAGTTGTGCACTTACAACGTTTATAATTAGAACACATACTTACTGATCAATTCCTTTGGCCTCCCAATAATTTCACTATCATACTATTTAGAAAAAATCACATCTTTTATCACCAATTGAAGAGTTTGAGAAATGACACCAATTGAAGAGTTTGAGAAATGACATCTTAGAAATCTCCTACCTGGGTTAGCTTTAGTCTTTGAAATTAGCATTGAAATCCTCATTTCGCACTTGCATAAAAACCTCCATGGACCATCCATAAGAAGATGAAGAAGACTGCACTAGCCATTGAAAACCCTAATTGAAACTCTACTTGAAACAAGGAAGGGGAAATAAGGATTTTAGGGAAGTTTTGGGCAAAGTTTTTAAATTGGGAACTAGGAAACGTTATACTTAGGCTCAAGCTTTAGATTAGGGAAGAATGAGAGAGCATGTGAGTTTCACGTGGTTATTAGGTGACCATAGTTAAGAGGGCTAAGTTAAGAGGCCTCACGTGTTTTTCACGTGTTTCAGCTGAGGGTATAACGACAAGCTCACTGGTCTTTTTTACAAGTTTCTACATTTTGTGTAACATTGAAAACATGTAGGGCTTGTTTGGATTTGCACCTATTGAAGGGAAGTTATAGGAACATAGAATAAGTTAAGTTAAGTGAAGGTAAGGGAACATGTAAAACTTGTTTGGGAAATTAGTAAGGAGAATCAATGAGAACTTATTTCACCCCGTTTGGGAAGTTTAATAAAGTGAAGGGAAGGGAAGGAAATATATATATATAATTACATAAAATAATCTTGTATGTTATTAAGTCATTTTATTGTTAGAAGTTAGATAGAGGGTAAAATGGTCTCTCCATAATTATTTTTTTATTAGAAGTTCCCTTACCTTCCCTTCATCCTAGTTACCCCCCAAATCAGGGGTAACAAAAACTTAATTTTTCTCCCCTCCTTTATATTCTCTTCTCCCCCATTACCTAGCATAAGTTAATTCCCAAACAAGAATAAAGATTCCCCTAATTTATCTTACCCCTCATTATCCCCAATCCAAATAAGCCCGTAAACAAACTATGGTGGTTTAAATCCAAAAAAAAGAGAAAAATGATAAGTTACAATTTAGATAAAAGTTAAGATGATTTCCATATAAAAGCCCTTTTAAAAACGTGAAAACATTGGATATAGACAAACGAATCTTATTAGGATAAAGATAAAGATATTCCATCCTTTGCACCTAAGGGGAAGTTTTAGACCCAGCAAACATGATTTCATATTTTATTGTCCCTTCGAAAGATACTAATGTGGTTGCCCACCCATTAAGTCGACAACATGATCTATATTAGCATCTGAAATATAATTATAAGTTTTTGACTAAAACATGTGAAGTATATAGGATGGGCATAAATAATAGATCTCCCATGTACATAAATTCGAATCCAACTTATTTGCACCATCGTCGTGAATATCTCCTAAGCTTTTAAAAGGACTAAATTACCAAATTGACATTTTTTTTATAAACCCCCTTAATC
Organism: Asparagus racemosus; assembly: GCA_037177215.1. NCBI lineage: Eukaryota > Viridiplantae > Streptophyta > Magnoliopsida > Asparagales > Asparagaceae > Asparagus > Asparagus racemosus. Next base: position 15,597,728 of record JBAKGM010000002.1, on the reverse strand, counting down.
GGTTTGGCATTAATAGTTTCTTTGATTAATTTTTGGTATTAAAAATATGCCAACATTTTTTTCAAAGAAAAAACTTGGTGGAAAAATTGGCATGTAACGTTACTTAATTTTAGGATTATTAGATCACTAGTGTGGCTTTGTTTTAACTAACATGGCTGGATTTAGATGACATGGCAGAAATAACATGTGGATTTGTTGACTTTTCATGTGGTTTTGAATATGTAGATGGGAGTGCAGAATTTATCAGAATACCCCATACAAATAGGGTGATCTATATCATACATGAGCGGTTGGGAGTTAGTTTAGAAATTTTAGCTATTTTATTTATGGTTAAAACTATCCCATTCCTATAGAAGTAGTTCTGATAGGATCCTTAGTGTGTAGATGGTTACAGGATGATTATCAGGATTTAATTGAATGAAAATTTTGAATATGTAGATGGTTAGTATGATGATTATCAGGATTTAATTGAATGAAAATATTTTTTTTTCCTGCAATGTTTGAAATAAAAATAAATTCCCCAAATTTTCACTGTTGGCAAATAAAAAGGCCTAATTGCAGAATAAACTTTTAATACCAAAAAGTCACAGGAGAAACTATCAAACTAATTAAGAGGAATTATAAATAAAAAAAACCAAGTTGGTAAGTTAGCCTTTTTAAAAGTGATATTTTGATTTGTCTGTCTCAATTTCTCGAAAGTTAATTTGGATGTAAAATGCTAAATAACAGAACATGGCAAATTCTATCTACACCTATAAAAGCAATATATGATTATAATATTGATATTAAGTATTACATCAAGTAATGACGTATTTTACTAGAAGTTAAAAATGAGGATATTAAAATGTGACTTATAAAATCTCAGAGGATTTTCTACGATGAGCACAGATTTTTGTAATTTACCTTAACATTTCAATACCTCAAGTTTGATTTTTTCCTGTTTATTTTCATCTAAGCGTAAGCATATTCTTGATGCACAACCAAACAAGACAGAGAGAACAAAGGATTGGATTGTCTCGGATGGAATTCTTATTTTCTCGGGAACCTCTGGAGACCATTAATATATATATCAACATCTTCTGGTTATGGATTTCTTTTGCCTAATAAATTATTGATTTTCATGGGATTTTTTTCTTAAAAAGATTTTCTCTATCTGCTTTGATCACGTATTGCTTTAGACTATATATATTTGCTTTTGGGCTTTATGGATTAGGCCCAGGTACTTTCTTACGTCCAGCTTTGATCCGTTTTCTTGATGGACTCTGTAGCACGCTTCCACTTTAGGTTGATTATCACAAGACTACCCCACAAACAAACAAACAAACAAAAAGAGATAAATAGCATTTAAATACCTTATAGTTTCACTCGCTTCGCATTTATAACCTTTACTTGTTTTTTTAGCATTTGTATCGCGTAAGTTATTAAAAATTAGCATGTTAATACCCTCTATTATGCAAACGTGAAAATTTTCATCCAAATATTCTCATATGACACCCATAATCAATTAGCATATGAGTGTCATATGAGAATATTCAGGTGAAAATTTCCATGTTTGCAATAGAGGGTACTAATGTGCCAATGTTAAATAATTTTTTAAAAAATATATGTCCCGAAAAAAAGTAAAGGTACATAAGTGCTAACTGAGTGAAACAATAAGGTATTTAAATGCTATTTAGCAAAGAAAGGGGGAGAAAAAGAATGAATGGAAATTGAGTATAACAAGAGTCACATTCTGTTATCAAAAATAAAATAAACTAAAATAAAATTTAAAAAAAAGAAGGAAAGGAAAGAAAGAAAGGGGTCTCCTCCTATTTATAATCGGGATGGAATAGTCTTGTTTTTCTTATTAGGTTACAACTACCTCAACTAATTAAATCAATATGATATGATATAATATTATTTTATACTCTCTTTAAAAATATGAGTTAGGGAAAATCTTTCTATAGATTATACTATCGTTGACCCTTTTAGAGATTCTATTCTAATCTTATCCTAAACAATAATAAATTTATTTTGTTATTGATAGAAACGATAAATAATATTGAATAGCATCGCTCATTTCTCCATTCGCAATAATTCTGGCAAACTAGGTAAACCAGTTTTAGTGGAGGCAAAATGAGTCTATGAGCTTAATCCTTGTTTGGTAAATAAAAAAGATGAAAAAACTAGTTCGTTTGAGGTCCACTTTTGCTCAATAACTAGAGTATAAATAAATCAACTCTCACTCGGTTTATAAGAGAACTAGTTCAAATAGAGTTTAGTCTACAAATTAGCCAAACTAGGTTTAAGTTAGAAATAGTTCAATAAAATTTAGTTTAGCATAATCTAAACCAAGTGGAGCTAGTTCAAAAACAGTCTACATTATTTTCAAACTTGCCAGACACACCCGCAGTTTTGGTTAAAATCTTCTCTATCTTGGCTACAATAAGTTCTCCTTTCTTCTTTATCTAGGGTTTCGGTAAAAGCCAAATTTCTAACCATTTTTCCTGTTTTCCCCCTTTTCAGAGAAGCTGTGATGAAGAGAAGAAGCATGCCGCAAGAATAGCCTCTTCTTTTAGGTGCTCATCAATTTCTTTTGTATAAAAATTCATTTCTTTTTTGTACTTTTGGGTCGGAAAATTAGGGTTTTAAATTGACTGCAAATTTTCTTAGGCCTGCTCCACTTTCACAATCAGAGTCTTCCATGACTTCTTTAGTACTTATTGAGTTTCTATTGAATTCATATTTTTCCCAGTAAATAGGCTTCATTCTTTCTTATGATATTTAGCCCTCTAGATTCAATTTACTTTTTCTCTCTAAATTGGGTCCCATAGTCGTACGTTTTGTCTTCATTTTTTGGGAAGATTATTTATAGAGAGCAACACTCAAAGCCTCATGCATAAAAATCTTCAAGAAAAAGTCAAAGGCTGAAAACTCCTTGGACCCAAAGAATGATTCCTTTAACCCCCCATGATCACTTTACACCTCATCCCTCTTTTTTCTTCTCATTTTTACCCTTTTTGTCTTCATCTTCTTTTACTTCTTCCCTCACCAAAAAATAGTTCATCTATCTATCAGAACCAGAACGCCACTAGATCTAGCTACTTCCTCAACCGCCACCGCCATCTCCTGCAAGAGAGGCGGGCCAGGGTTAGGGTTTCACAGGATCGAGTGAGGGTGGGCCCCAAGAAAGCCAAGTGGTGACACCAACATTTCCATCGGCTGAGGGTCAGATCAGGGGCTTCTAGAAGCATCGACTGAGGAGAAATTCACGGTGGCACATTGCCTCACGGCGGCGGCAGTTGGGGAAGAAGCTAGATCTGGTGGCTGTCTGGCTCTGCGTCGGTTGGGCTTCAATGTCGGCGATCTGAAGCCTGTTGGACCATCAGTGAGTTCTTAGATCAGAGCGGGAGAACGACGTCTGATGAGGTTATAAAACCCTACCCATGACCTCCTTTTGGTCGATCTTCTTCACTCTTGGTCAGTTCTCTGAGACCCTAACCCTCAAAGATATGGGCCGTAAACTCTAAGGGTGAATAGAGTCCTAGTATGTGTAAGAGTCCTAGTTAGAGTCCTTGTATGTGTAAGAGTCATAATATGTGTAAGAGTCCTAGTTAGAGAATGAGAATTCAAATTGTGATCTCATAAAAGAGAACCCATGTAATTATTAAATTTGTGAATTGAGAAAAAAATAAAGACTTTTCCCCAAGAACTCTCTCTCTCCCCCCATGTTCTTTTGGTTGAAACCAGGAGGCCGAATTTCTTCCCCCTCTAGCCGATCTCTCTCTTTCTCTTCTCGATGATTCTTGGTGTGTGCTTAGGCCGATCCTAGTTACAAGCCAACAAGTGATATCAGAGTAAGGTTTATGCCCAAGATCCAACCGAGATCTGAAAATATGACGAGCACGCAGAAGATGATGACCAGGGGGTGCGCTCACTCTTTAATATCCGATGCTATCGAGAGACAACTATGCTTCGTACGCGATCAAGATGAAAGTTTACATGAAGGCTCAAGACGTGTAGTACGCCGTAGAGCCCGTGGCAGACGTGACTATGGAAGACAGGAAGGATCAGATGGCGTTGGTAGCTATCTATCAGGGGATTCCTGAAGAGACTTTGATGGTGATCGCAGAGAAGCAGACGGCAAAGGAGGCATGGGAGACGCTGAAGACGATGCATCTAGGAGCAGACCGTGTTAGGAACGCGAAGGTGCAGACCCTGAAGTCTGAGTTCAAACTTCTCCGGATGAAGGAAAGCGACAACGTTGACAATTTTTCGACGAAGTTGGCAGGAGTCGTCAACAAGATCCGTGCTTTAGGCGGCGAGATGCAGGAGAGCTACGTCGTTAGGAAGCTACTTCGGGTGGTACCAGGGAGATTTCTTACTATTGTCTCCACGATTGAGCAGTTCGGGGACATTGATAGCATGTCACTCGAGGAGGCGATTGGGCGTCTCAATGCCCACGAGGAGCAAGTACATGTTTTTCAAGACAACGTCGACGACCACCTATTGTTGACGCATGTGGAGTGGTAAGCAAGGGCCAAGAAGAGCGGTGGAAACTTCCTCTCCACATAGACAATGAGCGATAGCAGCGGATGAGGTCGCGCACGCAGAACCAGACGCGAGCGTGGCCATGGCCAGGCCGGCCACGACGGTCAGGTAGGCCGAAGGCCTGTTCAGCCGCGGTGCTAGCCATGGTGGCTAGGTAGGTCGCGGAGGAATCCAGGGTGGCCAGGATGATCGAGGTGGCTTCAGCGGCTAGGGAGGCCATTTCAACGGTGGTTTCAGCCACGGCGGGGTAGCTCGCCAGGAGGGCGAGAGTAGCACGAGCAGTGGTCGAGATAAATCCAACATCAAGTGCTTCAATTGCGAAATCTATGGGCACTTTCAGTCGGAGTGTCACAAGCAACGCCGCAACCATGATCAAGAGGCTCATCTCACCCGAATCTATGATGAGGAACCGGCCTTGATGATGACTGTGTTAGAGGAAACACCCACTGTCGTCTTGCTCAATGAAGAGAAGGTGGTGCTGAACTTGCTGGTAGCGGGGGAGGCACGAGTCGACACCGACGTTTGGTACCTTGACAACGGAGCCAGCAATCACATGACTGGTCACCGAGGCAAATTCAAGGAGTTCAACGAGAAGATAACCAGAACCATCAAGTTTGGTGATGGATCCACGGTGGAGATCAAGGGGAAAGGCTCTTTCCTCTTGCAGTGCAAGAACGGCGATCAGAGGCTACTACCTGAGGTATATTATATTTCGAGCTTGAAATCGAATATCATTAGCCTTGGTCAAATGACTGAAGACGGGAGCAAAGTTGTTCTTGCTGAAGAGTTCTTGAGGGTGTTTGATCAGAACGGTACTCTCTTGATGAGTGTGACGCGTTTAGCTAACCGACTGTACAGGATAGAGTTGAAGACATGCAAGCCGGTGTGTTTGATAGAGAGTATCAATGATCCAGCTTGATTGTGGCATGCTCGTCTTGGGCATGTCAACTTCTTCGCCCTCAAGATGATGACCGGCAAGGGGATGGATGCCGGGTTGCCGAAGATTTCTCACCTGAACCAACTGTGCAAGGGGTGCCTCGTTGCTAAGAAAGCAAGAGTTCCATTCCCTTTGCAAGCAAATTTTAGAGCTCAGAAGCCACTGGAGCTACTTCATGCGGATCTATGTGGCCCGATCACCCCGTCTGCACTTGCTGATAACAAAATACTTCCTTCTTATTGTTGATGATTTCAACCAATGGATGTGGGTATACATGTTGAAGGCCAAGAATGAGGCATGTGAAGTCTTCAAGAAGTTCAAGATTGAGGTGGAGAACACATGTCACCACAAAGTGAAGACCCTGAGGACAGATCGAGGTGGCGAGCTCTTGTCAAAGGAGTTCACCCAGCTATGTGAAGACTATGGCATCAAGCGACATCTCACTGCACTGTACACCCACAGTAAAATGGTGTAGTGGAGAGGCACAACCGCATGGTGATGGACACAGCGAGGAGCTTGCTCAAGAGCATGCATATGCCAGGAACGATGTGGGGCGAAGCAGTTAGACATGTGGTGTACTTGCTCAACCGACTACCAACCAAAGCGTTGTGTGATCTCACTCCTTACGAAGCTTGGTTTGGCAAGAAACCTCATCTAGAGCACTTGAGAATATTTGGATGCTTGGCACATGTGAAGGTTACTGATGCTTCTCACAAGAAACTCGACGACTAAAGCACGCCAATGGTGTATCTTAGCATAGAAGAAGGCGGCAAAGCACATCGTCTCTATGATCCTCAACACAGAAAAGTTCATGTCAGCAAAGATGTCATGTTCAAGGAAGGAAAAGGATGGGAGTAGAGTGAAGACGGAGACGAAAGACCACCCAGCTAGGTGGAGTTCATGACGGAATGGGAACTGACAGCAGCTGGCATGATAGCTGGCGCATTGCTAGTAGGTGAACAACTGGCTGGCCAAACCGGACTGCTAGCTGGCAGATCCAGATCTCCGATAGCCGCCGGCCAAGGTGCAGCTGTTGAAGCAGTAAGTCCCACTGTGTTGGAGGTGTTCGGACCCCCTGAAGCTACAGCGATGACTCCAGTAGCCTTGCACGGACCATCGGGCACTCCTACCTCTCAAGATGAACCTGTGCGCTACTGTTCCTTAGCAGAGATCTATGCAGAGACATAGGTGGTTGACCTTCCCACTGAGGAGTTGTTTCTGGCTATTGAGGAACCGTTTCTGGCTATTGAGGAACCCACGAGCTACAATGAGGCTGTAACAGAGCAAGAATGGTGGACAGCCGTGGAAAAGGAGATGGAGGTTGTCGAGAGGAACAAGACTTGGGTACTCACGGAGCTACCGTGGGGCCCCAAATCCATTAGCCTCAAATGGGTGTACAAGCTGAAGAAGGACAACAAGGGTAACATTCTTTAGCATAAGGCAAGACTTGTAGCGAAGGGCTACGTCCTGCAACGTGGCGTGGACTTCGACGAGGTGTTTGCACCTGTGGCGAGACTTGACACCATCAGGATGATCCTTGCTATATCAGCACAGCACGTATGAGAGGTGCACCATCTGGATGTCAAGTTGGTATTCCTAAATGGTGATCTCCAGGAAGAAGTGTATGTGGTTCAGCCTGAAGGTTTCGTTGTGAAGAATGAAGAGCACAAGATCTATAAGCTTTCCAAGGTGCTCTACAGCCTACGCCAAGCACCACGGGTGTGGAACACGCACCCTGACAAATGCCTGAAGGGCATCGAGTTTGTAAGGTGCTCTCACGAGGAGGCGGTATACACCAGGAGCAACGGAGGGCACATACTCATTGTTGGTGTGTACATGGACGACTTGATCATCACGGGCTCGAGTGCGGATGAGATCAAGATTTTCAAGCTGTAGATGATGAAGGAGTTCATGATGAGTGACCTTGGGCTACTTCCTACTACCTTGGAATTGAGGTGGACCAGAGAGGTGATTGTATTTCACTGAGGCAGGCAGCCTACGCGAAGCGGGTCTTGGTTCAATTCGGCATGGTGGATTGCAACTCGACCCAGTATCCTATGGAGGTAAAGCTAAAGCTTAGAAAGGACCCCGAAGGAACAACGGTGGATGTGACAGAGTATAGGCACGTCATTGGATGCTTGAGGTATCTAACTCACACCTGACCCGATATTTCCTATGCCGTGGGGATTGTGAGTAGGTACATGGAGCAGCCCACAGTTGTGCATCGCCGGGCCATCAAGCACATTCTGAGGTACGTGAAAGGTACCGTATGCTACAGATTGGTGTACAGGTGAGGGCGAGGCAATGAAGAGTTGGTGGGATTCACTGATAGTGATCTTGCGAGAGATGTTGATGATAGGCAGAGCATAAGCAGCATGGCATTCTATCTAGGTGACAACCTGGTCACGTGGACATCACAAAAGTAGAAGACGGTGACATTACCTTCTTGCTAGGCAGAGATCATGGTAGCAACAGCTGCAGCATGCTAGGGACTGTGGCTGAGGAGCTTAGTCAGTGAGGTGATTGACAGTGAGCCCAAGCTTGTTACTCTTTTTGTCGACAACAAGTCCACGATTGCCTCGATGAAGAATCCAGTATTCCATGGAAGAAGCAAGCACATCGACACACGTTTCCACTTCATTCGCGAGTATGTTGAGTGAGGGCAGATTAAAGTAGAGTTCATGTGCACCAGTGAGCAGCGGGCAGACATTCTCACGAAGGCCCTAGCAAGGGTAAAGTTCATCGAGATGCGGGAGTTGCTAGGAGTGAGGGACCTCGAGCCTTGTCTAGATTAAAGGGGAGAATGCAGGTTGTTTAATCAGGCCAAAACTCTAAGGATGAATAGAGATCTACTATGTGTAAGAGTCCTAGTATGTGTAAGAGTCCTAATTAGAGTCCTAGTATATGTAAGAGTCCTACTTAGAGGATGAGAATTCAAATTGTGACCTTATAAAAGAGAACCCATGTAATTATTTAAGTTGTGAATTGAGAAAAAAATATAGACTTTCCCCAAGAACTCTCTCTCTCCCTATTCTTTTGGCTGAAACCAGGAGGCTGATTTTCTTCCTACTCTAACCGATCTCTCTCTTTCTCTTCTTGACGATTCTTAGTGTGTGCTTAGGTTGATCCCAGTTACAAGCCAACAAGATGTAGTGGCAAAAAGATCTATTGGTAACTGATGATTAGTTGTGGCTATATTTGGAAGAAAGGGTTACAATTGGCTCCGTGTTAGCATAGATATCAGCCAGAGATATAGTTCAAAGAATTAGAGAGGTGGAGTCTTGAATATCAGGCAAAGTTGTCAGGTGTTGGCTTGTTGAAGGGGACACATCAGCTGTTGTCGATTGCGTATGCGAGGAAGATGTGGTTGAATGTGTGGTGGGTTCTAAGAATTCATCAGTGAGTGACAGTGAGAGAGAGTCATCTTCAATGTGTGTATCTCAGTCTTGACTAGGGGTGCTTGGTGTCTTATCATAGGGTTGTTCGTGGGGAAAGTCGTGTCGATTGTTATTATAAATGAATTCGTTACAAATTTATTTTTTACAATGAAATTCAAATAAAAATCACCTTTTTATAAGGATTACAATGAAAACTGAAAAAGATCACAACTTTTCTAACCTAGTTGAACAAACGCAGGATCCGTTTATCGGATCCTCGCTTGCGTGGGTGTCTTTGCCTGTGCCGGGACATTATTCTGTCTATGGACCACCGCGTGATTTGATCTAAGTCAAGATCTACGGGATTGAGGGGACTATTTCACGAAGGAAATATATCACCTAAAGCAAGTGAAATCGACCAAGCGAAGTCACAGCTCTTCTCGGGATTAAGACTAAGCTTAGATCCATAGGGAATTGCCGTAGATCTAATCTAGATCTCCTCTTGAATCTTCTCCTCGTTGCGTGGATCTAAAGTGGAAGGTGTTCTTCGCTTACACCAGATCTGGATCTGAGTTTTCTTCTTTATAAATGCTCAGATCTGTGCACGAGAGATGAATTTTTCCAACCCCTCAAATGACGACCCCCTGGCCTATTTATAGGCTGGGGTTCACTGTGCTGAGGTGCCAAGTGGTGCTTCGGCCTGAGCCGATACATTCATTTGGGCTTTTTTCTGGTCATTTTCGGGTATTCATTTGTCCGGTAGTTTATATTTTTACCCGGTCGTGTCGAATCCAAACCCAGTTGATCATCCTGTTGATTTCAGAATCCGATCGGTGTAGTTCCGTCGACGCTTGAGTCCGGTTGACTCACCTTGTCGAATCTCGTTGATATAAAGCTTCATCGTTGGATTTATTCCATGATCTGTCGCTTCACTGACTTGCACGCCTTGCCGATTCGCTTCATGCGCTCGTTGACACTCTTTGTGTATTTTGCTGTGTTATTGCGTCGTCAGCAGTTCTCGGCTGCATCGTTGGATGGGTCGTAATTGTCAACCCACTGTCACGAGTCTCATTCAGGTACTAATAAGCGATTTTCAATGCCTACAGATACCCCCTCTAAAGTGTCTCGGTCTCGATTTTTTAGACGAGCCTGGGATACTTTGGATATGATAGGCCCGCCCTAACCTTCAGTCAGTTTGATAAGACCTGAGAATGACTTTGGTGTTCGATCTCTCCAATTCTTTCAGATTCTCCAGTGCTTTGTAGGATAGCTAAAGGCATTACGGTACTGCATTTTTATCGACCGTTGTTGAGATCTTGACTTGAACCCGATAGGTGAATTTCTTCTGAGATTAGCTTCAGTGTTTGTTTCCTCCAATCCTTTTAGATTCTCTAGTTCTTTGTAGGATAGCTGAAGGTATTACGGCGCTGCATTTTTTCTTCCCTAACCACTGTCAGAATCTTGAAGCAGATTGAGTTCATTTGTTTGCGACTCGTGTCAGTGAAATGTCGTTCGACTGACCATCAAACTTTTTACGAGACTCCTCCGTTGACCGGGGAATGCTTCATTGCGACGCATTGATTTGCATTGAAATATGTGGAGTTTAACCTTCAATCGGTGAGTGTGACGCATTGACTGGCGTCCAATTTTGCTTGGAATCGAACCGTTGATCGGTGAGTCCTCCGGCGGCAACGCATTGCCCGGCATCAACACAGTGTATACTCGTGCGTTTACTGGAGTTTTTAGGAATTAGTTTACCCTCATATATCCGTTTGGAGGCTGGTGAGTTATCCTTAAGAATATTTTAAGAAAATAATCTCTAAGAACTTCTCAGCCAAAATAGGAAATAGTTTATACTCGTGCATCATTTTGGAGTATCAGAGAGTTATCCTAAAAATAAAAATATTTTCTAGGAACTTTTCAGCTGAAATAGGAAACAGTTTATACTCATTTATCTTTTTAGAATATTTCTGGGGCTCGAATATGTTGAGCCGGATGAAAATTAACATTTAATAGGTGATAATCCCGCTGAACAGTTGTCTGGGGTCCCTCCAAGTGTGTGGGAGGAAGAGGGAGTCAATTGACGGGCTGATTTGGCGCCATTTTGGTACTACCCTGGTCTGCTTGTGGACACCCCCATAGGTGACTTGATGCTTGGAATGCCCCGAGATGGCTGTCTTCCTGGTGATATATCACCTGAGCCCACAATTACTGAAGATGTCGAGATTTGTTCCTCTCCTCCAAAGGTATGGCTTTCTCCCTCTCATTAATCGCATGGCTTCACTTTAATGAACTGTTGTCTTGCTGGCAAGGGCTTCCATTGAGGCTCGTTTTTCGGTTCCTTATTCTAATGTTCCTCCTGAGCATGCCGTGAGACCATCTGAAGCAGTCGGTGCATCAATGGTAGTTATTCCTCCGATAGTTTCCTCTAAGCCATGAAGCTATGCATGCTACTCGAGTGGAGTCCTGCTTGGAGGCATGGCGCGATGCTCAAGTCTTTTCTAGACTTGAGGTTTAGGTGCTGTGGAATCAGGGGAAAACTACTTTGAGACGGGACTTGCAGAGAAGTCGGCATCTCTAGGTGATACTGACTCTCGTTTCACTTCAAGTGTGGCCAAAATGCTGCAGCTCGATGAGATCTCTAGGTGGAGAGAGAGAGGTCTCCTAAGCCCTAGAGCTGACAAGGGCTAACGCCGAAGAAGCTTGCCGAAATCTGCGAAGACTCCGAATGCCGATGAGGACTCTCTCAGGGCTGGGCTGTAGGAGGATCTCCAAAGATCTCTTGCCATAAATTTCCCTCTTTTCATCATTTATTATGATTCTTTTATTTTTTTTTGAAATAATTAACTATAATACTTATAGGATTTTTAGCAAACCCTCAGGCATCAACGATTTTGATAAGCCTTTACCGATTACCGTTTGAATCGGGCTAGCGTGCGGATTTTCTAAACCCTTTCTGCACATGACGTTGTGCTAAAAGAATGAGACTCTTTTAGACTTCATTCTACGATGCCGAATACGTAGACTTGGTACTCTTTTACGGGCAAGAGACTACTCGGCAACGTGTGTTATGCGTAGACTTATCCCTTCTTAGGCTTCGGGATAAAATACCCCAGAATCGAACTCTGGTGTTTTCTTCAATCAGAAAAAAACTAAACCGGCAACACGTGTGACGCGTTGACTTATTCCTTCTTAGGATTTGACTATGAAGTCACTGCCCGCCTTGCAGACCAATGCGACCTCGACCTTGCCCAAAGTACTAAGGCAGAACTCCTTGATGACGGCGAGCCAATTCCTCTCCACTATGGTGGATTCGTAGTCGCTAGACTCCAACGACCTGATCCTTTCCTCGGCCTTGCTCAAGGACTCTTTGAGTCGAGCACATTCTTCTTCAAGTCGTCGATTAGTAGCCTCCACCTTTGCGCACTGGGTCTTGGTATGCTGAGCGACCTGCTTCTCAAGTGCGACTTGCGCTATAGCCAAGTCTCGTTCCCTGTAAACTTTGTCGGTCAACTCAGGCCGCTCACCTTCGACCTGAAGCCATTGTCGAAGCTCCTGATCTTGACCGACCTCCTGTCACTCAACGCCTTCAGATCCGCAATCACCTGCTCCTTGGCCCTCGCCTCGCGGCGCCAATCATCAAGTTCGGCCCGTTTTACCGAGAGCTCTCTGACGACTTGGTCAAACTCTTTGCTCCCCTCTGTCCCGGGAACTACTTTCTTTTTGAGCTCCTCATAGGCATGATGACCTTGGACCAGCCGGTGGCACAACTCCCGCTCTACCAGAGATCCTCTAGTCAAGTAGCTTTGTAGGATTACATGAAGACTCAGGTCAGGAATCGCCTTTAAAATCTCCCTATCTTGAGGCAGATTAAACTGCTCTATTAACTTTGCTTGCGAGTAGCCCGACTGGAGCACAGATGAGCGAACGTCTAAATTCCCACTCGGCTCGAACTGGTGCCCTGCATCTGGCTCTCCCCCATAATGATCGGAAGGGGAAACCATCCCTATCAGCACATTGCTCATCCTGATCCAATCACTATCAATGTCGACCACATAGTACTGGGATGGCCACCCCCTGGGGTAGAACTCGCCTCCTAATCCTCGACAGGCTCCTTGCCCTGCCTACGGGGTGGCTCTGCCTGGGGACCACTTGCATTGCCAGTCGACCAACTTTCGGGCACCTCTCCAGTAACACTCTGCCTACTTGGTGAACTCGGGATCGCAGCCCCGGGTACAGAAGCACCAACCTCCTCTCGGTCAGCCTCGTCCTCAGCGGCGACCGATTGACGGTCGGTCTCTTGACCCGAGTCAGACGAGTCAACCTCCACGAGCGGTGCTTCACCCATTCCTAGCCGTCTCGACCCTCGAGGGCCATGGCTGGTCTTCTTCCATCAACGTCTCTCAGAGCCGATAACACCTGGTGGCGTGACACCTCTAGCCGCCTCTCCGCGACTAAACGGGACCTCCTCTCCCCTATCCCCCAAAGGTAGAGTTTTCTCTTGAGTCGGCTCTTGTCGCTGACGTTTACCTGGGCGAGCCGCCTCCCCCTCAGAACCCTCCAAAGACTCTTCATCAGGTGGGGACTCTGCAATAACCATTCTGCCGACCCTCCCACAGAACGTTATATTGTGATCCCTCATCTCACCCGACCGGCTAGCGAGGACTGAAGAAATCCTGTGAAGGTGCAAAACAGAGTTGTCGAGCAGAGAGTGTGTGTCGTGTGGCCCTGTATATCAGACAATCTGGTCTAATTCCTGCTGCTTGACCTTCGACAGCGGCTTCAGCTCTAAAGCTTCTCTCCTTATCTCCGACCACGTCGAACAACCCAGACCAGAATCATCCCCAGCGACCCAAATGAACCGGTCCTTCCACCCCTTGTTCTACTTCGGGAGCCCAAGGATGATCTTGAACTCCCCCGACATCTGGAGGTGATAATGTGTCATCTTAGAGACGATCAGGCTGACCAAATGACTCAGCACACTCATCTTGGGCTAAAGTCCCAACCAGCGACAAATGACAACGAAGCCAACCAGTATAGCTATCGAGTTTGGCTGCATCTGCATGGGAGACACCCCCAGCTCCTTGAATACTTTCTAGAAAAATGGATGTAGTGATAATCGAAGCTCGCACTCCAAGTGCTTGATGTAGAGAGGAGTCCACTGATCCCTATGATAGTACACCGGCGATGACTTCGCCGGAGCCTCCAACTTGTATCCCCTCAGAATATCAAACTTCGAGTAAAGGAAGTGCATCTGCACTCGAGTCACCTTCGAGCAAAACTCAACAAGCTGTCATTGGCAATCGAAATCCATCGGAAACCTTTGCTTCAATTAATAGAAGATCACCGGGGCTCTCTCTTGAGGAAGATGAAAGTAAAAAGCTTTCCGCCGCCACCGCTTTACATTTATACAGAGGCCCGATCTGCCTCACGTTCATCCACGATCAACAGTCAGGATTAGAGTTCAAACTCCAAGGCACCGCCTTGAAAAATGAAGAGCCCATCTCGTTCGTTCTAAGAAGGCCCACCAACAGGTCCAGAAGACAAAACACCGATGGTCTAGAAGCTGCCTGCTGACATCAGCCATGTCCCATTGCAGGAACCTTCTAGCCTCTTCTTCAACTCGCTCTCGCCCGACCCGGGCCACCCTACTTCTTTCACTTGGACTCGTTTCCAACCAACTCTAAGCAAAAAGGGCTAACTGTTATGGTCATAACTACTAATAAGTAATTAAAAAGGGAAATAGTGCATTAGCTTGGATGAACACGTTCCCTCGCCAACTTAGGGCAGCACAAACTCCCATGTCCGGCCTGCAAAACGACCTACACTCACCGCCCATCAATCTTTGGACGACGCGAAAGGCGGTGATAGTCGTCCACTCAGCCAACCATTCACTATAAAGGTCCTTGGATGACGCGAAAGGCGGTGATGGTCATCCACTCGGCCAACCATTCACTATAGAGATCCTTGTACCACGCGAAAAGCGGTGATGGTCATCTACTTGGCTAACCATTCACTATAGAGGCCCTTAGACGATGCGAAAGGTGGTGATGGTCATCCACTCAGCCAACCATTCACTATAGAGGTTCTTGGATGACATGAAAGGCGGTGATGATCGTCCACTCAGCCAACCATTCACTATAGAGGTCCTTGGACGACACGAAAGGTGGTGATGGTCATCCACTCGGCCAACCATTCACTCTAGCAATTCTTAGATGACGCGAAAGGCGGTGATGGTCGTCTGCTCGACCGGCCATTCACCTTAGAGTCGTCCACCACTATCCATCCCCCCAAAGGCCTAAAGCACCAGATCGTCAGCCCTCCCTCGTCATTTCTCCCTCGGGAACAGTGCGAAAGGCAATGCTGGTCGTCCACTCTAGCCAACCGCTCTCTTGAGTGACTCAAGAGGTGATTCAAGTCGGCCACTCAGCCTCGACTCCCCCCTCTCATCGCGCGTGGTCCCCCCATCTAAACAACAACTATATGAAGTCCACGCCCGACAACCCATCACTATCGCATTAAATGTGCTGACAGCTCCCCTTCACTCCTCCATCCCTCACGGTATTTAAGGTATCTCGGACTCATGCTACTGCAGATGCCGCAATCCCATCCCATTAATGGCGATTTGACAACGCCAACTCTCAGTCCGCTCACAATTGGACACCCGTAAAGGCATGCTACAATGACAGGGACATGCTAATGTGGTCGGCGCATACAGGAGCTGGCCCAATCGGCTCCCAGTACATGGAGGAGAGGGCTGACTCAGCAGCTGTCTGTTAAAAGACAAGAATGACCTCCAAACCCTAGGTATAAATAACTGTAAGAACAGTGAACCAGGTAAGTGATCCCATCTCACTGAACTCTACTTCCTCATTTTTTTCTTCTTCTTTTACTGACTTGACCGTCGGAGGGACCACCGGAGATCCCAACTCCACCCTTTCCACAGGTACTCCCTCGTAGACGAACTCCCTGACCAGAGCAACATCACCGGGTATTAGGAGAGAAGGCGGACTCTGCTCTCTTAAAATCTAAACTCGCACCGAGGTTAGTGATTGTGTGATTACATACATCAACAACCGCCTTAATTAAAAAATAGTTGCGCCAAACTTCATGGGATTTCAAATCCCATGAAGTTTTAAGCTTCACGTGATTTGAAATCCCGTGAAGATTCAGGGTCTATTTGGCAGAGAGCTGCATTTCAGCTCTCTGCCAAATTGGGCCTGCAACTTCAAGGGATTTCAAATCCTGTGAAGTTTGCGAGGGTTGAAATCCCGTGAAGTTTTGGGTATAAATACCACAGCATGGGCCTTGCCCTCATCTTTTTCTCGTTCTCACTCTTCGTGTTCTCTCTCTCTCTCTCTTTCTCCCCACCCGCGCTTAGATCTGACTCAACCATCTCCGCCGACGTTCTCTGGTCCTGCCGCCGCTGGCCATCACTGTTCCCACCGCCGCCGCCGGCCATCACCGCTCCCACCGTCGGAGTTCGCCAGAGTTCGCCGGAGTTCAAAATTAGGGCTTTCACAATATTTTGGTAAAATTTTGAACTTTTTTTATTTTTCTTCTAAATTAATACATATTCTCACTACTTCATCGTAATAACTTGTTTAAGTTTACATTTTGCATTATATTTTGAATTATTTAAGAATTATGAGAAGAAAAATATTATTATTATTATTTTTAAGTTAGATGGAAAATTATGTGACGAAAATTGATATTATGGGATTTAATCATAATTTAATTTTATAAAAATTAATGTTTTACTTTTTAAATTATGAATGTGTAAGAATTATGGAAAGATTAAATATTGATATTAGGGGATTAAATTGTAAATATTATTAT
>JBAKGM010000002.1:15546213-15570889 GCA_037177215.1 Asparagus racemosus | reverse complement strand
CCCGAAGTCCACACACCTGTGGGTATCGTGCCTATTCCTAAGGCAGAACTGAGGATCATTAACACCGATCCCCACAACCAGCAGGAAAATGGCTTGGTACCGCAGACTTTACCGTCAAGACAGGTCATGTGGGTTCACCCCAATCTCCTTAGAGACGAACAGTGGACTTCCAAACCAACGCAGATCGGTAAATAGAGGGGCAAACCTTGCAATGTCGTCTCGACAATCCCGGAAGGAGACGAGCCGGGGTAGCAACCCTCACCGACTCCGATGAAGAAACAGCGGTGCTTGTCACAAGGGCGGGGAGGGACTTCGCTAAGAATTATTCTCCGACAACAGAAAACCTGGCCAGGCCCCCGATAGGATATTCGCCAGCACCCTGGGAAGGTGCTGACGAATCGAGCTCAAGCAATCCACCCTTTCGGTTCAACGTACTCGCACAACTAGCTAATATCCCGGCCATGATCACCTTGTATGAGTACCTGGGCAGATAGAGATTGACCATCTTTCAGCTCACTTTCCCCACGTGGTGGAGACTTATGGGAGCTTCTCTGCCACTATCACATTTGCTTGGACACCCTTGGGTCCGTGGACCACAATGGACATAAGAAGCGGTACGTCGGGATCAGCCACAAGAATTGGGTCGACTACCTGTTCCCCTATTGTGATGACAAGAAAAGGGTTGTTCTTCCGCTTGGTGTGCTCGATGCGGCGACTGTGACCGGCCGGATGTCCGAGAGCGGCAGGTCAGAGACTCTTGAACACGATGAAGGGGGATTCCCAGCAGGAACGACTTTCAAATCCTACCATCACCAGGCGCGGACTCTGATCTCATCCAAGGCTTTGTTGGCCGGTTATTTGATGCTGTGGTTAAAAAGGTGTGTGACTCCCACACACTCGTTCGAGGCGATCCCGGTGGATGTCATTTATCCAACTGTCCACTTGGCCTATGGGCGGTCCTATGCGTATTCGTCGAGGTGGATGGAGAAGAAATTGCCAAGACTCCAAACCCTCGGGTTAACTTGCCGTACACCTGATGGCATGGTTCGTGTTACACTGTGAGTGCTTGATGAGTGCTCCAGCAGCGCGCCAGGAAGGCGGGTTCGTCCCATTCCTTCAGCGGCTCGAGACTTGCTCCTGGAAGTTTCAAGACATTATGGAAGTGAGGAAGGCGTTGTCATTTTTTGGGCATTACGACTTCTTTCGGTGCTTCCCCTATTTCTCTGACAGGGGCTATGGTGAATCTCTTCGGGACGGTTCAACCACGGACCAGCATACCTTCCTGACTCTCGGTGGCTTTAGATGGTTGGTTAACATCCGACCAAGCTACCATCTCCTTTGGACGAGTTCGTCATGCCTCCTGGAACCCTATCTCCCTATCCGCTTCTCACGCCAGTTCGGATATGACCAGCTATATGTTGGGAAAATCAACCCTCATCTGAAATTCGAAGGGGGGGTTGGTAGACGGAGCGCGGGGGTGGTTCTGGACATACGCCGGTTGTACCGGCGCGTGCTTTGGGCTGCCCACCAGTGATCGTGCCCTTCACCACACATTCATTTATTGTAAGTGGTATCGGGGCATGAGCATCTTTCCGGCGGGGTTCGACCCTCATACATCCTGTTTGGCTGAGCGCACAGTCACTCAAGAGGTCATGCTCGCACATCGCGACTGAGAGAGCCTCAACGGGCTGAAGAGCTTGAGGTTCCTCAGGGGGAGGAGGTCGAGGTAGCTCCGGCCGAGGGGGCTGATGTCGTTCCTACCGAGGAGTCCTTTAAGGCAAGCTGGGAGACGGGGCCCCTCGGGGATTTGGGTGGCGCCCTAATGCCGGGCCTCCATACTCCTTATGACCCAACTCGTCCTTGGTTTAGCGGAGAGAAGGAGGCTCCTACAGAACTGGCTAGGGCTGGAGAGCGTTTGGAGGAGGCCAGGGACATCATCGCTGGTCCCACACAGACGTCAATTTTCGCCGCCACTCCTTCAACTTCACCGAAACATCAAAGGGAGGGGGGCTCAAGTTCTGTTGGTGAGCGGGCGGCTAAGAGAACTCATCACGAAGAGGTCCTTCCCGTCGTTGGACTTGCAGTGACCACGTCAGGAGTTCTGGTGGCAATGCGCGAGCAACAGGCATTGATTCAGCCCGACGTGCCTCTTATCTCTAGAGGTATGCGCTCTTTAGTCCTTTTCATCACTTGTTGAGCCGCATATGATTAATTCAAGCCTGTTTTAATTTGTCGCAGGTGAGATGGATGTGCCGATCCCGATCCCTTTGGGGATGAAGAGGAAAGCGCTTCTGATCGCGAAGTAGTCCCGTCTCCCAGGGGAGAGGAGATTGAAGGGGAGGCGCTAATGCCGCTTGAGAAGGAGTCGCCCTTAGACGAAGTGCTTCGCTCTGAAGTGGAGGTGCTTGCTGGAAGAGAGGCATCCGTTCGCGAGGAGGCATCTGCTCATGCAGAGGAGTCCGGTCGAGAAAAACTCTTGACTCCAATGGTCGTCGCAGCCGGCCCCGCAGTTCAGGTCCCGTTCGCAGAGGATACTCCTCTCTCCCCCTCTAGGCATCTTAAAGGGAGGCTCGTGGAGAACACAATCAGAGACTTCTAGGCTCTTCTCCATGACAGCGTCCAGATGGTGCTTCCCTCGTAGTTCCTTGCGAAGACGTCAATATACTCTAACGAGTGATACGAGGTCTTCCTTCTCCTAGTGAGTTAAGCTGGTGCTGATAAATATGGATTGGGGATTAGCCTCGTCTCCCATATTTACCTAGAGGATTCCATCCTCAGTGGGCGATTATCGTTGTTCGAAACGACCGCTCCATTGGGCACTGATATGGCGATCCCATTCTTCATCATGAAGTGGGATTTCCTCGTCTCTTTGGATTTCGACGGTATCGATTGTGGCCACGTTGACTGTAAGGTTTATGAATCAATCTCCGATACTGACATCTGAATCCCAAGCTGAGATTGATGATTGGTCGTCTGAGTGAGCGTCGCTGGACACCCGGTCAAAGTGGCAGCGCAATTCTGAGGAAGAGGAGGCGTAGCCCAACCCTCTTCGGGTTTTGCTGTAGTAATTGTCGGCTCTCCTTTTAGCATATAAGCGAGCTGGACTAGAGTTTTCCTGCCTTTGCCGTAATTCAATCCTTCAATGTGGGTGAAGTCGTAACCCATGCCCCCCATCATGCGCTTTGCGACTTGACTATAGTATGTGAACTGCAGGGCAAGCTCGTCATCTTCCGAGTCGTCTTACATCATTTGCGCGGGTAGATCAATCCTACCAAAGATGATCTCCTTCTGATAATCGTTTCGAGCAGGTATGACAAAAACAGCTCGCGACGATTCGATCATCTGTTCATCGGTGACAAATGACGACCATACGGGCAAGTGCAGGATGGAGTTGCTAGACAACCCTGGAATCAGACTATCGAACTCCCTACAGTCAGATTTTGGGCTAGACGAGTAAGCAAATTCAAGATCTTCATTCAGGGAGAGCTTTTCACCTGTGTTGGTTACAACAAGACCTCCATAGCCAATTACAATAGGTTCAATGTCGTTAATGACAAGACCCTCATTGTCGTCAGACTCACAGTCATCCTCATTACCGCTACCCGGGTCCTCGACTAGTGCCTCGTGACCCAATTCAAAGTCCTGGTAGAGCACAACGTCGGTGAAGTAATTCTCCACCCCCTTGAAGGGCTGTTTATTAGCAAACACTGTTTTCACTTGCCTGTTATTGTCTACGTACTTTAAGCATTGATGTAGAGTGGATGGGATGATACAATTGCCATAGATCCATGGTCGGCCCAATAGCATGTTGTAGGAAGGTTCTGCGTTTATGACGTAGTTGGTCACCTCCGTCTTCAGATCACCTAATTGGCACTTGATGCGAATCTCTCCAAGCAGTCACGTCGTAGTGGCATTGAAGCCAAAGACAGTGGTAGTCCTTGTAGATATCCGCTTCTGAGGTATCCCTAAGGATTTGATAAGTGTTAAGGGGACGATGCTCAGGGCTGATCCTGGGTCCACTTGGATTCTATCCACCTTGGAAGAGCCGACGTATCTCGTAAAGTAGAGGGGTCTGTCATGGGGCCATCGTGTTGATGAGCATATCTTCCGGGGTGAAGGTGATACAGGGGATGTGCCATCTAGAGGCCTAGCAACATTGTGTGCATCCTTTCTCCGTCTCTTCCTCAAAGGTGGGCAAAAAGTGCACGATGAAGGCTTCTGAGTCAGCCAGAGCCTCTTATAAGGCCTCCCGGGAGGTCTTTGATAGACGCAAGAGCTCATACAAGGTGATCCTGGCCAGGATATTAGCTAGTTGTGCAAGTACATCGAATTGAAAAGGTGGATTGCTTGAGCTCGATCCGTTAGCACCTTCCCGGGGTGCTGGCGAAGATCCTATTAGGGGCTTGGCTAGGTTTTCTATTGTCGGAGGATAATTCTTAACAAAATCCTTTCCCACCCTTGTGACAAGTACCGCTACTTCTTCATCAGAGTCGGTGAGGGTTACTACCCCCAGCTCGTCCCCATAAGGAATTGCCGAGACGACATTGAAAGGTTTACCCCTCCACTTACCAACCTGCGTTGGCTTGGAAGCCCACTGTTCGTCTCTGAGGAGATCGGGGTGGACCCACATGACCAGTCCTGATGGTAAAGTCTGTGGTACTAAGCCCTTTTCCCGCAGGTTGTGGGGATCGGTGTAACGATCCTCAATTCTACCTTAAGGATAGGCACGACGACCGTAGGTGTGTGGACTTCAGGTAGATTTGTTCTGAATTTCAAGGTGACCATGTTTGTGGTTACCTTCTTCTAGACCTTCTCCCTTTTCAAAACTCCCGTGTCGAATAGAGCTTGGAGTTTGTCCTTGAGGATATAACACTTGGCAGTTGGATGGCCAACAGGTGGTATGCGCAGTAGTTCGGGTCGTCTGTTTAGCCCACTTCCTCATGTCTAGTGATCTCTGGAAGTTTGTTCCTCTTGCTCTGAAGGAGAGTGTCAAAAGTGGGGACTACCCAATCCTCCTTGAAGTCGTAGTGCTTCTGAGGTCGTGACTCTAATGACTTGGGCCTCTGGTGCTATGCCGCCATGGGGATCGGGTTAGAGTCCAAAGCCATCGTTTCCTTCCCCTTGGAGCGAGGAGGATTTTTGGGAAAGGCTGCTTCTGTGGCCCCCTTTCTGGGTTGAGGCTCTTCAGCTTCCAAACGTTTGATCATGTTGTCAACATGTTCACCATGGCAGACTAGTTCCTTCCACGTCCGGGTTTCCACAGCGCCAATCTTGGACAAGATACTGATCGAAAGGTTATTGTGATACATCTCTATCAACATGGCATCAGAGACCTGTTCTCGGCAATGCAGTGACCAATTCCTAAACCTCTTCACAAATTCATTGACCAATTCTGTTTTCTTTTGTTTCTCGGCAAGCAAAGTTGCCATCGAGACTTCAGTATCGTCGTCGAACAAGCAGGCCAAGAACTATTTTTCCAAGTCGGCCCATGAATTGATAGAGCCAGGAGGAAGCTTGCAGAACCACTCAAAGGCCACTCCTTTCAAGGTACCAATGAATAGTCGTGTGAGGATGGGGTCATTCTTGGCAAGGAACCCTGTCTGGGACAAGAAATAGTAGACGTGCTGTGAGGGAGATCCCTTCCCATCAAAGTGGGTCAGCCCCACAGGTTTGAACTTTGCTGGGTAGAGCATTGTGTCCCATTCGATTGGGTATGGGCGGGCCACTCCCAGCTCGTTCATGTTCTTCTAAAGCTTCAGAGCATCAAATTGATCCTGAAACTCGTCGAGCCTTTTGTCTCGGGGAGTACTGTCGGATTGTGAAGCCTTTTTCGAAGACATAGAGGAGTAGTCAGAAGGCGGCCCGTGATCATCTTCTTCGTCAGTCGCGCGAGGGGTGGGCTCGCGTTCCTGATTCCTCCGACTCTTTGGTCGATTTCGTGAAGCTCTTTTTTCTTTCGTAGCAACTGTTCCATCATTTCCTTCATGGAGTCGATGGTGGCTTGCTGCTCTTCGAAGCTCTTGGCCCACTCATTGGAACCTTCGACCATGTGCACTCTTGCGTGCTTGCCATAAACTGAGTTTGAAGTCTGAGATGTCGCCTCTGCTAAGCCAGCTTCCTGACTACTTTCGCAGATGGAATTTAACCTAGCATAGTCGAATGGGATGGCTGTGCCGGTTTGGAGACGTGTGCGTTGGAACACACCCTTAGGGTCTGCTGGGAGATACTTCGGTCCTAGTGCGAACTCTGGATCTAAAGAATCTGAATACCTAGCTTTATCCTTCCCCGCCATATTGACAGAGGCAGCTGGCAGCTCCAGACCATCAATAGCTCGTTTACCCTGGAGATCGTGCCTTCGGTGGTGAGGTCTTGCTCTTCGATGTGGCTGCGAAAGCCTCTCAAATAGTGAAGACTTTGGCGCACACGAATAGTCGGCAAGCACTACCTGGATAAGCTTCTCACAACAGCACTGAGGATTTGCCTCTTGAATCGTGCGCTTGCGAGTTAAATGATCACTGAGATCTCTTGTAGGTTGAAGATGACAACCCCCAGTGTCAGAGGGGTTCACTGTGCATTCGGGTGCAGAGAGTTCAAGAGAACTCATGCAAAAATGCTCAAGTGTCGAAGTCAGGCGAGCTCGTCTTTGCAGGCGAGGCTTCATATTTAGGTGGGCTTTGGCCCTTTGGCTAGCTCGGGTTTGATATGGCTCGCCTGTGCAGCGGTTGCCACCTGGGGAATAGAGCTCGCCCATCTCAGGCACCTCGCTGGACCTGGAATAGTGGCTTGAAGAACGAACCCCGCCTGATTTGGGGGACTCGCCTATCTTGCTTAGTTCCCCCGATTGGAGAACCTTGCTATTGGAGTGAGGCTCGTCTGAAAGGATAAGTTCGCTAGTTTTAGGGAATCTTGCCACTAGAGCGAAGCCCGCCTGTATTGGTGGGCTTGCCTGATTTAGGCCGCCCGCCACAACTGTGAACTATTGGTTGCCATTTGTCTTTCCTCAGGCCTGAATAATAATTCAAGCCATCGAAGGATATGGAGGCCGTTGCTTCTCGGCGGGCGAGGGCTTGTCGTTGCTGCCGTCTAGCTCTCTTCGAGAGGGATGACTCTACACTGATGGTGACGATGTGATCGGCACCGAGATGGATCTTGAACCCCTCCACGTGGGGTTGCATGAGCTGCTTGGCAGCTGCTTGGCTTGCATCTTCGGCCATTGGTCCGGCCTTGGCTAGTTTGGGGGAAGTAGAACCCCCTGCTGTTGCTCGGGTAGAGCTCTTGGGCATGGCTGCCTCAGCCGCTTGGGGCTGGGCCGCATGCACAACTCTACGGCATCGGAGAGAAGCTTTACCACTGGAGGAAGAGGAAGATAAGTACTCTTCATACTTAGCTTGATCGAACTCGATCACGAGGGACTCAACTATCGTCCCTTCCGCAACATCGTCGAACTGCGCCACCACCATTTCGGTTGAGGAAACAGACTCTCCCACTGTAGTTGCCATCCTCTGTTTGGTGTAAAAATCTCCTCTCAGATCTGTACTCGTTGAATTGTTTGTTTACAAATCAAGAATAGCTTTTCACAACAGAAGCAAAGGAAAGGCCCTTCTTGTTTTTAACGTCGGTTCGGTTGTAGCGATAGGACGCCTCCCTCGATGCTCGAATCGAGTTCGCTTCCCTTGGACGATTCAATCGGCATTGCGGGGGAACTTCAGTATGCAGTAGAAGCTCCGGCGTGCTTGAGTCCGATACTACCCGGGCCGAACTTGCTTGGATGTGGCTACAATGCAAGCTTTTTGCAAAGAGCTAGTGTGTCTCCAAATCTGAGTGTTCAATTGGAGTCTACTTAAACAATCCAAGCTGTTGCTCGAGCTTGAGCCAATAGGGTGAGAGAATAAGCAGGCTCTGCAAGTCTTTCTCTCTCTTTTGCCTCTTTCCTCTTCTGATTCTTCGCCCCCTGGTGGCCAAGGAGGTTTATATATAGGTAAAGGGTTGGGATAGGCCAGCCCTTTGACCTATGGGATGTGACCACTGACGTGTAAGGTGCACCATGCCCTCCTCTAGCTGTGGGATGTGACCATTAAGAGGTAGGGAACACCATATCTTCCTCTAGCTGTGGGATGTAACCACTATAGAGGTAATGAGAGCCATGCCTCATCATTACCCACAAGCAAGCAGCCACTCGCACTGTTCAGGCAGGTGAGCAGGCGAGCTTGAGGGCTGTTTGAATACTCAGGTGAGCGTGTCAAACAAACGAGATTAATTGGCGGGTCCCTCCAGCGTATGAGCTGGCATTCGTCGTGCAGGCGAACCCTCTTGTAGGCAAGCTTGGCGCACAGGCGTTGGCGAGCGAAGCCTTCAGGCGTGTAGGCGAGGTCAACTGGCGGGCCTCTTACATGCATGATCAATTTATAGGCGGGGTCAACTGGCGAGTCCCTTGTAGGTGTGCTTGGCATTCAGGAGAGCTTAAGAGCCACTTGAGCACTCAGCCCAGCCTGTCGAACAAGCGGGGTCAACTGGCAGGCCCCATGCAAGCGTGCTTGATTTGTAGGTGAACGAAGCATTCAGGTGTGGTTGAACTCGTGCAGGCGAGTTCACCTAAATGTCAAACTCACGCAGGTGAGTTTCAATGGCGAGTTTGTCATCCAGGTGGCTGTGGAATCCTTGAAGGCGAACCCAAACCATTGACTGGCGGGGTTGGCGATTTTTCCTGCCTACAAGACCCCCTTCAAAGTTTTCAGACTTAAATCAAATTGAATGTGATCTGGAACACTTTGAATGATAAAACATCCCCATTTGCTAGCCCAAATGCCTAGTCTGGGCCTCTTGGGCGATGTTGTTGAGGTTTGGGCGAGCTCGTGCTTCGGGCGAGCTCTAAAATATTGTCAAGCGAGATAAGACATGTATCTGCTCACTAGCTAAAGCGATGCACGTGTCAGATTACATCGAGAGCGATGCCTCATCTTCATGCACACGATCCGAGCCATTGATTTAGCGACGCTCTTATCTCGCCTGCTGCTTGGGGGTAAGATCGTGCTTTGAACCACCAAATCTCAGTCGTTCTTGCAGAATACTAATCGTCCTGCTGTCCGATCTTTAGGCTGAGCTTTAGGCGAGCTCAAGCGAGCTCAAGCTTTGGGGGAGCTCAGGTGAGGCTGAGCTTTTTACGAACTCAGGCAAACAAAAGCTTTGGGCAATCCTAGGCGAGCTTGAGCTTTGGATGAGCTCAGGCCAGGCTGAGCTTTGGGCGAGCTCAAACTTTGGGTGAGCTTAAGTCGTTTAAAGGGTGAGCCCAACTACTCGTTAGGCGAGCTTACTTTTTATTTAGCAAGCAGGCGTAGTCTTTTAATCGAGCTGGTTTGAACTTCGTACGGCTTTGACTTCCCTCTCGATTTGTGCCTTCTGCATGATTCACCAAGGCTTTGACCAAGTTCCTAGGCTAGGTTTTAGCCTCTCTGTCTAGCCCAATCAATACTTTGAAGGGGCTATTAGTAGTGGCCTTTGCCAATTGCCTCTTCATCTCCTTCCTCTTTGTCTACAATCTCATGGCTGCACCAGTGCTACCTGATTCAGAAGTACTCCTTGATAGGAGTGATGAGATCGCAAGACTCTGTCAGGAGTTGGCTCGAGCTTAGGACCATCTCGCGGATGAGCTCCGCATACTCTGCCGCTTGACCGAGCTTCTTTTGATTGAGAAGGAGATGCTCGAGGGTTATGTTTGCAACCAATTAGTAGCTTGGCAGGAACTAGACCATGACAGGGATGCGTGGAGTCTCGAATGTTGCGCTCTTTGTAAGACCGTTTGGCGTTTGAAGTGGCACTTGAAGAAGGACCCATGGGTTTCTACAAGTGAAGATTCTGATAGCGAGTAGGTGTTGCGCTAGTGAATCTGAGTTGTTAGGTGCCGGTAAAGTTCGCGATGTTGTCTGGGTTCCGGGATGTTTCTATTCTTCTTATCCCAAATATAGTCATGACGTTTGTTTGCTTGTGTTGTCATAACTTTGTTCGAATGTATTGTCTTAAACCCTTGTTATGCGATGAAGCTTTGTAACGCACTTCATTGAGTTTAAGTGAAGCTCATCAGGCGAGCAAAACTTTAGGAGAGCTCCAGTCCTTTGGCAGGCGAGCTCAACTCTAGGCGAGCTTGGATCCTTTGGCGGGCGAACCCAATTTGGGGTGAGCTCGGGCCTTCAGCAGGCGAACCCAATTTGGGGTGAGCTTGAGCCTTCAGCAGGCGAACCCAATTTGGGGTGAGCTCATGCCTCTTGATAGGCCAGCTTGACTTTTGGCGCTCATGAACCACTCGGCAGGCGAGGTTGTTCCTCGAGCGGGTTCAAGGTGTTGCCTGGTGAGTTTCGTTCCTCGAAGTGATAAAGTCTGCATGTCCATTTTCCATTTGGGGCAACGTGGGTGTGTCAGATCGCATTGAATGTGATCTGACGGGGGCGCCTCGTCTTCACGTGCCCTATTTGGGCCGTAGGATTAGCGGAGCCTGTGCTCCCGACTGTCTGTTTCAGCAGAAGTGAACTGGCAGATCCTAGCCGTCGAGGCTCGCTCGAGCTGGTGAATCTCTACCGTTGAGATTTTCCTATATAATGTGTTCGTCTCCCTCGTCGAGACACCATTGCTATCTCAATTCCTACATTTTCTTTTGTTCTGCAGAAACTCAAGCTCGCCTTCTCACCAAATGGCTCCCAAATCGAAGAAGACTGCTTCAAAGGGGAAGAGGCCATCTTCCTCCTCCGCTACCACCGATGCTGGCCTGGCGGCCGCCGTTACTGCCGACTGAACCCCTCTCGGTAAGTTTGGGTAACCGTCGGGTGGACCACAAAGGAGATGAATGGACTCCCGTTCATCTCTTGGTGGGCTTCGCCTACTCAGGCGAAGTCCTGTTGTATCGGTAAGCTCGCTTGTTAGGCAAACTTTCACTCTTACCAAGCTAGGTTGGTCGTATAGCGAGCCTTTGCCTCCGGCGAGCTCGACTGCTTAGTATGCGAGCCTCTCTTTCTTTCATTGTCAAGCAAGCCCTACTATTTTAGTGGACTTTATCATGACAGGCGAGCTCTGTTAGCTCGCCTGTGAGGGGGTCGCCCACTTTGCAAACTCGTTGATTTGCCAAGACAATCCCTCTAATCCTTTTTCGTACTATTTTGCAGCTGCCTTCTCCGATGAAGTCCTCCCTACGGGTAAGGCCATTGGCCTCGCCGGTGGTACAGGTTTCTTGGCTCCTTCCAGGTTTCCACTCCTCAATCTTGTGCCAGTCTTTCATGTTGATAAGACTGTAGAGCTGCAGCGGCAGGTGTCTGAGGGACACTATTTGATGTTACAGGAGCTAACCACTGATGCAGTGATGTCAGATGATCAACACCGTGAGATGGAGAAGCCCGACTTCATGTTCGGTGATGCCACGACTGATCCCTCGGTGATGCTTCTAGGCGAGAGCAAGTGGTTCCGTGAAATTGATGGAGTCTGGTACTTTCTTCCCGCTATGACGCGGGGATTTTCCTTGGTGGAGATTCTTTCACTTTTTCTCCCTAGGATGATGAACTGGGACCTGACTCTGACTCAGGACGGGGTTACCTATAGAATCTACACAGGTTCCACAACCGGCTATAGGGTGGACAGTTCTCACCGAAGTGTGACCACCCTTCATCCTGGCCTTCTGCAGAGCGAGCTCCCGATGGGTGAAACGCCCATAGTGGCAGAGACCTTTCGTTACCACTTCTTCCGGGCAGGGGGTCAATTCCCCCTAAAGGACTTTAGGGCCACTGGGTGGATCCACTCCTCTACTAGGAATAGCCCCTGGTGGTATAGAATCACCGAGTTTGTTTTGGACGAAAACTCCGACCTCCAGGGGTCTGAGTTATATAGGGCGATCAGAGCCAGTGAGCATGGCATCAAGATTAATGCTCCTCAATTTCAAAGCATTGTGGAGCATTACTACCCAAACAGCGGCACCTTCTTCATGCCCAACGGAGAGCTAGGGTTGGCACCTCATGAGATGCACGAGGTGTCAGGTCTGATGATGGGGGAGTTCCCCTATGAAGAGTAAATTCCCAGCCAAGGCGAGATTAACTACCTTTCTGCCAATGCCCCTCAAGTGGTGGAGACTCTATGGGAGCTCCTCTGCCATTACTGCATTTGCTTGAACACCCTTGGGTCAGTGGACCACAAAGGCAACAAGAAGAGGGTCGCTGGGATTAGCCACAAGAATTGGGCAGACTATTTGTTCCCCCACAATGAAGACAAGAAGAGACCTATTCTCCCACTAGGCGTGTGCGACATGTCGGTGATAAATGACCGGTTGTCTGAGTGTAGTGATTCGGAGACTCTCGAGCATGACGAAGGGGGATTCCCAGCGGAGACTACCTACGAGTCCTAACATCATCAAGCGGGAAATCCAATCTCACCCAAGGCCTTGCTCGCTGGTTATTTGATGTTGTGGCCGAAGAGATGTGTGGTCCCTACGCACTCATTTGAGGTGATTCCTGTGGACGTTGTCTATTTGGCTATCCGCTTGGCTTACGGGCGATCCTATGCCTTTGTGTCAGCCATGACTGCGTGCATACAGAACGGCCTCCGACGGCTATCAGCACAGTTCTGCCGCGTCGTATTTGTTGAGACAGAGGGGGAAGAAGAGGTTGCTAGGACCCTGAACCCCCGTGTCACCTTACCATACACGTACCTGATGCCATGGTTTGTGTTGCACTGTGAGTGCTTGATGAATGCGCCAGTGGCTTACCATGAAGGCGGGGTCATTCCGTTCGTCCAGCGGCTAGAGACGTGTTCCTGGAGGTTCCAGGACATTGGAGAAATGAGGATGTCGGTGTCCTTCTTTAGCAATTACGACCTTTTCTGATGCTTTCCTTACTTCTGTGGTGGAGGGTACGGCGAATCCCTTTAAGATGCATCATCGACTGACCAGCACACTCTCTTGTCTCTTTGCTGTTTCCGATGGTTGGTCGATATTCGACCGGGCTATCAGCTCCTCTAGACAGGCTCGTCATGCTTCCTAGAGCCCTACCTCGCTAGCTGTTTTGCCTGTCAGTTTGGGTATGACCAGCTGTATGTTGGGAACATCAACCCCCACCTAAAACATGAAAGGGGCTTAGTTGACGGAGCGCGGGGGTGGTTTTAGACACACGCCAGCTGTACCGAAGCTCGCTTCGAGCTACCCTCGAGGGATTGCACCCTCCACCACACGCTCACTTATTGCAAGTGGTATCGGAGTGTGAGCATCTCCCCAGAGGGGTTTGACCCCAATACTTCTTGTTTGACTGAGAGAAAGCACCGATCGAGGGGTACTCACCGCTCACCGCCACAGGGATCCCACCACCGTGCTGAGGCATCTGAGATGGCTCAGCCTGAGGAGGCCAAGGTAACTTCGGTCGAGGAGGCGAGCTAGGAAACAGGGCCACACGGGGGTGTGGGCGGCGTCCCCATGCCAATCTTCCATCCTCCATATGATCCAGCTTGGCCATGGCTAAGTGAAGAAAGAGAGACTCTGGAGGAATTGGCTAGGGCTGGAGAGCATTTGGAGGAGGCCAGGGGCGTTATTGCTGAGCGGATGCAAACGTCAGCTTTCACCCCCGCTTCTCCACCTTCGCCGAAATGCTGAAGGGAAGAGGGTGCAGGTTCTGCTGGTGATCAGGTAGGCAAAAGATCTCATCATGAGGAGGTCCCTCTTGTCATGCTCCCGTCCAGTGCTCTAGCAACAATGCCTGAGCAACAGGTGCTGGCTCTACCTGACGTGCCACTCGCTTTAGGAGGTACGTGTTCTCAAGTTCCTTCTGTCGCTTGAGAAGCTAAATATGATTGACTCACGCCTGTCTTTAACTTATCGTAGGTACGATAGGCACGTCAATCCAGGTTCCTTCGGGGGCAAAGAGGAAAGCACTTCCGATCGCGAAGTGGTCTCGTCTCCCAGGGGAGAGGAGATTGAAGGAGAGGCGCTAATGCCGCTTGAGAAGGAGTCGCCCTCAGCCGAAGTGCGTCCCTCTAAAGTGGAAGTGCCCGCTGGAAGACAGGCGTCCATTCACGAGGAGGCGTCTACTCGTGCAGGGGAGGAGTCCGGTTGAGAAGAACCCTTGACTCTAATGGCCGTCATGGCCGGCCCTTCAGTTCAGGTCCCGTCCGTAGAGGATACTCCTCTCTCCCCCTCTGCGCGTCTTAAAAGAAGGATCATGGAGGCCACCATCAGAGACTTCAAGGCCCTTCTCCATGCAGCGTTCAGATGGTGTTGGACGGGGGTTGCTCCTTCGGCGAACTCGCTCCAATGCTGCAAATGTATCTAGGTAATTTGGCTACTTTGACGAGTGAGGAGGTGGCTTTGCCATTTCAAAGGTGTCTGGCATTAGTGGAAAGGGACATGCAGGAATTACTCGCCCTCCGTTCAAAGAACCTCTGGGCCTTGGCCTCTGATCGTGCGCAATCTACCTTGGAAGAGCGGAGGTGCCTTTTGGACGAGATCATGGCAGAGGAAGCCGAGCTGGCTAACCATGTGGAGCGGATCGCTATCGAAGGAGCAAAGCTAGAGGATGAGCGTTAGAAGGCTAATGCTTTCTTGGTAGACGCGGCTCAATCCATATCTAATGCGAAGCGGACCATTGCCGAGTTGCAGGCCTTCCTGGCAGTTAAGGAACTGGCTCGTGATCGAGCTCTGAAGGAGCTAGAGGAGCTCGAGTCTCAGAAGCAATTGATTGTTGCCGATTTTGAGGAGAAGAGCAGGGTTAGAAGAGGTGAGGAACAAACTCCAAAGCTCCATCTCGCCTACCGATGAGGACATTCACCAGGAGACCCTTGCTACTTTGGAGAGGGACCACCAGAGGGCGATTCGGGATGCCGAGTCGAGACTTAGGAGATTTTGAGCTTCAACCTGGGTGTACCCTTTTTTTCTTTTGTATTCCGCTGACCTTTCTTTATTATGAATGAAAATTAGGCTCCTTTGCTTTTGTGTAGCTCGATTACCTTAACTCTTTAGGATTTTTAGCAAACCCTCAGCTATTAACGTGTTTGGGTTGCCTTTACCGATTACCGTTTGAATCGAGCTAGCCATACTATTCTCCTCAGTATGATGAGTTGTCAAGAAGTGTCTTTTAGGCTTGACGCTAAAATTTCTTCTCTACCCTCAGCCGCGCGAGGCGTCGGGTTGTGATGGTTACGACCGTTAGGTCGTAATCAGGTTGGACCACGTTGCACCGACAGAATCACAGGAGGTCTGGTCATTCATGGGAGTGGCAGGGGCACATTGGCTGGTAAGCCGATATCAACAAACAACTCCTTTTGCGGAAATGACAGTGTTAGGATAATCCAATCATTCAAGGACGTACGAGTGCAACGATTGATTGTCATAGTAGCTCCACATGATAGGCTACTACCCATTGAATATCCTAACAAAATAAGAACAGGCGGCAAAGGATCAAGCCGCTCAGGGGCATACAAGTGTGACGGCAGTTCAGACCATCAAAGGTGATTGTTAACATGACGGTTATGGGGACCCACCATCCTATTGACGAGGACGATAAGGTTGAATTTGTCTAAGGTGTGGTGTCAACCCGACAGAAATTTGTTGCGATCGGGGTGACTTTAAGGACCCACCATCCTATTGACGAGGATTGGCAGGTTGAGTTTGTCTGAGGTGTAGTGTTAACTGATAGAAATTTGTTGCGATCGGGGCAACTTTGAGGGCCCACCATCCTTTTGACGAGGATTGGCAGGTTGAGTTTGTCTGAGGTGTAGTGTTAACCTGACAAAAATTTGCTGCGATCGGGGCAACTTTGAGAGCCCACCATCCTATTGATGAGAATTGGTAGGTCTACTGCTAACATGAGAGTGGGACGATCTCGCCGTTCCATTGAAGAGGAGCGGAGGGGGAAAATTAGAGAGGATTATCATAAGTTTCGATACCATGATAATCTTGTGGTCTTAACTGTTTAAAAGTTTAACTGAGTGGGAGAGTTGGTTGTCAGAAGTGGTCGTTAACGTGACAATTTGGTGGGCCGGTCGTCCCATTGAAAAGAGTCAGCAAGAGAAATATGACCTTGGTCATAACTATTTAAAAGTTCGACCAAGTGGGCATGGGAGCAACATAGACCATTTAAAGTCTTTGCGTTTTTCTGCTGAAAAAGCGGTCCCCTTGTTCGTGGAAGGACTTGAAGAGGGGAGTTACATTGTTGGTCTATGACTGTAAGGAGTTTTGACCAAGTAAGGGTAAGGAACAAGTTTAGCCTCGTGCACTAGTTGGAGGGCAGGGAGTAGCAGTTTATACTCATGTACTTGTCGGAGTGCGGTAAGAAGTAATTTATACTCATGCACTCGTCGGAGTATGGTAAGAAGAAGTTTATACTCATGTACTCGTCGGAGTATGGTAAGAAGTAGTTTATACTCATGTACTATTCGGAGTATGGTAATTGTAGGAAGACTATAGTTAGTACTTCTTTAGGAACATGCCATTGATGGGCATCATGATCTTGTCGCCATTTGGCTTGACAAGGCGATAGGTCTCGTTTGAATAGACTGTCCCTATTAGGAATGGACCTTCCCACTTGGGTTGGAATTTCCCCTTCTTCTTAGAATTGAGGATCATTGGCTGCCAGACGGCTAGGACCAACTCCCCTTCCTTGAAAGACCGGTGCTTGACTTTCTTGTCGAAAGCCTTAGAGATCCGGGCTTGATAGAACTCGATGTGCTGTTGAGCTTCAAGCCGCTTCTCATCTAAATCCTCTAATTCCGCGAAACACCGTCGACAGCTCTCCTCATCTGTCATCCTTGTCGTAAGTGCGATGCGCAAGGATGGGATCTGAATCTCGAGCGGTAATACAGCTTCACAGCCGTACACTAACGAATAAGGCGCGGTGCCAGTGGGAGTACGAATTGTAGTACGATACGCCCATAAACCTTTGTCGAGATTTTCATCCCAATCGCACTTGCTATGAGATGTTAATTTGGTCAAAATTTTGATGATCGTCTTGTTGAAAGCTTCGGCTAAGCCGTTGCTTGATGGGTTGTAAGTCGTGGTGTATAAGTTCTATATTCTGAACTTGTCACAGAACTAGGTGAACGCGAGACTAACGAACTGTGGTCCGTTGTCATGGATAATGCGCCTCGAAATGCCATACCGGTATATGATATAGTGTTTGATGAACTGTATCACACTAGTGGTCTTGACTTCTCGTAGGGGGATTGCTTCGGCCCACTTGGAAAAGTAATTGGTTATTGCTAAGATGAAGCGATGCCCTTTTGCTAATGGCAGAGATATTGGCCCGACGACATCCATCCCCCATGTGTCAAACGGCCATGAGATTGCTGTCGAATGCAGGTCCTCGGGTGGCTGCCGTATGTAATTGGCGTGGATCTGGCACGCGTGGTAGCGCTTGGCATATGCTACAGTGTCACTGATCATCTTGGGTGAATAATAGCTCATTCTCCGTAGACGGTCCCATAGTTTGGGTCCTGGTTGGTGGGCGCCGTAGGCACCCTCATGGGCTTCGCGTAGGGCCTCCTATGCTTCTGCCAGCGCGAGACATCGCAGCAGCAAATGTCCTACGACCTACAATATAATGTCTTCATCATCGAGTTGAAATAGAACCTCGGTGCACGTCTACAGACGGAATCCCGTTCCTTACGGTCTTCAGGCAGTATACCGTATAAGACATAGGCAAAGATCGGGAAGCGCCAATCCCTTGGCTCCAGTCTGTTTGGGACCTAGTGAGTTGTATACACCTCTGGAGTGTACTCCGGTTGAAAGAGTTGTCGACTCGCGATGGTAACGTGTTGGCTCATCCCAGGTGGTTGAGCCAGGTTAGCTGCCAGCGAAGCCAAGGCATCTGCATGTGTGTTTTTATAACGAGGCACGTGCTCGATGTGGAAGCTATCAAACAATTTGGCTAGCTTGATGGCCACTCGGTGACATGGGATCAGGTCGTCATTTCTGACTTCATATTCTCCCGTCATCTGTCTGACGATAAGTTGAGAATCACCACAGGCATCGAGGTGTTTCGCCCCCACCTCCTTGGCCAGGTCGAGTTCGATGAGTGCCACATTGTACTCAGCC
Organism: Asparagus racemosus; assembly: GCA_037177215.1. Classification (NCBI taxonomy): domain Eukaryota; kingdom Viridiplantae; phylum Streptophyta; class Magnoliopsida; order Asparagales; family Asparagaceae; genus Asparagus; species Asparagus racemosus. Next base: position 15,552,843 of record JBAKGM010000002.1, on the reverse strand, counting down.
ACATTGTTAGAACACGACTCTGTTAGAGAGAAGGCTCGTGGTAACACATGGTTTTGTGGGGAGACCAAGACCACCCCCACTCCCGCAACAATGGACCTGTTGGTCCCTACTCGAGACGTGCTATTGAAGTATAGTCGCCATATCTCCTCTTGTGAGGTTGTGTTGACCTCATAGGTTTCATCTAGCATGTCTTCGAACAACTCTAAGTTTGGCTCAAGCGGGTGGTCGGCCATGAGATCGCAGATTGCTTGTCCTTTAACTGACTTCTGCGGAATAAAATAGATGTCGTATTGTGACAGCAAGAGCACCCACCTTGCCAAGCGCCAATTTAGAGACCCAGGTTGCGTCATGAAAACTCGGATAGGGTTCATCTTTGAGAGGACATGAATAGTCTGGCCGACCAGATAGTGTCGCATTTTCTGAATTGCAAACACCAAGGCCAGGCATTTTCGACCATGGGGTACTGTCGCTCAGCTCCCTGCAAAGTCCTACTCAGATAGTATATGCCTGGTTCATGGCCAGCGTCGTCATTTGTGCTAGGATGGCAGCCAGGGAGTGCTCTGTCGCACGCACGTATACGAAGAAAGGTTTCCTTAACACTGGGGCTGCCACAACATGCGGGTTCGAGAGATAATTCTTGATCTCCTCAAATGCCCATTGACAAGACTCGTCCCACGTGAACGACACCCCCTTCTTCATCAGTTTAGAGAACTGTTGACATTTGCCTGAAAGATTTGCGATGAACCTTCGGATATATGCTAATCGTCCCTGCAATCCTCTCAACTCCTTGAGACTTCTGGGTGGAGGGAGTTCTTGGATGGCTTGCACTTTGTCGGGGTCGATGCAAATCTCTTTCGTCGTGACAATGAAACCAAGGAACTTGCCACTTGACATCCCTAAAAATGACTTCGTAGGTTTCATTCTCAGTTGATGTTTGTGCATGATCTCGAACACCATTCCTAGATCTCGCAAGTGGTCATCTTTGTCATGACTCTTTATGACCAAATCATCTACATAGCACTCCACCGTTTTCACAGATGGTCTTAGAAGATGGTGTTCGTGGCACGCTGGTAGGTCACGCTGGCGTTCTTAAGCCCGAACGGCATGACTGTGTGGCAGTATACCCCTACTGGGGTCCTAAACGCAGTATGTTTTTCATCCTCAGGGTGCATTTTGATTTAGTTGTACCCTGAAAATCCATCCATGAATGTCATCCTTTCAAATCCGCACTTGTTGTCGATGATGACGTCCGTGATGGGCAAAGGGAACTCGTCTTTAGGGCAAGCGGCATTGAGATTCCTATAGTCGACGCAGGTCCTGATCATGCAATTTTTCTTTAGAATAGGTACGATGTTCGATGCCCAATATGGATGCTGTTCCTCCCTGATGAAGCCAGCCTTCATGAGCCTCTTCACTTCCACCACAATTGCTTCCATGATTTGTGGACGGAACCATCTTTGTTGTTGCTTGACGAGTGTGGCGTTTGCATTGATGTTAAGGCGATGCATAGCGATTCGAGGATCAAGACCGGGCATGTCCTTGTAGTTCCATGCGAAGACATCAATATACTCTCTGATGAGTAATACGAGGTCGTCCTTCTCCTAGTGAGTTAAGCTGGTGTTGATAAATATGGGTTTGGGATTAGCCTCGTCTCCCATATTTACCTGGATGGTTCCATCCTCAGCGGGTAGCTGTCGTTGATCGAAACGACCGATCCACTGGGCGCTGATATGGTGATCCCATTCTTCATCATGAAGTGGGATTTCCTCATCTCCTTGGATTTTGACGGTATCGATTGTGGCCATGTTGACTGTAAGGTTTATGAACCAATCTCCGATAATGATATCTGAATCCCAAGCTGAGGAGGTCGACGATTGGTTGTCTGAGTGAGCATCGCAAGACACCCGGTCGAAGTGGCAGCACAATTCTGAGGAAGAGGAGGCATAGCCCAACCCTCTTCGCGTTTTGCTGTAGTAATTGTCGGGCTTTCCTTTTGGCACATAAGCAAGCTAGACTGGAGTTTTCCTGCCTTTGTCGTAATTCAAGCCTTCATTGCGGGCGAAGTCATAACCCATGCCTCTCATCATGCGCTTTCCGACTTGACTATAGCACGTGAACTGCAGGGCGGGCTCGTCATCTTCCAAGTCGTCCCACATCGTTTGTGCGGGTAAATCAATCCTCCCAAAGATGATCTCCTGTTGGGAATCGCTTCGGGCGGGTATGACAAAGACAGCTCGTGATGATTTGATCATCTGTTTATTGGTGACAAATGATGACCATACGGGCAAGTGCAGGGTGGAGTTGTTAGACAACCCTAGAATCAGACTATCAAACTCCTCATAGTCAGACTTGGGGCTAAATGAGGATTAAGCAAATTCAAGATCTTCATTCAGGGAGAGCTTTTCCGCTTCACCTGCGTTGGTTACAACAAGACCTCCATAGCCGATTACAATGTGTTCAATGTCATTAATGACAAGACCCTCATTGTCCTCAGACTCACAGTCGACCTCATTACCGCTACCCGGGCCCTCGACCGGTGCCTCGTGGCCAGATTCAAAGTCCTGCTAGAGCACAGCGTCGGTGAAGTAATTCTCAACTCCCTTGAAGGGCTGTTTGTCAGCGAACACTATTTTTACTTGTCCCTTATTGTCCACATACTTCAAGCATTGATGCAAAGTGGATGGGACGATGCAGTTGCCATGGATCCATGGTTGGCCCAACAGCATGTTGTAGGAGGGTTCTACCTTTATGACGTAGCCGGTCACCACCGTCTTCATATCGCCTAACTAGCACTTGATGCGAATCTTCCCAAGCGGTCGCGTCCCAATGACATTGAAGCCAAAAATGGTGGTAGTCGTTGCAGACAGCCGCCTCTGAGGTATCCCCCAAGGATTTGATAAGCGTTAAAGGGACGATGCTCAGAGCTGATCCTGGGTCCACTTGGATTATCTCAACCATGGAAGAGTCGATGTATCCTGAGAAGTAGAGGGGTTTGTCATGAGATGTTGTGTTGACGAGCATATCTTCGGGGGTGAAGGTGATGTAGGGGATGTGCCGTCTATCAGCCTGGCAACATTGTGGACATCCTTTCTCCGTCTCTTCTTCAGAGGTGGGTGAAAAGTGGGCGGTGAAGGCTTCTGAGTTGGCCAGAGCCTCTCGTAAAGCCTCCTGGGAGGGCTTTGATAGACGCAGGAGTTCATGCAAGGTGATCCTTGCTAGGATATTAGCTAGTTGTGCGAGTACGTCGAGCTGAAAGGGTGGATTGCTTGAGCTTGATCCGTCAGCACCTTCTCGGGGTGCTGGCAAAGTTCCTATCGGGGGCCTGGCCAGCAATTCTGTTGTTAGAGGATAATTCTTAGCGAAGTCCCTCCCTGCCCTTGTGACAAGCACCGCTGCTTCTTCATCGGAGTCGGTGAGGGCTGCTACCCCTAGCTCGTCTCCCTCCAGGATTGCCGAGACGACATTGCAAGGCTTACCCCTCCATTTACCAGTCTGCGTTGGCTTGGAAGTCCACTATTCATCCCCGAGGAGATCGGGGTGAACCCACATTACCTATCCTGACGGTAAAGTCTATGGCACCAAGCCCTTTTCTTGCTGGTTGTGGGGATCAGTGTTAATTATCCTTAGTTCTGCCTTAGGAATAGGCACGATACCTGCAGGTGTGTGGACTTCGGGTAGGTTTGTTCCAAATTTCAAGGTGACCATGTTTGCGGTTACCTTCTTTTGGACCTTCTCCTTTTTCAAAACTCCTGCATCGAATAGAGCCTGGAGTTTGTCCTTGAGGAGATAACACTTGGCAGTTGGATGGCTAACAAACCGGTGGAACGCGCAGTAGTTTGGGTCGTCCGTTTTGCCCACTTCTTTAGGTCTAGTGATCTCTGGAAGTTTGATCCTCTTGCTCTGAAGGAGAGTGTCAAAGGTGGGGACTACCCAATCCTCCTTGAAGTCGTAGTACTTCTGAGGCCGTGGCTGGAATGATTTGGGCTTCTAGTGCTGTGCCACCTTGGGGATCGGGTTAGAGTCCACAGCAATCGTTTCCTTCCCTTTGGAGCAAGGAGGGTTCCTGGGAAAGTCTGCTTCCGTAGCTCCTTTTTTGGGTCGAGGCTCTTCAGCTTCTAAACGTTTGATCATGTTCTCTACTTGCTCACCCTGGCGAACAAGTTCCTTCCACGTTCGGGTTTCCACAGTGCCAATCTTGGACAAGATACTGATCGAAAGGTTATTGCGACACATCTCAATCAGCATGGTGTTAGAGACTTAGTCTCAGCAATGCAGTGACTGATTCCTGAACCTCTTCACGAATTCATTGACTGACTCCATTTTCTTTTATTTCTCAGCGAGCAAGGTTACCATTGAGACTTCAGTATCGTCGTCAAAGAAGCGGGCCAAGAACTATTTCTCCAAGTCAGCCCATGAATTGATAGACCCGGGTGCAAGCTTGCGGAACCACTCAAAGGCCACTCTTTTCAAGGTACCAATAAAAAGCCGCGTGAGGATGGGGTCTTTCTTGGTAAGGAACCTTGTCCGGGACAAGAAATAGTAGACATGCTGTGAGGGAGATCCCTTCCTATCAAACTGGGTTAGCCCCACAGGTTTGAACTTTGCTAAGTAGGGAACCGTATCCCATTCAATTAGGTATGGGCGGACCACTCCCAACTCGTTCATGTTCTTCTAAAACTTCAGAGCATCAAGTTGATCCTGAAACTCGTCAAGCCTTTTGTCTCGAGCAATACTGCCAGATTGTGAAGCCTTCATGGAGTTGATGGCAGTTTGTTGCTCTTCAAACCTCCTGGCCCACTCATTGGAACCTTCACCATGTGCACTCTCGCGTGCTTGCCATAAACTGAGCTTGAAGTCTGAGATGTTACCTCTGCTGAGCTAGCTTCATCACCGCTATCCCGGATGGAGTCTAACTGGGCGTAATCAAATGGGACGGATGCACCTATTTAGAGACGTGTGCGCTGGAACACACCCTTAGGGTCCATCGGGAGATACCTCGGTCCTAGTGCAAACTCCAGATCTGAAGAATCTGAGTACATGGCTTTACCCTTCCCCGTCATATTGACAGAGGCAGCTGGTGCCTCCGAGCCCTCGGTGGCTCGTTTACTCCAGAGATTGTGCCTTCGGCGGGGAGGTCTTGCTCTTCGATGTGCTGAGAAAGCCTCTCAAATACTGAAGACTTTGGCGCACACGAACAGTCGGCAAGTACCGCATGGATAAGCTTCTCACAATGGCACTGAGGGTTTGCCTCTTGAATTGCGTGCTTGCGAGTTAAATGATCCCTGAGATCTCTTGTGGGTTGAAGATGACAACCCCCAGTGTCAGAGGGGTTCACTGTGCATTCGGGTGCAGAGGGTTCAAGAGAACTCATGTGAAAATGCCTTGGAGTTTCAAGTGCTGAAGTCAGGCAAGCTTGCCTTGGTGGGCTAGGCTTTGCATTCAGGCGAGCTTTGACCCATTGGCTAGCTCTAGCCATTTGTCCACCCACGCAGGCTTGATAGGGCTCGCCTGTACAGCGGTTGTCGCCTGTACAACGGTTGTCGCCTGCGGAATGGAGTTTGCCCCTCTCAGACAACTCGTTAGATCTGGAATAGTATCTTGACGAGCGAGCCCTGCTTGATTTGGGGGGCTCGCCTACCTTGCTTAGTTCACTCGAGGGGGGACTTTGCTGTCTGAGCGAGGCTTGTCTGCAATGCCAAGTCTGCCAGTTTTGGGGACCTTGCCACCAGAGCGAGGCCCCCTGTATAGGTGGGCTCGCCTAATTTAGGCAGCCCGCCACAACTGTGAACTATTCATCGCCATTTGGCTTTCTTCAGGCCTGAATAATAATTCAGGTCATCGAAGGATATGGAGGCCGTTGCTTCTCGGCGGGCGAGGGCTTGTCGTCACCGCCGTCTAGCTCTCTTAGAGAGGGATGACTATGCATCGATGGTGACGACATGATCGGCACTGAGATGGATCTTGAACTCCTCCACGTGGGGTTGCATGAGCTGCTTGGCAGCCGCTTGACTCGTGTTTTCAGCCATTGGTTCGGCCTTTGCTAGTTTGGGGGAGGTAGAACCCCCTGCTGTTGCTCGGGTAGAGCTCTTGGGCATGGCTAACTCGGCTGCTTGGGGCCGGGCCACATGCACAACTCTGCGGCATCAGCGAGAAGCTTTACCGCTGGAGGAAGAGGAAGATAAGTACTCTTCACACTTAGCTTGATTGAACTCGATCATAAGGGACTCAACTATCGTCCCTTCCGCAACATCGTTAAACTACGCCACCACCATTTCGGTTAAGGAAACGGTTTCTCCCACTGTGGTCGCCATCTTCTGTTTGGTGTAAAAATCTCCTCTCAGATCTGTATTTGTCGAATTGTTTGTTTACAAATAAGGAATTACTTTTTACAACAGAAGCGAAGGGAAGGCCCTTCTTGTTTTTAACGTGGGTTCATCGGTAGCGATAGGAGGCCTCCCTCGATGCTCGAATTGAGTTCGCTTCCCTTGGACGATTCAATCGGCGTTGTGGGGGAACTTCAGTACGCAGTAGAAGCTCCGGCGTGCTTGAGTCTGATACTACCCGAGCCGAGCTCACTTGGATATAGCTACAATGCAAGAGTTTGCAAAGAGCTAGAGAGTCTCCAAATCT
>JBAKGM010000002.1:15511294-15531577 GCA_037177215.1 Asparagus racemosus | reverse complement strand
TATAAAAAGACGAGTTTTATTTTGAATTCATCTGTAAAAGCATAAAGCTGTAATGAGTTCGAAATCAATGAAGATCGGACTGACTTTCCTCGTGAACAAGCTGGTAACCACAGTGGGAGCCAACGGTCTCGCTGACGAGGCTGTCGTGTCACAACCACAGATTGCGATCCCGGTCGTTGAAGAGGTCAAATACGAGTTCGACCAATAGAAGTTCGAGGAATACCTTTCGTCCTCGTCCAGATCATCCTCCCCTCGTAAGTCTAGGAAGATCTCCGCTGCGAGGAAGATCCGCTGGTCCTCAGATGTGGAATATCATGTCGAGGATTCAAATCTCGCTACTGCCAAAGTCGCGATAGGCAGCGTCTGTCCAGCATCCAAGATGGCTAGATCTACAGATCCAAACCCCTCCGTGCAGGGGATGACCACCGATGGCGCGCCGACTCTCTCCAGGAGAGCCCGCCAAAGGCGACACCAACACCTGGCGAAACACTTCGCCAAGGCCTTGGAGTCTACAGACGGGATCCACTATCAGATAGATCTCAAGTCCAAAAGTGGCCAAGCGCCCCAACAATGGGTGATTGACAACCCCTCCAAGCCGTCAACTAGTGAATGGGTCCAGGTCAGACGGAACCGTTCAACGCTTGAGGAGCGCATCTGAAAGTGCCGCGCACTGTTTGCGCACGCACAGGCTTTCGTTCAAGAAGCCCAAAAAATGAAAAAGGAGCAGGGTGGCCACGAAGCCACGGAAGATGCGCCAAGTCCGGAGGCCGAAATCTAGAACAACGATTCAGACAACCCCACCTCCGGCGGTCACATCCAAGCCTCCATCCAACTCCGTTCCCCCTCCGGTCGAGCCCGCAAGCTTACCCCAGAGCAAGAAGATGGTATTAGAATGCCTCGGCCCATTGCATGATGACCGAGGCAAAACTCTGATCAATGAACGTTTGGGCCCATTGAAAAGGTCCTGAACAACTCACAATACTAGGGGTCGCATCCACCGCGATAGGAAGATCCCTGAAGCTGCTCGCATCGGGCTGCGAATTGAAGTCCAAGAGTCCGTCGAGACTTCACACCCGCAAAGGCAAACGTCGAGACGAATCACTTTTGGGAACTTTGATAGCACGGTCCGTCCTCAGAAGGAAACATTTACTTCTGCTGACGACGGCGTTATACTTGAGGAGTCGTGCAACACATGATGGGTTGCTCCGACATTCAGGCCGATGAGTTGTACTATCGTGCTGGGGGTACGAGTAAATCCCGAAAAAGGAGTTCCCCAGAGTTGAACGCACAGTGCTTGCGTTCGAAGCTGATCAAGGCGGTGTTGTCGGAGTGTAATTGCACCAAGGTGGCCTCAGAGAAAGTATCAGTATTTGACAGACTTGGTACCGAAGTGCTGAAACCCAGGTCGAGGAGCCACCGTAGAAGAAGATCGATACCTCAGGGCTATGAATTGCCAAGAGTCGCCATCAATATGATTGGCAAAGGGGCGTCGTCACGTGCCATTCCTAGTGCATCTCAACGAATAACTCGGTTGCGGACCGGGACTATCAGGCGTCCTAATTACGATAAAGTGTAGAGGAGGTTACCTTCAGATGATGAAGTGTCAGACGCTGGCTCCGCAATGGCTTCTGATAACACGGTTTCCAGTGAGGGACGACCTTGAGAGGCACTCATGATCAGTGCAAAACAGATGGCCAAAATGCTTGAAGAGGCTGTGGCCAAACAGAAGGATAATTTCAAATTCGAGATGGAGATGGCTATGCAACAAATGAGAGAAATGCATGACCAGCAAGTCCAAGCGCTGATGAATCATTAAGGTGAATCAAGTCGTCGCGTTAACCAAATAGACAGCGACACAGACAGGGATGAAGACCGTGACGCCGGTAATCCCCCTGATGAGCGGAATGAGCGGGGTGGCCTTGAGAATGCCAGTGGTAATGTCGTCATCCCCGAAAATGAGAAGATAAAGGACATCAAGAGTAAGATCAACACTTTGATTTCTGCTCAAGAGGTAAAGAAGACGGGTATACCATGTCTGTACCCAAGTGAGTGGGAATCAATCCCGTATCCGGCGAAGTTCAATTTAATAAACTTTATGCCGTTCGACGGGATGGGTTCACCTACTTAGCATTTGATCTAATTCAAGTCCTACCTAGGGGTTATCTCCGACAACGAGCCCTTAATGGTTCGGTCATTCATTGGCACCCTTCGAGGAGCTGCCTTCGATTGGTACCGCCGCCTCAAACCAGGGAGCGTTAACAGCTGGGATGACATGGAGACCATATTCCTCACCAATTTCTTTGATGACGATACTGAGATATCCATCGGGACGTTGTTGGATGAAAAACAGAATGACGGAGAGACTATAGACAGCTTCGTGAAGTGGTTCCAAAACAAAACATTGAATTGTCGGGACCCAATAACTGAGGAGTTCATTCTCCAAACCTACCACAACAACGTTTCGTTGGATGTGCTGGAAGCAATGGGAACGGCGCCGTCCAAGACGTGGAAGGATTTGAAGGTGCACGGGGAGCAAACTGAGCGATTCCTTAGGACGAAAAAGGCAGAAAGAGGCCAGTAAGCGGTATATGTGTACAAACAAAATTTCACCCCACACAGCAAAGGGAGGGAGCAAGCGAAAGCAGTGGACGCAAATCAAGCATTCTAATAGCAAGCGCTGCAGCAATCGCAGCCCCAATGGCAGCAAAGGCCTCAACAACAGAAGCCCTCTGCTACGAGATTCCCCAAAGTCTATGCTTTTAAGAAAGACGAGGTTCCCGGTATTTTTAAATACCTCCTGGAGAATAAAAAAATGTAGCTGCCCCTGATCATGAATCAGGAGGAGGCGAATAAGATCACAGACCTGAGGTACTGCTCATTCTACAAAGCGGTTCACCATCCGACGAAGGCATGCTACCATCTCAAGAATAAAATCTAAGCCTTGATCGATGTAGGGGTCATTACCCCAAAGCCATCCAAATGAAACCCAAATAGGAAGGACCGTTCGCGATAGACATGGTCTATTCGAACGGTGCGTATCGCGTAATCACTCAAAGTGGCAACATGCAATTAATATCGATAAATGGGAAGCTCCTAGAAAAGTATTATCCTTAGTATATTTAGAATAACCCATTTTGATGGGAAGTTCCTCATGAAATATTTCACCCATTTTCCTTAAGGATAACCCTAAATCTGTTCTCCACCATAAAATCCCTCACTGATCAAATTCATTGACGGTGAGTCCACTAAAAAAATCTTTCTGGTCTAATTCACCAACAAAATCTCCTCTTGATTCCTTCCACGAACAAGAGGTCTATTTAAAATTTCCTTCACACTGTTGATAGAATATAAAATTCTTCCTCTCCAAGTGTAAGATCCCCTTCGTGATAAACAGAAGGGCTCTATCTTTTCCTTTACGGTCACGCCTCCCCAGGGTTAGGGTTGAACTTAGAATTTTATCTCGATAAACGAGAAAGTCATTTCCAGATCAGGTAGCGAATCCTATAAAAGTGAAAGCTATCTGAATCTTTTCAATTTTCAGAGTGGAGATCCCACTCTTAGTTTCACCTCCCAAGATTCTCGAAGTGGAGATCCCACTTTTAGTCTCTTTCGCACTGGAAATAGGATATAAAATCCTTCCTCTCCAGCATCGGGAAACAGAATATAAAATTCTTCCTTTCCCACATCAGTCCTGGATATAGAATATAAAATTTTTCCTCTCCAGGAGCAAGAGACAAGATATAAAATCCTTCCTCTCTTGTTTCAGGTTTATCTTTACCTGGGGATAAGACATAAAAAATCCTTCCTCTCCACCATCGGGAAACAGAATATAAAATTCTTTCTTTCTCACATTAATCTTATCTTCTTAACAGAAATCTTTCATTCGAATATTCATCTTGAAGAATTTTATCCCGAATTCTAAGTAGAGATAAGTCAACGCCTAACACACATTACCGGTTTAGTCTTTTTTTGATTGAAGAAGACACCGGAATTCATTCTGGGGAATTTTATCCTGAATCCTAAGTAGGGATAAGTCAAGGCCTAACACATGTTGTCGGTTTAGTCTTTTTCAGATTGAAGAAGACACAAGAATTCATTCAGGAGAATTTTATCCCGAAACCTAAGTAGGGATAAGTCTACGCCTAACACACGTTGTTGGTTAGTTCTTAACCGTAAAAAATGACATCCCACATATTCAAAATTGTGGCAGGTTGTTATTAATAACACCACAATCCACGCCTTACACGTGTGGAGAATGTTATCCTAAATCCTAAGTAGGGATAAGTCAACGCGTAACACGCGTTGCTAGTTTAGTCTTTTACCGATTGAAGAAGACACCAGAATTCAAGTCTAGAGAATTATATCCCGAAGCCTAAGTAGGGATAAGTCTGCGTCTAATACATGTAACCGGGTAGTCAATTTCTGTAATAACTAACTAAGTTCACGTGTTTAACATCGTAGCACCAAGTCTGAAAGAGTTTCCTTCTTTTAGCACAACGTCACGTGCGGAACGGGTTTAGAAAATCCGCAATTCAAACGGTAATCGGTAAAGGCTCATCAAATCCGTTGATGGCTGGGGGTTGGCCAATAATCCTAAAGTCAACACCTAACACGCGTTGCCGGTTAGTCTCTTACCCGTAAAAGAAGACAAAGCCTATGTATTCAACATCATAGCACCAAGTCTAAGAGAGTTTCATTCTTTTAGCGTGACGTCACGTGCGGAACGGATTTAGAAAATCCGCACGCTAGCCCGATTCAAACGGTAATCGGTAAAGGCTCGTCAAAGCCGTTGACGGCTGAGGGCTTGCCAAAAATCCTATGAGTATTGTGGCCAATTATTTCAAACGAAATAAGAAATCATAATTAGCAATAAAAAAAGAGGATAAAAAATTCATTCAATCAAAGAAGAGTCGAGTCTTTCCAACAAAGAAATTACAGCTATTCAAACATCAAGTCTATGACAAAGGATTTGTTGTTCTAGTTGAGACAACTCGTCATTGTAAACTTGTTGGAGTTCCTTCTGCAAATCAGCCCTAAAAGACTCCTCATCGGCACTCAGTGTCTTCGCAGCTTCCTCCTCAACTTCAGCTAGCTTTTGTTCGGAGAACTTCAAATGATTGGATATGGCGTTCTGGGCTTCCTCCTCATTGACTCTTGTCAGCTCTAAGATACTCAAGTGCTCTTCCTTCATCTGAAGTTCCCGCCTAAGCTGCGCTATCTCGGCCTCAGTTGATGCAATACAGGAATGGATGTTGCTCAGGGATGTTGATTTTTCAGCAAGTACAGTCTTAACCTGAGCTATCCGGTCCCACTGCATCTGAACCTCGAGTCCAGCAAAAACATGAGCGTCGCACCATGCCTCCAGACGAGCTTTCGCTCGAGCAGCTATATATGAAGAAGCACCCGCTGCCTGCAGCTCCTGCAGTCTCTGAAGCATGGCTTCCAGATGATCGAGGTCATCAGCAATGGCCTGGGCTAACTCTGAATAACCTGCATCTCGTATTAAGGCTGTCCTAGGGCCGAGCACCGGCCTGAACTGACGAAGAGAAAGCCCACCACGAAGGAGTTTGTCAATCACCACGTTCATCAAAGAAAAGAATGAGCGGACCTCCAGGCAGATAACAAGCTGAGCAAGGTCGTCATCTGACATCAACGCCCTCGCTAGGTCATGAAGCCTCGAGGTGAGCCCTACAAGGAAAAAAGGGGGTTAGACACTTCAGAATCTTGAATTAAAAAAATGGCGTAGATATGCTCAGCTGAATAACTTGTACCTACCCCCATCGGCAAGGCTTCCTGATTTGACGGGGCTATCGAAGAGGTACCCGTCGTTGATGCATCGGCTGCTGCAGTGGGTCTCGCGAGAGAGTCATCAGGCATGGTAGCCGCCGTGATAGCTGACTCTGGAGAAGCATCAGAGTGAGGAGCTGGAGGATGAGCCTCAATAGGAGTTCCTGTAAACAGTAAAATAAATTCCTCAGAGTCATCAAATTGTAGTTGTATTAGTCAAAAATAGCTAGTCCTACAATTAATGTGGGGAGAGTCCATACCTCTAGAAGAACAAACCTCGGTAGTCCCGGGAATTGTTACCTCAGGCGATAGGTCACCAGGAAGACAGTTGTCAAGGGGCGAACCGTATATCAGGTCATCCATGAGGGTGTCTACAAGCAAGCCATCTTCATCGCAGTCTTCTATCGAAAAATCTGATATAAAAGGGCATAAGTGAAAGAAGCAGAATCAAGAACTTGCGATCGGCTAAAATGACTTACCTCCTACAATAGAGTCAGCCTCTCTAATCTCAGTCTGCCTGTTTGCTTCCTGCAATTTTTCTAAAAGAGCAAGAAGTATAGAGACAATTAGGGGAGGCACGAATTTCGAGTCGTTCAATTCCCGTATTCACCGTCTAAATGGAGTATTACTAATGATGGATGTACCTAGATGGGTTGAATTAGGTCCTACATTGGTAGCCTCAGGCTCGTCTGTCACACACCCATGCACTTGTTATGTGAAACTGGGTTCAGCGAAATCATGATGGGAAAATTGAAGCTGGTGTCACCATCTCTATATCCTTCTGCACAGAAATAGAAAAACGTGAGCCCCAAGGGCAAAGAATTAAATGACCAAAGGGACTACGTGGTGGTTAAGTATTACCTCCGTCGCTGAATGGGTAGTCAACAGTCAAGTCTACATCAAAAGCTCGAGAACCCGCACGAGTTTTGTGGGTTAACTTCTTCCGCTTAACAGCCAAAGTCCCAGCCCAAGGCTTCCCCCTGTGAGAAGGGTGAAGCCCCTCCTCCTCGGCTGATATTCCTGAAAGTTCAAATTGCTGTCAGACCCAATAATCCAAACAAAGAAAAAAGGGGGAAGATGGAACCTTTTTAAATCAGCCCCAAGTGGACCCAATTCAGTCCTGAACAGGACTCAAATCAGACCCTGAACAGGAATTCAAACCAGGGCTAAATCGGGTACCAAAACGGCGCCAAATCAGCCCGTTAATTGACTCCTTCTCTCTCCCACACATCTGGAGGAACCCCAGAGATTTATTCAGCGGGATTATCACCCCCATGGTGCATCCGATCCAATTTATTCAAGTCTCATGGATACTCCAACAAGGTATACGAGTATAAACTCTCTCCTATTTTGTCAAGAAGTTTCTGAAAAATATTTTCATAAAATATTCCTAATACAGAACCTGATGTATACTGTGGAGCTTCGGGGCGCCACCCCGAACCTCAGCGGGGGGTCGTCCACTCCCCCCGGACCCCCCACCCAGGGGCACGCCGCCCCCGGACCCTCGGCTCGCTGACCAGGCAGCGAGACCCCCGAATACTCTGCGAAGCGCGACTAGATTGAAAAGTGCACCTAAGAAGTCTACAAATTCAAGGCATCTCAACAAGATCCAGATTCAACAAGAGCTAGTCTCATCCAATCATAGACTGGGGGTTCCAGTTCAAACCTCACGATTAGTGAGTAACTCTTCTCGATTCTCTGCAACAGGTTTGAGAGAGTTGCTATCAAGAGAAAGAACGATACAACAAATCGTTCATTCATGCCAATGCGAACGACTGATTTCTACGGTCCCCTCGAGATGGCAATGTTGCTCATGAACAGCCATTTCATCGGTATTCAACTCACCAATGAACGTCCCACCAATGAACGTCGCTTCTGAAGATGAATACCCTGGAGTTACTGTCAATATGATTAGCATGGGAAAGTCACCAACCTCCAGTTCGGATGAATCAGGTACCATTCGTTTTCTAAGTGTTAGAGAAATCTCGGATAAATTTGAAGAGATTTACCAACACACTCAGACACGAAAGGGAGTCATACCTCTAGTCAATTACCAGAGGCTAGCTAAAGGGATAAAACCTGATGATGAGCACTCAGCCATTGCAGATTCTCAATCTTCCAGTTCTTTCATAGAACATGAGAGCGCTGTCTACACAACGAAGAATACTGAAGATCTCAGGAAGAGACTCGAAGAGTATCACACTATGATGCAAGAAAATATACGGTCACAACAAGAGACCATCGATCAACTCCGAGACATGGTAGCCCAACCTGTTGCAGATAGGGCTCAATTTCACATGGTCAGCTCAGCACCTCAGCCAGAATCATCACGAAGGAGGGGTCAATCTTCAAAACGAAAAGAAAGAGTGAATGAAGCTTCTGATCAAGAAGCTCATCACATAGAATCTTCATCTGAAGAGGAGAAGAGGACTGAGAACGAGCAGAATCCTCAGTCAGCAAAAATGGAAGAGTTGGAAGCCCGCCTCAGTGCCATTGCCAATAGAAGCGAGCTCCAAGATGAGGCATTTGCCAAGCCCTATCCGGCAGAATGAGACTTAGCCCCTTACACTCCAAAGTTCGAGGCCCCGACACTATAAGCTTTTGACGGTAAGGGGTCACCGAACTAACATATCTATCATTTCAAGTCACAGACTGGGAATGTGATATCAAATGACGCCATACTAACTCGCTTGTTCATTAGCACCCTCAAGGGGTTGCTTTTGAATGGTTTATAAAACTGCCTGCAGGATGTATTCAGAAATAGATAGATCTAGAGAGAATCTTCCTATCAAGATTTTTTAAAGACGACACTGAAGTCTCTATCCATACCCTTCTTGCCACTAAGCAAAAGAAGGGAGAGTCCACAAAGCCTTTGTCAAGAAGTTTCGAAGCGTGGCTCTTCGATACCCAACAGGTATGACGCAATATGCACTAGTGGAAACCTGTCGACACAAACTTACAAACGAAACTCCTAGCCAGAATGAGAGTTGTAGAATGTCGTTCCTAGAGACAGTTAATCTCTCAATGTGAACAGGCTTAAAAAATTATTTCTAGAATCAAAGCTGAAGAAGAAAGCAAGCAATGGGACCAAGCCCAATTTTCTCAGCCAGAAGGAGAAGATACTACAGATACTAAAAATAATCTTCTTCAATAGGATGGCAGGTCCACAAAGCTATCATGTTAATAGTTACCTCTGATAATCCATTTCCTCCAAATTCTCCCGCCAAACTCTTCAAATAGCGGCCTGCCATGTGATGTGCCTCTGTTCTGGTCATAATCGTTATGCTCCAATGTCAATGAAAGACTTGACGGATAGTGGCCCATTTGGTGATATGACATGCCTACCCCTTTTCCCCCTTGCACTTGTTCAAGATTGGGAGTTGTTCGTTGGATTATGAGTAATAAATCTTCTGAGTTGTCATGTTTAATAAAATCAACTTGTCAACCCTCCCCAGCAGATAAGTTCCTCAAAGATGTTCAAATCACAACTAAATCCCGATAATCAACTTATCATTCCTCCTCAATAAGATGATAAGTTATCAAATTTACTTATCACAATCAACTTATCAATCCTTCTCAATAGGATGATAAGTCCTCATATTTGCTTAAATCGCAATTAACTTATCAATCCTTCTCAATTGGATGATAGGTTCTCAAATCTGCTTAAATCGCAATCAACTTGTCACTCCTACTCAATAGGATGATAAGTTCTTGAATTCGCTTAAATCACAATTAGCTTATCAATCCTGCTAAATGAGATGACAAGCCTCAATAGGATGATAGATCCTCAAATCTGCTTAAATTGCAATCAACTTGTCAATCCTACGTAATAGGATGATAAGCCCTCGCATTCGCTTAAATCACAACTAGCTTATCAATCCTGCTAAATTAGATGACAAGCCCTAAGCTTTGTTCACACCACAAGTCCTAAGCCTTGTTCACACCACAAGCCCAAGCCTTGTTAGCACCACAAGCCCAAAGCCTTGTTCACATCACAAATCCTAAGTCTTGTTAACACCTCAAGTCCAAAGTCTTGTTCACATCACAAGCCCTAAGCCTTGTTCACACCACAAGCCCAAAGCCTTGTTCATACCACAAACCATGTAAGCCTTGTTCACATCACAGGCCTTAACCCTTGTTCAAAGCACAGGTCCCCCGACAAAACCTAAACATATCGACTCTCATCAATAGAGCGATAAGTCCTCAAAACCTTGTTCCAAACACAAGTATGAAACGCATGCCAAGTTAACATTATACTTTTAGCACCTTAAAAAAGTCTAAAAGGCTTAGTTGAAAACGTGAGGGTCAGCTCCGTGTCTCAACTCCAAAATGCGAAAGCCAACACTGCGTTTCAACTTAAAGACGCAAGAGTCAGCCACGCATTTCAACTTCAAAACACCAGAGCTCATCCTCGTAACGACTAGCGTGGACAAAAACAGAACGCAATTTCTTTAAAAATGGGGAGTAATACCTTCTCAGAATCGAACAAAGAAGAAATCTATAGTATTTCGAAAGCTCATTCCAGTCAAACCGCGAACTTTTGAAAACTTTAGTGGGGGTTCTGTAGGTTGTCAAAAATGAAATTAGTGTTTTTAGGCTCCAGAATGCAAAGCTCACCTCCGCGTTCTCACCACGGCGTTCTAAGTCAGAACGCAGAGCTCACCTCCGCGTTCTCGCCACGGCGTTTTAAGTCAAAACGCAAAGCTCGCTAAGGTGCAAAGCTCTCTAAGACGCAGAGCTCACATCTGCTTTTCTTGTATTTGACTCGTTCAAACACGAGCTGAACGGTTTCTAAACCGTTGCCAATGATTTAAGGGGATAATCATCCCATCATGGAGAGATTTAAAGGGGCGGTTACACCCCACTAAACCCTCATCAAAGAGAGTTTTATGGGGGCGGTTACACCCCTAAATTACCTATAAAAAGAGGAACTTCCACGGAGAAAAAGAAGTCAAAAAGTCTTCCTTAGAGGGATCAAAACTCATTTTTGAGTTCGCAAATTTGTTAGAGTTCCAAACTTACTTTGTGAGTTCTTTTCAACGTTGTTCCACTAGTCGAGACGGTCGGATAGTCAACGGGATACAAGATTCAAGCGATGGCCGTGAAGAACCCAGGTTAAACAAAAGGAATGATCTCCGTTGATTTTTCCTTCTTTTGTAAATCAGGCAACCGATCACGAAAGTTTGTAATTTCTGTCTATTTCTAAATCAATTAGAGAAGGATTACTTTGAGAGATTGTATTCATTATTTTTCTAAGTCAGTTAGAGAGAATAACTCCGATTTTACATTTTCTCAAATTTCCTTGCGAACACCTGTCTAATCAAAGTTCCAATATTTGTAATGTTTTAATTAAATTTGTTATAACCCTCAAAAAATCACTAAGTATTAATTCTCTTAAGAAGCCAACACATCCCGCTCCTCTTCTAATCAGACGAGTTCACAACCCAGACGACTCAGACCACTCTCCTAACCGACTCGCATGCCCGAGTCAAAATGCTCTTCACTACCGACTCCACCGACCATCAGCCACCCACTCTCACGGCTGACCCCATTAACAGACCACCCTCTCGGCCGACTCGACCGGCCAACAGCAAGTGTAACCGAGTAAAAAGAGGGTGATTGTCGGTACTCACCTAGACGAGTCAAAGAAGCAGCAGTTACCTCGAACCCCTCGCCAGCCGACTAACCTATAAATGCACAGTTAGAAATCATCATTACCTTATCCCTCATAGCCTTTATGACTCATCGGACCTCGTCAGCACTACGCACATTCCATCACCCTCACATTTAACGCTTGGGTGACTCACCCCCCTGCAGCCAACACATGTAAAACAGATGACGACTAAAACACCTTGTTGGACTGAGGTAAAGTTACCTTAATGCCCCTTCAGATTTGCTATAAAAGAAAAATGATGTCTGTTCTTTAAGGTAAGCAACTCTCTACCCTAGAAAACTCTTAAACAGTTAAATTCACTTCTCCATTCAAGCAAAATACTAATTTTATCATCGGAGAAACCCCCGGAGATCCCAACTCCGCCCTCTTACGAGTTGTTCATGTGCAGGGATAAACAGTCTATCTCAGTATCAATCTTCTATCTCAGTATCAATCTTCTGAAGGAGTTTAAGAACCTTAACTCACTCTTAATCCACAGATTAACCCGTTATTTAATAACTGTCATCAACAAAATTCAATGCAATAAAAAGCTTCATATCATTCTACAAAATGTTAGAATTTATGCATATGACAAGAAAGAATATTATCTTTGTTATCATCAAGTAGAAGTATAAAAAAACATATAATTCTTAAATAGTGCAATATATTACACGGTAGCCATGATAATTTCACAAACGAGCTATGGTAAAGAAATAAGTCCAAAAGAAAGACCACAAATCTGAAACTTCCAACAAACTCATATCTGATAAATTGAACTTATATAAAACTGAACTGAAATCCACACAGATGTCACATAGCAACAATTCAAGAACAAATGATTATGATATTCATCATTAACACGACACTGATGACCAAAACAGCTGCAATGTATAAATAATCACCCGCACACGACAACGGCTTCGATTCTAACTAAAACAAGAATTAAAACGGCATACATGAGTACGTAAGAACACATACTAATTAACGACGTACATCATCACCCTAGAGAGGAGAACCAAATATTCGCCCTACTAGCTAATTAATTAGCTTATACACACATTAAGATTATTATTATTATTATGATGTTGAAGAGGGATTCCCTAAAAGTAGGAATAACTAATCGGTGAGAACGGATTGGAGAGGCGGCTGGACTTCAATCCTAGATACACCTTCCTTGGCTTCCTTTGCCACCTCCACCTCCCCCTTGATGACTTCTGCTGCCGCCTCGGCATCTTCCTCCTCCTCCTCAACATAGTTTGGATCCTTGGCGTCAACAGCGGGCGGGGCGGGAACGAGAGAGACGTCGGCCGGGCCTTCCCACGTGAATTTGCCGCCGTGGCCCGACTTCGGAGGGCCATGAGCCAGGCTGAGGCCATCCACCGGATGCCGCTCCATGCGCTGGACGCCCTTGTCCCTCAGCTTCTTCTCTATGTACCTGAGCGTATCAGGATTGCGGGTCTTCTTGACTTCCATTACCTTCCCTAACGCCTTGTAACGCTCTTCGTCCTCGTCTTTGCTTCTCCCTGCTGACCCCGCCACCTTCGCGCTCTCATCCCCGGCCTTCTTCTTTCCCATCACCACTTCTTCTGATCCCTTCGTCGCCTCATCCCGCGATGATGATGATGGTTTCTTCTGCTGCTGCATATTCGATTGATGGTATATACACTTGATAATTCCGGCCGGCCAAGTAAAATGAACTCTTAAATTAGGATTTAGGATAATAGAGTGTATTTATAGTGTGAGGGGCATAATGATCTTAATGCTGTGCTTAATAATAACAGAGATCGATGGATATAGCTAGACGCACACAGATGGATCCAGAAGGAGGATCGGATCGAGATGTAGTGGAAGAGTGTAGAAAGTGGTGGATATGTAGAATCATAGAAGCTAGTAGAAGCTACTGCCACGTTGCACCAAATTAGCCACCTTTGCTGATCAAATTTCTACACGCGATACAATAAACAATCCTCCTGAGTCCTAACGTGTACGAATCACGAGGACTTGGCGCTATTGGACTTGCATAGTATTCCTAGCAGCGGCAAAAGAATTACCGAAGCTCTGACCTGCTTTTAATGGCTAAAAATTAATCAATTTGAGAAAATCCTGCTAACAACCTGAGATTTTTCGAGTTGGAATTTAAAATTTATATTTAAATTGATACTAATATATAATTTGAGTAATATAAAGAGTTTTGATTCTATCAAAGGTATAGGATTTGGGACAGATTGGGGAATTCTAATATCATTCATAGTGTAATATAAATAGTACTCCAGTTATTTCTAATCTTTTCCATCCCTCAACGTTTTGTTGTATATAAATTTGATTCAAGTCCTCTTTAATTATGTGGTAATTGGAGAGAGTTCAGAATGTGATGCGGAGGCAATAATTGATATTTTTAAAAAAAAATATTAATCCAATCATGCGTAAGCAAAACGAAGCGAAAAAGCATTTTCGGACAGATTCTACGATGCAAATTTGGAGGATCTTATCTTTTAACTCGCTCCATAGAATCTTTATTATTATATGTTTTGGGAAAGCTCATGAAGTGCTCTATACATAAAACTAATTCGCGGTCTTCAGGCTCAACTGCGCATGGAATTTTAGGTTACTTTTAGATTTATAGCTTTTATAGAAAGTTTTTTATGTAAGTCTTTCTCTTAGCTTTAAGAAAAGGATAGTTTGGCACTTTTTCATTGTTTTGTACCCTATATAAGGGGAACAAAATCATGTAGGATTTTAGATTGGTTACTATTAATTTTAGACGTTTTCTATTCCTAAGGTTTGTGCCGTTTTGCTCGTACAAGAACGAGTAGTGTCTCTTTTAATTACGCTTCCGCTTCTTCAGGATGCCCCAATCCTCAACATCTATTCTAATTTCAAAGGCTTAGATAAAGCCATATATTAAAAAATTTAAACCAAAAATTAATATCCATTAGCAAATTGAGAGTCAACAGGCTGGAAGGAGTTAACCAATCATTGGCTCATTGCTTCAGGGAGACCAGTAAGGTGGCCGATTGATTGGCTAATGTGAATATTTCTCATGGTTATCTTAGTACAAGATATAAGAGAATTGCTTCTTACTTGTTGGGGATTGGCAAATCTTTGATGAGATGGGTTACCTTCTGTTAGGGTAAGATGAGTTTTCTTTGAAGCCTTATGTAAGAGTAGCCTCATTTGTACAGTCGTACTCTTTGTTTTTTTTTCCGTTTTGGTGATAGACTTCTACTAATTAGGGATCAGGTTTATGTCCCCTGCTGTATTTTCTTTCCTATACCAATAAAAATACAGGTCTATAACAAGTTACCAAATCCGCCAAGTATCACTTTTATTTATACAAACTTTTATTCAATTGCAAATACATGACTAAAATCCCTTACTAAACGTGAAATGCATCCATTAGCAAATTCAAGACTAAAACCTTACACCAACATCCACCCTTTTTAATAAGTAATTTCAAAATTGAAAGTATTTTTGCATGCAAAACTTGAGAAAATAACCGTATTCTTATCCTTACCTTCAATTAGCAAATCTATACCACTTATAAAAAGGGATTTTGTGTTAAAACTTTTGATTGCCTCTTTTACCCTTTCAAAATTTGATAATTTTCAATAATGTCTTGAAATTTATTCAATTCATTCTATTTATTACACTATAATCATTCTTGCAATGAACATAAGAACTAATAAATCACATTCCTCAAATTTTATTCAGTTCATTCTATTTATTACATTGCAATTATTGTTGTACTAAATATAAGAACTAATATATATTATAAATTTTAACCATGTTAGTCTTATGTTAAATAAGATAAATATTTCACTTTAGATATTAGCTATTATATAATAAATATACAAGTTTAATATATAAGATAATAATATCATAACTTATATTTATAAATTATATTGTAACTTAAGATAACTTAATATTTAATTAAAAATTTGACATCTAATTTAATACTATAATATATTAATATATGTGGCTAATATATAAAAAATTCATGGGGGAGGAATACTAATATAAATGTCACCTTTTACTTTAGTTTATAAATAGTATACAAAATTATCATAATATATATTGCTAACTATTTCCATTTACTCATCATAATATTTGGATAGAGGTAGTTCTGAGCATGCAGAATTCCAAATGGTGTGGTAAGTATTACACTTGTTCTTGACACAAAGAAGATGCATAGACCATAATTAGAGATATCGAAAATGAAGCAGAGCAACACTCGTAGTCGACAAGATTTCACAAGTGATAATTAAGGGAGAAGATTGTATTGCTCTTCTTTAGAGGAAACGAACAGATCTACGACCAATTTCACCTCTAATTTATGAAAAAATGTTATTAATTATACAAGTATGCAAATTCATGGAGAGAAAAACTAATATAAATGTCGATAAATTCAATGCTATGGGTGGCTGGGGGCTTCATTTGAGTCCTCAATGTTGTTTCCAAAAAAAAAAGTCGTTGCTAGTGCAATATTAGTTGGCCTTTGAATGTTTAGTCTCATGACGTTATTTAATATGCATTGCATACAAAGCACGTGTTACATACTAGTGAAATAAATATAAGATAAGCAAAAAAGCTTAGCCATCAACAATTAATTATGGCCTATTAAACAATCAACAGTAGAAATTAAAGGCAGTGACATTTTCATTATTTTTTAATAGCGGAGAGTATCCAATTACTTCTCAAGATAATCCAACAAGTCTTTATCCAAATATGGCTAGGCACCACCACCCAAACAAAACAATTTTTGGGGCTCAAAACTGCCCGCGGCAGACTCCACAATTTGGCCCTTTTTCCCCCAAGTAACAAGCTGCAGTCACGCACAGAGCATTCTCACGCGGAAAGAATTTGCTACTTGCTCTTTCCTTTCAGATTCTTAATCATACTGCCCCTGTTATTACTAGAGCAGGCATATTTCCTTTCGGGATCGTACAACAAATTTAGTTCACAGGTTACAGGGATTGGCGTATGCATTGGGCCACAGACAATCCCAATAGTACGAGTTTAGGGTTAAACTCATCTACAAAATTTCAATATTTAAATAATCACTTGAAATTAGTCAAAATTTGACTGTGACCTAGTAAGTAACTGAAGAATATATCCCATGAGGGTGTACGTAAAAGGCAAGAAAATTTGGGATAAATGTGCTAACAAGCCTTAGGTTATGCACAGAATTACTTTGCTAGTATGACAAGTGAAGAAACCACCCACTCCTTTACGACTTGGGGATGGCAATCTCAACCTGAACAGTCGATCAAAATCCTCCTCCGACCCATCCGGTATCAATCAAACGTAATCGATTAAGGGGAAGTCATAACCAGGTTCATCTCTTTAACCATCTATATATCTCCTTGTGTGAGTGGCTGGTCTCGTACAACGCTTTTCCTAATTGAAGTTGCAGAAACTTGGGACAGAAATTTAGCTCTTTCAATGAAGTGGAGGGCTGCATCATTGTTGGACTGACATGAGAAATGCTGGTACATCATTCTCCTTATGTTTCCATGCGTTAATGTTTGCTATCATTCAAGTGAAGAGCATCTTTAGTTCCTCTATTCTTGCAGTACGAACTTCCTGGTCAGTCAGTGCTCCAGAGATCATCTTCTGCTTTCGTGCCTGCACAGCTTCCATTCTTTCTTCTACTGTTCCCTACCAAAAAGGGTAAAATAATAAGCGGCCTTCAGACCAGCTAAAAGGAATGTGAGTTCCACACAATAAAGAAACAGACCGCAGCGTAATTTCAAGCATTTTTACCCTTTTTGGTAGGGAACAGTAGAAGAAAGAATAGAGGAACTAAAGATGCTCTTCAAACAAAACAAAACAAAATCCAATATACTATCCTATATGATCCACACACCTACTTGATAGCATTGGATAGAACGTATAGATGAACAACCTTACCAACATTCTTCTACAAAACTCTACTTTTACAAATATGCAAGAAGAGACAGGATTAGTCAATGAGAGAACAACAAATAGCCATGTCATAATATATGGATTAAAATTATAAGTCCTTAAAGAAAAAGAATTATAAGCTCCACCAACAGCACATCTAAGTGGAAAGAGGGAGGTCTAAGAGGCAAACAATTTTAATTAGACTTACACTGGAATGGAAGGAAGGGGGTTAAGAGATAACCTTTACAATGAACCTTTTGATTGAAACAGTTTTGGTTTGACCAATGCGATGAATGCGCATGACAGCTTGTTCCTCAACAGCTGGGTTCCACCAGGGATCCTACAATGTAATTTAGGAATGGAGATTTCATCTTGAAAAAGAACAGGGAAAGGAAAAAGAGAACTAGAACAATCATCCACATACCGAATATAACATTTATCATGTGCTATCATGTTTGAAATTGGAAAAAAAAATCCTAATAACTCCCATCTCAATGGATATAACTAATAGAGTGCAATAGTTCACATTTCTCACCCATTGTTGACTACACCTCCTTAACTGCTTCAAGAAACAGTCGTTAACAAGGATAAGGATTTTTCTAACTAAAATTTATAAACTACAGATCTAATATTTGAGGTTTTTGCTTATGAACCAAACCTTTTACCCCATTTACTTTAAAACCCACCTAGTTCTACATGTTCTCATACACCCGAAATACAAAGTTTCTTTACATTTACACCCAAAGTATAGAGTACACAACTTTTGTATTCTGTATTTGTACAGAAAAAAATCCTAAAAAGCCTTCATCTCCTTCTCTTTTATCTCTGTAACAAAACAAAAGGACTCCTTTCCTCCATCTTCAGTCTCTGTCATCGTCACATCACCACCTCCACCCCCCTCTCCTCCTACCTCCATCTCCCATGTCCCACAACCACCTCTTTGATCTCCGCCATTCCTTCTCAGTACAGTGCTCCACCGCTCCCTTTTCTCTCTTCATCTCCCCTCCTTCCTCTCCATCACCCCATCACCTCTAATGCTCCCTCTCCTTCCTTCTCAGGGGATGCTCTACCCCTCAACAAATCAAACCTAACCTAAATACTGTTGATTGAACAATCACTGATGTTTATTTTTCTTGAGATAAATTGACTGTCAATAATCACCTCAGATGCTTGCAATTAGTCATTAATGACTGAAGATGCTATATACATCAAGAAAATAAATGACACTATAAGTTTATTCTCAGAATTTGTATGTATAATCTAATCTAACGAGTTTCTTAATGATCATGATCATAATAAAGAATTAATGGATAGGTCAAATTTTATTGAAATTGATGCATTTCTGTCCCAACCGAAGCCACCAAAACCATCACTTAAGAGAAAAAAAAAATCAACATTTTCTTTTTTTAGAACTACCATTAGATATCTAAAATGATTGTATATTAAAAATTTCTCGTTCATTATTGGCATGCATGAATAATATATGAGGATAGAGATTTCAGACATTTCAATATCTACAAGAAAGAGATGTGCAGAAGTGAGGACTGGTTGTTGAAAGCAGAAAGCGGTGAGGCACCACTTAGGCTTTTTGGGGCTTTAGCGGTTCAAAGGGGAAAAAAGCACCAAGGAAAAAAGGGAGTCCAAGGTCCGCTTCTGCTTTAAAAACCACTTGACGCTAGTGAAAACGGTGAAAGCAAAGCGGCCAGGGACTGCTCCTGCTTTAAAAACTGCTTAAGCAGGCTTTTTACCGCTTTTTTCAACATCTGGAGCATGCTTTTTTTTAAAGAGAGTACGTCACATACCAACAAAAAGGCATTAGATGCTGCCGTAAGGTTTATTCCAACACCACCAGCCTTTAAAGACATCAGTAATACCTGTTTGGAAAGACATGAAAATTACTAAGTGCTCAATTTTTCAGAAGTCAATCTATAAATCACTACTGTCAAATGGCACACCAGAATGTTATTATCCTCTGTAAACTGATTGATTACTTTCTCTCGCTGTTGCTGATTTAACGTCCCATCCAAACGAAGAAATGTGAAGTTTCTCCTGCATGCACACATTTAAAGGTCACAGTTATGTAACTATTTTATTAGGTTAATTTTGGGGAAAAAACTCCTCAACTATTTGGGAGGCACAACTATTTTAATTTTATACCCTCCCCCCGATTTGGGGGTGTTGTAGATAACCCCCCTGAACTTTTTCTAATCAACTTGACACCCAAACTTTTCTCACTTACCCCCCCCCCCCCCCCCAAAAAAACCCCAAAAAAAAGTGTGTAGATGGGTGAAAGGAAGAGGGAATTAATTATAAAAGATGTTTGACCCTCTATCATTGTGCAACAACGGCTGAGATTTGATTATGGCACCCTTCATTTTCCTTCTTTTTCCTTAGCTAGAGCTCCTAAATATGATAAAATAAGTCTCTCTATTACCCACACAAAATTCTCAAACAAGATATTATATTTTCCCTCACATTCTCTTCCTTCTATTTTCCTATTTTATCTTCTCCTTTCTTTCCCTAGTAAACTCCCAAAAACACTATTGATGCTTAAGTGACTATAATCAAATATGTCTAATTTTTTGTTTACATGCCATTCAAAACATATAGATTTGAATGGACAAAGTGAATTAAGTAAATTGATTGCATATAGAGCCCATTTGATTACGAGGAATAGAAAAGAAAATCTTGAAGGTGAATATATTTTCTGACTCGAAGTCCCCTTCTTATAGTTTTAGGAATGGAAGCAAATAGGCCCATAACATAATTTTGAAGGTGAATCTTTAGATTAAATATAAGGTGACACCTCGTTAACCTCTATCCCTTACTAAAACACGCTTCAATCAATTTCAATGATTTGAGGGTAGGGGTGCTAAACCGTATCCGTATCCGAGGAAATATCCGTAACCGTATCCGTTAGGATACGGATATGGTTACTC
>JBAKGM010000002.1:15475812-15510707 GCA_037177215.1 Asparagus racemosus | reverse complement strand
AACCCCCCGGAACTTTTTTGAATCAACTTGAAACCCAAACTTTTCTCACTTACCCCCCCCCCCCCCCCCAAAAAAACCCCAAAAAAGAAAAAAACTCCCCCCAAAAAAGAGTAACACCATTCAAGTCTAATGTGTCACATGACAAGCCTGCGACTAAAAAAAGCCAAATTACCCCTCTAGCCAAAAAAAACCCCCCTTTATTTATTTATTTATTTATTTTTATTTTTTTTTTGGGAGGGGGGTGGGGGGGTTAACACACCTAGGGGTATTTCTTTTACAGGTTGGGGGACTCTTTTAACTGAAATTATAAATCGGTTTTTACCCCAATGGGTATTTGAGTCATTTGGCATTTCTAGGTAACGATGTTAGGGAGTGTTATAAGAAGTGCAAAGATCGGGAGGGGGTTTGTGAGGCACCCCATAGTTCAGGGAGGTTAGGCCGACTGAAAAAAACTCAAAGGGGTTATCCATAACACCCTCAAAAGCGAGGGGGTTTAGTCGAATTAAAATAGCTGGGGGGGTTTTCAGCATACGCCCATACTTGAGGAGGATTTCTAAAATTAACCCCTATGTTATTGTTAGTTAACTATGTATTTAATAAAATATGAAAAGCACATCCGCAAATACAAACATATGTCCATCTTGTGAGCATTTTCTTGACTTAAGAAGCAACCTATCCAGTATTGGCAATTGTAATTATTTACATTAAAACATGAACTAGTGTGAATATAGCCAACTGCAATCTCTGCTTCCAGTAAAAAAGAAAAAGAAAAAAGAAATAGTGAGCATATTCTAGGAAAACACACATAAAAATTTGCAACCGCTGTTGGCATAATGTCCACTTTGGGAAGGAGAACAAGGATTCAAGTCAACTAGAGAGCTGGGCAACGAATCAACAATGATTTGGCCCGAGGCACCAAATTGACAATAAACAGTACAGATTACCAAAGACAGGGGTTAGAATTTAAAATTCCTAAACCACAAAGAAATTATAGTAAATGCTTTTCCAGACAATGATTCATATCAGTTTTTAAAAGGCAGTATACCTTCTTCCTTTTTTTCCCTGTTATGAGCCAAGAATTTATTATTTCCAGAATGATTCTTTTAATGGTCCTTGCAACTCTTTAAGTAACAGTTGATATTGTTTGTTCCCTCTTTGACCACTTAAAAAAAATGCCCAGAAATATGTTACTGTACTTTCTAGCCGACTTATAGGCTCAGACATCAGGAGAGGAATGTACCTTGAGAGAGGAATCTCAAGAAGATCCAAAAATGCAGTCCATTGGCTGAACAAAATACTTTTAGATCCTGAAGACCGAAGGTTTTCCAGTTCCTGTAAAAGAATAGAAATCTTTGACGATTCAATCCAGTTTTTTTCAATGTCAATTTGGAAGCGACTATTGGTTGGTGCAGTTATTAGCTCCTGCCTATTGATGATACTCCTGTAAAAGATTGATCATAAATAAGATACTTTTGTGTGTTATTTGAGATAACAGAAAATGCAGAGAATAGAGTATACCTACAAACAGGGCAAGAGCCAGTTGTAGCATTGCTCCAGCTGGCCAAGAGACACTCTCGACAGAGGCGGTGAGCACAGGGTGTCAATACTGCATCTTCATATACTTCCAGGCAAATAGGACATTCCCTTTCTTCACCATTACGCAATTCCTCCACAACCTCCTTAATATAGGCCTCTGATTGTAGAATGTTGGATTCTTTACCAATAGCATCCTTACCGCCTCGCAGGAAACGCTTAGCAAGCTTGTTCAAATCTAAGAACTCTCGGGTATCACCACGACTGGGCAAATCGTAGTTCATCATCAGCATCTTAATAATTCAGTTGTATAAACAGTAGAAGGCATGGGAAAATGTTTCAACCGAAGCCAAAAAGAATCCAATCTTATATAGCCTTCGAAAACATGAAGCTGTGCAAGTCCAGCTTGCTAGTTGTATTTAAAGATATGTTTCAGTAGTGAACTTGTACTACAAGTATATAGAGCAAGTGGCCGAAGAGATAAAAAATCTAAGCTTTGAGTATAACATAATAAGTAGATGTTCCAGTCAATATCTAACTAATAGTAAAACTAATAAATACAATTAGTAATATAATGTTCAGAGCATCAACCACAAAATGATAAATTAAGTTCAGTATTGCCAGCATAATTGTATAGCAATGAAACCTAAAAATAAATTTATGGGTCATAAAGAATAAACAAAGGTATATGTGTCAGCAACGAATTCTGAGTCAGATAAACAATAACCATTCATGTACTGAAGAGCTTCATCATTTACTTGATATTTTTCTCTTCATGGTTCATGAAGAGCTCTATATTCTAGTTAATCATAAACATTCAGCAACAGCTAAACAAGATATCCAAAACAGCGGATGTGCAAAATATGAGGGTACTTATCAGCACCAAACTTTTTCCCCACCACTGAAATCACACGTCACATTTAAGGGTTGTCAAATGAATGAGTTGCTCGCAAATAGTGTGTTTGGCTCAGTGTCTAGTTCAAACTAAGCTCATTAAACCTCCTAAGTAGCGAGAAGCAAACCTCATCACAAGAAATGGATGATCGCAACACTGACGAAGTCGTAAAAGCAATTCCAAAATAGAAGCATAATTGTGAAGGACCCGTCCTTGTGCAACAAACTGGTCGAACTTCACCTGCACAAAGTCTCATTTTGAAAATAACATTTCCGACTACGAAACTGTATCAGATAATATGTAGCATAAATGGATATATGAACCTTGGATCTTTTAAACAATGCATCATAGAAGTCCTTCTCAGCTGCTGTCATCTCACAATAAATTATCTCTACACATGCTGGTGGAAGAACAATAATTGGCCTGTAACAGAGAAAATAAAATTTCACAGAGAAATAAACAACAAATGGAAATTATAACACCTTGAAGCCAACATCAAAGATACCTGCCATCTCTATCTGTACTAGATTTTGTCCTTCTTAACATTATTTGCCTTAGTATGGACTGCACCAATTTCAAACCACGTTCATTGCCTTCCTCATAAGGCTTTTGGATGAGTTTATGCCACCTTAAGTACACGAAAATATATGAGTCCATAGTTTATCCAGTAAAGAACCAAAACTTACAATACATAGAAACTAGTAAAACATTAGAACTAAAATATCTAATTTAACTACGTGGATCCATCCAATGAAGAAACTTTCTAATGTTCGACTAACAAGCCTTGCCAGCTCTCTGGAAATTAAGACAGGTAAATTGTAATGAACTTATATTTCAACTGCAATTTGATAAAAAATAATAATAGCATTATTACTAATTTAACAAGAAGAAAATGTTCTTTCTTTATATGTATAGAGACAGAGGAAAACAAGTAAACCTGTGGATATGGACATTTTAGACATAACTGGGGGCAAGAGGTAAATAAAACAGCTGGCGAGTTAAGGATTTCCTTTGCAATACAAAATCTCTGACAAACATGTGAAAATTACCATGGAACTGTCCTTAAAATACTCAATTGTCATTTTTAGCCTGTAAACTAATACATTTCGTAACCATTCCCATGTTGCCAAAAAATTAAAAATCACGTCAATTGGTTTTTTAGTTGAAAGAATGTGAGCCTATTTCAATCTCTCTTTTGCATCAATGATTTCATTAGTCGCAGCTAGACAAAAATGTTGGTCCACAATTAATCTCTCAAATAAAGGTCTATAGACAGCAGCTGAGATGGATGTCTATAAGGCCACATATATTGCAGTTGAATGCTCAGTTCAGTTATCAAGAGAAAGGTGTTAATTTATCAACTACAATTTTCAAAATAATTATAAGTAAACAGCTCGATAGAAATTATGTAAGATTCATGCAGATATATTTCCTGGGTGAAAAAAAAAATCCTGCCGGACTCATCAAAATAAAGATCAAATTGCACAGCAAATGATTCAAGCTTCACGATGGATTACTGAGATGATGAAAACATGAGGAGAGCTGAGATGATGAAGACTTGAAGAGAGCTTCAGAGAACTGCAATCAACAACAATCAGTTGAGCAGGGGCCCATTTCTTGGGGTATTTTCTTCCTACTCAAACTGAACCCCGCTTACCCTATTTTTGGCATTGCAGATCTCCAACACTATGCTCAACTCATCTATACATCATCAAACTCAGAGCCTGCTCAGCTGCAACAATCACTGCTTTGAGTTCTAGAAGGAACTTAGTTCATCACTATGTCATATGTTATGGTCACTGACTTTCAGGATTTGATACTTCAGAAATAAGCTACAAAATGTTTCGCAAGTAAAATGTCTTCAGTGATCTTTAAGATTGATAGACCATGCAAGATCACAAATATCTTGAAAAGAAAAACAGGAAAAATCAACTTCTCAATATTTTTTTTTAAAGGACATCCTTCTACCTGATATCTTGCTTCAATCAAAGATGTTAAAAAAAATGAGTGATGGGTTTTTGTGTTTTTGGGTAGGAGGTTTGAATTCTTTATGTAATGGTGAGACTTGATTCCCACATTTGTGCCTTCTAATTACTTTTTTACGATAGGTGGCACCGGCGTTCAAATCATGTGCTTCTCTACTATTCATTAAATTGTGTGTAACTACTTCTCAACTTACCACGGACATCTGCGGTAATAATGCTCAAGATAATAACACCTGCAACAGTCCTGCTTTCTTGACCATAGTTTTAACCATCACCGAGCATAGTTTCAACCTAAGCCATTTTACGAAGTACAAACCTTTTACCTTAATCACTTGTTCATTCAGCAACCGCAACCTCACCCTCCCCAAATAAAAAAGAGAGAGAATAGAAACCCTCAAAACACGCAAGAAAAGCAGTGGTGTTATTTCATGTCGTAAAGGAATATGTTCCCCAAATGTTAAGGTCACACAGAAACACAGTGTATATGTATATGTTGTCTTTGCTCATAGATAAGTCCTTGGCACATGCTTCTATGGGAAGGCAGAAATAATCAAGGTGTTATGGAAATTTTTGAGTTTTTAGGTGCTAATCAAAATGAAATTGAACTCCATTTGGGGCTTCCAGCAGATTCAGATATCCATACAGAGTTTAAAGGAAGAAATTTGTGATTCGGACGTAAACGGCCTTAACCATGAGCTATAGTCCACAGTAATTCAAGAATTTTGGTGTCTACATATATATTTCATGTGTAATGGCAGTTTGTAGTTTAGTGTAAAACAGCTAAAATCATGGGTTGTCACAAAAAATTGAAAATTTTGGAGAACGCGTAAAATATTTCTTGTGGGGTGTCAATTTGTGAGAATCATGGGTTATACTCCAAGGAAATTCAGAAATTTTCGAAGTACACATAAAATTTTCTCTGCAGAACCTCAGTTGCGATTTGTTGAAAACGACCACGATTATGTGTCATACTCCATAGAAATTTAAGAATTTAGCACTAAGCATAATATATATTTCATGCGAGACGACACTTTGTGATTTGGTCAAAAACGACTAAAACCATGTAGGCCCATAGAAATTCGGCAACTTTCAAGTATGTATAAAATACTTTATGTGGGAAGATGACTTGTGATTTCCTTTTTAAAAATGTTCAAGATCATGTGTTAATATTCCACAAAAATTCAAAATTTTTAAAGTACGCATGAAAAATCTCTGATGTACAGAAATTCATGAATTGGAAGAAAATGTACTTAATCATGAGGTATAGTCCACATATATTCGTGAATTTTGGTGTATGCATAATATATTTTATGCATGATGGCAATTTGTAATTTGGTGGAAAATAGCCAAAATCATGGGTTATAGTTCATAGAAATTCAGTAATTTCAGTTTATGCATAAAATATTCTTTGCAAAACGTTAATTTGTGAGTTGGTCGAAAATGGCCAAATTCGTGGATCATAGTCTATAAAAATACTAGAACCTTGGACTAGTAGCATAAAATATTCTCTGCGGGATGACAACATCTGATTTGCTTGAAAACATCAAAAATCATTGATTATATAGTCCACAAAAATTCAGGAATTTCTATGCGTGACAACTTTTGAATTGGTTGAAAACTGCCTAAATTATGGATTATAGTCCACATAAAGTCCAGAAATTCCCAGTATGCTTAAAATATTCTATGCAGGATATTGACTTGTGATTTGCTTGAAAACGCAGAAAATCATGGGTTATACTGCACAGAAATTCAAAATTTTTGAACTATGCATAAGATATTGTCAGTTGAATGAAAATTTGTGATTTGGTCGAAAACAACCGAAATCATGAGTTATATTTTGTGAGCGATGTCAATTTCTGATTTAGTGGAAAACAATCAAAATCATGGTCTATAGTCCACAAAACTTGTGAATTTCAGAGTACACGTACAATATTCTCTACAAGACAACAGTTTGTGATTTGGCAAAAAATGGCCCAATCATATTCTTATGATCCATAGAAATTCAAGAAATTTGTACTACTTATTCCATACAGAACGATAATTTAATAAACATACGATTATAAAATATTTAACAAGCATACAATAAAGGGTGAATTACCAAATCAAACTTTGTGATTTGCGATTTAGTCGAAAACCACCAAATCATGAGCTATAGCACACAAAAATTCAGGGATTTGGGATGCACAATATATTTTATCCGCCATGGAAAAATATTTAATAGAATATTTTGTGCCAGTTCTAATCATAATTCTTTGTGATTTCGGTATAGCATAATATATTTTGTGCTGGTTCTAATCAAAATATTTGTTCTTTGTGATTTACTCGAAACCTCCACAATCATGAGCTATTGTCCACAAAAATTGGGCATTTAGGCATACACATAATATATTTTATGCAACAGGAGAATTTGTAATATGGTAAAAAGCGACCAAAATCACAGGTTAGAGTCCACAGAAATTTAGGACTTTGGTCTACGTACAAAAGTTCGGGAGTTTCAGAGTACGCATAACATATTACATGTGGTATAATAATTTGTGATTTCATCGAAAACGACCACAACCATTAGCTATACTTCACAGAAATTTAGGAATTTAGATGTACGCATATTATATATTTTGTGTAATGGCAATTTGTAATTTAGTGGAAAACAGCCAAGATCATAAGTTAAAGCTCACAGAAATTCAAGAATTTTTTGTTTACGCATAAGATATTCTTTGTGGGATGTCAATTTGTGAGTTGGTCAAAAACAACCAAAATAATGGAAAATTCCAATTCTGATTTCGATTTTGCCTCGGGTTATATAGCCTATAGAAATGAGAATTTCGGAGTTCGCATAAAATACTCTTGCAGGACAACTTGTGATTTGATTGAGAACGGTAAAATTCATTGATTATATAGTCTACAGAAATTCAGGAATTTCAAATCATAGATAAAATATTCTATGCAGAACATTAACTTTTGATTTCATCAAATATGGCCTAAATCATGCATTATAGTCCTCATAAAAATTCAAAAAAGTCAAACATTGCGTAAAATATTCTATGCAGGACGACTGCTTGTGTTCACTCAAAAACAACCAAAATCATTGGTTATATTCCACTAAAATTCAAAATTTTCCAAATATGTAAAAAATATTACGTAGGATGGCCAGTGATTTGGTCGAATACAACCGCAATTATGAGTTATTTGGGGATTTTCGACTATGCATAAAATATTGTGTGACGGGAATTTGTGATTTGGTGGAAAACAATCAAAATCAAGGTTTACGGTCCACAAAGCTTCGAGAATTTCAGAGTATGCATATAATATTCTTTACAAGACGGCGGTTTGTGATTTGGTCAAAAATGGCCACTATCATAGGTTATAGTCCACAGAAATTCGAGAACTTTGTACTACATATAATATAGCCCATGCTAGATGACAGTTTGTGATATGCTCGAAAGTGGCCATAATCAAAGGTTACAATCCACCAAAATTCGACAATTTCAGAATATGCATAAAAATTCTATGAGGGAGGAAAACTTGTAATTTACTCTGAGAAGGTCATAATCATGGATTATAGTCCATAGAAATTTGGGAATTTCAGAGTAAGGTAATTTCAAAGTATGCATAAAACATTCTTGTGGAACGACACTTGTAATTGGGTTAAAAACGGACATAATCATGAGCTATAATCATTTTGGTGTACGCATAACATATTTTATGCGTGATGGCAATTTGTAATTTAACGAAGAATTGACAAATCATGGGTTGTCATCGATAGTAATTCGGGAATTTCGGAGAATGTTTACAATATTCTCTTCGTGACATCAATTTGTGATTTGGTCTAAAGGCCACAACCATGAAATATAGATCACAAAAACTCATAAATGTTTAAATGTTGTATTACATAAAATATATTCATTGTAGGACGACAATTTGTGCAGGACTACTTTATTTGCTCAAAAAATGCTAAAATCATGTATTGTAGTCCACAGAAATTATAAAATTTCGAAAGACGGCGGTTTGGGATTTCGTCAAAACTGGCCACTATCATAGGTTATAGTCCACAGAAATTCGAGAACTTTGTACTACATATAATTTATTCCATGCAAGATGACGGTTTGTGATTTGCTCGAAAGTGGCCCTAATCAAATGTTACAGTCCACCAAAATTCAACAATTTCAGAATACACATAAATATTCCATGAGGGAGGAAAACTTGT
The DNA here is from genome assembly GCA_037177215.1 of Asparagus racemosus. Taxonomy (NCBI): domain Eukaryota; kingdom Viridiplantae; phylum Streptophyta; class Magnoliopsida; order Asparagales; family Asparagaceae; genus Asparagus; species Asparagus racemosus. The sequence goes on along the minus strand of JBAKGM010000002.1, from coordinate 15,502,090 downwards.
AATTTACACAGAGAAGGTCATAATAATGGATTACATTCCATAGAAATTCGGGAATTTCATAGTAAGGTAAATTCAAAGTACGCATAAAATATTCTTGTGGAACGACACTTGTGATTGGGTTAAAAAGGCCATAATCATGAGTTATAGTCCTTTTGGTGTACGCATAACATATTTTATGTGTGATTGCAACTTGTAATTTAATGAAAAAACTGCCAAACCATGGGTTATCATCGATAGTAATTCGGGAATTTCGGAGTATGTTTACAATTTTCTCTTCATGACGTCAATTTGTGATTTGGTCTAAAGGGCCACAATCAAGAACTATAGATCACAGAAACTCATAAATGTATGTAATATGTATTACATAAAATAGATTCCTTGTCGGACAACAATTTGTGCGGGACTACTTGATTTTTGCTTGAAAAATGCTAAAATCATGTATTGTAGTCCACAGAAATTATAAAATTTCGGAGAACACAAAATATTCTGTGGCACAGCAATTTGTGATTTAACTCATAAATGGCCATAATCAAGAGCTATGGTCAACAAAAAATCAAGAAATTTGATGTGCGCATAATATGTTTTATGCGTAATGGCAATTCATTATTTGGTGAAAATGACAAAATCATGGGCTAGAGTCCACAAATAAAAAACTTTTGAAGTACGCATAAAATATTCTCTATGAGGCCGCAACTTGTGATTTGGTAGGAAACAACCATAATCATGAGTTATAGTCCAATAAACTTTGGGAAGTTTGGACTATGTATACTATATTCTACGTGGGAAGACAATTTGTGATAACCAAAATAATAGGTTATAGTCTACAATGATTTAGGAATTCCAGAGTACACATTAAATATTCTCTACAAGATAGTAATTTATGATTTTGTTGAAAACGACTACAATCATGGACTATAGTTCCCAAAAATTCAAGAATTTTGTACTACGACAATTTGTCATTGCTCGAAAGTGGTCAAAATCATAGGTTATAGCCCATTGAAATTTCGAAATTTCCGAATATGCAAAAAATATTTCATGCAGAAAGGCAACTTGTAATTTGTTCAAAAACATCCAAAATGATGGGTTATAGACTTATAGTTCACATAAATTCAAAATTTTTGAAGTATACAAAAAATGTTCTCTATGGTAAAGCAATTTCTAATTTGGTCAAAAACCTTCATAATCATGAGCTAGAGTCCACAGAATTTCCGAAATTTGGTGTATGCATAATATATTTTACACGTGATGGCAATTTGTAATTTGGTGAATGACAAATATCTTGGATTATAACCCATAGAAATTCAGGAAAATTCAAGTCTGCATAAAATATTCTATGCGTGCCAGTGACTTCTAATTTGCTAAAATCATGGATTATCGTCCATAGAAATTTAAAATTTTTGAAGTATGCATAAAGTGATTTGGTCAAAAGCGAACGGAACCATGAGTTATAGTCTACTAAAATCCAGGAACTTCTGCATAAAATATTATATGCGGGACAACAACTTGTAATTTGCTTGAAAATGACCAAAATGAAGGGTAATAGTCCGCAAAAATTCAAAAATTACGAAGTACGCATAAAATATTCTATGTTAGATGGCAATTTGATATTTTATCGAAAATGCTCATAACCATGAGCTTTGTCCACCGAAATTCAAGAATTTTGGTGTATGCATAATATATTTTATAGGTAATCGCAATTTATAATTTGGAGGAAAAGCCAAAATCATCACTTATACTCCACAAAAATTCAAAATTTTCAGAGTATGCATAAATATGTGGGATAGAAATTTATGATTTGGTGACTTTGGTCAAAGACGAACACTATCATGTGTCTACAAAAATTCAAGAATTTCTACAACATAAAATATTCTATGTGGCACTACATCGTTTGATTTGCTTGAAAACGGCCAAAATCATGGCTTATAAATCCATATAAATTCGTGAATATTAGGGTATGAATAAAATATTCTATGCAGGACAACTTATGGAGTTGTTTGAAACAGCCAAAATCATGGATTATTGCCCACAAAGCACACAAATTTAAAAATTTCGGACTACACACAAAATATTCTTCGTAGGACGGGAATTTTTTAATTGGTGGTAAACAACCACAATCATGAGCTATAGTCCACATAAATTTGGGAATTTTGGTATATGCATAAAATATTTTATGCATAATTGAAGCCTGTAATTTAGTGGAGAATGGATAAAATCAAAGGTTTATAGTCCACAAAAATTTAGATATGTCAAGTAATGCATAAAATATTCTTTGCAAGATGTCAGTTTCTGAGTTAGTCAAAAATAGCCAAAATTACACGTTATACTCCCAAGAAATTAAAGTTGAAAACAACCACAATCATGGTTAGTCCACAAAATTTCAAAAATTTTGAGGTACACAGGGGCAGCTTGGGCGCAGAGGGTCCATACCCCCCCCCCCTCTAAACATGAAAATTTATAAGGGTATTGGATTTAGAGTTGATGAACAAGAAAAAAAAGAGTTTCTCTTCATCATCGTCTTCTCAGTGATGGCAACATCGGCAAATATACCACAATTGTGTCGATTAACTAGAATTGTTTAGAATTGTATGATTGATCTCTAGAGTTGAAAAATCAAACAATTAAATTATAATATCTAAGGAGTTACTTATGAGAAAATGAGAATTAGTGTAATGTGTTACTGAGTTTAAGAGGACTCAAGGTGAATAGAAAAAAGAATGAATTGTGCATACAAATGTAAAAGGAGAAATGGTGATAGACATGTTTTAATTTAGTAAAGTCTTATATTTTTCACTTCTCATAAAACAACTTATTCAATAATTCCTTTTCTATTGGTAATATAACAACTCCAATATTAGACAGCTTACACATTCCTCAGAACAAGATGCAAATCTTATGAGATACTCAAAGATCAATTAATTAACTATTTCATAATAAATTAATAAGAAATACAACAGGGTAAATTCTAAAAAACTATGATCAATTATAGGTTGTTTTGCACAAAACTATCATAATTTTCTTATTAGAAAAATACATAGTATAGACAGTTAAGAAGACATCATTTGCATTTTGCGTAACATATTGGATGTTTTATAAATTTTGTGATTGAAATATATAAATGAAAATAGTTTAGATATTTTATTCAAAACATTAATGTTGCTAGTAATATTTCAAATAGTTTAATAATATTGTCACACGGCATCCCTCTTGGCCATAAGGAAAGATAGACCGATGCAACCAGTGAAGTTAAAAAGGATATAAAAGGGTTAGTGTTATGTAAATTAATTTAGAAAACTCTAAAATTACACATTATTGGTTTAATTATTGAACCCCACTTGAAGAAATTCTTGGTTCTGCCACTGGGTACACGTAATATAATCTATGCGGGATGGCAATTTCTACTTTGGTCAATAGTTAAAATCATGGATTATAGTCCATAGAAATTCGAGAATTTCAGAGTATGCATAAAATATTCTATGCAGAGAGATTTATGATTTGCTTGATAATCGCCAAATCATAGGTTATTATCCATGAAAATTCAAAAAAATTCAAAGTATGCATAAAATATTCTGTGGGACAGTAATTTATGATTTGGCCAAAAAAACGAAAGGAACCATGAGTTATAATCCATAGAAGTTTAGCAATTTTGTACTATGCATAATATATGTTACGTGTGATGGCAATTTGTAATTTGGTAGAAAACAACTAAAATCATGGTTTATAGTCTATAGAAATTTGAGAATTTCAAAGTACACATAAAATATTCTCTGCAAGATCGCAATTTGTGATTTGGTTGAAAACTGCCACGATCATGGCTTAGAGTCCACAGAAATTCGGGAATTTCATAGTATGCATAACATATTTTATGCAAGACAACAACTAGCGATATACTAGAAAATGGCCAAAATCATGGTAGTCCACAGAAATTGCAAGAGTTCGGAGTACAAATAAAATATTCTTCGTGAGACGGGAATTTGTGATTTGGTCGAAAATTACCATAATTATGAGCTATAGTCCAATACATTTTGGTGTACGCATAATATAGGCATGACAAATAAAGCTAAACAAAATTTGAAAACAAAATTCAAGACCAGTAATTTTAATAGGAGAACCAGAGTGTGAACAGAGTAGGGAGGAACAAACAGGATCTACTTTATGGATTTTACATTTATAAGAGGCCATAATTTTTGGTTTTCTTCGACCACGGGTACAGAACTTCTCTTTGCATAAAGGCGTGCAGCAATTTCCTAGATGACTTTCTATTTCTGTAGAACATAAAATAAAGGAGCTGCTCGAGAACAAATCTTAGAACAATTCATTCTCACAATTAATACAACCAGTACAGGATGTTGCGTATGCATTAATGTTTAGATATGTCAAGTAAATTGCAGAACAGTTAGTGTTGTCATATTAAAATGCTCCAGTTAATTTCGTAATGGATTGGGGCTCAGTTCCAAGAAAAATTCTACTGAGTTTCACATTTTAGATACGCATTTCACGAACAAAATAACAAGACAACCAAGTTTTTTTTTTTAAATAATATAAGTGGCATAGAAGAAAATCCACCACTACAACCACAAAAGTTGGGATAAATGATGCCCAAAATCTAGAAAATGTAATAGGTCACTAACATGCTAAGACCTAAAACTTAGGCAACAAAGCCAGATATAGAAAACTAAATGGTGCCAATGGCATCTACAGTAAAATTAAATAGCATCAAGAAATTAGTTATAGTAATACTTACAGCCCCCAGTTTCCCCAAGGTTCTATTCTCAAAAATCGAAGAAGACTGTATACATCCTCCAATTTATTCTGCCACATGAATTAGTAGGTTAGGAAGAAAGCAAGAAAAACTAAATGAATGCTTCAAAGACAAATGACAACAGCTTATTGATGATTTAGGAACATGAATACTTCTGTCCAAGCAAAATAAAGACAGCTAAATCATTGAACTGGCAGGACAACAGATAATAAGAAAGGTTACATGACAATCCAGTTCCATACAAAATTACTAACAAAGAAAGAGACAGACAAGAAAAGGACACATGGCTCACATCAGCATTCAAACTATGACAGCAACTAGCATGCATATACATGTATAGGAAGAAGCAACCACAACTAACATGTTGAGGACTGCAATATAAAGACATCCTAAAGCACAAGATGCTTGCCCCTGCCGGATCTAGGGGAGAGACATGAACACAGCCTTATGCCTATTATGGAGAGGCTGCTTTCACGACTTGGACCTGTGACCACCAGGTCGTTTCAAACCTTACTGAGGCTTACGGTTAGCCTTGTGCTGTTATCATGTAAATGATCTCTTCATAGCATTAAGTCATCTGAAGTAGTTACCCATCAGAAAAACTTCGGTATATTCATCAGGCATGGAATTTTGCAGCTCTCATCACACTTCAATGTATCAATCTGCTAAAGGATTTTACCACAAAAGGAAGAGCTCCACATGTGAAATGTCACTCAAACCAGGGTTGCCTTTTACACAGTGTAGAAAGATACAACATCAATCTAAACCACTTGATGGCTGCGAAGAAACTGAGGTAAAAAGAGGGAAAGAGAGGAAGAATATATAATGGATGGAAAAAGGAAACTGTTTGATTGATTGTACCAAAGATGAAGTTTAGGATGGAAAATGGAAAAAGGAAACCCTTCCTCGAGTATGATCAAAATGTTACTGGAGACATTCAGCAGAGGTCCAATCAACATCCTTGAGGAATAAGTAATTCATCTAATTAAGTTTCTCTAACTTCACAAGGTAAGAAAACTTGGATATTTACTTTCACTTTAATTACACACCCATTCTTTGTAAGTTTCCTTTTGTAATCAAACATGTATATCTTACGGTGAGCTTTTCAATGTCGGATGCAGAATAGTTCCTCTGCTTCCAAATATCATGAACATGAAAGCTAGCACTCTCACCAATAGGTTTTCCTACAAATTATAATATTGGAGATAGGTTAATGGACTCATGTAAACAACTGCAATCATACCCTTAGAACCCACCCCCAAGCCCCCCCCCCCCCCCCCCCCGCACCGGGGGGCCCTCAACCCCCAAAAAACACACACAAAAGAGGAGCACCAGCAAAATGACAAAAGTGCTCCAGTGCTAGCCATCCTAGATTAATTTCGGACATAATATAGAGAGAAAGAACACTGTGATGAATGGTGATTAAAAAACAGAGAGATATTAGAGTAAGTATCAGAAGTGCTATATGAATTTAATAAATACTAAACAACAATGATATTAATATTAGTTGGCCGACCAAAAATGTTATCTGATAAACCAAAATGAGATGCAATAACAAATATAAAAAAAACAAACACAGAGGCAAACCACTAACATAGATAGCTCACATATACAAAAACTGAAGTTTATAAAATCAAGTGGAACATGATAAGGACATGAGGTTTCACACAAAAATAAGGCAATGAATCATTTATGTGCCCTCAACAAACCACATTCAGATAGCTAAAAGTCAGTCTAAAAGCTACTGATTAATAATCAAATAAGAGCATGTGTTGATACAAGTTTCAGCTAGCACTATTTAGATGCAAAGGGTGATTACAGCAGGTTTTACCAGCATGTATGAAGAAGTCCAATTTCAGTTGCATGGAAAATATATTCAGTAAGAATTCACAATATGTAACTTTCATGGTCCTCGAAACTATTTACCTGAATAGGAGTACCTGTAACGCACCATCTTCTGTCAGCAGCCAGTGCAGCCGTAGCTATGGAAATTTGGCTCTTGGATGACTTTATAATATGCGCTTCATCAAGCACTATCCTAAACCACTGCACTGAGTAAAGCCCTCCATTCTCTTCAGAATTCTAAAAGCAAAAAAGAAAGCGGGTGAATCTTCTTTATTATGGAGATATATTTCAGTAAAATATGGTAAACAAAAGTGATGGCTACAACAAATTTTACCTCAGATGAATATTCCGATGCCAACACACCATATGTTGTCAGAACAATGTCATTCTGAGCTAAGAACTTTGCATCCCTTGGTCTACTCTGTCCATAGTGAACGTAAACTGTGAATGTACCAGGTTGAACATGGGTTTCAATCTCAGCCTGTCATTTAGTAAAATTAGAGCTTAAGATCAGAAAATTCACTTCAAGCTAAATAAATGACAGGCAGTTTAACAAGGTCAAGTTAAACTCGCCATTTTATAACTTAAATAATACAAACACATCTTTCATTAAACTGCCTTACCTTCCATTGTCCTAGCAGTGTCACAGGACAGATAATCAGGCTGCCACCTCCTATAAGTGGAGCCTTGAACTTCAGCAATTTGCTAAAATCAGATGTGCCTTTTGACTTCTTTGAAACATTCGGAGATTTATGGGGAATGTGGTTGGAATAGTTAGCTACACCAGAGGCCTGGCTGTTGGAGGAAGTACATGAGCCCCCCTTTCCAAAATGAGTAACCAAAAGTGCAATGGTCATTATGGTCTTGCCTAGTCCCATAGCATCTGCCAAAATCTTCAATCACTACATATAAGTCTCAAAAATAAAGCAATCGAAAATAACAAACCAAATTCCATTCAGTTCATGATACATACTCCTCCTCTTGCAATTTGAAGTGTGCTAGGGAATATAGTTGTAGCTTCTCCTGAAAATGCATTCACATAGACAACAGGCTCCCTCCTAAAAATTCAAGCAGCAACATCAACTTAAATAGTTAACCATGTTCAAGGACATATTCAGTATTTCACATACGTATCAGCAAGACGATATGCATCCCAACATGGGTGAAGGGTTGTTGCTGCCTCCTCTAGATTACTTCCTTTCTCCATATGCACCATCCAATGAAGAGCCTGTTTCTGGTAAGGTCGTAGCTCACACTGAAGTATATCAGGGGGATTCAATTCCTGCAAGAGATGGGTAGAGAAGAAGTATCTACAGGGTAGAATTTATAGGAAGCTCAGAGCCTTGAAATTAGACAAGTACCTCTAGTTGAGAACTGTCAGAGAGCCCCACAATAGTCTCCAGTTCACAGTCTGGAATGCTTTCAGCTTCTTCTTTTTCTCTGTTTCCACTGGAAGATAATTTCTGACATTTATCAGTAGGTAATGCAACTCCAGGAGTTCCAGAACCGTCCTGTACAAGCACAAATAAGTAATAACAATCTGCGAATCTGTTTGTATGAGTATGGGAGTGCAATTGTTTGTGCGTCTGTGCATCACAAGAAAACATAGAAAGTGGTGCATCTACCTTGGATTCTATGCTTCTCTTTTTATTGTAGAGGTTCCCGGGACTAAACTCAGCCTGCCAATAGAAGTACCAGTTAATAAAAGTAAATTAACAGCCATAACAAAAACAACAAAGCATTTTTCTCCTAATAAGCATGTTGGTTGCACGAATATTATTTCCCAAATAAACTATTATGGAAAGAGACAGTTGATGAAAATTGTTTTTGTTATCACTGTAAGAAAGAAAATTGTTTAATGTATTCTTTTATGCTTGTTTCAGTTCAGCAGCATCATTAATTCCCTAGAACTCACGGAAATATAAATTCCGAAACTAGAAAACTCGAAGGCAAAATGATAATTAAATAAAGATCTGTTAAACGAACATTGGTTTTAATTGGGAGCACCCCAAATACTCACAATTTTGTCCCAAAGGAGGATTACAAACATAAGTAATGAAGGATGAAATTATGAAAACCATACGATAAACGGTACCAGATAGGGACATAAAATAGGGTTAATTTCACGTAACCGTCCTGAACATTGTGGGTGTCTCACATACCCCCCCCCCCCCGGGGGTGGGGGGGACTTTGTTTATTTTACACAACCCCTTCAACTGTGGGTTGTCTCACGAAACCCCCTTGACCTTTGACCTTTTCTCACAGGACCCCCCCATCTGTAATTTGGAAATAACTAAATTTATTTTGAGAGAAAAAATCCCAAATTTTGTCATGTGTAATTTGTCATTTATGCCCCTTTCTTAAATTTTTTTTTTGCCTCTGAAGGACTTTTTTGTTATTTGCAAATTATATGTAGGGGGGTCCGGTGAGAAAAGGTTAAAGTTCATGGGGTTTTTGTGAGACACCCTAAAGTTCAAGGGTGTTATGTGAGATAAACAAAGTACAATGGGGTTATGTGAAAAAAACCCTAAATTTCAGGGTGTTTTGTGATATTAATCCCATAAAATATGTATAAAATTAAAGTGATAATCAGTACTGGTCTTTGGCAACAAAAAACCAGAAGCAGGTACAGTAAGGGGATGAGCAATACATTATGTTGGCACCTCCAGCCAACTAGAAGTAACACTACCATGATAGTTGGACAACTAACATCAAATAGATGAATTTACTAGATGTTTTATTGATAAATTTAACTTTGTGCAATTTTTTTTAGACTAGTACTCTATTGCAGGCAATGCGTGCATGATACGATACACCCTTGTCCATAATAAATAAATTGTTTAACACCTTAATTATTAATATTAATACCTGTATTAAAAATAGTTCCACAAGATAATATAAGTGCATGGTATTTCAAAAATAGGATAGTTATGAAGTAGTGAATAGCTAGGTTAGTTATGAGCTAGTGGGGTTAGTTATGAAGAAGATTAATGTTTGCCTTTTTCCAAATTTGACATTTATAAAGTTGTAATTTATTGGAAATTGTGTGTATAACTTTGGGACATGTTTGGAATTTTTCTAAAAGATGACTTATATAGGGGTAGAACACCAAAATAAAGGCTTTTCTAGAGAATAGTAATAGATGCAAGCCTAACTGACACGGGATTTAAAACTTGTTATTGTTGTAATCCTCTCTCTATGATGCTATTTTCCATTCCTGTCTCTGATGCCATTTTCTACTTCCTGGACTGTCAATTAACAGTGTTGCTAAGAAAATTCTCCTCCGTTTGTTCAGCTTCTAGGTTTAATCATTAGAACATATGCCCCCTGCGATTCTGTCAATTTTTTCCATAATGAATATTGTGATGTACCAAAATGTGACCACAAGACAACAAAAGGAGCAGTGGAGATCACTGGGTAGAGTAATATCCAAAGATGCCGTCCTGATGAAAAGGTTACTCAGAGTCAAGATGGTGGAACAAGTGGTCATGTTATTTTTTTGGATATCCACACGAACAAAGCAAGCCATTGAAATTTGAAACACTATGACGAGGAGAAAATGTGTATAAAAAGCTCTAGTAAAATGAGATTGCAGGGAAAGAAGCTACCTTTCTGAAGGGTTTGAGGCCAAGCAGTCTGAAGAGTGTCGGCAGGGGATGAACAGTGGATGTCTCCATTGTTGTGGGAGCGGTGGGCTTTACTAATCTCAGGTGGTGCTCGCAGAACATTAAACTGTTGATATAAATGCTGCAAGGTGTGCATGCAAACAGATTATCAGAAAACATTCAACTACTGCCAGTAAATCAAAAGAAAAGTGTATAAAAGTTAATAATGTGGAATGTGGGATGATTTCTCTTTGAGACAATTAATTTGGGAATTGTTTGTTTGCAGGAACAAATACGTTATTGGCTTGAAATCATACCTGACGGACAAGAGAATGGTGTCCATTATGCCGAGGACTTGGGGAACTGATTTGCAAAAGCCAGCAATTCTGATCTTGTTTTCCTTCACGAGGGGCAAAAGGCAGCGAGCCCACTCATTGGGGATTCGCCCAACCTGCAAAGAAAAAAAGTAGAGCAAAAGAAGAAAAATCCAAGAAACGAGAGAAATATCCAAAAAAAAAAAGGGAGGAGGAGAGTAAAATAGGAAACCTCGCCGTTGTCTTGTGTGGAGAAGCGGACAATCTCAGAAGAGGAAGCTGCTGCAGAGGAAAAGCGACGTTTTGAAGGGAATTTGGTGGCGGAAGGGGAAGTGGGAAGTTGTTGTTGATGAGAAGGAAGAGGAGGGAATGAGAAAGAGACCTCGTCTCCAGGATTAAGCCTCCTCCCTTTGCAGGTGGATAGCCCCGCCAACTCAGTGCTTCCCACAAGCCACCAATCACTCTCCTCCTCCGGCAGCGAAACAGAAGAAGAAGATGATGGAGGAGGAGGAGGAGGAGGAGGAGGAGGAGGCTCAGCGCTGCTGCTTCGAAAGATAGATCTTGTTGCTGTGGGATTACGCGTAATACTAGGGTTATTATTATTAGGCGGAGGAGAAACAGAAGAAGAGGTTTTAGGGTATTTTCTCGGGGCGTCGTCGTCTAATATGATGTTGATGGCGGCGGCGGCGTCGTTGTTGGCCAAGTGGAGAGCACGGATGATGTCCATCTCCCTCAACTCCTCGCCCACCACTGATCGGACCACCGCTATCTGATCCTCCCTCACTTTATTATTCCCCATCCCTCAATCAACCGCCTTACCTTTCCTTCAAACCCATTACCCAACCGACAAACAAAAACCCTAGCTCCAAAATAGAAACCTGCCGGTGATTGGAGGAAGGAGAGGGGAATGGAGCCCCGAAGACGGGTCTTTTTGCCCTTTTCCTTTTTTCTTTCTTTTTCCCCCCTTTACTTTTCTTTCCTTCTCTTTTTGGGTGGAGAGTGGCGGTGCCTCGTCGCCCGCCTTATTCCGCCCCACTTTTATTTTTCTGTTGGGCTTTTCCCATGCCAGTCCCTTGAACTTTTCATATTTTGAATTTAGCCTTCAAAAACTTGCAATTGCAATTGCAAGTGCTACTAGGTTCCCAATTGCCATAACTCCTCAAGTTTGGCTGCTACTTCTATTATTAATTGGGGGGATTAATTTAGGAGTAAATTAAAAATTGAGGAATTTAATAGCAATTTTAGTGATTCTAGGACTAGCTTCATAATAACTTAAAATGTAGGGGACCCAATAGCAATTTCAATAATTTGGAATATCAACGATTAACGGACTAATAATATTTAAAGAAACCTCTTTGATAGGGTTAACTGCACTTAAAATACTCTATAGTTCCCCTGTTTTGCACTTATATACCTTCATTTACTTTTGGCAGCACTCATATTATTAGCATTTGTGAAAATAGTAATGTATTATGAGATTGGTGGGGCATACACAAATGCTCGCACGAAATGCAGTTAGACCCCCGGGGGGCTCTGCACTGCGGATAAGCGAGTGAGGGCGGGCCTCAGAAAAAATCGGGGGTTGGGTCCGCGGTAGCCCGAGTCGGCGACCAAAACCGAAAAGAGAAGAAGAAGAAGCACGTAGTAGTGTTTATGGCTGTGGCTACTCTCGGCTTTAAGCTTCCTCCTCGTCCCGCTATGATTATCTCCTCCGGCGGCGGGATTTATTGTTGTAAGGAATTGTACCCAGTCATCTCTGACCCCCGTTGCAGATTTCTCCGTCCGCTTCAGCAGATAACAACAAGAAGGAGGAGGAGGAGAAGGCCGCTTGTTCTTGGCGCCAATTCAGTGGGTACTGGTCCTAATCAGAGCCCGACCTCATCCCCGGAGACGGAGACTAACACTCAGACCGAACGACCGCCAGGGGAGGGCGAGGATCCATGGGAGGAGGTGCGGTTCCTGGATCCGGAGGTGGAAGAGAAGGGCAGCATCAATAATTCAATTTGGGAGTGGGAGCTTGATTTCTGCTCCCGCCCCATACTCGACGAAAGGGGGAAGAAGGTATGGGAGCTGGTGGTCTGCGACAACACCCTCTCCCTTCAGTACACCAGGTTCTTCCCCAACAACGTCATCAACAGCGTCACCCTCAGGGACGCCATCGCCTCCATCGCCGACACCCTGCGCGTTCCCTTGCCCCAAAAGATCCGCTTCTTCAGGTCCCAGATGCAGACCATCATTACCAAGGCCTGCAATGAACTCGGCGTCAAACCTGTCCCCAGCAAGCGGGTACCTAAATCTCTTCCTAAATCTTCCATCTATAATCCATTATTTATTATTATTGTTATTGTTATTATTGTTATTGTTATTTTCGTGATGATGTTCACAGTGTGTATCCCTGCTGCTGTGGCTGGAAGAACGATATCAGACAGTATATACTCGTCATCCTGGATTTCAACGAGGCTCTAAGCCGCTTCTCGCTCTGGATAACCCATTCCCTATGGAACTTCCTGAAAACCTTTTCGGCGAGAAATGGGCTTTCGTTCAGCTACCTTTCTCGGGTAATTTGTCCATATATGCTCTTCTTCCTTCCATACGTTTTTTATTTCTCTTTCTACTGATTTCGGGGATGTTGACGATAATTAACCATTCCGAGGAAAATTTAATATTCTGTATCTATCATCCTTAATTAGCTTAGCCTGGTTAGAGAGAATTGGGTACCCCTATAACTTACTGCAGTAGTGAAAATGTCACGTTGATCTCTAGGCTGTTCCTGCGGACTTCTTCAACCTTGAGATATTACGCATGTTAGATTTTAGATATTCAAGGCACAACTCTTTACTTTGGGGATCATATGCATCCAATGTCAGTTGTAACTTGGCCTCACGTCTCTGTCATACCTTAAAAAAAAATGGATTTCACATCCACTATATTTTTTCACAATCTAGTACTTTAGACACTAGAATGGGCTCAATCATGGAGCACTAGACTCCATAAAAAGACTTGCTTCATATTCCTGCACGTCAACCCCCAAATTGCTGAGCAAGAAACTATAGAAAAATGGAGCTTGACATTGATCCTGTAGGGTTAGTTGATGTGCTGCAGTTTTGGACACCCTAACTTAGCTATTATGTAGTTAAAATCCACTGCAACAATGGATTAATGAGTTAGCCATAAAAAAGGAGCAATCATCAAATATTCTTCTACCTACAGAAAGAGGAAAGAAGAATAGATAAAATGATCTATCATCACATGCCTTCCATAATAAGGACCTAGAGCGACAAGTATGTTTCAGCAAAAACTGGAGGCACCTTGCTGGGCACCAAAATGCATGCATACCCAAAATAGGAACTACAAATACTTGCTGCCAAAAATTGATTTGGAGAACATTCAATATGAGGAAGACGAAATAAGTTGCAATTTCTGGTCATTGAATTATGCATTCCAATTTTCTAGTACTCCCTTTTATTGGTGTTTCAAAGCAAAGTAATCATGCTTTCCAATTTTCAGTTGTGCAGGAGGAAGCCTCATCATTTAAAACAAGATATGCCTTTGGTGGGAGCCTTGATTTAGATCTTCTTGGCATTGAAATAGAAGATGACACTTTAATCCCTGGCCTTGCAGTTGCATCATCACGTGCTAAACCATTGGCAGGTTTTTTTTTCCCCCTTCTGCTAGTTACATGTTTGAATTATTCCAAACTTGAACAAGATATACAGAAAATCTACATTGCATGTTTTTGCAGTAAGATAACAAAATGACATGAACTTATTATAGCTGTGTGTATATACCTTATAGACATCTTAGTTAGGTAATTAGATACATGCTTTTTTCCCTGTCATGCTGTTTTAGTTGCTTCGGTAAAAACCCACCTCCAGATGAGTTGTTTACTTTTTTTTTTTTTTTTGAATTGTTGTTGTTTTAGCTTGGATGAACGGTTTGGAGGTCTGTTCTGTTGAAGTAGATGTGAACCGGGCTTGCTTGATTCTGTCGGTTGGCGTATCTACCAGGTATATATATGCTACCTACAAGAAAAATGCAGCAACAACACTGGAGGCTGAAGCCTGGGAAGCTGCAAAGAAGACATGCGGAGGTTTGCATTTTCTTGCTATCCAAGAAAGTTTAGATTCAGATGATTGTGTTGGGTTTTGGATTTTATTGGACTTGCCCCCACCACCTGTGTAATTTATGTATGCATGTTATTCAGACATCCATGAATATATTTACAGCTACAGAAATTTGCTTCAATGTTACAACATAATCAAAAGGACTTCTGTCAAGGCCAATACATGAGCATAATCATGCCAGATTTAAAATCTCCAAATTCTCATATCTGTATATTATTATGCAGACTCATTTTATGAAAATTGCCTCTCCACAAAGAAATTGTTTATCTGAAGTTCTGAACCATTACAGAAACCCAAATTTCTAGATCCTCCCGTGGGTTTTCTCTCTTGGTTTACTGTATGGGTTCTTTTTGATATGCATATCTCAAGTCTTTTATACTTAGAAAAATGCTCCCCAAATCGTCATATTTGGGAATTGACCCTGATGTTCTTAGAAAAGTGCTCCTATCTCTGTCTTCAATTTGATTTTGGATGATATTAAGGGTATTTTTTCCTTAAACATGAAGGTTTTGAAGGGTGTATGTATAAACCATCACAAATATTAGCTTGTTTAACCAGAAAAGAAGAATTACTGTTCTTTTGTTCTCTAACAGTATCAAAATATATAAAATTATTTTTTTCCTGTTCCCTTATCGTTTTCAGGTTTAATAGTTTTTGCAGAGTATTATGAATACTATTATAGTTTTTTTATATAATTTTGTTGTTGAGATAGCCTGGTTGGAAAGTTCTCATGTTTGACCCTAATGTTACCTAGAAATAGTTAAAAGGATTCGGATCTTATTCACCACCAAAAAAGTAGTGAAGAGAGCACTATTTAATCACAACCATCATTTATCTAGTGTGTGGTTATGATTTTTTCTTTGAGTGCAAATTAAGAATGAGTGCAATAACCGGGGTAGGAGGTAGGATGAGTGTTAGATTTAGAATGGATCACAATCACCCACTAGATAATCAACCGTTAGGATTAAAGTAGTGGTGTATCCACTATTTTTTTTTAAATAGAGGGGATCCAAATTCATAGTTAAAGTTTATTTTGTGTAAACAAATTTTTTCCCCCTTCCTTCTTCCTGTCTGGCGTAATGTGTATTCTGAGAAGGGGAATTGAGAAGGAGAATGGTAACGGTGTTAAGTCTTCACTTCACGGAATTGGTTATTGCTTATAGGCGCAAAATCTATCCAAGATAAGCTATGGTGTCCCTGGCCCTGTGGAACACAGGCGAATGCGTCTGATGCAGACGCCTCTAGCAATTTTGTAATGGCTTACTACATATTACATTCATTCAATTTCCTTAATTCATTGATTTTACCACTTATCTCTCTATTGCTTAACTGGAGCCGAAAACATTCATTTTGTTCTGCATTCTTCCTCAAGGAGAGCATAACTTCAGGCGGCAAAAACACAAGTTAATTATACAGCGAGAAATAGGAAGTTGTGTTAAATTACAAATCAAACTGCTGAAAGGCATACTTTCTCAAGGACAGCATTACTTCAGGTGGCAAAAACACAAGTTAATTCTAAAGCAAGAAAAAAAAGTTGTGTTAAATTACAAATCAAACTGCTGAAAGGCGCCGTTGGTGATGGAATCTGAGATGAACAAGTGCTGAATCTAAAGGAGCAGATTCTGATGACATAGGTGGTCAGCAGCAAATGGTAGGGGGTTGGAGTTGGAAGAGTTGTTGGCATTAGCAGTGACAGTAGCATTAGTATTGAGGATGAGTTCTTTTTCCTTTTGGCGGAGCAGCAGCAGCATGCGGTCATTTTCTAGGCAGCGGCGTTCGTTGCTGAGTTTCATCCGTTCCATCTCCCTTTCCTTGTTGCTGCTAAAGCGAAGCCATTTGAATCGCTGTCGCTCAAGCTTCAAGGCTCGGCATTGATATCCCATACGCTGCTCTTCCAGCTCTGCAGCCTTCCTCTTTAGCCATTGCCTCTGCTCTTGTTCCCCACCCAAGCTGGCCAAGGATCCCATCAGATCCGATCTCAGCTGTTCCCTTGCCACCGGAGGTGATGACGATGTCAGAGACAATGAAAGAGGGGGAGATGTTGAGAGGGATCTCATCGGCAGTGACATACAAGTCGCACTCGCCATTTTTGATTCGTTCTTGTTTTCGATGCCTCCTTGCTTCTTGTGGTGGTGGTGGTGCTGTTTGCTTCTTTGATTCTGGATATCCTCATCCTCATCCTCATCATCGTCATAATCATAATCATTATCATCATCGTCTTCATCTTCTTCTACTTCCTCATTATCGTCATCTCCAGTCTCATTTCCATTATTACTGTTATCGTGATCTTCCTCCTCATCCATCCCACCTAACATGCTACCACTGCTACGACCCTCCTTGCTAACAAAGAATGCTTCTCCAGGAAAACTGATGGATGAGTGTGGAGGGTGGTGGAAGCAGTGCTGTTGCTGCTGCTGCTGCTGATGATGAGACTGAGACTGAGACTGCAGAGCAGAGGTAGAAGAAGAGGCTGGTGCGGAGGCAGCAGCCCCACTATTGTGGTAGGCACACATCTCGCGGAAAAACAGGTGTTTGGAGTTGAGTAATTTGCGCGCTTCCTCCCTGGCCTTTGGGGAGAGGTGGTCCAGGGAATCGAGCAGGGCTTGGTTCTCCACCACCCTGCATGCTGTCCCCTTCCCTAGAAGCTCGTTGACCCTCTTGTAGCGCTTATTGAGATCATTGAACTTGTCTTCGCACTGCTGGGGGGATACGGAGAACCCCTTCTCCATCATGGCTCTCGACACTGACTTCCACTTGCCCTTCTTCTGCAGCAGCAGCCCTGCCGATGTTGATGTTGACGCCTGTGCTTTTTTAGCCTTGTTGCTTCCAGAGGCAGAGGCAGCGGCAGAGGCAGCTGGTTGGTCGCCTTGATGATTGTCAGTTGCGGTGTTATTGGCAACAGCAGCAGCAGCAGTGGAGTCATCCCCCATGCAGTACACAATCATGATGAGAAGTCGAACCATGCTGTCCGTCCATTTCATCCTCTGCCATTGGGATGTTGTCGATTGGGGAAAACGAGTGGCGGCGGCGGGGCTCCCATCATCACCAAATAGACCTTGTCCGAGCTGGAGCTGCTGCTGCTGCTGCTGCTGCTGAGGGGATTTTGCTCCGTCGACGTGGTGTTGAGCTGGAAAGGTGGACGAGAGATGATGGTGTTGCTGCTGCCGCTGTGGATGCTGCTGAAGTGACATCTCCTGCAGGCCTCGCATTCCCAAAGGCAACATTCCTCTTCCATTATTCCCACCTTCCATCTATCTCTCTTATTTATGAGTAACTACTGTATGTTGATCACTAAATTTATACTTCCCCACACTCGTAATGAATCTAATCTGCCCACCGAGTAGGATGGAAATGGGAAGCAAACAGATCGCTCAGCTCAGCGACTACAGAATATATGAAGGAAGGAAGGAAAGAGGGGAAATGATAATGATGGTGGTGCTTCACTCGCAACCTTAGCTTCTAATTTATGAATGTAAATGCATCGCATCTTATCTCATGCAGCTTTCCTTTCCGTGGTACTGATTGGTGGTATGTATAGTCGTGAGTGCAGACGACTCCGCCTCCTCTGCTCTGCACAAGTTACTCTTTAAGTTTGTGGGTGCCGTGGTTTTAAGGGGTTAAGCAGCAGCAGGGATGCAGACGGCGGTTTTCTCTTTAATGGTTTCAACCAGCTGTGGCCACTGGAAACTGCCCATGGTTTTAGTTAGTTTTTTGGGGGCTCCGCTTGGCTCGCAATCTCAAATCCACGGGATTGGGATTGGGATTGGGATTTGGTCCATTTGGATACGCACGCTGAACAGACAGTGGAAAACCCAGACTGGCTGCGTCCTGCTCCATATAGGTAAGCTCGATACAAAATATTTCATCATCCCACACTAGACTGCAACTTTAACCACTTTGCGTTACATACTGTCATCCAAAGAAAGAAAGTGGAAGAAAAATAAAAATTACAAGTCCGCGAGTCTAATTAATTCTCTACCGCATCTAATTACTTGGATTCACGTGTTGGTCCAACATGTGGATGTTAGTCGCATGTACGTACACATCAAAGTGCAGGGTTTTTCTTATATTGGTTCCCCAAATCTAACTTATTTAAGTTTCCCAAATTTCATATGTTTTAAATGAGTCCTCCCAATCTCATACATGTTGAATTAAGTCCTCCACATCTCATATTTGTTAAATAACTTCCTCTTAAATAAGTCGCTCCAGGCTATTGAAAAAAATGATACATTTTTCTCTAGAGAAGACGGTGGGTGTACATGGAACCTCTAGTTGTTTCATTAATTAATAAGAACTTAATGAAACAATCAAAAATAACAAAAGTACGCCGAAGCAAAGAAAAAGAAGAAAATACACATAAAAGAGGCAATCCCTAGAAAAGAAAAAAGAAAAATCTACATCAAATGGAGCCCTGACTTCATACAAAATCAGGAGTTTAAATTTTTTATTTAAAAAAACCCCCCCTGAACAAAGAGCACATGTGGATGCTCAACTATGATGTCCTAAGTTGCTTCGCTCTCTGATCCCTAGAAGACAAAGCGTCAGGCTCGCTTCTATGGATCGGCATATCATAAACTACTCCGCCCTCTCTCTATCCCCACCTAAACGAGATGATGATCAAAATATACAGTTAGCGATAATTTAACGATACCAAGGCCAGTAGGATTGTTGAATATTATCGAATATTCTATTATTATACTCTTCCCAAATTCCCCGAATAACCGCAGACGCTTCCAAATCTTGAAGAGACTTCATGCTATTGTAATTATCTTGTTCCCCGAATCACCCCCACATCTGCATCTGCCCGATAGATTCTGTCACTGCTTGCATCCCGAAATTCCAAATTTTGATAGCACAGGGGCATCTTAGAAAATCCCAGTCATTCTACAAGCTTTACGTTTTTTTCATCTAATTTTTTTTTTTTCCCCTGTAGGAGCATCATTAACGGGAAGATAATAACAATTGAGAACTTATTTCAACATTTAAGGTTTTTTGAAGCAGGTTTTCTCCAAACTTCTGTTTCCTTAAACCTCTTTCTTCATGTTTAAATATTGCCAATGGTTAATAAATCTCCATCCAAAGAAAATCTCAAGTTCCGCGTATTTCCTTTCACATCTGCAAACCTACTAATTATCTCACTCTCATTTTTGGCCACGGTGAACCAGAGGCACAAATGTAATTCAGGAAAAGAAGCTAATCGGTACTTTTATGATTGCTTTTTTTAAATAGTTAACGCAATGCGAAAGTGATAAATCTCGGAATCCACCTGGTACTCACTTTAGATCCACACAGAACGATCTCAGAATTTTACAAAGAACTTCGAATTTACGAAGAAAATATAATAAGAATAATTTTATTGATAAAAGTGATGTAATAATTTTGGGGTTACATGTCTCTTTTTAAATAGAAAACTAAACTAGACTTCAAATAAAATTAGAATTATAAAGAAATAGAAAGTATCAAATTCTACCTTAAAAACACTCCCTATAATAGAGAAAACAAATCAGTCCAATATGAATCAAAATTAAATTTGTTTCCTAATCTAAATAGACTCTAATTTTATTACTAAACCGTCCTTTAATTACATAACACCCTCTCTGCTCTTAGAGTATAATCAGGAAGCAGTGCTTTCTCGCTTTCTTCCTCCCGCACCGACTGGCAAATAAACTAAATGCTTATTATTTTCGGATTTTTGCCAAAAACTGGTTATACTAATGCGGTTTTAGGTAATATGTGTCAAAATCCGCCGGATTGTGAGATTTTTTTTTTTTTTTTTTGCTAGCAAGTAAATAATTCATCCGTATTCGTATTTAACTCGTGAAAGTCTTACTTCTCCATAAATTTGCTTGTTATGCACCCTACATCAATAGTCAAGATTTTTTGAGTTTGATAATGGCTGATGTAGTAGTTACTAGGTTCCAAAGGGAGAATTGGAATGAAGAAGATGATGGAAATGAAACTGCTCATTGATTACCTCTAAAAGTTAAAATAATTACAAAGTTGACAGTAGTAGGCCATCCAATAGTGGCCACGGAATAAATAGAAAAATAGAGAGTGCTGCTTTCAAGAGTTATTCACTAAATGTACCATGGGTACACCAACAACTTATTTTTTGATGTATCGAAGCTGCTGTTGGTTACATGTGAAGAGGGATAAGTAGTAGCTTGCGATAATAACTTCTAGTTACACTATATTTAGAAGGATTAATGATTAATTGTGGATAGATCCCGTGTAGTTCTATTATTGCAAGCATACCCCCGGTAAATTTCTTTTGACTCTCTTACCTTAACAGAATCCTTTGATTTTTTTAATGAGTCGAAAAGAATCCTCCTTCAGGTTCGGGCTCCATCTGCAAGAATGGAAACACCATGGAGTCAAATTTGGATTCTCTCCACTATCAAAAAAATAACAAAGACCTGAGGAATAATAAGGGGCGTTCATCCGCAACGAAACCTAGAATCAAATAAATAATATTTGAATAAAATTTTCGTTCCGCTATTGAAAATAAATGATGAGATGGAATCGCCCTAATGCGATTAGGGCATGTAACTAATTGCTTCAGCACTACAAAAATATCGACAAGACTAATCAATGTCATAGTGAAAGAAGTATCAATAGTCTATTAATTAACTGCCAACCATACGTAGAAGCAGCATGCAAACTAAAGCTGCTGCTTAAAATGGCCTAATCAAATAAAACCCTACGGTTTGAATTCCCCAGGACGATCTTCATTCATCTGGCCACCATCATCTTTACGTTCTTGGAGGGAAGAAGATTCACCACCCATGTACTCGTCAATGTCCAACTCTTCCTCAAGAGCGTGCAAACCAAGATCCCAGAGCGAACGATATCCAGGTTCAACTTCCATTTCTCGAGCATGATTATAATGACCAAGACTATCCCAAACGGCATGGCCAGAATTGAATGATCCTTCCTCAGCCTCAAAACCAACAGTACCCCAGATACCTTCCTTGCTAACACTATCACTTGCAGGGGTAACTGCATCTGGAAACATTCGCTCTTGAGACATGCTTTTCGGCAATGCCTCAAGAAAGTCTTTCCCAGCAGCACCAGATTCATCCGTTTCCAAGTTAAGAATACCCTTCCCCTTTCCCTTAGAGGATGCAAAGGGAGCGGAATCCGCCCTACCCACAGTCAAACCTGCAGGAAGAATATCCTCAGAGACCAAATCGTCAGGCATAACATCATCAGGTAGAGAGATAAAATAGTCGGTCCCAGGGCTCCCAACATCTATCTGAGAACTCGG
The DNA here is from genome assembly GCA_037177215.1 of Asparagus racemosus. Taxonomy (NCBI): domain Eukaryota; kingdom Viridiplantae; phylum Streptophyta; class Magnoliopsida; order Asparagales; family Asparagaceae; genus Asparagus; species Asparagus racemosus. The sequence continues at coordinate 15,480,176 of JBAKGM010000002.1, read as the reverse complement.
CAGATTCTCTCCCTTGAGGTTTTCAGGATCACTCGAACCTCCAAAAGTTTCTTGCCCATCCACATCAAGACCAAGCTTATCAACAACATCCTGCAGAAGATGTTCAGGTATCAACTCACCCTCACCATGTTCAGAAACAGGCACTACTGCAGACGAACCCTCACCAATTTCAATATCAGGCAGTAGAGAATCCAAAGCAGAAGAATCCCATATGCTTGAGCGGTGCTTTACAAGCTGTTGGTCCATGGTCGTAGCTGATACACTAACGCTAGGAGGCTGCTGCTGCTGCTTGAGAAATTTTCTTCTTACTCTCACTGAACCAATCTCTCTTTGTTTCTTCAGCTGCTTGAGATGGCCTAAGAACACTGGGCTCTGGAGAAGCTTAGCCAAGAAAGAAACCATCTGTTTTTGCCTCACCTCAGTGGATTGCATACGCTGATTCAGTGAATCCATCTTCTGGGCCGTCATATGATGCTCCTGCCTCAGTTGCACAACCTCCTGCATCAACATTTCCTTTTCTCTCTTCAGCTTCTGCACTTCGCTTTCCACTCCAAGCTTTCCCATTTCCAGTGAAGACCCTACTTGTGCACCTATTTGCACCTGAGAAGATCTGCGCCTGCTTATGTGCTTCAACAATGTCCTCTTTCCACGCAGAAAATCTTCATTAGCAAATTCCCATCGATCAGTACCAATCTTGCGGAAACCCTGAAAGATAGATACACTATTACATTAAGCTCAGAACTGAAACGTCCTCCACGCCAAAGCCAAAATTACCTACAAAAGGATGGCTACACAAAAGTAAATGCAAGACAACAAAACAATATACATACAACTCAGTTCCAGCATACACCTTAAGAGGCACATATGAATAATTAACTTAAAATTCTGCTGGACTAGCTGCTATAGATGGAAAATACCGAAGAATATGGGTTCTCAGAATCTCATTCGTCCTAAATATCCAGATTCAAGAGAAGACATAACAAGCCAAGAGATGTTATTAGGTCCAAACAAAACCTTCAACATGATTTCACACAAGAGTGAATATCCAAGAAAACAACTAGGAGAGAAACATGTGCAAATGGAATGGCCTGCATAGAAGTAAGTTCAAGGGGATACAAAATGTACTAACGCTATACTTTTAAGGTGAACATCTTGAAGACAAGTACAAATAAATAACTATGATAACTCTGCTAGCACACCTATTCCTTTAGAAACGTTCTTAAGGGCAAGACAAAGTATTAGATCTAAGAACCTCAATGCCTAAATTTTCAGATTTAGGACAAGAAATGGTAGCTTAAATATACTACAGTGTTTAAATAGAACCTCCAATATCTGTTACATGCCCTGCATATCTGAAAGAACACCTAGGTGAAAAATGATACGCCCCAATAAAACAATAAAATGAGATCTCAATGAACTAATCTCCCAAACTATGGGCAAGATGTGTGTGTGTGTGTGTGCGTGTGTGTGTACATCGTACCAATCGATTTAAACATCAACCATTCTCATACATAGGATATCCTAATCTAGGGATATGTTGTCAGACTATGAAGCATAAATAATATCGTACGTACCAACAAATTAAATGGAAGATCTTACAACAAGCATGTGGTTGTAGGCATAAATTGCATACTCTGTATCTTCCATATGCTTCTTAAATTCTAATATTATGCGAGTGTTACATAATTTAGCCAGCCCTTTGATAAATTTAGTGCAATAGAACAACATCCTAGAGTTGTAACCTACAGTTTCTACCTTTCTAATTCAGTTCGGCCATGACAAAACTTGAAAACAACACCTATAAGTCAAGGTTACTGCCATAAGGACAAAAATTAAATGCTGAGTAACACTACACATTCGGGAATTCATCAAACTTATGAGAGGACTTTCTGATGAAGAAATACTTTCTCGAACGACTAGAAATAACACTCTGCCAATTAGATTAATTACAATCCTAAGTTTTAGAACTTTAACTGATAATCATAGATACAACCATCAAGACAGGAACAAACCTAGAAACAGAAAGGAATCAGACATAGCAGTAAGCATGGCATGAAAGCAACAGGACAATAAATGTAAACAAAAGAGAAATTGTGCTGAAAGTATTGGTTGCAAGAAAAATTATCATTCACATAAACTTTTTTTCCCCCTGATTTAAATTTAGAGAGAGAAGGTAAACACAGGTGTACAAATCCGATTACTTACCAGCAAGCTTGGCTCCGGAATCATCTCCAGTCTGAGGCACAGTCTCTAGATCATCGGAGTTAAGGATGGGAGGTTTCTGAGAATGGGTAGAGTTTCATCCTCTAATTGGGAAATTTACATATAGTTACATAATAAAGCCCGAAAGGACAGGACAAACTCTAGAGCATACGAGTCGACAAATTATTACAAGATTTCCTTTCTATTACACAATGCTACATCTCAAACAATTTATATGTAGACTTACAATTCCAGATACAAATACAAAGCCATGTACACGAGGATAAAAAATAACATAAACAAATAAAACAAAAAAGAGATACATGGATGTAACATATAGGGGGTACAATTGTGATTCTACAGAGACGTCCTCAGCAGCAATCTACATAGCAAAGATATTCATCAAAACCCGAGGAACTAATAACAGACCACAATAAAAGCAACAAGAAATAGAAGGGGGGGAAATGAATGAATGCAAGTGGGGTGTTATAATGAATGAATGAATGAATGAATGAATGAACGAATGAAAAGGGCGGGGGGGGCAGGGGGAGGGGGTTAGTTAATTGAGAAATACAAATACCCACATAAGTGTTGAGTTGGCGGACAAAGCTGGAGAAGTTGTTGTGCTTGAAATGGCGAGGGAGGACCGCCCTTGAGAACTCAACGGGATCCCACACGACGAAGCTCTCGCCGGAAGGACCCCAAGAGATGATGGGGTCCAGGGACTGATCGTCGACGAGGTCGTAGGTCTTGGAAAGGAAAGGAGGGATGGGGGTCGACTGAAGGGCTTCCAGGGGCCGAGGAATCACGAGAGGAGGAGGAGTGGGACCGTGGCCCTCAAGCTGCTCGGTCTTCGGCTCCGACGGGATCGTGGCGGCAGCGGCAGCGGCAGCAGCAGCAGGAGCAGGCTCCACTGACGGGAGAGGGAAACCCATTGACTCGCAAAACTGCTGGTATTTCTTATCAATCAAAGCGGCAGATGCTGCTGATGATGATGAAGAATGAGGAAGAGGTGGTTTATCTCCTGAATCCATCCTCGTTTTCTGTTTTTGTTCACCTTTGGATACCAAGCTGAGAGAGAGAGAGAGAGAGAGAGGCGCGGGTAACAGCTATGAGGGTGGATGGATTTCTGGTGGGCAGAATGCGAGGGGATTCGCTGATATTTATTTGGAAGGGAGTAACCGACAAGCTGTAGACTAAAAAGGAAAGCCCAAAATATCCCAAGGACTGGAGATCGTCTACACCGCTCAATGTACCGCACACTTAACTATCACTCCAATCGTGTGCTGACACGGCTACAACTGTCTCTAGTATATTCTAGATTTTTCTTTTTTCTTTTTTTTCTTTTTCCTCCCCCCTGGTGTTTGCGATAGTCGATACTACACGGGCTCAGTTTTGCTCTTATTTATTTATTTATTTATTTTAAATTCAAAAGAACGGAGAGGGGGAGAGAGAGGAGTGTAACTAAAATTAGGGCCCTTAGCCGCGAAGGAACTAAAGAGAAGGGAGAAGGTGATTGGAAGCGGCTTCGTGGCGCGTGAAGGAGAGGCTGCCAACAACAATACGCCCAACAGCAATAACGAACCTGAGCATTTCAGCCTTTTCTTCATTTCTTTCTTTGATAATAACAGTAACAAAATAAAAAGACAAGTCTGACAAAAAATTGGACATGTAAATATATACACTATTTATGCATATTAAATAATAAAAAAATCGCTACAAAGTTATTTCCGACATGTAAGAAGCATGTCACCAACGGACTCCTAGAATTCGAAGAGAGCAGCGTTTCACGGTCACCAGCAGCAACAACTGTAACAACTTATATATCTGGATTAGCTGACCCTACGCATACCAAATATACACGCTCTCCATCAGGTTAATCAACGCTAGCAACAACAAACATCAACTATTTGATTTCTCTCTCTAAAATATTCATGACTCTGAAATCTGACAAACAAGAATACCACTAGATTTACATTTGGGGAACATGGACATGGTTTTGGCTTGGTTTATCTCTTATATTATTTATTTTATGAAGTACCGACCAAAACATTTATTTGGTATACACATTCATTTCTAAAAGTAAATAAATAAATTAGAAGAGATAGTAACAGATGGATGAATAGAGAGGGGGGGGGGGGGGGGGGGGGGGGTTTGTTCAA
>JBAKGM010000002.1:15465155-15475712 GCA_037177215.1 Asparagus racemosus | reverse complement strand
CCCCCCCCCCCCCCCCCCCCCCCCCCCCCCCCCCCCCCCCCCCCCCCCCCCCCCCCCCCCCCCCCCCCCTCCCCCAACAAATATCTTCAGTCAACAACGCCATTTTTATGTGTTTTGGGGTCAATTTAGACATACTGAATAAGTTTTCAGAGCGCATCTGCAGTAGTCCTATTTTTGGGTGAAGATATATTTTAGAAACTAGCCCATCCCATCCAAGCTGGCCCCTATCCAATTGAATTGTTATCGTAGATATTCCTCAACCTTTGTTCCATTTTGATGGCCCCCCCTCCACTGAAGGTCTTGTTTATTTAAAACAAGGAAAAAAGAAAGAGGGCTGAGGTCGTGGGTGTTCTCATCGCGCAACAGCGGTGACCGCCGAAATCCTTCGTGTTGGAATTAGAATTGGGTTAATAAACTGGATGGAAGAAGATGATGGTGAAACCCCTTTTGCACATGCTCATGAGAATCACAACCATCAAAATTGAACGGCCGCAGATAGATAGATGGTTATATCAATCCCCTCTACTTGAATATATGGTGATATACACGGAGAGGAAGGAAATTTTACAATGATATTACAGCAGCAGCAGCAGCAGCAGCTTACATTACAGGTGTCGAGCTGAGAGACGAGGCCTATATACTTCGTCTGCTCCCTCCCTTATTCGGTATTGTGTCCTTTTCCACTTTTTCTTTCTTTAGTTTATAATTAAATAAACATTACAATTAACTTAATTAAATACTGATTATATTAGTCAGCATAGCTTCCAGTTTCCTACCTGACTCCCTCTCATCTAAAATCTAAAAGCAAGCGCAACACAAGAGCAAAGGCCCAAAAAAAAAAAAAAAAAACAGAGAGGGAAGAAAACAGGGTTAAATTTATTAGGAGAAGAAGGAACAGGCCTGGGTCGCCCCGCTCCGACGGCAGCAGCCAAGTGTTAGTCCATGGCGCCTGATCATCTTCGCGATGGTGAAGCTAATTGTGTCCAAGGAAAAGGCGGTCGGGCGTCCAAAGCACAAGCCGCTTTAGCGAAAATCATTGAAGTCATCTCCACCATCCCTCCTCCTCCCTCCTTTCTTACGGTGGAATCAAAAACGAAAGCCCCCATAGTGGCTGATGCGGAGCTGAAACTGGGTGTGGAGGGGGACGGCATCATTAATGGAGGAACCAACAACGGTAGGGCTAGTCTTGTTATAGATCCTGTCCCGAGGGACGATGACGTTGCCATGGAAGACGATGACCATGAGCTGATCTCGCCCATACCAGGGGATGCTCCTCGCAAACATCAGACTCATCAGAACAGATCCGAAGGCGAATGCAATAGAAAGGAAGACGAAAAGAAGGGTAACGGCGAAATATCAGAGGAGAAGGAGGAGGAGGAGGAGAAAATGAATCTGGATCAAGGCGAAAACTGCAAGGGTGGATCAACATCATCAGGCTGGAAGGAGAATAATAATAACAATAACAATAATAAGGGTAGCAAGGAGGGGTATCTGGATCTTCTCCTTGAAGCGGTTCAACACGAATTACCTCTTGATCAGGATGAGGAGGAGGAGCAGGGGAAGGCCGTCCAAGAATGTTCGGAGGAGCTTAATAAGGATACTGCTGAGGGAAGAGTGGGTCATCGGTCTTGTTGGTCGAAGAAGTTGGATTTGTACAGTGAGGAGTCGGCAGCACCCATGGCAAGATCTAAACGGGGGATCAGGAACCAGACACTCCCCTCCAGGTATCGAGACTCAATTCTTCAGCCCTGGGCTAAGCCCCCCACCCTCCACCGCCATCGCTAGCTACACGTACCCCCTCTCTCTATCCTCCAAGCAAGCTCTTTCAGTATAACAATTAACAGCAAAGAGCACCAGCATCAACTAGCTCTTCCTTTTCTTCTTTTCTTTCGTCCCCCCTCTCCAGTTCTCTGTTCAGCCTCTTTTTGATTTTAACGTTTTCATCATCCCGATTACAAAAGTAATGCCTTGGATAATTATCTTATAATTTTAGTTTATATTTTATCCCAGGTTTACTGCTGCAATCTTCTTCTTATTTCATCATCGTTGTATATTATTAGCAGTGAACATGTATGTCGTACTATAATCAATGTCAAGCTTGTCCTAACTATAAATAAAGCAGAGTTGAATATATTCGTTCTTTCTTTCTGATGACCGCGCATGCTGTTCTTTAGACTTTAGCAGCACTTATGCGGACGCTCCTGATCATTTTAAATGTTTTTCCTTGTCTTCTCTGAGCCTGCGCGCAACATTCGACCTCGTGTGTGTGTGTGTATATATATGTGTGTGTGTGAATTTTCCACACCTTCAATATTCCATAGTTTCAGATGCTGACCATTTAAGTTCTTCAAATGTGCTCAAACTTATTCTTAAGCGAGCGAAACTGAAAAACTAAATAAATAAATAAATTCTTTGAGTCTTAACCCTAGTCATTCCTGAAAAGACCAGGCCCCTTACTTAAGGATTGCTCTATTAATATTAAGAAAAGTTGGCCTAAAAGTGTACGCAGAAAATATAAATCAAACAGACACCTTTTTTCCTTTACTCTTTTATGATTGATCAGGCACAGCTAAAAGACCAGCTGTTGGTGCGATATGGTCGCTTGTTAGTAGACCAAGCCAGATCCATCACAGTAACTCCCACATCTTCAGCAAACAAAAGAAAAACCAGCCAAATATTATCGACAATTATTCTTCTTCTTATCCACTCATTTCATTTTTTTTTTTAAAAATATCCATATTGAAGTTCATGGGAGAAAAAAGCCAATTTCATATTGGTTGAGTACGAAAAAAATGGTCTGATTTATTTGTTAGACATGAAAGAAAATGAATGAAATAGAGATTTATAGGGGGACAAGACCAATTTTGTTCTGGTTTTCTACTCAGCTTTAGACCATGCATTTTAATCGGTCGTCTGCTTCCATCCACCATTAACTGCTAGTGGGCTTGAGACGCGGTGGTCCCATGCATATGACCAAACCAAAACATCGCCTTTGCTACTAGTATATTACTTAAGGGTGGGACTCGTTTATCACGAGGTAATAGACTAAGGACGTCCAAGGCTGTGTTAGGCCGGATTCCAGAATGTCGTTCAATGTGTATATGTACTGTACGTCACAAGGTCAGTGCTGCAACATTTCTACAGAATGAGTTAGGCAACATGTCTGCAGGTTCAGAACTCAAGAAATATGACAACAAATCTCACTGTACAGTCTACCTACAACTAAGACACCGCCATTCAAATGAAGCTGCTGAATTATGATTCTGTTTCATCACTTACTTCTTCGTCTTGAAACCTAATCACAAATTCAAACATTCGTTGCTATAAGGGGGCTCTACGTCTTCTACCCTGGAGTTTTGATATAGGCTAAATCTAATTTGAGACTTGATAATTTGCACTTAATAACATAAATTCAGACCTATGCCTGTGAATAAAGTGAGAATGAGGCAATTACAGGTTTCAAAGGGTAATGAGCTCCAATTCCATCAATTGCCAATTTGCCTTGTTTTGTCTCAAACGAACTGATGAGGTCCATGCCAACATCTACCGCAACATGATTCCTAAGGCCCCTGCTTCACGACACAGTGATGCTTTGTGAAGCATATGCCACCAACGAGTGTCCTGTTTATTTACAATTCTCTCATACATTCTGTCAGAGGATTGTAATGTTGTCTTCTTCCATTACGTATTTAACATCCTTCTTTCCAACTCAATAAGGTAAAACTTTCTACTATTTCACAGCTTATTGAAATACGACAGATGGCTCCAGATGACTTTGCTTAACCCAATGAATCAAAGGATCCAGCAATTTCAAATTAAGGATTCATCAATCGAGTTCAAAATATGCTAGCACAATAGTTAACAGTATAATGGAATGCTTGCCCAACATGCAAGCAAGACAGTATATCCTAACGGTTGACATAATTTCTGGAAGCTATTGTAAGAAATGATGCACAAAGAAAATACTATCAAGTGCGAGCAGCATAGACGAAAAGTTCAGAATAAACAGATCAAGTGGAGAGTACCTCATTGGCCTTCAAACTCCAGGCATTTTGCACTTCTCTGTCCCCAAGAAGTCATATCTCAATATTTGCAGCTGATATTTCGTTGATTTTGATGCGTTTAGTCTAGCAAGCTCACAACTCCTTGTCTACAGCCATGAGCTATCGAGGTATTTCTGCACCGTTTTCCACTTGTTATGGATAGTGGAGAGTAATGATAGGAAGCATTGCATAGACTTTGCATTTCAATGTCCTCAACCGGTGATGTTGGATAATTCTGAGTCAACTTAATCTCCGTTACTCTAGATCGCCAATTCATCATGACATAACCAAAACACCAACAAGTCATCTACTTCTTACGTAGACAACAAGCCCACCACAAAGCTTTAAATTTTCAGATTTTCTTCATATGATCCATAAATCTCAGGACACCAACCTCCTTCAACTTGTCGAAGAGGGGGCCGTTGTTCCCATCTCGCGTTAATTGATCACTTGAGGCAACAGCAATAAGAACGCAGTTCTCACCATTGCCAACATCTATCTCATACAACGCAGCAAAAACCTCACGCAAAGAATCAAGCAAATTTTGATAGAAGGACTGATTTGGAGAAATCACATTTACCACCATTATGCCCTTCTTCTCGTGAAGAACCGATCTTGCCCCCAAAAGAACACTTTTCCTAACAAACTCCAGCGGCGGCGCACTGACCCCCTTCAGAGCGTCCCCCGAATCCAAATCCACCATCATCACATCAAAGCCATCCGAAAGCTCCTCCACATCTCCCGACTCTATCAGTCCAATCCCATCACCAACGGCGATCTGAAGAAGGTCATCTTCAATCAATCCGAAATGTCGCTTCGCAACACTTAAAACCACCTCATCCGCCTCCACCCCTACGACACTGAACCCAAACCGATGCCGCAAACACATCAAGAGGTCCCCACCGCCGACCCCGATACAGAGAGCCTTCGTTGCCTGGCCAAAATCAGGCGCCAAGAAAGACAAAGCAGCCACCATGGGAGCGAGATAAGGCTGCACGAGAGAACCCGTTTGGGGCCGAAACATTCCCAAGTTGGGAGTGTCGGAGACGAGACGCACCTGGCTCTGCACAAGGTTGGGCAGCCTCCTGAACCTGAGCCGCCTCCGCATCTCCCCGCCGTCAACCTCGACGTCCTCCACCAGCATCTCCCCAACAACGGGGCCCACGAGGTGGTCCACAGGCACAATACGCGCCAGGTCATCGTGGTAGGAGAGGAAGGGGATGGTGGGGATTTGGGCGCGGGAAGAAGGGAAAGAGGATCTCGGGGAGAGGGCGAGGAGGAGAGGGAGGATGCTGTCCTGGAACTGGTCGACCTGTTGGGGGTCCAAATTAGGGCGAGCGTAGGGCTGTTCGGGGGGTTGGGAGGGGAGGTGACCGACGAGGATTAGGCGGGAACAACAACAAGAAGAGGATGATGACAGGAGTTGGAGCTGGCCGGCTTCGGTGGAGAAGATCCAGTCGTGCTCGCGTCCGACGGGGACAAGCATCGCAGCCACCGCGAGATGATGACGACGACGACACGATGGGGAATCGAGGACTGCGATCCGAAGGAGAGGATGAGAGTATAATCGTGTAGAGGAGGAGGGGTTGGGGAAAGTGAAGGAGATGAAGCGAGAAGGAGAGAGGAGCTCGAAAGCACGGGGATCCATGGGGACGCCTCCTTCATCTTTATCGACGCCCGCCGACATTTTCCCCGCCGCTCGCCCGCTCGCTCCCCCTCCCTAGCTGAAACCGCCTCCGGGCCCAATACTGTTTTTCCCTTTTAAAGAATTCAGAGCCCAACCTTCTTAACTTGTTGGCCTTCTCAATGGTATATCGCTTGACTTGGGCCTTTACTTTGCTTTTGTTAAGAACAAAATTATGAGTTTAGTAATGAGTGTTCAGTACATTTAAGTTTCGAAATTCATATCTTTGCCAAATTAAAAATGTCTAGCTAGCTCATTTCCATTTGGTAGTGCATAAAGCATATCACATAAAGATGATTAGTTAAAGCCTTAAAAGTTAATATTAGGCTAATGTATCATAATCAACATATTTGACTAATAACGCAGCGTTTTGGTCGGTAAACACTTTTTGTTTTAGCCTTATTATAGGTAATAGTTAAGGAGATAAAATTTGAAGGATGAAACATGCATTGTATCTTCGCCTCTCTTTATGGGAATGTAGGCCCTCCTTTGACTATCATTACTTGGTTCGGCAGGAGGTTCAAAGAGGGAAGGTAAAGTAATGTAAAGTTTAATAAGGTGCAATGAGGGATATATTTTTGTGGTTCTTATTTGTTTGGAGAGGGAGTAAGGGAAAGTACATGTTTTCTTTTAGTGCATTTTGCATACTCTCTCTCTCTCTCTTCACTCTTGTTTCGCTTCAAATTGGTGGAATTTTCTCTCTCTTCACTTTCTAGTTCGTTTTATATTTTCTCTATGCTCACCTCACTTTACTCTACTTCACTTTACCTTCTCAAAACTCAATACCAAAGATAATTTTAAATTTTGGTCCTTATCTTAATCTCACTCTCTTCTTACCAAACCAAGCCTAATTGCAACTTCCCATAACCTGGTCAGCTCTTTACTTCATAACTTGTCATCGTTTGAAGAGGTATGCATGAAAGTGGCTTTATGATTTTCTTTTATTAAATATAATATTTTAGGGCATGTGATGATCCAAGTCCCAACAACGGTCACAGCAATGACCAAACACCAGCCAGCATGCGTGGGAACGAAACTAGTGCGGAACTTGGGAGTTGAGACCAGTTTAATGTAGATGAACACTTTCTGACCTTTTCATTTAATTATACATAGTAAATTTATTGAATCATAAAATTTTATGATAAAGTCAAAACGCAAGCTCTCTTATTAAAGCCTCCTTTTTTTTTTAAAAAATGTGATGATGTATAACAAAACATGTGGTAGTAGAGAAGTCAACTTTTCACTCTTGTTGGGGAACGATCCGTGGTGGGTTAGGCTTATGTTCGAATCCTCCCGTAGGTAAAACCAAAGAGAGAGAAGTCAACTTTTCAAGAGAGAGAGAGAGAGAGAGAGAGAGAGATATATGTCAACTTTTCACTAGATAAACCAAGGACGTCTGACTTTTACAATTGCATGCTGATGATGGAACAACGCCAACCAAAAAAGAAAAATAAAAAAAAAAGTGTCAATACCACCATCTCTAGCATTGACTTCTAAGATAGCTGTTCAGATCTGCATTAATGCTTTATTTTCAAAATATAGTTAATGTAGTGGCAAAATCACCCGGGTCCCGATAATTAAATGTATACGTACCAATATGTTAACAAGTTGCAGATATGTAGTTGATTGATCTCAACCAACATCCGAAAGCAAAGAGATATCTCCCAGCCTTAACTATCAACTCCAGGTTAATTCTTAATCACAAACTAGGTATTCATAGTCTTAATTTGCTTGTCCTTTTGTTGTTTCTTTAATTCTTATTAGTGATGGAGGAAAACAGGGAAGGACAAAGGTTTTCACGCAAGCAGGGATTTTAAGCCTGTTTCTGAATCCGACAAACATAAAGATTTGTAGAAATCTCAGGCTCTCTCTAGAAGAACAAGTGCCACAGAGTCGCAATAAAAGATTTTAGCTAACTACGACTGGAAGCAGTATGCATAATTAGTTATAATAAGATTTTGACTTATTGTTGTCTATTTCTTGTTTCAAATTGCTGGCAGTTTTTGGTCACTGAGCAGGTAGGGTAGAGCATGAATTGAACGTGTTCGCGAAAGAGCTGCATTCCAGATACAACTAGCCTCCTGTGTAAAAGTTCAAACCCTTGCAGCAATCTTGGTACATCTAATTTTTTGACTAATTTTGTTTTCTAACCACATGAGATGAACCTAATCACTTAGTGTTTATTTTAGACAATTCAATTTTAACCATTCCATTAGCATACAGGATGTTTATTAAGCTAATCCCTTTCCCTGGCAGTGAAGCATGATTTTTCTTGTATCGATATTTAAGTCCATACTATATCATGCGAACAAAGTAGATTACTTAAATAAACTTCTTCTTCTTTTCCCCCCCTTTTTTTTCCTAAGCAACAAGTCAGCTATTATTTATTCGGAATAAAATACTATTAGACGGATGGTAACATCTGCTTATCAGGCAGTTTATAACTAATATAAATCAGTCTGATCAGATGGCCTAGTCCCTCCACTCACGGGTTCAGACCAATTAGCAATCATGCACTAGCTAGTGTGTTTGACCGTCGACTCCAGTGCAATAGGCCAACAACAAGCTATATACCACCAAAACATGCGTCCATCTTATCTGTGACGCTCACAAACACACTCCCCCTCCCCTTACCGTCTGTCTGTCGTTATGCTGTAAAAACATGCGTCATACATTACATCACTCAGCAACATCTCTGCCTTCAAAATGTTCTCCTCCTCTCCTCTTCTGTTTGATTAGCGTCAGAGGAAGTCATGGCATCCAAATATCAACTGCTGCTCTTTATTCAGCAGCTTCTCTTGTTATTATTCTCCACCACCGTACTAACTACTCCCTCTAGCGATAACCATGAGACCCTGCAGAGAGGATTCTCTGCAACCCCGGACCCTTCCACCTCTCTCCAGTTCCAACCCCTTCTCACAGACCCAACATCCACCTTCTCCCTCGGTTTCCTCCGAATCAACTCTTCTCTCCTCGACCTCTCTGTCATCCACCTCCCCTCTTCCTTTCCTCTCTGGCGAGCTATCCCATCTCGACCTCTTTCCTGGTCCAACTCCACCTCTCTCTCCTTCAACGGCACCACCTTGCACCTCTCCGACGCCGCCGCCGCCGCCGCCACACCGGTGCTATCTTGGTCAACCACTACTCCTGCTAATGTCACTGGTGATGGCTACAAGCTCATCCTCCTCAACTCCTCCAACCTCCAAATAGTGCATAAAGACCAAAATCAGGTTGTTCTGTGGCAGAGCTTCGATTACCCCTCCGACACCATAGTCGAGCACCAGAACTTCACCTCCCAATCCAGTCTCTTCTCTACCAACCAACGCTTCTCCATGAGCTTAGGCCCCACCTACCTCGCCCTCTACATGCAACACCTTGGCGTCCCAGATCAGCCCATGTACTGGAAGCACACCGCTCTCCAAGCCAAGGCCCAGATCATCCTATCCCAGGGTCCCATCTACGCCCGCCTCGAACCCACCGGATTCCTAGGCCTCTACCAGAACGAGACTGCCATCGTCGACGTCATCTCCTTTGACACCTTTAACACAGGCATCAAGAAGAGCCTCCGGCGGTTGACTCTGGAGCATGACGGCAATCTCAAAGCTTACTACTGGAGTGGGTCGGATTGGGTTTCAGATTTTGAGACCATCTCTCAAATATGTGACCTCCCCGCAGCTTGCGGGGCCTACGGTCTATGCCATGTGGAAGAGCAGCAGTGTGGCGGGTGTGTTGACAACAGCACAGATGGAGGGTGCTTCCCTGCAGATTCGGGTGATTTGTGCAGGTCAGATGGGGGCGGGTTCCACGTTGTCAGAAGAGCGGGTGTGGATCTGGCCAATAAAGACCTGATGGGGTTCCAGAAAGTTGAGTCGTTACAGGAGTGCGAGTGGTTATGTGAAAGAAACTGTAGCTGCTGGGGTGCGGTTTACAGTAATGTCTCCGGGGATTGTTATCGGATGCAGTACCCGACTCAGACGGTGCTAGCCGTGGGAGATGATAAAAAGGTTGGTTATTTTAAAGTAAGGAATATACAAGGGAGAGGTAAGAAGAGGCAGGGGAGGAAAATAGCAGGCTTGGTGTTGATAATCATAGGAACATTGGTCTTAGCGGGTGGCATCGGGTTTGCAGGTTATAGAGTTTGGAATGCAAGGAGGTGGAGGAGCAGAGATGAGGATGAAATGGGAATGCCATACAAGGATCTGAAATCAAGTTCATTTAGATCGATCGAGCTGGCCAACTCCTTCAGAAAGTGAGCGAGCCTGGTTTGTTGTTGGCCTTCCTAGTTTGGTCCATAAAACTAACAGTGTGAATCAGAGAGGAAGTGCTATGCTCAATAGTTAATTGCAATGCAGACATTTTCGCTTTTCAATAGACAGTATTTCACACAATATGTTTTGCATTACTTCTATTCATAGCTTCATACAACGTATGTTTTTTTAATGGGAGCTACTAAAGTTCAAGTAGTAGTTTATCATTTTCTGTGTACATTTAAAGTTCAACGTTAGTATTTTGGCAATATAGTACATTTTGAGCTGACATGGGATCTGAGAAAATTTTCTAGAACTGATTCCTTTAACGTACTCAGAAGAACTCGGCAAGGCCTCTGCTCCAAAAAACCATCCAAGCCTAGATTAAAGACCAACCAACAAGATATATAAACCGAAGTGTGTAGGCGTTGAAAATCACTTATCAGTCCCCGAACCTGACTCGTGAAGGTTGGTTTGCAACCTACGAACCGTCAACCGACGCAACCGACGAACCGTCAACCGACGCAACCGACGAACCGTCAACCGACGCAACCGACGAAACGGCTGACGACGTAATAACGCC
>JBAKGM010000002.1:15439881-15451894 GCA_037177215.1 Asparagus racemosus | reverse complement strand
ATTTGAGTGTTTGTACCACTAAAGAAATAATAAATATATATTTCTTAGTGCCCACCAACCCCTCTCAACTCAACAGACTCTGCTTTGCCGGGAACATAGCCCTAATTTCAATGAATCTTGCATATTTCTGGTTTGATTTTCTCTTCTTTTTCCTTGCCGAGTTCTTTATATTCAGTTAACGATAAATTGCAAATTATGATTGCACCAATTAGCGTGAGTAAACTCGTAACATTTTAAATGATTCATGGGTGAACCTAGGAATGAAGTTAGCTAAAAGTTGCTGTATAACGAAGGAGAGGACAAGGAACGAGAAGGAAGAAAAATAAACACCTGAAGTTAGGGCTAACACCATCTCTAAGCCTATTTGGTTAATTTTCCAGAAATTTAATTGTGGCAAATGACTCATGGGAAATAGGCTGTAGGTCCCATATTTCCTTTTTCAAGCCTGTTTGTAACCCCTTTATTTTCTTGCAAGTCTTTTACACGTGAAGCTGTCTTTTAGCTTCAACCACAATCTATGGAGAACATGGGCAGTCTACAATACTTGTTGTAGGTCTATGTTAGCTTTGGACAGTGAACACTAAAACAAGGTCCATGTCATTTTGGGAGCAATCTCCTGGTTGACAAAGACACTGGCCGTTTACTTTAGACCCACACCGAGCTCAGGTATGGCGAAACCAATACTTAATTAGCTGCAGCCATAGCCAAAAGTGGGACAAAGTAAAGCCACTCCCATGCTCTTTTGCGTACCAAGAACTCATGTGTCATCTGCCACAACAAATACTTAGCATGCATACGAATATATATTAATATCCAGCTACACACAGCAATTGTAACATAAATACACACTAAATTTTCTTAAAGGAAAGGTCTCAAGTGGAGATTGATTAATAATAAAAATATTTATCCCTACATATAAAAGGGATTGTCTTGTTTGCTGCAAAAATAAATTTAAGCAAATGCTACAGTAGCAATGCATACATAGCATATGTTGCAGGAAGTTAATTACTCAACTTCAAATACATTTTTTTGGATATATGCAATTCTATAGTGTGAAATGTATTTTCAAAAAAATACATGATTTTATTATACAAGGAAATGCGGATGTACGGAGAGGGTTTTTCCACTTGCATATGGATGATTTGTTAACGACGTAAAGTTATTAGGTATTTTTCGTTTCCATTTTTAGAGAGACGTTGTAGCTTTTGTTCATTTCTCTTATCTAATTACAATGTTTTTTTTTAAAGTGAATTTTCTAATTACAGCATGCAAACTAAGCAATTGAAATATAAATATAGTTACGATGTTTACCTTTGCAGCTCTGTTTTCAGTGTCAGGGTGTGGCTCAAAGACGGAAGCTAGAAGTAATTCGGTTCGGAATCTCCAATCACGGCTGCATGTGGTAGTCATTCAGTAGTTGAGTTGGTGTAGATCATCTTAGTTAAGTATAAAGTCTTGATCCTGGTGGAACAATGTCATTGGTTTCCAGTTGGATTAGATTCCAATTAGAACCTCGCTGGAGCTCTCGTAGCCAGGAGTTGTGGGAGTTTGGTTTGTCACAAATTGGACTGCACATTAGAATTGTACTCCTATTTGGTTTCCCATTGGCCAAGGCTGCCAGCAAAAATGTGATGCTTGATAACTTGGAGAAGCTGCTATAAAAGGAGAAGTCCGGACGGGTTGCAGGGCAAGCTGCATCATCAATTTGTAGCACCAATACAGAGAGAAATAAATTAATTAGTTTCTTTGGAATCCCGTCGTCGTGAATTACCTCTCTTTTGTTCCTTGTCGTGAAGTTTCTCTCTTTTGTTCCTTTTATTTAGAGAGATTGTACGGAAATCTTGGGGTGTAATTATTTGGGATTGAGTGATTGAGAGATTTCACTTTGTAGACCTCATAATTTAGGGCAGCCATTCTCCTCATTCGCCCGTTGACGTAGGCTACAAGCCTAACCACGTATCTCTTTGTGTTCGTGTGTTTTCGATATTTTTTGTGCTTTGTGTGATTGATATTAGTCTATTCCTGTGATTTGTCATAACATTCAGACAACCGAACATCTCCAAAATTTCTTCAAAAAAGCTGAATATGTACCAAATCTGATGTGGAGGCAATAATTGATGTTTTTTGGAAGAAATCTGATCATGTGAAAGTGGGACGATTGAAGCGAAAGAGTATTTTCAGACAGATTTTAAGATGCAACTTTGGAAGATCATATCTTTTGACTCGCTCCATAGAATAGTTATTATTGTATGTTTTTGAAAAGCTCAAGAAGTGCTCTATACGTAAAAATAATTCGCCGTTCCAGATAATATTCGTGTTCAAAGATATTTGTATTCAGGCTCAACTGCGCGTAGAATTTTGGGTTACTTTTAGTTTTCTAGTTTTTATAGAAAGTTTTTTATGTAAAGATTTATCTTAGATATAGGTAAAGGATAGTTTGGTATTTTTTTTTTTATTGTTTTGTACCCTATATAAGGGGAATAAATTCATGTAGGGTTTTAGATTGGTTGTTATTAATTTTAGAAGTTTTCTGTTACTAGGGTTTGTGCTATTTTGCTCGTACGAGAACGACTAGTTATCTCTTTTAATTACATTTCCGCTACATTAGTTGGTATTCAAAGACATGTTATTTCCTGCTATGACCACCAACAATAATGAAGTTAATCACCCTTCCCCTAATCTTGCTTAGTGAGTAGATGCCCTACATCGACTTGTTGAAGAAATCGCCACGGCGATGAGGAACTTGACTACTGCCATAAATAGAGGGAATCGAAATGAAGTCAATGACGAGGTGCGTGCCTAGAATGTTGCCCGTGATCGACCCGCCAGAGCTGGTGTTCGTGCTCAATGTCAAAATCAAGACAGTGAGAATTTAGATATAGATGATTTTGGAGTGTTTGAGAAAGACGTTGCTCTTGATGAAGGGAGACATGGTCCTGATTACCGCGCTAGGGTTAAGGATCTTCCCTGCTTTTGGGGTAACCTCAACATTGAAGAGTTCCTTGATTGGCTTCACCAGATCGAGAAGTTTTTCGAGTTTCAATTCATCTAGGAAGAAAAGCAAGTTTCTTTGGTGGCCTGCAAATTGCAAGGTGGAGCTACAGTTTGGTGGGATCAACTTCAAATCAATCGAATTCTCCAACATAAATTGCTGATTAGTACTTGGCATCGCATGAAGAGAGAGTTGTGATACAGATTTTTGCCTGCAGATAACAACCTAATCTTTTTTTTTCTCAATTTCAAAATTGTCGCAAGGCAATTCAATTGCGAAAATAGGTAAATCAGTCAAACATAGCATCTTTTGGTAGAGTTCCTATAGAAGATAATTTGTTTGATATTGAGATCAGCCATGGTTCATTCACAAAGCCAGCATGACAGTTGTAGCTACACAAATAGACAAGCAAATATCAACAGAAATAGAAAGGAGACAATTAGCAATGAATCAGTTCTCTTTAATTGGTTATTTAGAGATTGTCATTGAGCACCAAGATTGCATTGATGCTTTCAAAATCAATGAAATGTCGAGAGTTGAAATACAACACAGTAAGCCATCTTAGACAAAATTTCAAGCTCGAGACATTGTGAGATGGACTTGAAACTAAGTGTTGTTGACTTGGTTTTTACAAAGTTCATGGATGCAGCTATTCTATCAAATGGTTATTGTTATGGTCATAACCACTAATAACTAATTAAAGAGGAAAACGGAGTTTCAACTTAAATGAACACACCCGCCTGCCAACCGAGAGCAGTGCAAGCCACCCCGGCCGGCCTATAAAATGACCAACGCTCACCGCCCACGTCATAGCGATCCATGGACGACGCGAAAGGCGGAGATGATTGTCCATTCGGCCAATCATTCGCCCTAGCGATCCATGGACGACGCGAAAGGCGGAGATGATTCGGCCAACTATTCGCTCTAGCGATCCATGGGTGACACGAAAGGCGGAGATGGTCGTCCATTCGGCCAACCATTCGCCCTAGTGATCCATGGACGACGCGAAAGGCGAAGATAGTCGTCCATTCAGCCAACTATTCGCCCTAGCGATCCATGGACGACGCGAAAGGCGGGGATGGTCGTCCATTCGACTAACCATTCGACCTAGCGATCCATGAACAATGCGAAAGGCGATGATGGTCGTCCATTCGGCCAACCATTCACCCTAGCGATCCATAGACGATGCGAAAGGCAGTGACGGTCCTCCACTCTACCAAATTACTTTCAGCGACTCGAGAGGAACAATTCAACCTAGCCACTCGGCCTCGACTCCCCCCTCTCGTCGCCCGTGGTCCCCCACCTAGACGACGGCTATCTGAAGTCTACACCCGACAGTCCATCACTATCCCATTAAATGTGCTGACAACTTCCTTCACTCCTCCATCCCTCACAGTATTTAAGGTACCTCAGACCCATGCTACTGCAGACGCCGCCAATCTCATCCCATTAATGGTGAATAGACAACGCCAACTCTCAGTCCGCTCACAGTTTGACACCTGTCAATGCATACTACTGTGACAGGGACATGCTACTGTGGCCGGCGCATACAGCAGCTGGCCCAATAATCTCCTGACATGTGGAGGAGAGGGCTGACTCAGCAGCTATCTATTGAAAGATAAGAATACCCTCCGAACCCTAGTTATAAATGGCAGTAAGAACAGCAAACCAAATAAGTGATTTTTATCTCAGTGAATTCCTCTACATTTCTCTCCCTTCTTCAATTACTGACTTGATCGTCGGAAGGACCACCGGAGATCCCAACTCTAACTCTTCCACAGGTACTCCTTTATAGGCGAACCCCTTGACTGGAGCAACGTCACCGGGCATTAAGAGAGAAGGCGAGTCCTACTCTCTTAAAAACTAAACTCACACCGAGGTTAGTGACTGTTCGATTACATACATCAATAGTTATGAACAACAATACTCTAAAAAATCAAAGGATGTTACAGAGGAACTTTTCTTGAACATAAGTCCTTATAAGAGAAATCCCCAAGAGCCAAATTCTTTATTTAGAAGCCATCTATAGAATCAAAAGTGTTCTGCACCTCCGAGCGATGGTTTTCGATCAGCACTTGCTCCTTTGTAAAGTGAACCAAGTGTAGAAATTGCAAAGCCGAATGTTGGTTCTTTTCTTTTTGTGTAGGGTTCCGACGCTGATAAGCATCATCATTTAAAATTGTTTGATGAGAGAGATCTGATGATGGATCATCTGCACAAGGAACTATTGCCTAAGAAAACCTACCATAAATTTAAGATGAAGAAGATTGCTGATTTGACTGAGTTTCACCCGATCAGGCCACTTTACCTTCAGCCAAACTTGAGAATGAGTTTTGTTCAAGGAGGGGAGAATGACGTGGAGGCAATAATTGATATTTTTTTTGGAAGAAATCCGATCATGCGAAAGTGGGACGATTGAAGCGAAAGAGTATTTTCTGACAGATTCTAAGATGCAACTTTGGAGGATTATATCATTTGACTCGCTCCATAGAATATTTATTATTATATATTTTTAGAAAGTTCACGAAGTGGTCTATACATAAAAATAATCAGCGGTTCCAGATAATATTCTTGTTCAAATATATTCGTTTTCAGGCTTAACTGCGCGTGGAATTCTGAATTAGTTTTAGTGTTCTAGTTCTTATAGAAAGTTTTTTGGTAAGGATTTCTCTTAGCTTTAGGAAAAGGATAATTTAGTACTTTGTAAGGATTTCTCTTAGGTTTAGGAAAATGATAATTTAGTACTTTTTCATTGTTTTGCACCCTATATAAAGGGAACAAATTCATGTAGGGTTTTAGATTGGTTATTATTAATATCAGTAGTTTTCTATTCTTTGGGTTTCTAGGGTTTGTGTCGTTTTGCTCATACGAGAATGAGTAGTTATCTCTTTTGATTACGCTTCCGTTGCATCTAAATCCCTTCAAAAGAAAAAGCTTCAATAACGGTCGGATCACCTAATTTCAAACCATTTCTTTGCTGAGAAGCAAAAGACCTTTAATAGTTTAAAACAAGTTTGATGCATGTACCGCCAATTTCTAAGCCCCAATCCAAGAAGCAAGATCCCTTAAAAACATAAAACCGATGACTTCTGTACCCTCCATCGTCTCAAATCTCGGATACACTAACTCCGTCTTCTATATCCAACGAATAACAAACTCCACAAAATTCCTATAAATACCCCCTCAAACCTCCAACATGCTCACCAACAACCTCTGCACCTCCATCTAAACTATCTCAATGGCTCTCTTCATTCTCCTCCTCCTCCCTCTTTTCCTCCACTTCAATCCAACGGTCGCAACCTTCGACATCACATCCTTCGGTGCAAAATCCGATGGCCAATCCGACTCTGCCCAGCCCCTAATCCGAGCATGGGCAGCTGCATGTAGCTCATCAAGTCCTTCAACCATTTACATACCAACAGGCACATTTTTAGTGAGCCAAGCTAGGCTCCTCGGGCCATGTAAGAGTAACAAAATCACTGTTCAGATCGATGGAACTCTGATTTCTCGGTCGGATTACAGTGAGATTGGGAGGAAAGGAGACTGGATCGTGTTTGATCACGTCGAAGGAGTGTCGGTTTATGGCGGGAGTATTGATGGAAGCGGGGGTTCGCTGTGGGCCTGCAAAGCTACCGGCCATAACTGTCCTGCTGGCGCCACTGTAAGTTTGTTGAGGTTTTGAAAATATTAATTTTTTTCTAATATGAGATACTTTTTTTTTGAGAATATATTTTTGGAGTTTTAATGTTATTCTAATTAGGGCAATTTTCACAAAGCTATCATGGACTATATACATAATATCATTCTTCCGTAAATATGAATAATTTGTTTACCATGGAAAAATATCATGAACTTTCAAATTAACAGAACGATATCCCATGCTAGAAAACAGTTGACAATAGTGTAAACTTTCTAGTAGTTGAATGAGTTTATCTGAAAATGATGGTGGTTTTGTAATCACAAGTAGTTTTTTTTATTAGTATATGCTTTATTTTTTTTTTTGGTCTGAAAGTTTACATTTGTCTCCAAATTGGTTAATGATATTTTCATGCGACATGTCATGTGAAGTCATTCGAAATACTAATTTTGAATCCAATCGTAGCAATGCATGCAAGTCTAACTTATTTTCTCTCTGTTCATGCATGCAGTCCTTGACATTCCAAAGCTCAAACGACATCCTCATCAGCGGCCTGACGTCGGTCAACAGCGAACTGTACCACATCGTTATCGACGGCTGCCAAGGTGTGACGCTGCAAGGCGTCAAGATCTCAGCCCCCGGCAACAGCCCCAACACCGACGGAATCCATGTTCAGATGTCGACCGATGTGACCGTCAGAGGAGCTAGCATTAAGACGGGTGATGATTGCATCTCGATTGGACCGGGCGCGGCTAACCTTTGGATTGAGCAAGTCTATTGCGGACCCGGTCACGGCATCAGGTTAGATAGCCTAGAAACGTTAAATCTTACTATAAATATATTTATCCTACATTCTTCCACGTAGGAGTTTTTTATTTATGCTCCTCTCATTTAGCACCCCAAACATTTGTATGACAAATTAGCAAATCTGCAGATTTTGAAGGTAATTTTGCAGATGAACTGTATTTGCGTTAAAAAAAAACCATTATCGAAAGTGGGATGTATTTTTATCATTTTTTTTCTCTTCCAGAATTTATAATGGAGTTAAATGAGAAGGATATTTATCAAATGTCAGAGTATGTATAGATAAATTAGCAGATATTCATATTCAGGGGTACAAATACAGGTAAAATAGATTTGGGGGATATACATATATATATGGAAAAACTAGACTAGAAACCTATATATAAGCTTGAGATATTTGCAATTTATTTTAAAGGGTAAAATTTCACAAAGCTATCATATGAATTATTAACGTTTTGCACAAAAATAACATCAGATACTACTTTTATAAGGAAAAAGTATCATGAAAAATGAAAGTAAAAGTTTGCATGCACATGATATATTTTAGAACTTTTTGTTGTTGTTTAGCATTTTGTTTTTCAAATTCTAATGTGAGAGAATGTTTGTTCACAGCATAGGGAGCTTGGGCAAAGAGTACCAAGAGAAAGGGGTGCAGAATGTGACGGTGAGGACAACGACGTTCGTTGGGACCGAAAATGGGCTTAGGATCAAGACATGGGGAAGGCCCAGTGATAGTTTTGTTAAGGGAGTGGCCTTTGAGCACTCAATTATGCAGAATGTCCAGCACCCCATCATTATTGACCAAAATTACTGCCCGGATGAAAGAGGCTGCCCTGATCAGGTAAAAATTTCCACCAAACGTTACCATATGTAACAGGGTCAATTGGCGATAAACACCCAGTTGATAAAAAAAATTCATCGGATCTATCCGCAACAATAGAACTACATGGGGTCCACCCTCAACTGGCGATAGTATGGGGGGCCTATCTTCAATTAACCCTATGCAGCATAATATTGAACTAATTCTTTTATCTTTCTGATGATGTCGGTGCAGAATTCTGGGGTGAAGATAAGCCAAGTGAGTTACAACGACATACAGGGCTCATCGGCGACAGAAGTAGCGATGAGTTTTACGTGCAGCCCGAGCAATCCGTGCAGTGGGATCGAGTTGCAGGACGTCAAGCTCACTTATGAAGGGAAGACTGCAGCCTCATCGTGTGAAAATGCGATCGGAACTGCATCCGGGCTCGTCCAGCCGCCTAGTTGCCTGTAATATGACCAAAGAAAGAGCATACGGGTTTATATATTGTTGTGTTGCGTAGCTTTGTTATGTCTCAGTAATTCAGAGTAAGGTTTTCCTCAGAGGAACCTTTTATTAGTTGGAGGGAGAAATTATACTTGTATTTTTTTTTTTCTATTTCATACAGTAGAAAATGCTGGAGCTGATAATTTTATCGTTATCAATGACATATATAATCTTAAAGTGATATGTTTGTCTTATTACAATAGTAACTGACATTTTGGGTACCGCAAAGTTCGGGGTGATTTACCGGGATAAGAAGTTCAGAGGGGCCAGGTTCAAACCCCCACAGAGTTTAGGGAATTTTATGAAATTAACTCCAGAAAACCCATCTAATTAAATTTCAGGGAGTCACAGAAACCCTCCTAAACTTTCGAAAAGTTTAGCCTCTGAGATACCAAGCTTTAATACGACCTCTAACCTTTAAAAAAAAATTACAGCTTTGAAGTACAATTTTAGAAGCTAATCTCCAATAGTAAAATTTTAGAACAGCGTCCAATTCACTTGCTCTAGCAAGCCATGATTTAAACTACAAACCAGATAATAAAATTTTGGAGCATAATAACTCTTTTTCAAAAAAATAAAGAACAAAAAACGTGAGAAATTAAGTAAACGAAGTATACGCATACCTGACGCTTCATGATTCTCAAGGTTCTTTTACCATCACTGACATCAACTAGCATATTTCTTAAATTTGACTCTTACAAAATCTTCGATTCCTACATTTAAGAACCAAATCTAAAACAACCACGTGCTGTAGCATACCGAATAAACCTAACCCCTCGTACCCGATTCTTAATCAGTGATGTACCACACTCCCATACCCATCCTCTAAATTGGAGCGAACCGGGTTCCGTGCACTATACATGATCGTAAACCAAAGCTCCCACCTAAATTTTCAACATTTGCCTCTTATCTTCTCTTTCTCGACAAACTCTAACTTTTAACGTTCAGGCGGTTTTGTGAAAATCTCCCTAAATAAGTCAAAGTTAAAGGGTCATTTTGCAAAACATTCCGTAACGTTTGAAAATTTCGTTGCGCGCGCTTCCAAACTATAAACAGCATTATAGTGGCCAAAAAATAGCAAATCATCCAAATTCTTCGCCCAGCCACAAAAAAAAATTCCCCCTTTTCTTCTTCATCTTCGCTTTTATTCTTGATTTTGTTTCACCTCATTTTCTCGAGGGAAAAGAATTGCGTTCCACCGCCATCGGATCGCTGGTTCTCGATCGAAATCAGGGGTAGAGGAGGGCTGCGAATCATAATCCCTAGCCCTAATTTCGATTCGAGACCAGAAATCTCATCTCCAGCCTCGTCGGATCTCGAGACGCCACCGTCTTCGGTCAAAATAAGTAATTTATCTTCAGCATATCGGATTCAGAGCCAGGGTTTCCTCAGTTTGAGCTTTCACTGTTTTGGTAAGTTTCGGAACTTGTAAGTGAGAAATTTCTCTGTTTGATCTATGTACAATTTTAGCGATTTTTGTTGAATTTCGTGTTCTTTTGCTTACAAATCACATGCTTTTAAGTTTTAAATTTAAACAATTTGATGCAATTCACCAAATTTATCACCGCATTGCATCCCTAGTTTTATTTGTTACTAAAAGATTTCCTCAATCTATATCCAATCTTCTTGCAGTCTTATCTATTTCTCTTTCCCAGTGAAAAGATTTCTCGCATTTTCTCCAGAATTTCAATGTCTTGTCCGAATTTGTTTAACTATCTTGAAAGATTTGTGCATTACATTCGTATCTAATGTTTTGATTTTTTTTTCTTTGAAATTTAAATTAAATGGATAACTTCCGTTTTGTTAGCTTGCTTCAAAATTTAGCTAGTTGACACGGTTTATTCATAAACATTACAATCAGTTAGCATTCGTTTAAACTCATAGAGATTTGCGCGATAAATTAGTACCTAACGATTGATAGTTTTCTTTAGATATCTCTTATTTATCACACTTTTTTCCAATGGTTTCAGCTAAGGACATGGTCTATTCTTAACATTGCAATCAGTGCTTATATCAAGCATAAAAGATGGAAGTAAAGAAAGTCATGAGGCGCCAGTTATCCACTGGCTCCATCAAGCGGAGCGGATCACGCTGCTTCAACCGCCAATTATCATTCGATCCAAGGTTCACTAAGGCCCTTCGATTCTCTTTTGGACGCCAATCATCTCTTGATCCAACCCGGCGAAAGCTCCTGAAAGGGGAGATAAAGGAGGAGCTGACTGTGCCGGAGAATCTTGATTCCACTATGCAGCTGCTCTTTTTGGCTAGCAAAGGGGATGTAGATGGGGTGGAGGAGCTCTTGAAGGAGGGCGTCGATGTAAATAGTATTGATCTTGATGGGAGGACTGCTCTCCACATAGCCTCTTGCGAGGGGAACCTTGATGTCGTCAAGTTGTTGCTTTCCTGGAAGGCCAATATTGATGCCAGGGATCGGTGGGGAAGCACGGTATGAAGCTTTTGCGATTTTCTTTTTGTATTAGCAATAGCCTTTTTGAATCTGTAAAAGTTATTTGATAAGTGTAAGTAAGTATGATACTTTGAAAGTTAACTAGATGCAACTGCATAGTATTTATCTCATCATATCAGGGAATTAGTAGTTGCATGCAGCATAGTAACCATGCATCTTGCTCTGCTTCTAAGAAACTTTTTGCTTGTTTTGCTTTGTTGAAGATAACAATGAGCACTGTCATAGCACATTGCAACCTTAATTATCATATTATCTCCCTCCAATGTCCTCTGCAACTTTGTGAATCATGACTTCGTTTTGTATTTTATTGTTTCCCATTCATTTGGCATTTTTCTTTGCAAGATCTGTATGTATCAAATATTTGGATGTCATTAGTATTTATAGACAATATTGACCAGTGGAATTATTTTCTATACAAATATAACAGTTTTTTCCAAATATTTGGAAATCAAATTATATGAACATACATTTACGTAGCATCTCCCGACTCATATAAGCCTTTCTTGTATCAAGGATATTACTTTATTTTGTGATATCGTGATATAATTGTTAAATGATATAGTTACCTTAAAAGTTATGTATGTATGTATAAAGTTGTATATGTATATATATAGATATATGTGTGTGTGTGTGTGTGTATATGTATACACACACACACACACACATATATCTATATATGTATATATATGTGTGTGTGTGTGTGTGTGTGTGTGTGTGTGTGTGTACATATATATACATATATAGATATATAGATATATATGTATATATATATACATATATGCGTATGTGTGTGTGTGTGTATATATA
>JBAKGM010000002.1:15411430-15434363 GCA_037177215.1 Asparagus racemosus | reverse complement strand
ATATCTTTTCTTTCTTCTTCAAGGAACATTTATTTTTACACAATTTTCTTGTATATAGGATCAGTTTAATTCAACTTTCTTTTAGTTTACTTAGTAGATAATATATATCCTTTTAGAAGTTTTACCATGTAAAACAAACTAATTATGCTAAAGTATATTGGAAGAAAAATATATTCATTTCTCAAGAATTTTTAAAACAAAAATTTTGCTAAGCATGTTACAATGTAGTTACAGTATCATTCTTAGGTGGTTTTTACCAGCTGCAAATAATAAGGGAAACATATCATAATAGTATTCCTTCAGTGTCAAAAATGATGTCTTTAGTTTTCCTATACAATACAGCGTCGTTCACTAAAAACATTTTTTTTATTACATGAGTGTCCGTCGATATATAATAAGTGTTGGGTATCTTTTTCTCAAGAGACTCTCCTCTTGGCATAGGTCAATTCACATGCCATAGCAAGTAGTTTACAACTCAAGCTCCTCCCACAAGATCTTTTGGTTCTGTGACAATGCCCTCTCTTGCTTATGGTTCTCTTTGTTATGAGTTTTAGTGCTGATAGTGTATTATTAGGGAAAGGCTTAGATAATAGTTCTTGAGCATAGCTGCATAAAATATGCACATGCAATTTAAGTGGATGGCTCTTGTTCTTTTAGGAGTTAACTTGCACAAGGCTATTTGGAACTTGTTTGTGCCACATAATAATTGAAGGTTGAAGATAACTTGCAGTTTAGTTGGGCCCCATGCAGTAAGTTGTGATGCACAGGCCATTGGACCTGGACCAACGTTGTATCCTGTTAAGACTTATGTTAGGTTGATGATGTGAATTGTTATCCCATACCGCAACAGTTATAAGCATTTGGTTGACTGGTAAAGTGGTTATTTATGTGATAACATACTAATCCAGGTATTAACAGTCCAGAGTTCAAACCCCGTTAATGTTAAATAAGAAAAGACATCTATTTAGACTGATTTATTGTACCTTTCTGAGAACGGTTTAAAAGTTATTCAACAAGGTTCAAAGTCTCAGGAGGAGTGTAGTTTGATGTTATGCATTAATAAAGTTCAATCCTATAATTTAACCAGATAAAAGCCTTCACCTTAAGAGGGGCTTTAATGCTTCGAATGATCTTAGCAAAGGGACACATTATGCCTCCATCATTGAGAAACTTGTAAGTACCTCTAACCTTGAACATTACAACTACAAGCACATAAATCGCAATCACGTCTCAAGTCATCCAGTGGTATTCGATAATGATACAAGAGAAATCAAATACAAAGTCCGGTATTTAAAACAAATAGTACAAGGCTGATGGGCTCCCACAATAATAGACAAGTATAAAAGAAATTTGCATATGGACTCTCTAAGGGCACAAAAGTTCAGTGGTAATAATTGGCACAGCCTCATAACACGGGGGGTGTATGAGCAATTAGCCCTTTTTGTTATGAAGCCTAGCACTAGCACCTCATGTATTTCCTACCAAACATCAAATGGAGATGCATGTTACAATTTTACTTTTTCAAATCTCATTGACCAGACAATTGATTTTATTGTTAATCAGATGATTGAAGGCGCAGCACCTTTTCACCTAAAGGGCCCAGAAGAGGCTCTGAAAATGATTTGCTTGGAGAAAATGAGGCCTCCGTTAAAGAACAAATCCAAAAATTATCCTGTTGAACTCAAGGAGTAAGTTGTTTAACCTTTTAATGTTTATTTTTGTACTTTTCATCAATGTCACATAAGGCGCTAGGCGGACTAGGCGTTTGAGTCAGCGCCTAGACAGCTAGACGTACGCCTAGGCGGCGCCTAGGCGTTTGGCTATTTTTTAAAATTATTTAATTATAATAATTGATAAAAATATGTATTAAATTCATATTAATTCACACAAGAAAGATAGAAATCTTAGATCCATAATAAACCATGTAAATAGCCAAAATAATAACTAACAAGGTTATGAAAAGCGCTAGGAGGCCTAGGCGTTGGACCCAACGCCTAGAGCGCAGGAGGTATTCTTTTTTTATTTTTTAATTACAATAATTAATAGCAAAGGGTGCGGTCCACGTAAGCAAACAATGGTTCCCAAAACACTCTCAAGATCTAGGTGGGCAGCCTAGGTACCGCGCAGGCGTTAGTTAGGCGGCCTACGTACCGCCTAGGCCTAGGCGTACGCCTAGGCGGAGTAGGCGGAGGCTTTTTAAAACAGTGCTTTTCACGTTTATTGTGTTATGATTCAATATAACTGAAATTGCACTGCTTTTTCTTTTGACAATTTTCATGTATGTTTGATTTCAATAAGATTTGTTTCTTCTTTAGCATCCATCTCATTTCAATGTTAAACGTTTTTGCTTCATAGATACTTGTGATATGCACTTATTTTTTATCCTGTTCCTTCTTCAAGGCATATATTAAGCTTTGTCACCAGATAACTAAACATCTCAACAACCTATTTCCTTTAGATGTTAATTTGGATGTCCATGCAGATTGATTGAAGAATGTTGGGACCCAGATCCTGTAGTCAGACCAACATTTACAGAGATAATTATCCGACTGGAGAAATTATATGCCACTTGTGCAAAACAAGGGCGGTGGAAGGATAACTTTAAGATTCGTTGGTATGTTTCTTATTCATCTGTAGAAAAAAATTTCTTCATTTTAATTTTGATATCTTCTGTTTATCGAAATAGTATGCTATAAACAGTGAGTAATGATTTCTAGATAAACTACTGATAATGGTAAATTTGTGTGATTGATAGCATTTCCATACAACTTTTAGGAGAATTTTTCTTACTTATTTTTATTATCACTTTTCTGCCATAAAGAGAGTGCCAAGTTCAGTGACTAACAAATTCTAGAGAGCCCACTGGTAATGCTATAGTTGTGTGATTGATAGCATTTGAGAAAAGCCACAATAATTATAGTTGATCTTTGAAGATATTTGAAGTTCTGTTTTTCAGGTTTATGTCTTTTAGTAGATATTTATGTAAATTAAGATCTATTTTCAACTCAGAAGGCTTGTCTATGTGAGCACATTTTTGTTGCTTGATCATGATGCTTATAAGCACTATTGGGCGTTACAAGCAGACCTATTTTTGGATAATTTGTTTTAATATATAATATAATTAGCTTCAAAATTTTAGATAAAATTCAAACAGAGTACCTTTTCAATTTACTTTTAAAGTTCTGATAAGTTTTTTCTCTTTCTATTATTAAAATAATTCCCCTAATCACAGCAGATATGTATTAAACATTTTCAGCCCATCTTTAGGAAACTCTCATGTCTTGATTAGATATCTATTAAATACGGCTCTAACATCAGCATTTAGGATTTTCAATTCTAGATTGGTTTCCAAATTTCCAAGAACTTAAGTTACTGCAACTTATGTTCACTGATCCCTGTATCCTTTTAGTATGACAAGCCAAAACATGTTTAAGTCGCAACATATGAGCACATAGAAAACCTTTGGAATCTCGGAATGCAGAAACTATTAAATCAACATTTTAAACTAGCACTCGTTTTCCTTTTTCCAGCAAAAAAATTGTTGCGACATACCTAAATCCAGGGCATATTATTTTCCAGAGTGGGATTGCTCAAATACATTGATGCCAAGATACATAGTTTTTCCTTTTTGTACTTTTGTTGTCTGCGAATGTCACTTTTGGAATTGCCAAATAGGACACCTATATAGTTCATATATTGATAATCTTCTAAATTTCTGTGAAAATAATCATGGATGTACAATCATTACGTTGCACTTCTGATTCCATTTCCTGCTCTCTTTTCCCTATTATGTTTCTCTTTATGGCGTTAATAAAGGAATATCTCTGTAATTCATTCAACCTTAAGCCAAGGCTTCTAGTACCACAAATTATAAAAAAAAGTATAACTTAAGTTGGCTGGTTAGATATATTTAGCATAGTTATCGTTCAAACTTTGATTCATGGCTAGCTGCTTCTTTGCTTTAAATAAGAAGCTAGGATGCAATCTTAACTCATAAAATCACTGAATACTTAAGCAGTAGCTCTTTTGAATTCTTGTCCCCAAATGAGCTTCTCATAATATGATTCTGTAACAGGATATTTCTATAAGAAAACTTGATGCTGCTCCTCTACAATTTGGTAAAACAGATATTGAGTTTTTCTTCTTCTATTTCGATTTTACGAGCTAGTTCTATAGTGACAAGAAATTCCAAATTTACCATCATTCATGTGCTCTATAATCTCTCCTTTTAGAACTTTATCTTAATAGACTATGTGGTTTCTTCCCATTTTAGTAATATAATGTTCAGTTTTAGATATGTTACTCATGTTATGTTTTGATAATGTTCCTAACGTCGAACTACAACTACATGATTTTATCCTTGCAGGAAATGATGGAAGCATTTCAAGTGTTTGGTTTTGAATGTTACGCTGTATGTAAGAGAGATACCTCTCAACTATAACCAAGCTTATAATACGAAGTTGTCCTTGGTAATTATCGACTGGAATGGTTCCTTTATGTATAAATGAACGAATATATATATTGTTCGTTGCTTCTCTTTCTCGAAATAATAGAGTTGTTGCTTATAAGGCACTCCTAAGGATTTGAACTAATTTCATATTGGTCTTTATGAGAAAAATACTAATATCTGATAGGAAAAATACACTGATATAAGAACCCTCTCATTGAAGTTATAAAACCGTAAAATTGAGAAGCTAGCAAAATGGTAGCACAGGCAAGATAATGACTCTTTCCATTTGAAAATGAGCTCAAATCTTATGTTTAATTTACATCCTGGAGACTTTTGACTGTTTCCTTTCCATTTTTTTTCTTTTCAGAAGTGTATAGGCTTATTGACGTACAATGTATATGAGTTGAGAGGCAAAAAGTTATGACTGGCGCCAAAGCCTATTATTATGACTTGTATTTTTGTTCCTCTTTAATTCGTTCAGTTCCGTTAAAATGTGTGTCGAGATGGTCAATGTAACAATAGGGCTGAACACCTGTAGTTTCAAATAGATCCTGCGATTTCCCCAGGAGAGTATATACTTTTGTCTCGAGGGATCACTTGCGGGTGGATATTTCGGCAGAACACCCCGCCGCGCCAATCAATTACATACCAAGGGATCCAATTGACTGGTAAATTTTTAACTCGCTCATCTCAGTTCAAAGCTATTTGTTTTGTCTTCATGTAAATTTTCTAACTTGTGTTTTGAAGACTAAATTTCAGGTTCAAGAGCTCAGCCATGTCAAGAAAATGGCAACCCAGGGGATTGGCGTCAGGTTGTCCAGTGTCTACACTTGAGAGGATCACACGTATGCTTGGTCGTCTAGCTTAGTTTCATTTATATATATTGTAGTGAAACATGCATTCACTTGCAAATTAATCGAGACATAACATAACATGTTTGGTGATGTTTATCTTCTATGGATCAAATTACTTTTCGATGTGTCATGTTTCCATATGTTATTTGCTATGGTACCATATATGCGGCGTGTGATTTTGTATGTATATTGTGTGGTTTTCAATGCATGTATTGTGCCATCGCGCTTGTCTTGTATGAGGATAAAACCATAGATTGACAATCCTAGAAATAAAATGCTGACAAATTCGTAGAATGGTAGGGTTGTTGGTTTTACTGGGAAGTTAGCAACCCCGGGGTATTTTCTAATTATTTTGCTAATTATCCGAGTGTATTAATTCCGATTAGTTAAAAAGAGAATTTGATAAAAGGACCAACTTTTGAGCAGCTAACAAGAGCTGGTCTGTTTTTATACGTAAATATTTCTCCACTTATTTTAATTAAATTCAAAATGTCTAATAATCTGTTAAAAAATTAGAATATCCTCTTCTTCCTTGGTGTACAATTGTTCAAATCCTTAAACACTTTTCAATTTAAGAATAGCCACAAATCTTGGCGCCCTTTAGATTATCCGCGCCAATTAACAAGAACCCGAGGGCATCTTCGGTCTTTAACCGTAGATGCTTCCCAAGCTGCACGAAACAGCTACCTAATCAGTTATCATTTTGGGTCCTCTGACTTGCAACATTTCCCATGACAAATGACAAACATACCCTCAGTACTTGCTACCAAAGACATTTTCATCCTAAGCGCGGGCAGTGTCACGTGCGCCCTTGCCCCTAATTAGAGATTTGGATCTCGCTCCTTTTGAGTTGACTCCGATCTCAGCGCCACGTCACCAAAAGATCTACCGCGATAAGCTAGCGATAGATTAACGCTACTTTAAAAATATCGCGAGTAGCTAACAGCGGCACAAGATAAGCTATCAAACCCAGACACGGCTCTGACATGAAAAGAAATAAACGTGATACGATAAATTAAGCGATATTTTAGCGAGGCGGTAAAATATTTTGGCCACGAAATTTCAAAATTTCAAAGTCCCCAAAATTGCATTATTTTATACAATTTTTGGCCTCTCCCAGTGTACAAGTGGAACAAGGCAAGTCTTTTTTAGTTAAAGTTCTCTCTAGTCCTCTTTTTTCTGTCGTATCTTTTCGCCCCGCCCCCTTTTTCTTAGAAAATTTGCGCGATTCTGGCGTAATTTGGATTATGAGCGAGATCCAAGGAGATTTGTGTAAAATTTCCGTCGGCTGAGCTTGGATTTGGGGATTTTAGAGCTCGAGCGGAGTTAGCGTTTGGAAAATTGGGGAATTAGGGTTTTGGTTTGGGAAAGATGTTCTATTCGCAGTTTATATTAGCAAAAAAGGGGCCTTTAGGGACGATATGGATAGCTGCGCATCTGGAGAGGAAATTGAAGAAGAATCAGGTCGCGGATACTGATATTGGAGATTCTGTAGGTTGGTTTCTCGAATTATTCTTTTTAATTGCGGAATTTTCTGTTTTGTAGTTTAGTTAGAGTAACAAATGAACTTTATTTCGTTTTTGTTTTGTTTTGTTGTATTATACTTGAAAATAGTGAAAAAGGATGAACTTTTGTGGAATGTTCCTAAATTTGCTATGTTTGGTGGAAGCATTAGTTACAAATTATTATTGTTATTAATGTTATTTTGATGTGAGTAATGGTTTAGTTTAAACAGTAACAACGGAGTGTCCTATTGGGAACTGGTAAATTTCAAAGTATGTCATCAACTTAATTATTATTGTTATTAATGTTCTTTTCGGAATTGAGCTTGCCATAAAGAAATTTTGGTAAGAGATATAATTTTGGTAAGTGCTGTTGGAATGAGGGGAGTCGTCCAGGTTGTACTTACCCCCATGTTTGTGTCATACTTTTAGAGACTAGTCTATATGGAAAATTTAGTCTTCTTTAGCATCAAAATGATAGAAGTTTCTTATGTATTTTTTCCCTCCCTTTTTACGGTATTATTAATGCTAGAACTACATGCCTTTGTGCTGATTACATTATTTGTCTTAAAATCTGCTATTTACACCTTCAGTTAAATTGATTAAGGCATTTAATCTGCAATGAACATGAAACTGGGTGTATTGGGAGCCTGTTTTTGGTATGAGAAAACAAAAGCTCAGTAAAAATACTTAGATATAATGGGATTGCATTTTCTAAAGTCTAGTGTTGATATTAACATGTAGACAATACAAGAACGACCTATAAAAGTCTGAAATTGAATGAAGAACTAATTAAACAATGAAAGATAATTAAACATTGTGAAATCTTTATTGCCTCTCCTGATCTCTTTTTCTATTTTTCCCTACATCGTCTGAAAAGTAATCATCTTTCTCTCTACGGATCTATTTCTCAACTTTTTTATTTCTTCTTACCAATTGCTACATTTTTTTGTGTTGCACAAACCCTTATCTACCCAAACTCTAATTTTCTCCGATCCAACAACCATAAGCCCTCGTTTGGCATAATCTTCCTGTGGATGTGCCATCAGTCCACTTTGCAGCATTGTGCACAATTTGCAAGTATTGGAGAGTAAGGCGTGTGCAATGCTACCTGGCATATATATCATGAACATCCTGTGTGTGCAGAGGAAGGTCTATCAAGTAGTTGTTATGCAATCAAACATTCAAGTTTGCTTCATTAATTTTATATGCACTATGTATTTGTCCTGTAATGTGGTTGCTGAAGTTTCCCGTACTGTGAGGATGATGATTTCTTGATTCTGACAATGCAAAGCACACAATACTGTGTATCTTCTACCATGATACAAAGAGACGAAGTACAATAAAGAGTAATAGGCATTATATAATTGTATCATAAGATGTGGTTGCTGACACACCAACATGAACCTCAAAGCAAAATTAATGAATAAAGAAGTTGGAGGACTGAGCCCTAACCATGGAAATGGATAACAAAATGAGCAAATTCAGTAAAGGGAAATGGGGTTGGGCATTCTTTATAATATTAAATTTGGGCTTGAGTTGGTTCAATTAAATTGCTGGCTTCTGATCTTTGAGTAGGACCACTTTATCTTGATTAGCGCTTCATAATTATCCTTATTTCTTGTCATTTGTCTGACTTCACTTTGATGTTGGTTTTGCTTTATTATCAATTGGAGCAAACAATTGATTAGGGTACAAAGTACAGAAGCAATCAAACTAAGATATGGGAGATCAAAATTGATGACTATTGCTTAGTTTGGCAAAAATATAATAACTTGTGGTTTTGAGGCATAGATTTTCTTAACTTCAAAAATCCAACCAATCCGTCAGTTAATCCCAAATACGTAATGAGATCCATTATGAGCTATACAAAATCATTTTCATATTGTTGATATATGTCAAAAAGATACGACCAAATTATTTTTCCATATTGTTGTGGCATACCTTGGGCTTGGAAACAATGTAGAGGCCAATTTACCTGCTATACACAAAGTGCTTTCCATCTTCAATATATTAAATATTTAAAGTATGACTTCATAAGGATTTCATCTCGATATAGATAATTATGTTGTATGCATAACATTTTCCATTGCCTACATACTAAATGACTAAATTAGAAGTCCACACACTTAGTCACTGTATAGTTAGTAATATGTCAAATTCAAGTGGATTATGCCTATCTTCCATTTTCATACCTCTAAATTATATATGTTATTACCTGTTGTACCTAAAGCAATTGTCTTGTTAGTCGACCCTGTTGTGAGGTAAGCCCTAAATGAAGTGTGATATTTAGGTCAGTAATATTGGATGATGTTTATCAGAAGGTGTTATATTCTCAGTGCTAGTTAAAGTTGTTATGGACAACTGAATAATGATGATTGATGAATTTACCTGGTTTTCACGTAAATTACACTGTTATCAACAGAATCAAGCTTGTAATCAACTGATCGAGTTGGATAGCGCTACTTGTCCATTTGTGTGAGCCAAATTTATGACCAGCTACTTTTGTTTTTTAGGATTCCGCTTCAAATTTCTTTAATAACTTTCTTGATTGTCCTGTTTTCTGTCTTAATTTCTTTCCAGTTTAAGTTCTGCATTACTTGACTTC
Organism: Asparagus racemosus; assembly: GCA_037177215.1. Classification (NCBI taxonomy): domain Eukaryota; kingdom Viridiplantae; phylum Streptophyta; class Magnoliopsida; order Asparagales; family Asparagaceae; genus Asparagus; species Asparagus racemosus. The sequence continues at coordinate 15,424,949 of JBAKGM010000002.1, read as the reverse complement.
TGTGTGAGAAGTTGCTTAGGAAGATGTATTGTTTGGACGAGAGTTGTAAATATTTGGAGCAAAGTACCTTTGTTTTTGGCCTAGAAGAATTCAAATAACAAATATTTTATTTTTGATTACTTATTATGCCCGTATTAATTCTTTGTTAAATGTCAGAAGGCATGCACATTAGAAACCATGTCCACCTGCTTATTAGTAATAATGTACATGACCATGTTTGCCATTGCATTGGCATATGAAATTCTTGTAAATTTGTAGCTTATCACCATTTTAAGTCATGATGACGGTTTTGTTTGGATGTTATATTTATATGTACATTTAGCCAGGTTCACTGGCATTTAAGTTTAAAGTCACTGTTGGTCCACAATTTCCTTCTCATAAATATACCCGTATCAGATTGTAGTTACTTCGAGCAGCCTTACTAATTTGCGGTCTATTTTATTTCTATTTGCAGATTCCATTCTTTTTCCTGATGTGCCAATCGCACTTCGATTGTCAAGCCATCTTTTGCTTGGTGTGGTCAGAATATATTCCAAGAAGGTGAATTATCTCTTCCATGATTGCAGTGAGGCACTGCTCAACGTAAAGCAAGCTTTTCGGTCAACTGCAGTCGATCTTCCTCCAGAAGAATCAACTGCACCATATCATTCAATTACACTGCCAGAAACTTTTGATCTTGATGATTTTGAGCTACCTGACAGTGCTTTACTCAGTGGGTCAGTTCCACTCATTACATTTGTACAGCTTTGGGAGAAGTTTTTCTTGTATCTTTCACATGTACCAGGATCTGCTTTTTTATGCATATATGTATGGATAACTGTGTGGTGAAATAAGGATTTTGTAATGTAGAGTGCTATAACCATTGGTCCTTCTTGCTTACATCTCAGATGTTGCTTTGCAGTAACTTTGATGACCACCATGTCAGTACAAGAGAGCAGATTACACTTCAGGATACTGTGGATGGCACTGGATACTCCACATCACAATTTGGATTCGATGGTAATAACTTTATTAATCACGTCTCTTTTAATTGTGAATATATGTTGTGTGGCAACACTAGATTGGGGTGCGTGCGCTAATATTTGATTGCACAGAGAGATTTGGTGATGGAGATGCTTCTCAGATTGGTCTGGAACTTGACGAGGTATAAATTTTTCTTCTCCTTTTGTTTTTAATGTTTGCAGTTTGATGAGGTTAGCATTTTGGAGGTGGTCTCCTAACAGGTGAAAGTTTAGAAACTTCTTAGGGAGTAGACTATGAAAATCTTTTCTTTTCTCTCATGTTAATTCTGATTTTGAATTATCTTAGTCTTCTGCTTCTTGCTTTGTTACACACAGGAGTTATTATTGGAGAATAATCTCACACTTCAGGATGCTCAAGTTTTGGACAGGTAATCTCATGTGCTTCCCCTCTGAAAGTTTCTCGTATAGTTGAAATTTTCTTCACTGTGATTTTTCCTTCTGCTTTGTAACTTGGAGTTGATATTAACTTTAGCTTATCTGTTCAGAACTTCTTCTATAATTTTTTTTGTGCTTCTGTCTTATATTTAGAAAGCGCTGCAGCAGGACATTGTACTTTCAACTTCAGCTGCTCCTAACCAAAACATCCTACATTTAGTGCTTGGTGTATTGATTTTATTTATTAAAATTATTCTTTGTGAAAGGAGTGTATGCATCTTAGATTTCAGGCATAAGATGAATTTAATTTATTCTACGTCATTTATATTTAGTATTTTTACCTATATACCCTCAAAATCTATGTTCATTTTTAAATTTACTGCCAAATCTTCATATTTACGATTTGCCCTGTCAGAATATACTTGGTATATTCCTTCATATTGTTATTTTTTGAACATAGAACTAACTTATGCTGGCACAATTAACCCACTAATTAGCTTCTTTCTCAGGTGAAACAAAGAGGGGAGGGGGAGAGAGGTGGCCTCTGTGGAGATCGCCAGTTGTTCGGGTGGTTGTGCCCCCACTCTCTCCCCCTTCTCTTTGTTTTTGGATTTTGGGGTTTACAATGGTAGAAGATTAGGGTAGAATATGAATACCCTGATTCTTTTAGAAATTTATCATAAGTTAAGGGTTAAACTAATGGTTTTTGAGGGTGAGTTGACAAATATGAAGATCCAGGGTAATTTTAGAAATGCCACATATTTGACAGGGATAGAGGTGAAAACCCCTATATGGTATCATATACATAGAATAAGATAAGTATAGCGTCAGATAAATAGGAAAAAGCGCATAATCTCGACAAATTCCTTCTAACTACATTTCGTTCTTCATGGGTAAGTCAACTTTAATTATCTATCAATCAACCAATAGTATGAGACCTTTAACATGGTTAAAGCTAGTCTATTTGGAGTCTGGACATAAATCCTCTCTTTCTATGCTGTTGTAATACTTACATGATGTGAACAGTGAAGCAGTTACTAGAATAAGAAATGAGACCTTGCCTTTTATTACTCGATGCTAAAGTGAAGACCTGCATATAAAACAGAGGAAATTTCGCCTTGAACAAAAAAGGAAATAAAATGGAAATTGTATATATTTTTTAATTAAATAAATAAAGAACAAATAAAGAAACGAGTTTTCTGACAATTATTTCAGATTTTTCTCTTACCTAGCCATGTGGAGCTTCCTCTGCCTGAGACAGTTGTCTACTATAGATTTATTTTGTTTGTGTTTCTTCCATTCCTTGTTTTTCTTTTCCAAATTTTAAGTTTCTTTTTGCCTTAGTGATGTGCATCAGGGAGGCGGTACAACTGATCGTACTAAAATGGACATTGAGGAATGCCAACATGGCCATGATGAGGATAGGAATGATGGGGCTTCAAAGGAATTATCTGAGCTTCTATGCAATAAGCGGGGAAAGGATGTGTTGTTTTCCCATGCTGAAAATGTAAATGGGCATGATGATTCTTCTCATAGATTAATATTCAACATTCAAACACCTGACCTTAATGAGGTATTTTTATCTGATGATCATATTGGAGGTCCATCTGCAGCGCATGATACTGATATGGAGTATGCTGCTGCTGATCCTCCATCTCCGGATTTCAATGAATCTGCTAATTTTCCTTTCAAACCTGATTCTGTTCTAGCAATAAATGATGCTTGTCACAAGCATGATTATGCTAACAATGTGCTAGGTGTGTCTTCCACTACTTCAGTTTTGACTGAATTACACCCACCAGCATCACAAGCTTTAGGCGTGACTTTGCCTGGATCTGATGCTGCAGGAAGTAATAATATCATAGCTTCTGAGACAAGTGATCCCAAGCTGGCATGCATATCTCAGGTGTTACCTTGCTCCGACTTAGTATCTGATTCTCTCATACCACAACGTTCTGGTGAGACTATAGCTGCTCCTGCTGTGGGTTTAGGGTCAACTTTGAGGACAGCTGATACTTTAAATGCTGAAAGTACTTGCAGCGAAGAAAATGCTGGACTAATTTCTGTGGGGAACAAAATGTTCTCAGGAATGAACTTGGATATTTACAGAACTGCAGTTGAGGATATCACTAGGTTATCAAATCTCGATCAAGGCCGCGTGGAAGATTCACACTCTTGTCAGACAAGCAATTTCTCTGCTTTGAGCTCTTATTTTCATTTGAGATCTTGTACCTCAGAGTCCAATCAAACAAATTTAATATCTCCAGCGGTAATAGTCCAGAAAGGGGACCAAGGAAGGTCTTTCAGAGAACAACCTTCCATTTTGGAAACCACAGTGGAGGATCAGGAAATGCATTTTAGTGGATCTTCAATGGATACGCAAGGTTTATTCTATCAACTTTATGTACTTTTTGTGTTTGCACTTATAGACAAATTTAATTGGATTGGTTAGCAATATGATAATTTAATTTCAATTGCAGCTTTTGGCTCAGCTATTGCAGTTGATACTAACTTGGGGGTTCATCAAAAGTCCAATGATATGTTGTTGGGGATGACTTCAGTTAATAATCCAATGGATCTATCAAGTAGTTGTATTTCTAAAGATGTCCATTCTGGTCCTGGGAACTGCTTTTCAACTTCTGAGTTTTCAGAACCTGAAAGAATGCGCTTTGCTCTATCCAGAAATGTTGATCTTTTAAATGATCTAGGGCAGCAAACTACGGAGAAAGGAGTCACTGAGTCTGATGGAAGCGTAGACAGGGTCAGCAATGTTTCTGGACAGAAGCATTATTTAATAGATAGCACGCCTGATCCGCAGAATGGCATATCACCCAAAATTTCTGGAATTCCACAAAAGAAACGAAAAAATGATTATATTCCCAATGATGATGATTTATTGGCATCAATTTTAGGTACAGAATAGTTAATGTTTCATTTCCTGATTGTGCTTATCTCTCATGAAAAGTTCTGCTATGGAATTTCATTTAATTCTTATTATTGGTGCTATTTCACACTTTTTTACAATTATTTTATTGAAATTGAAATTTGGTTTCTTCAGTTGGAAGGACACCGGCCTTCAGAATAGGGCCAACTCCACCTCTTACAAAACCACCACCTTCAAAGCGTCCTCGCTTGACAACCAAGGTTGGCTTTCCCAAGAGGAGGAAGGTGCTATTAGATGATACTGTTGTGTTACATGCTGAGTATGTCATCTTTACATATTTTTTGTAGCTCTATGTTTTTCCCTCATATTGTTTCAAATTTGGATAACATATTTTGTGAGCTATGTGCATGTATCTTTTCTGCAAATTGGGGAACAAATTTATCCATATTATTGGGGAAATTCAACTGCCCATGTCATTTAAAATCTCTTTCCTGATCTGTAATCTTTTGGGTTCTTGGTGAACCATCAGCAGTTATTTTCTTTTACCTTTGTACATTTGTCTTGAATTTCTTTAAGCTTCTTTATCCTTTTTCCTTACCTCAATGGGGGTTTTTTGGCAGTATTTTAATCCAAGTTCGCCCTAAGTTTCTGTAATATGATTCTTAATTTTGGTCTATCTTGTATGGCTAGTCCGCTAGTCGGTTCAGGCCATAGCAACATTATCTGCAATGCAGGGATAAGACTGCTCAATACAGCCTCCCTAGACCCCATAATGAAAGTCCTGGGTTGCATCCTTTATTTCTTTGTGGCCTTCCAGTAACAAATATATGAGTTACAAATATCTTGGTTTTGGTTCATCTATATGGACAAGGTAGAATAGTGCTCATAAATCAAGGACAGTTAGAAGCATAAATTTCCGCTTGCAGCCCTTCAAATGCATCACAGTAAAATCAAATCTATGGGCCCTTGAGGCAGAAATTTAGCGCTAGCATCCTTTCTGAATATTTTATTCTTCTTTCACCTTCTCATAGAATACTTACTCTATTACCTTTCTGTTGTAGTCTCTCATTTAGTTAGCGTATAACTATGATATATTTGTAGAGGAGTTAGGTACAACACAACTTAGCTACATATCCAACATGGGGTGAATCATATTAATCATATTTTAACTATTATAAAGAAATATTGGCAATTTATTTGTTTCCCATTCTATTGGAGTCTCTCATTAGAGTTACTACATGCATACAAGAGTTAGCTATAGCTTAGCTATATACGGGCACTTATAGGCATTTTTCAACGCCTACACCTATCCAGGATGGTATTGATGGTACTAGTTGTAAATGTTATAAAGAAGGTATTTAGTGGGCTATGCTTATTCATCCATCTATAGGGACCGAGTTAGATCCCATATTGCGACAATCATCAAATAATTAGTTCGTAATTAATTAATAGTCAATAATTCTACTTTAATCATCAACTTCCAGCCAAGCCAATTGTATGTAAAAGCTCTTCCTTTGCACAAGCTTATTCACAATATTGTATTATATTACATCTGTAAATTCTTAAAGTGCAAAAGGACAGGCCTTACAACAACTTCAACAACGAAGCCTTCATTCCAATTCCTGTGTCAGTTATATGCTCCCATTTTTCCGTTCATTAATATTGAGGGCTATCTCCTTCATTGAATTAATCAATATCATATCCTTCTTAATTATTTCCAGCCAGGTTCTCTAGGCCTACCTTTTTTCCTTGTTCCATTAGTTGCAATCTTTCACTTGTAATGATCTCCATTACAGATGCCCAATCAATCTCAAGCTGTTCTTGCTCATTTGATCCTCAACAAGAGCATTTCTTATCTTACTTTAATGCATATTATCCATACACCCATTGTAACATTCTTGTTTCTGCTACACTCATTTTTTGCGCATGTAGTATCTTATAACCCACATTTTGTTCCCATGAACAGAGCTCAAGTATATTACAAACAATGTTTTAAATATCGGCCGATAAACTGATATTATCGGTGATTTATCGGTTTTGGGGGCCTTCCGCTATGATAAGTTCGATTCTAAATCGGCTATTGCTTTTGGATGTTTATCTCTGATAATGCGGCGATAAAGTGAGTTATCGGCCAATATTGTTGGCCTAAAAATTGGAATTGTCAGCCTTTGGTTTGAGTTTTGATTTCAGGCAACGTACACCTATTCAATGCACTTTAAACCCGACCCGGCCCGAGTTTCTACCATTGGTTAGTGATGCTAAGCATAATTATTTACATTTTGGTATATTTATATTTCATTAAGTATGGTTAGATTACATTTTAGAATACTATATTATGTATATCACCATCCAATAATGTCACTTCGATAAATACTACTTATCCCCGATATATCCCCGATATCTGCTATCCGATATGGATTTTGACCATCTGATAAATTCCTAATAACCGATATGTAAAACCTTGATTACAAATGAAGATGAAAAAGCCATGGTATTTCGTTAAAGGAGATCATATGGAACTTAGACATCAGTCAATCCATGATGAGAATTGTAGGGGTTATTTATATTAGGCTCAATGAAGTTAAAAGTTCTTTGAAGAGTGAAAATTGAGATAAGGTCTCTGCCCTCTAGGCCTGATAGTATGCCTATTAAGGGCATGTTCGGCTACTACTTATTTTATGATTCCTTACAAGTTACTTGCTACTTATTTTTACTTGTTTTGTTAGAGGGCAAGATATGCTTTTAATATCAATTATTAAATTTACTTATAAGTGGCCAAAGAATAAGGTACGAGTATGCCAACTTATTTTTTTCTTATAAACTGAAAATAAGTAATAAGTAAATCCATACCAAATATAATTTTGGCTCCTTATAAGTAATACTCATAAGTGAAAGTAAGTATGTTGTCAAACATGCTCTAAGGTATGAGACGGGGTTAGTATAGTTAAGCTATCTAATATAATGCCAGGAAAATGTTTGATAAGCTTGCGATAGGCAAGATGTCAAGGCGATCTTGCATATATACTATAATAGTTCAAACTACTAACTATTCGGTAAGAGTTTAAGAGAATAGTTTGAAGACAGACAGAGAAAATGAACTATCATGTCAACAAATCAGTTTGTTTACTTGGTGGAATGATTGAAAAAATAATTAGAAGGAAAAAGATCTAAAAAATATGTTTTTTATTGGTCTATGAAGAGCTTATGCCTAGGAAACTGTGTGGTGGCTTAATCTTTTGGGCATGAGAGTCTTCCTTCATGTGAAAGGTTGGAATAATTGATATCTTTGTTGTTGGCCACACTTCTTCTGCTGAGTATCTAGCCCCATGTCTCTGCTTTTTGTTATATCTGGCATATGCTACATATGCTAGTATTTCTTTTTTAATGTTTTGTTGTGATGTAAACTTCCCCCATTTGCAGTACAATACGGCAACAATTGATTAATACTGAAGACATACGCCGCATGCGCAAGAAGGTTCCTTGCTCACGTCCTGAAATTTGGAGAATTAAAAAAAGTTTACTAGAAGACAACCTTTTCAGTGAAACCATATTCACAGGTGGGCTCAACATGTCAATCTATTTTAATATCTGTCGTCATGTTGTAAATTTTCTATTTCTTATCAACTCAAGCGTGGCAGAAGTTCTTTGTCTAATGATCTGTGTTTTGTAGGTAAAATTCACTACTTTATTGAGTATGCATTTTTCTTTTGCTGACAGTTGTTTGCTACCTGTAGGTGTATCTGAAGAGTTAAATAGATTACTCACTCGAATATATGATCTGGGTCAAACTGTACATTCTCAAACTATTCGACAACATCTTAGTGAAGCAGAGCAAGTGTTGGAACTTTCTAAGAGCTTAGGTTTTGTTAGGAATAATGATGGTAGAGAACTGGCTGATCAGAGTGCAGTTGTACCAAAAAGAGTGTATGGTGAATCGCAGGGACCTTCCGGCACACCTGAATTAATTGACGCACAAAATTGCAAAAATGCTGTCAGTATTGATGCTCAAGGTCGATCAGAATCCCCACTTGATCATTTGGATCCATCACAGAACACAACTTCAAGTACAGAATTAGGTGCACTTGGGATTTCTTCAAATGAATGCGCAGTTCCAACTGATTCTAGAATTGAAGAGAAGCATGATGATATATGTACTGATCCTGATCAAAACTCACGATATGAACTTGTGGAGGTCAATAATAACACGCTACATGTTGATGAAAGCACTTCTTTTGTAGACTTCACTTCAGATTATGCAGCTGGAGATGGGGTGATCAACAACAACACTGTACTTGGTGCAACTAATAATAACATTTTGCTTGAAGTGGACAATTTTTCAAACTCTAGGGCTGCATCCATCACTGTGGGAGACATGGGTGTGGATATAATACCTGTACCTAGCTTGTATTGCTCTCTGGATTCTGTCCAAGGTATCGGATTAGCTGATGGTAGGCCAGATACCAGAGAGTACCATGACATGAAGGAATCTGTAGAGGGAAGGTTAGCAGATGGGTGTGAAACTTCTGTGGAAAAGGAAAGGCCTACTTCTGTTGTCTCTTGCAGAGAAAAGCCTACATCAGAAAGTGAATGTGTTCTCTCCACGGTTGGTGAAAATTCCTGCATGAACACAGAATGTGGTCCGGATGTGGAAAGTGCTCATATGGAACTTGCTGCTGCAAGAGAGCCTAGTGTAAGTCACATGAATTGGTTAGTTCTTACATGATCCATATCTCAGATGAGCATATAGAAAATTGAGTTGGGTTAGTAGCGGATAGCCCCCCCCCTGTAGTTATATTGTTGCAGATAGACCCCCTGAGTGAAATGTTTTTTGACTATCTTACCCTCAAGAGGTATATTAGGGGGGAAAATCTTTATCTGAGGGTAACAGGGTAAAATATTCACTCGGGGTCTATCTGCAGAAATGGAACTACTGGGGATATTTGCAATTGGGAGATACTACAGGGGTTCTATCCACAATTAACCCAATTAAATTATAGCTTATAGGGTACTGGTGCTCTGTGATTGAGTAACTTTGCACTCATTTACTGTGCTAATCGGCATGCAAATAGTTTTGGGCATACATTATGATGCATAGTCTCATGACAACATTTTCTGCAGTATGTTAATACTTTGGTTTGTCTGTTGTTAATTCATCAATCATTTATATAATGTTATTTTCATCACCTTTCTAACTATTCTTATGGTTTTCTTGTAATTTACTTTTTATTCCTTAACAGGACTTCTGTAGTGCCATTGATGACATTGATACAGGTAGTGTTCTTTCTGTGACTGGAACTTGTGGACTTTATTGCCTATATTTTTTTTCTTGTACTAACATGAGAATTAATAGATTCAACCATAGCTCGCACAATATTAAGCTTGTGTATTTCAGTTGAAGGTGCTGCCTACGAAATAGTAAACTTGAGGCCATTTTGGCAAAGGGCAATTTCTCTTAATAGAGATTAGATTTTAGTCCTCATGTAAAGCACAGAGTATTTACTTGCTATAGAAAGATGGAATATGACATGTGCTGTCTCTTTTATTTTTTATTCCAGTTTTCCAAAGCTCGTAATAAATAAAATGCATTAGGTTTAGAGTCTCCTGTTCTTTGTTTCTGGTTGTGCACATGAGATTCATGTGCATTTATAGTGGATGTCTAGATTTTAGTGTGGTTTTCAACTAAATTATTGTTTCTTGTTTTCTGTTAGATTTTCTAAATGCAGATGATGAAGTTGAGTATGATGAAGAAACAAATAATGATGTGCCAAATCACGAGGCTCAATCCTTGGACACTGGATGGTCTTCACGCACAAGGTATGCATTTTTTTGTAATATTCTTTACATATATACATATATGTTATGTGTATACACATGCCCACGGATATGACAGTGTTGGTCTTAGTAACATAATGGTGTTTAAAGAGGCATCTGAAATGCTTTTGAATCTTTGTAGGGGTGTTGCGAGGTATCTGAAAAATATGTTTGATCAAGAATCTGGAAATGGGAGAAAATCTGTTGCAATTGATCATCTTTTAACCGGTAAAACTCGAAAAGAAGCATCTAGAATGTTCTTCGAGACTCTGGTATGTCATTATTCTTAAGCCTTACAGAACTTAATTAGCTTGCTTGAGCTATCATTTAGCAAATAGTTATCCGTGATTTTAAAGCTAAGAATTATCAACTTCTTAAGAATCTTTACTTCTAGGATTGTGTTTCTTCATTGCTGCTTTGTGGGCCTGAAGTGAGGACTGTACTTCTGTAGAGTCAAATTGGTGGATTAAGATTGGATATAGTCAGTCTTATAACTTATAAGTCACTTGATTTACGATTTGTTAGGGAGAATCGTCCCTTCCGAGGAGTTAAATGGGCCTTATATATAGGGCGGAAACCAAATAATTCCAAACGTTTAATCTTTAATTGTTGACCTCAACTTTCTATTAAGTCCATTACTCTTTCGAAATCTTTCTAACATCGATAAACATGGCTATAGTCTGAACCAACAACCATGGACACAACATAACTCAGTATTCTAGGATGTTCCACCATCCCTATGGGCTAACCTAAGATCTTACTGCTCTGGCTTGGTGTAAATTGACAATCATGGGCCACAACTTGCCTATCAACATGCAAAGGATCTTTATTGTTTGTTTGCTAACCATGCCCTGTTATGGGATAATCAGAGACCTCAATCACTCAACCATCAGACTTACATCGGACTTCAATCTTCCTAGTCACAACGTGGACTCTGATACCATTTGTTCAGGAGTAACAGGGCCCTCTTTGAGAGTCAACGAGCCTTAGACATAAGTTAAGATCCAAGTTAACCCTAAAGTTTGAGCAATTAGTTAGTGATTATATAACTTTCTATTTTAAGCCGATTACCCTGAAGTTTTCAGAGGACTGTATAGTGTATATTGTCACAACTCGAAACTGATCTGCATACATGCTCAATAGTGCTGCATAGCTAGCAGCTCAATCTCGGTATCCTTTTGTTCGATTATTGTCACTGTGCCATACGTTTATTGTTTTCAACTCCACATTTAGAATTGTCAACGATTATTTTATGATCATGTTGGTTTTCTGTTCTTACCGATATAGCAGTGATATGGATGCTATATGTTTTCTTCTTTTTGGGAAATAAGCAGCAACTATTTTTCTTTAACACATTTGTTCTTATTAAAACTATCTCAGTTGGGACTTTGCTAAAAACAAAATGCTTAATTGCGTATAGCGTCTACACAACCCCTGTACTATAGCCCAATGCGGATGGACCCCTAGTAGTTCTATTGTTGTAGATAGGCCTCCTGAGTGAAACTTTTAGACTCTTTTAGAGAGAGAAAATTGTTCTTTTGACAATTAGATCTCTTGAGGGTAAAAGAGTAAAAAAAGTTGCACTCAGGAGGTCTTCCTGCAGCAACAGAAACTGCAGGTGTACCTGCGATTGGGCGATATTACAGTGGGTCTATCCACAATTAACTCAAAACAAATTGCAGAGCTAACTGTTCTATGCAACTCAATAGTTCATTTTCCTTTTCGTTCAAACTTCTGATACCATGATTGCATTTTCCTTTCCCTTCTTTTCTCCAGGTGCTGAAAACAAAAGATTATATTCATGTTGAACAAGAGAAAGCTTTCGACTGTGTCAATATTAAGCCTAGAATAAAGCTTTTTAAATCAGGGTTCTGATCTCACACAAGAGACATTATGAGGTATAGATAACAACTGTAATTTATCGTTTTACAAAAAAGAGTCTCTCCACCCAATTTGTTGTTTTTGCAACTTTATTTATGGTAAAATTATTTATGGTTTTGGTTGCTGACCTTTCTTATGGGCTGGAGGTGAGAGATGGCTCATGTATGTGTAATCGCACCCAGTGTAAATTTGCTGTAAATTAAATCCATCTAAAGTCGGTGATTGTTTGTAAGGTTGGAGTTATTTATGTTAAAATTAGTTTTTTTTTTCTTACCCTCATAAGTTTTAGATCAACTATTTTGTTCTAGTTTTAGCTATTTTTAGACCTTAGCCTTTGTTCATACTTTTGCTTGGGATTATGAACAATGTACATGTTTAAATCTCATGGGTAGCAGTTTAAGTTTTTCTTGTTTATCCTGGTTTTAACTATGGGTTTAATTTCTTCTTTGGTGTTTTAGGTTAGATAATCGTTTCAAATTTTGAGTGTTTCACAAGTAAATAATCCTGCCTTGAGTTGGCGTGTTTATAGTTTTTTTTTTTTTCCTTTTCTTTTCTCCACTTAAAGTTCCCTCCTCTCTAGGAGAACTTGGAGGATATTTGAGACTTTAAAAGTCTCGCAGGTCCCTTGTCTGTCTACTTGATGAGAAGTTTAAAGACTAACTAAAAGAAATTTGGACTTCCTAGCTATTAAAAATTAATGGAGAATTTTAATTAGAGTAGTTGTTTAATGGATGGTTATGGCTCCTGTTAACAGGGTGTTTGGTGAGGTGTAAGTGTGAAAGTTACTTTTTAGCCAAAGCTCATGGCCATCCGCATCAGCAAAAAAAAAGTGAAATACAACATTTGGTTGCAAAAACACATTATTACTGAAACTACATAAGTGGAGTTGATTCGGAAATGTTATTTTATTGATTTATTAAAAATGTTTTCCTCTTTTAGAATTAGATAAGAGGAGTCTCCAATTTTCCTCTTTTAGAATGGTGCCACACTTTTTTAAAAGAAATTAAATGTGCATTGGATCTTGGTTTTTTTTTCCCCCATTTAACATTTACAGACGCATCCGATAAAACAAATATCTAAACTGCTAAAAGTGTGTTAGTTTCACACTTCCACTTAAATAAGCACCCCTAAGTGAGATGAATACAAACACAGAGATGCATAAATATGGGATTTCAAATCAAACAATCCACTGAACATTACAATTAGGCAGAAAAAGAAAAAAGAGATCACCTCATAATTCGTTATATTAACATGACGGACAACCTTCAAATAGTTAATTGAGAAGATATCTCTATCTCTACTAATATATAAAATGCTTAGTAGGTGTAGGAAAAAAGTTGAAAGATTGGAGGGCATCTTCTCATTCAAATATAGTTGAGAGGGCAAAAAGACAATTTCAGAAGGGAATTTCTTTATATTTTCTTTCTCTTTCTTTTTCTTCTAGAATATTCCATATCATACCATGACATATATATGAAATGAGGAAAAACATTCATGATATTTTAGATTGGGGGGGGGGGGGGGGGGGGGGGGGGGGGGAAGGAGG
>JBAKGM010000002.1:15363093-15385440 GCA_037177215.1 Asparagus racemosus | reverse complement strand
AAAACACACACACACACACACACACACACATACTATACATACTATATATATATATATACACACACACACACACACACACACACACACACACACACACACACACATATGTATATATATGTGTGTGTGTGTGTATGTGTGTGTGTGTGTGTGAAGTTATACACGCGACTACAAAATGAATATGAGAAATCTAGATAATATTAAAAGAAATACGATTCATACGATACAAGAGAGTTCATTAATATGTTTGTTACATCTGAAAAGCTAAGATAAAATCCATCAATCTAAGAGATTAAAATAATTGCAAAACTTATGTACAGATATTTCGGGTATGAGCACAAATATTTCACAACATATCCATATCCATAATAATAGCTTACTAGATATAATTATTTAAGTTACTATACCGCATCCTAACGAATACGAGCTCCAGATACGAAATTTAAACTTACAAGTTAGGCCTATTTTCGTTACAGCCCAATTTAAACCAACTCTTTAAGACTACCAGATTCTCTCTGAATTCTTCCTCTCTCGCGCTTCCCTGGTTTCGAAAGCGGGTGCGATTTTTATTGGAATTGGAGAGAGAGAGAGAGAAGTACGAAACCCTAGCTTACGGAGGATCTCCGGCAGCACCCGCGGAAGTCTTCATCGACAAGAGGATTGTGGTGAGATTTCTTGAATTTGTTTTGTTTCAAATTTTGATCTCAATTTTCATTATGCTGGTGTTGGGATTTTTAGAACTTGCAAATATCCCGAAATAACGCAGCGCGCAACAAAGAGAATCATACACGAGAACATGAAAAACCCAGTATGTGAAAACTACGAAATCAAAATCAATCCACTATCGCCAAAAAGTTACAATCTTTTGGATGGATAAAGAATGTGAAAACATCTCGTCTCTCATACTACCCTTGAACCAAGTTACACGCTCTGTGTCTATCGCTCCTCTCCCTCCAAAAAATGCAATATTATGATGTCCTATCTATAAATATCCTTAACTTGTTCACCAAGTCAATTTGGTTAGTCTTCAAATCTTGCTCTCTTGGAGTTTGAGTCGGTACCCAACAGAGGGATGATTGTCCTAATGCAATGAAATTATAACCTGATTCAACGAGGTTTAGTTGTTTCCATATAGGGGAGACGTAAGTTCAAAAACTTCATTAGAATTAATCTTTACATCACAAATTTTTATTTTCCGACGAACTTTAGGATTTTCTTTAAGGATTAGAACTCTTATTTTCTAAAGGTAAAGAGCGATTATATATCCTATATAAAAAAGACTTCTGTGTTGAGACTGAGATTGTTAGAAATTAAAGAAAGACCCAAGAGAGAATTAGACATTAGTCGCGAATATTGATTTGCACTTCAACAGGGATTTTGCAGCTGAAGACATGGTTAGAAATCTCAAACGATTGAAGAAACTCGCGGATGACGAATCAATAGAAACACCGAGATGCATCAACAAGGGCGTGAATCTCAGCAGCTGGGATATTGCCAAATTGCGCCTAGAGCACACAGAGAAGGTTCTAAAGGAGAAGAAGCTGATGCTGATCCTTGATTTAGACAACACCCTTTTGCACTCCACCAAGAGTAACAATCTCTCTTCAGATGATAAGCATCTAATACGACTGATGGAATCGCTAGAAGGCAAGCGAGACCGGAGTATATTTAGATGGAAAGATATGGTGATAAAGCTCAGGCCTGATGCTCATGCTTTTCTTAAAGAAGCATGCACGATGTACGATATGTACATATATACGATGGGCACTCGCGAATATGCAATGCAGATGGCTGAGTTTCTTGATCCAGAGGGCATTTATTTCAAGAACAAGATTCTATCCAGAGAAGATTGTACTACAGCGAACCAAAAAGGGCTCGACGTGGTGCTGGGAGAGGAAAGAGCTATGGTGATCCTCGACGACACCAGAGCAGTTTGGGGGAGGCACATAAGCAATCAAATTGAGATTGCGAGGTATTATTTTTTTGGCCGGAATCGTCCTGTCAAAAACAGTGCGTTGGACACCAGTCTTGAGATTCTCAGGCGTATTCATTGCATCTTTTTCAGCCTTGCATATTATGCTGATTTCTCAGGCAGTGATGTAAGGCGCATTCTACGTTTGAAGAAGTTTTGATCTAACATACGACCTCTGTAAGCTATTTGGAACTAGAATCTAGGGACATAAGGCGTATAGGATGTCTATAAATAGAATTTTGTTTGAGAAACTGCTTTGATGGCTGTCCGATTTTTCTTTGTCGATTGCATTTGCGTGACATTGAGAATAAACTTCAAGTAAATTCATCTGTCTGCACATGTCAAGTTAAATCCTGTGTTCTCATGCTTTATATTTCGTCTAGAATTGTAATATTAAGTAGGGTATCGTATTATCTTCTGAGATATATCCAAGTTTAGTCTCTATCAGCACTTAATCAGGCTGACTGAATGAGATGTTTTTGAGGCTGGCCTGATGTGGTGTTTTTAAATTGAGGAGGATGCCACTTCTCTTTGTTCTTTCCTTTTCCTTATAAATATGTATTAACAGACAATCTGTATGTTTCGGCCTTTCAAGAGTTAATAACAAAATGCCTTGTTTCAGATCGGTCACAATTAATTCATGATATGTCTTATAGCTCTTCTCGCAGGGTAGCTAGTTTTGCGTAATCTCAGTTTGCTGTTGATTTTCATGATTGTGTGATTCGGAATCAAGAAATATTGACCCTCCTTTCTTTTGTGGCGTAGAGTTGAAATGAAGCATGAAAACACTGAGAGCGTCGGGAAAGAAGATGCTAAATAGTGTTCACAGATGTCTCTGTTCTGATTTTTCTGTTGGTGATTTAAGTTTTGTTCTCTGGATGATCTGGAATGAAATATTGAAATAATGTCAGATGGGTGAGCATACGGGAAATGTATGTTCATGATGTTCTGATATTCAAAGCTGAGCTCAGATCTATTTTTGTAGCTTGCGTTAGCTATTTGAAATTGGATATTGGCTTCAGCAACTTGCGTGCAGTGAACACCCCATTTATTTTCATTGATTGTGTAACAGCATAGCTATTTCCAGTCAAGTATTTGTCAGCATAGGATAGTTTGCAAATTTGAGCAAAATTTAAAGGCAACATTAGTTCACGTTACCAACTGAAAAGTATTCTATCAAGCTGTATATCACAAGCTATGGCTGTGTGCAATATGCATGACACGGTGCCTTTGAATCTAGATGTAGAAGATTTTTTTTTCAACCCATCCTTACATTATGTACACAAACTAAGTATCTATTAGAATTTATACAGGTTTTGAGTCAGAGATTCTAAGAGTTAGGGACAATGTGTTTAAATCTGAGCAGTGTAAACTAATGATTACACTTCTTGTCATGTATTGCACTTGCCAACTTCAGTACATTTATATTGGACATACTACTACTTCTTGTATTTCTTTTATATTGCACATACTACTACTATATCATTGGTATTAGCCTAATTTTTTAATTCATGATTGTTAATGTAGGGGCTTGAAAAGTGTTTTACAAACTATCCAGTACAAGTCAACCATCGTCACTGTATCAGACATCTCTACAACAATTTCAGAAAGTAATTTCCAAGCATACAGTTGAAAGACAAATTATGGAATGCAGCCAGAGCTACTTACATTGGAGCTTGGAAGAAAGAAATGGATGAAATGAAAGTTTTAGATTCCAAGGCTTGGGAGATTATGATGAAGAAAGATCCTAGTACATGGTCAAGGTCTGCCTTTAGCCCATATTCTAAATGTGATGTATTACTGAACAACATGTCAGAGAGCTTCAATTCTACTATAATTGAAGCACGGTCTAAACCAATCATCACAATGTTAGAGATGATAAGAACAGCAACAATGAAGAGGTTTAGTGAAAATAGGCAGAAGATGTTGACATTCAAAGGACCAATTTGTCCAGTGATTCAGAAAAAGCTAAACAAAGAGAAAAAGGAAAGTACTAAATGGTGTCCAATTTGGTGTGGGACTCAATATTATCAAGTTTCCTCTGGTCCTCATTACATTGAAGCTCAATATGCTGTGAACCTTGCAGAGAAGACTTGTAGCTGCAGGAAATGGGATATTTCAGGTATTCCATGTTGTCATTCAGTAGCTGCCATGATGCTTGCTGGGGTGGAACCTGAACAATATGTTCACAAGTATTATAGTAGAGAGGCCTACATGGCCTGTTATGAGCCCATTGTACATGCCACGAGGGGGGAAGATCAATGGCCTGAAGCAGAGTTAAGGGACCTAAACCCCCCTGTGTATAAGAGGGCAGGAGGAAGACCGAGGAAATTACGAAAATTAGAGCTAGATGAGCAGAGAATTGGAAAATGTGGTGCAAAGCTTAGTAAGAGGAACACACCAGCTAAATGTCAGAAGTGTGGAAGAGTTGGACACAATGCGAGGACATGCAAAGGTGAGAGGATAGAAGCTGATGATGAGGCAAGGAAGAAAGCACCAACGAGGGATACAAACAAAAAACAGATTCAAGGAGCAGCTGTAAGTATTAACAAACAAACATCAGTTAATTTATATTGACAATTTATGCACCATCATTATGACCACCATGTTCCTATCATCAGAGTTGCGGTTGCTGTCCTTTCGTAGTAGGAGCGCTGCCTCCTCATTCTTTAAGATTTTGTGTGTGGTGTGGCATGATTAAGGGCATCATTGTGCATGTACAAGCCCGTGAGAGGCAACGAGGGCATCCTTTAAGATGCTTGAAGCATGCTCCTAACGAGAATAATTTACCTTTTTCATTTTTGTTCTGTTGGCAATTGTGGCATTTACATTTGCACTAATTGTAATGGATAATTGATCATCACAGTAAGCAATCTTCAGCTTATATTATTTGATCCCTCTGAGAATCATATTTGTCTAAGTATAGTTGTATTTATTCCATGTAGTGTGATCTTATACCAAGGAAAAGTGGTCGATCTCAATCTGGAGCTCAATCTAGATCTCAATCGAGAGCAATTGTAAGTTTGATGCTTTATATTAATGTTGTTCACAATTTTATCATAGCTGCTTGCCTTAAACATGCTTTGGTCTACATGCTAGGTTGATGCAGGTCCAAGGTTGAGGACAAGGGCATGCTCGACACAACAGTCTACAAGTCGAAAGTCTCGCAAAGCTGGACCATCACATGCCACACAATGATCTTGTGTAAATTGTGGTCAATTTTGTCTTTTTGGGTGCTACTATCAGTGGTTGGATTGTTATATTGCTCGACACAATAGTCTACAATTGTGGTCGCTTTTGTCTTTTTGGGTGCTACTATCAGTTTTTGGGTTGTTATATTGCCACAAATTTTGGGATGTGCTATTGTGGCAAATATTTGTCTAAGTGATACTCTTAACATCTAAGTGATACTCTTAACAATCTGGGATGTGCTTGTAGCAAATATGCTTTGGATTTTAAGATGCTCTTGGATTGGTAGTACTTTATGTTTGTAAATCAGTGATTTTTTTCTCCTCATTTACTTGTAATTCTATGATTTGGTGATCTCCTTTTGGAGTTAAGTGCTTTGTATCAGATTTTTGTTGCTTGCCTAAAGATCACAAGGTACTGCTGTTGAAACTTGTAGGCCATGTTGAAATCAAGCAATACCTGATTTGGATTCCATGTTGAACACTTGCTGTTGAAGCTTGTGTTCAATGTATTTGTTTGTATTGGATGTATTTGGCTCAGGTTGAAATCTTTGGAGTTTTTTGTTGAAACTTGTTGGCCATGTTGAAATCTTTAGAGTTATTTGTTGGCGATATCTGTTGGAGCTTGTGTTCAATGTATTTGTTGAAGCTTGTTTGTCGTAAACTTGTTTGCAATAGATTTGTTCAGGTTCTTCATTTATTTTCATCACAATTTGGTGTATTTGGCTCAATGCTTGTGATTTCCAATCATTCTAATACTCTTTTGCCTTTTTTGTTTTTAACATCAATGTTGCTTCATATCAGAGATACAACAATCAATTTTTCTATCTTTTAACATCAATGTGAATTCCAACCATTCTAATACTCAACTGCAGATAAACATAAGAGCATATTAACATTGAGTACATCAAACTAATCCTTACAACATGATCAGAGATGCAACAATCAAGGAGTGCATCTATTGCACTTACAATAACTCAACAATCCAATAATAACGCCAATGCTAATAGCTAATGCACAAATAGCTAAATTCAATCTAAATCCTAATTTATCCTCTATATCTTTCTGCGCCACCACCTTCTTCCTCAATTTTTCTATTTTTTTGACAGCATTGGACATCCTCTCTTCATGAAACAAAGCATTTCGTGAGCTCTCGACAATCAAACTAGAGATTTCTTCTTCATTCTCCAGTGTGCTTTTCGAATGAACCCATCTGAAATAGTTGCAACCGCCTCCGACTTCATCCCACATCGAACACCCAAGAAATTTCCTACCTTTGCTTTGCTCCTTCCTTGACATTCTGACTGCAGCTCTTCTTCCACAATAACAAAGGGGCTTGTTGTCGAAACTGGAGCTTGAACTCATTTCAATTTGGAGAAATGAAAATTAGCGTTTATAAAAAGGGCTTCTAGGGGTTGAGATTTAAGAATAGTCGGTTCAGATCTATGGGAGACGGGGGAGTGGAGGAGTGTAGGAGGAGTTTTGAGCAATGGGGGAAGGACGAGCAATGGGAGGAGGAGGAGTGAAGGAGGAGGAGTTTTGGGCAATTTAGGGTTCTTGAGTGGTGGAGGAGGAGGAGACAATTTAGGGTTTTCGAGTGGAGGAGAAGGACGACCAATGGGAGGAGTGGAGGAGGAGGAGTTTTGGCCAATTTAGGGTTCTTGAGTGGAGGATCAGAGAAGGAGGAGTGAGGATCGGAGAAGGAGGGATCGGAGAAGGAGGAGTGAGGAACGGATCAACCAGCCGCTGATAAATGGGAGAGCAAGAAGAGAGAGAGGGAGAGGAAATAAAGCTCAATCAGCAATACACCTGAAATGACCAAACAACCACTGCCACATCATCAACATTTAACAGAAAAATTCAAACAGGACCAAAATGGCTAACGGGGTAAACGTTAGGGACTGATGTTGATGAGGTTAAAACTTTAAGGACCCAAATGATATCGGCCTATAACTTTAGGGACCTACAGTGAAGTTTTGCCCTAAAATTAGTTCCTCAAGTGATTAAAATTGCCATTAGATCTCCCAATTCTTATTCAATTTGGACTGGACACCCCCAATCAAGAGTAAAAGTATTATAGGGAAATTAGTTCCTCAAATCATTGAAATTTCTATTATGGCCCCCAATTCTTGTACTTTATTTGAAATTAATCACTTTAATGCCTTTTGCAACTGATAAGGGGGAATAGTTTTAAAATAACTTAGGAAGTGGGGGATTCATAACAGTTTTAATGATGTGAGGGACTAATTTGAAATTAGCTTAAGAACTGGGGGATGTAATAGTGATTTCAATGATTTGGAGAGCTCTTTTCAAAATATAAAAGATGTAGGGGACTAATATTGAGACAACCTTTTTATTTTTTATTTTTCAATTTTTTATTTAATTTTTAAAATTTAAAGCTAATAAAACAGGTTCTGAGGATAGTGAGGTGTTATCAAGGAATGCATTTATAAGTAAAATGGTCATAACCAGTAAAAGTTTTAGATAGCCAGAAACTCTGATCTGATCCTCACTACTGCATGTGAGAGGCCACTCTTTTTGATTCAATAACAGTGGTGGAGTTATATAATGTCTGGTGGTGTCATAGGACAATGCTGGATTGCGTTGCACGTGTTACATGATATAGTTAAAAATTAACAGATATTATTAAATTAGTTTTTAGTGTTAAATTTATAATTTACACAATAAGTTTCAGGGGGTTATCTCAAAATGGCCAATTTTTTTTCAAATCAGAACTCTATAAAAGTATCAAAATAAGTTTTCACATAAAAGTAATGACCCCAAAGAGATTGACTATTTTATGGTCCAATCTCTGCAGCTTTTACGCAATGGTTCACTTCTGATTATAAATTTAAGGATATTTTAACAGTATCTAATTTCTTATATTATTAAATTAAGTACATTATTATTTTTATTTAACCCTCACAATCTTGTAATTAAACTTTCCAATTAACTCTTCATCTCTTTGAATAATTTGATTATCCATCTTCCAATATTTGTTCTCTAAGTTTCTCTTTAGTGCTCATTTTTTCTTTTAATGGGAGCCCAAAACAAACTAGTTAGCTATTGCATTGGCACAATATACATAATCTGTACAATATTAGGCCCAATTCTATAGTATAACGGCAAGCGACTTCACTTTTATTCTAAACAAAGAACATGAAGAAGTTATTAGTCAAACATCTCATATTTCATGTCTTTCTACATGCATTGAGAGATCTTTGCATAGTATCTTGGTTAGTTGTTGTAGAATATTATCCTTTACACTTGTCTATATTTTCGAGCTGACTACTAATTATGTAGAACAAAATTAAGAATAAGTGCTTAACCTAAAATAAAATTTCATGGGAATCGAAAATGCCCTCACAAGATATACAGCATGATAGTAAGTGCTTAACCAAAAATAAAATTTCATTAAGGTCGAATACCAACCTCAAGTTATTATTACACATTATCTATGTGGAGCTATTTTTGAATTACAAAAAAAAAAAAAAAAAAAAAAACCCCAAGTGGATAGAATTACAATTAAATAACTATGATCATTCTTATTTCATTTTTTTAGACAATTGGTTCCTTCACAATTGGAGGCAAACCGAGTTAGCTGATGAGAAATATCCATATCTAACCAAGAAGAGAACTCGTCTGACAAATCCTTGAACCAAAATCGTCCAGACTCCAAATCTCGCCCTAGTGCAGCTAATTTGTGCGTAACTTGTCATCTTCGCTAGGTACATAAGAAAAATCCGATTGCACATGCATTTAGCACACAAAATGCCACAAATATTGAGAAACAGCGATAGAATTTAAAGCACGCACTGCATAACACAAAGTGCTAACTTAACTTTTATTGTCAAAAGGTCCATCGCAACAATTTCTAATCTTGAGAATAATTACAGATGACCTACATCCTCTTAAACTTAACTATGATGAGCATCTATGAAAAGATTTTATTCCCAAAAAATAAAAAAAAAATTTGAAGGTTGAAGAACGGTGATTTGGGGGAATTGGCAGCAATAGGCTTGAAGCTTGGCTAGGGTTTCTGTTAAATGTCGTTGGCGTCATTGGAGTAGGTTTTTGTTGAAGAAGGATTTCATCTGCAGTTTGTTGTGAGTTTTGAGTTTGTTTTTCATTTTTTGTTTTAATATCGAGCCGCTTGTTCATTCCCCTAATTTTCTTTTTCACCTGCTAATATTATGGGGGCAGTGTTTCGATTGTAAATTGAAGAACTGAACTTGCTCCTTGTTCTTTTAGTTGTTAATCTTTTTTTTTTTTTTATGGGAGGGGGTAATTTGTTGCATCTTTAGAAGTTAGCTACCTTCATTAACAGTAGCTGTGCCCTGTAAAGAATTTTTAAAAAATCTTTACAGTAAAGACCCTAGATGTCAACATATCCACACACTAAACTGTTACATTCACCATTCACCAAATATTCTATCTATCTCAAAAACAAATTACCCCAACTCCTTGTGATATTTTGGCTGAATATAATGTGAATTCTCTTGACATCTATTGTGAGCACAAGGGTGAGAAGCTTGATTCAGTTATAGTGAATGATGATGATGATGGTGGTGTGGAAGGATGTATCACTTAAGAGAGTCAACCATCTCAAACTCATGAAGGCTATGACAGTGGTAATGCAGAGGATGGGAGTGGTGATGATGAGGCATACAAGGGTGATCAGGAGAATGACACTGAGAGTGTGAATAGTGAGGATGAAGATGTTGAGAATAGGAAATGTGCACAACAAGCATCCCATAGTGAGGAGAAGTTAAGCTCTGATGTGAGGCCAAGCAATATATTTGGTGGCCATGACGCAATTCCAAGCAAAGTGCCTAATTCTGATTCCGAAGAGACTGATACATTGGTTAGCTTGCACTCTTCTAGTGATGAAGATAGTAGTAGACTAGAATGCCATGAGTTTAATGAGGATATGGGACATGGAAAACCCAAAATTAGAAAAGGGCGTGCAATTTGCCAATCCAAAAGAATTCAGGTCCCTACTTAGGCATTATGCAATTTTGGAGGGTTTTGATTATGTTTTTAAGAAGAATGCAGGCTACAAGATATCAGTTCATTGCAAGAGTGAACGGTGTCTTTGGAGGTGTTATGGGTCATGGAACGGGGAGCATACAAAGTGGATAGTTAAGTATTGTAGTAAGATACACACTTGTAACAGACTTTATAAAAATAGACAAGCTAGTGCAGAGTGGCTTCCAAATCATTATTTGTTGAAAATCAAAGATAATCCAACTTGGAAGCTAAAGGACTTAAAAAAACAATGGACAGTGATTTACAACTGAATTTTAAAAAATTCAGGGTCTACAGAGCAAAGAAGAAAGCACTTTAAATTATAGAGAGAAGTTACAAGGAACAATATTGGAGACTTTGGGATTATTCTCACATTTTACTAGGAAAAAATTCTAATAGTTAAGGGTGAGGACTACAAGAAGACATTTGAGTGAACCTAACACATTTTATGGTTTCTTTGTGGCATATGAGGCTCAAATTATTGGATTCAAGAGAGGATGTAGACCGGTTATAGGGCTCGATGGTTGCTTTTTGAAGGGTCCTGCAGGCGGTGTTCTACTTAGTGCTGTGACGAGAGATGGAAATGATGGAATGTTTCCCATAGCAGTGGCTATTGTCCAAAATAAGTGTGAGGCTACTTGGATATGGTTCATTGAGTGTTTGTTGGAGGCTATTGGAGCTCAAGATCAACATGATTGGGTATACATAAGTGATAGACAAAAGGTCAGAGCTTTTCATTATGTTACTTTTTATTTTTTTCATACTTAATACTTGCACAAATATTACTGGTTACTAACTGATTTTATTTATCTCTTATCTATGCAGGGATTACTTGAAACTTTCAGGAAGTTAGTGCTAAATGCCATACATAGATTTTGTGTGAGGCATTTGTGGGCTAATTTCAGTGAAATATTTAAGGAGCTTGAGCTAAAAAAGCTTTTATGGAAGGCTGTCTATTCATATATAGTTAATGGACCTGAGGTGGCAGTGGATAATATGAAGAAGATGAATGTTGATGCATATGAGTACTTGAACAAACTGGAAAAGGCTTGTTGGGCTAGGTCACACTTCACTACAGAGACTAAATGTGACTTAATGGTTAACAATATAAGTGAGGCATTTAACAAATACATCATGGAAGTTGTAGGGATAAACCCATTATCACCTTAATGGAAATGATAAGAAGACTACTACAAGAGCGGTTTGTA
Organism: Asparagus racemosus; assembly: GCA_037177215.1. Classification (NCBI taxonomy): domain Eukaryota; kingdom Viridiplantae; phylum Streptophyta; class Magnoliopsida; order Asparagales; family Asparagaceae; genus Asparagus; species Asparagus racemosus. The sequence goes on along the minus strand of JBAKGM010000002.1, from coordinate 15,374,047 downwards.
ACAAAGATGGATTTAGCTATGAATTGGGAGGGTGATGTGTGTCCTAACATTATTGCAAAACTTGAGGTGATAGAAAGAAAATCGAGAGGAAGGTGTGTTACACATTTTGAAGCACCAAACAAGTATGAAGTGGATAATGGATTAGGATATTTGATAGTGGATATAGTTGAAAAAACTTGCGTCTGTAGGGAGTGGGATTTAACAGGCATCCCATGTGTTCATGCCATTCAATGTTTGAATGAAGCTAGAATCAATCCAAAGGATGTGCTTCCTGATTGTTTCAAGGAGAGATATCTATAAGCTTATGAGGGTGTAATAAACTCAGTACGTGATTCAAGATTTTGGGAAAAAACTGGTTATGACAAGGTGTTGCATCCTGAGTACAAGAAGAGAGTTGGAAGACCAAAGAAGCAAAGAAGGAAATCAGCTCATGAGCTGAAGAATCCTGATGCTATAAGGAGATTTGGGCAACAAAACACCTGTTCTAGGCACAAGCAAAGGGGCCACAATGTTAAGGGGTGCACAAATGAAAGAGTTGAGATTCCAAGAGTTTCAAAGAAGAGGGGTAGACCACCAAAAAACTCAGTGCCAGACTCATCAAAAAGTACAACAATGAGTGATTCATATGGTGCAAGGAGCACAAGATATCATAATGTCTCCCATAGTGTATAACAGGGTCCTCCAACACAATTAGCCTCACATGGTGCACAACAAGCATCTCATGGAGTACAAGAGGGTCCTACAATTGAGCTTGCCTCACATGGTGCACAACGAACATCTCACAGAGTACAAGAGGGTCCCAAATCACTAGCTTCTGGAGATATGAACCTGACTCATGATGCTAGATGCTATTAAGAAGACCAAAATCAGAGCCACAGATCAAGAATCCTTTCAACAACCACATGTACTTCCCTATATATTATTATTCCTTTTTAATTAAGTTGTCTATGATGCACTCTGATTAATTGTATCCAATATATACTTCACAGCAAGAATCTCATGGCGTACTAGAGGGTTCTACATCACTTGATTCTGGAGTTATGGACCTGAGTCATAATGTTAGGTCTCCCAAGAAGAAGCTTGCTGTCAAGAAGACAATATTCAAAGTCATAAATCAACAAAACTCTGAACTTCCACAGGTAAGTACCTTTACATTGATGTTTATTTTTAATTAAGTTGTACATGATGCACCCTAATTAATTTTAACTAATACTTTTGACTACTACAAGTAAATGCTAATACTACCCAACTTGGAGATGTTCCCCTATCAAACACTAAAATAATTATGGGTCCTATTGCTGAAGCTGAGGGGGGATATAAGGGCAAAGGTGGATTGTTGGGGAGAAATACTATCAAGATGCAAGCTGGGAGATGTATCCCTTCATATATGAATATCGTAAAGAGCTCACAGGTATAACACTTGAATTTTATCATTTTAATTTAGGCTATGACTTCAGTTGCACATTAAAACCCCATTATTGTTCACCTACTTCATCTACAGGACAAGGATGATAATTTTTACACTGCCACATCGCACAGATTCACCCAACATTTTGGTGCCTCACATGTTGCTGCGAGGATTACTACTGCACATATATCACTAGCATTTGTACCTTCAGTAGTTAGAGGAATTTATGCTCCCTCACATGCTGTACCTAGTGGTTCTATAACTTTTGCACCTCACCATCAAAAAGAGATAAACTTCCAATTAGAAAGCATGTCCCTCTCAATCAACCTCCAAATCATGTGAATATTGAGGCAATACCCACACCAAGATGCACTAAGTTGACCAATGTTGTAATGAAGGTATCAGTAAGATCATTTTGTTATACTTTGTCTCATATAAAAATCTCTAATATTTTGTGCGTATCATTTTCCATGTATCATAGCGTCTTGATGAGGATTTGGCTAAAATGGAAAGTCAAAAGAATGATGGAAATTCTGGCGAACAAGGAAATGACACGACACAAGGATGATGACCATTTGGCTATGTACTTTACGTGCTTATTTTGGTGTTTATGTACTGAACAGTTTGCAAGGTAATATGCAAGACTCCTTGGTATGGTAGTTATGTGCTAAACAAACTGTGGGATATGAGTATGTTTTGGATCCAAGTAGGTGATTATTAGATGTAATGATTATTATTACTCTTGGTGCATGTGTATATGTGCAGTAAGTTTTTTGTAGAATATGTGAATGATGGATATATGTCTGGTAAATGATTTGTCAAATTGGGTATGATTACACTATGTATTACAGGGGAATGATGATAAAAACGAGCCGAACTCTTGCCAAATTTTTTAAAAATTTGGTAAGTAATATCATCGTATTCCAAACACATATACTATGGTTTAATAAGCTAGTATATATCACACAAAAATAACATGACAAAACAAGCTTTTCTCATCCTTTGTTAATACTCCAACAAGAAACATACTAACCATTCAGTCAAATTTCATTAATCATTTTCACATATATAATTCACAGACATTTCATCACAACTACAATAAACTTAGAAATACAACAATAAAATTTTCTCTTTTACATGACCACATTTCCATCTTCAATTTATCTTCTTTTTCACTCAAATATTGCTCAAATCTTCTCAATTCATCTTCTCTATCTCGCGACTTGTCTTCTTTCTCAATCAATTTTTGTGCCCTGTACTTCAACTCCATCTTCTTCTTCCTCAATGTCTACTCTAACAGTTTAAATTTCTCTACATCTTCATTCTTACCATCACACCACATATCCTCTGTCTCACGCAACAAATGATTAATCATAAATTGGGCTTGTACAGGGAATGATTTATCCTTCCATTCAAAAAACTTACATTTTCTCCCTGTTCAATAGCTAGGGCAGCCCCAAAACTGTCGCCCAAAATTTTCTTTTGTCCAAGCTGTTTCAAGAGTGCAGATCGACTCACAATAACAAGTCCTAGATTTCTTCTCATCTACAGCTCCTCTGATGGTTGATGAAGAGCTTGAGGATCTTGAGCTTGCCTTCATGAATGCTCTCCTGCAAAAAAACTATTGAGAGATCTAAAATAAAAGAATATGGTAAAGATTTTAGGAGAGGGGTAAATATGGAAGAGGGTGGTTAACTTGTAATTAGAATGAACTGCAGGGTATCGAACTGTAAGAAAATCCCACATGCAGCTCACATGGGTATATACCCAGAATATTATGAAGGCTAACAAACGGAAGGGCGCTAACGTGCAAAATTTTAAAACTTTGGGATATTTATCTATAGGGTTTTGGAACATTGGGGGTACTTAAATGCAAGGTTTCAGAACGTTAGGGTATTTATTTGCTTGCTTTTGAAATAAGGGTCACTTATTTGCAAGGTTGGGGAAACTTTGGGGTATATATTTTTTTTTTTATACAATTTAGCCTAGTAAAAAAACTTTCACCTGCCTCATCTTCTTCCCTTGCTCGGTTGAAGAAGAATCCGCACGCGTCAAAAAAAAAAAAAAAGTTCCTACAATGTAAGTTTTTCCTTTAATTTTGTAGGATAGGATATAGTATATTATCTTCTAATTTTGGTTGGCCTATAGATTTCATTTTCGTTCTTGAATTGCTTTATTCTATCTGATCTGATCATATTGTCGCTAAATTTGATAGATCATTGTTAAAATTACATTATTTGTTAGATATGTTTTTATACTATTCCCGAATAATATTTCATTCTGAATTTTTTAACCTGAGGTGATTTATAGTAGAAACACACTTAACTTACCACATATCAAATTCTGTCAATTTTAAAATCCATAGATAATATGTTTAGTTAAATATTTTAAGTTTTCACAGATTTTATCTGATAATTGTCACAAGTTAAAGGATTTTTTTTCCTTTTTTTAAATTTTAAAAACTATTTGTATTGAATTGTCACATTTTAAAATCTTGTATAGTATAATGTATGTTTATGCAATATTGCAAATATGCAGATGAGTTCAAGCAGGAGATCATCCGGTCAACCATCTAGTTCGGCAAATACAAAGGTTAAATATTTATTTTCTGTGAAATGAATAAATTAAAATTTTAAAAAGTTACTCTGCTAATTGTTTTCGTTACGAACATTTACCTTCATATCCGACTCATCAATTGTGGAATTTGATGAGGATGATTTAGCTCTTCAATTCGGTACTCGAATTCAGGAATCTCTAGAAGCACTCAATTGTCGTCGTTTAAGTGTTGGTGGTGGTAACTAGACTTATATCTGCCCCTTTTGCAAAGATTGATAAATCATGGAATGTAGTTGGTTATTGTTCTTTTTTTTTTTTTTATGTTTATTAGTTACTTTTGAATTACGCGATGAAGAACATCGATTATAGTTTGTATTAGTTTCGTATTAGTTTGTTAATTTTGACCAAATAATTTTTGAAATCTCATGCTTAAAAATACTCTCTGAATCTCATATAAATCGTTAATCGTCTAACACCGTGTTCCTCCTGTGGAAGGGTTGAGTTCTAGTTGGAGCATTTCTTGGCATGATCCAACAGGTCACCAGAGGTCAGTTTGGTATGATCGTTGCGAAAGGGATAATATTAATTTGACCTCCTCGGTGATAATGTGTTCCTTGTTCTGCGACTGCTCGAGAGCAAATCGTTCATAACTGAGATAAATATCTGGATTGCTTAGAAACTGTTCCATCTGTAAAAAGAATATAAACATTTAATAAAAATTTTAATATATATTTCGTAATTAATTCAGTTTATATCGAAGTTATTTGATGCAACTGGAATCAATTTGCCTCATGGTTATTGTTGATGTCTTGGGACTCAACTGTGGGATTAGTAGATAACCCCTGAGTTAACGACGGAGCTCAGGGTTGATAGGTGAGATATGGGTTCCTTCATCTCCCTTGAACGTCGTTCCCTTGGCTGTATAAAAGGACTGGACAATAACATTCGTTAGAGGACCGGAGTTGGGCTCTCCAGTGGTTCCTCCGATGATCAAGGCAGTATTTGAGCTTGAGTGGAGAAGATACCAATGAGCTAAATGAATTCTGAGTTTAATTACGTAGAAATTACATACATATGGTCCCCTAAGGGGGTCCGGAAGTCCCCTTGATCAGTGGGTGATGAGCCCCTATTTTTACCCGGCTGAGTGGGGGTTTGGGGGGGGGGGGGGGGGAGAGTTTAATTTTGGTCGAGTCTAGGCTGACAGCTAGATAGGATGGTAGCTTCCAGGCGTCGGCTTCTAAGAAAGATGAATCACCATAGATTTGAGTGATGGTGATTGAGATGGTAAGATGCGTAAGATGCTGACGGAGGGTGATGAGTCATGGGGACTTTCGAGGTTGAAGCAATAATGGTGATGGATAGCTTTTGATGAGGTTCTCGAAGACAAACTGCCTTTCGAGTCGGCTCTGCGAACGGGTCGATAAGTACCGCCTTTATTGTCGGCTTCGCAAGTTGTCGACCCAGCCTAAGAATGACTAAGGGGGGCCGTTTTTGATGATGCGGTCGAGTGAGAGCTGGTCTCGACTCGACCGTCTCCCGAAATGGATGAGAGCTTAGTGCTCTAGTCATCTTGGCTAGGGAGTGAGATGATCTGATGATTAGTGCTAATGGAGGACACGTGTCGACTCCAAAAGGAGGGTTGACACTTAGGGTATGTTTGTTTGCATGCTAGTAAAAGATGAAAGTAAGTAAGTGACTTGCTTTCAATATTTTAAGTGTACGTTTACATGTAAGTGATTACGAAAGTGAAATACAAGAACGTTGCCACATAGGATTAATGCAAATTTGACTTCCCCTAAAAAAGTGGTGAAGTCACATGGAAATGACAAAAATAGTAACTAATTTTTATCAAATGATTTTAACTGCACTTATTAATTAATTATATTTTGACACATCATCTTCACATTGCACTTTCGACACTGATTTCATTTTTCGAAACAAACATTGTATTTAACTTGTATGCTAACATGGATATGAAAGTCATTTACAATAAAAAGTAACTTACACATTTTCATTTCACTTTCAAATTGCCAAACACCTCCTTATAGAAAGTTGATTTTCTTCCGTTCGTGATAGGATTGTTATTATCCTACTTATGGGATCTTCAAATATCTCCATCATTAACAGATTAGAATGTAGAAAGTCTAGGCATCCCCTTAATATTCAAATTATTAGTTTATAACCAAAGTTTATTCACATCAAACGGCTTCATATCATTATTAAGTGTCCTCTTAATATTCACATTATTAATTTATTTATCATAAGCAAAGTCTATTCACATCAAACCAAAGTCTATTCATATGATTATTATTTAATAGTGCGTCATAATTATCTATATACTCTGTCACAGTGCATTGCAATCATACTTAAAATTTTATTCGGTGTCAATCACATTTGGTTACCTAAAATAACTTGTATTTTTATACTATCAAAATTTTACCTGAATAATGAACATATAATTCATAACTGCACTCAAGTACAAAATTATGTACCAAAAAATAAACGATAAAGGTTTATTTAACTAATACATAAAGTTTATATTCATAAAGAGTCATATCTAACTTGATATTAATGGTAAATATATTTAGCAGCCAAAATAAATATTCAGAACTAACTAATTTATTTATAATTATAGTAAATATGTGATTGATATTTGCAAGAAGACAAAGTTATTATTTATTTTTGGGAATGCAAATCCAATTAAACTTTCTTTAATGCGTAGCTAACATGGACGTTGGCCATCATAACTGAATATATGGTTAAAAACCCCAACAAATTTAGATCGCGAGGCCAACTCCTCACCTCACAACACCGAGAAAGTATAGTAAGTTTTTTTTTTCATATTTTAATTTCCTAATTTTATAATTTTAGGGTATACGTTTTTTTCCCTTTCGCAGCAAATAGAATTAAACTCACTTGAATATGAATAAATTCCAGATATATACTTTATGCAACTTATAGGTGGTAAGATAAATTTCAATTGCGATGAAATTAAGCATGTCATTATTTATTCTCCTATTATGTTCTTTGAAATTGTAATGGGTAATAAGAAAAAATAAAAAATTATTTTCAACTCATAGAGAGTTTATATCGTTCTAATAGATATAACACACTGACAAGTATATGAAAATAAAACATGATGAAAAATAAAATAAATTCATATTTTAAATCATCAAAGACATTACAAATATTTTTGAAATTTAAATTTAAATTTAAATCAAGCTATATCACTTTGGGGGACTGAGAGCTTTCACGTCATTGACTGTTAAATATTGCATACATAGTTCTTGTTTAGTCCCACATCGGGTAGAACAATAGAACAATCCTACTTACATTATATAGACTACAAGATCATTGAATATATATACTCTTTTCTCCTAATTTGCTCTGTTTCTAACATGGTATCAGAGCCATTCAATCAATCCGTTCCTCAAATCCCAACCCCTCAAATCTAAACACGCGCGCCCCACTATCTCCCCCAAAGCCCTAGCTCATAACCCTAGCCACCACTGGCCAAGATCCCAGTCGTCCACGCCACTTCTCGTGCACCAAAACTGCAACACGGCTCGACCAATTGGGCCAAAATAGCACCACCGTGCACCAGATTTGCACCACCGTCGTACAACGTGCACCAGATCCGCACCACCGCTGCACGACGTGTATCAGATTTGCACCACAACCACATGATATGCACCAGATCCGCAACGTCGCACGACGTGCACCGGATCTGTACCACCACCACACGACATGCACTAGATCCGCACTAGGGTTTGACCAACTGAGTCAAAACAGTACCACCGTACAATAGATCTACACTACCACCGCACAAGTGCACCGGATCTGACCAGCGCTCGAGCAACAGAGCCAAAATCGCACCACGTGCACTAGGTCTGCACCACTACCATACCACGTGCGCCAAATCTACACTAGTGGTCAACCAACAGAGCCATACCTCATCATTCCTTATTAAAAAAATTAGATCTTCATAGATCTTCATCGCTCAATGACATTCATTTGGCTTCCAACTAGATTCTCATAGATCTTGCGCCATTCAGTTGGCTTACAACCTAGATCTTCATAGATCTTGTGCCGATTATTTTGCCTACCAACTAGATCATCATAGATCTTGCGCCACTCATTTGGCTTACACACAAGATCTTCATAGATCTTCAACTAATCATTTAGGTTAATCAATTTTAAGCTAATCACTTAGCTTCCTCTTATGACTATTTGTTAATAATCTCTTTGAGATAAGCGATAAGTTATCCTCTGTCATGACGAGGCTAGAGATGCACTTCCATCAACAATCTATTGATGTAAAACTCGACGGTGACAATTATCGTCTCTGGTCCTACTCCCTACGAGTCATCCTCCGTAGTCGTGGGCTTTGGGGACACATCGATGGTACTTTTAAACCTCTAGCTCAACCGCTTCCTACCGGCAATATCACTAAGGATACGTCTGCCCTCTCCTCTTACGAGTCTGCTCTTATGGCTTGGACCCTTACTGAAGATCGCACCATCACCGCAATTGTACAGTTTGTCTCACCCTCCATTCGACTTCAGCTTGCACGACTTGACACTACCATATCCCTCTAGGAATACTTGTAGCGCCTTTACACACAGTCAGACGACTCTTGAGAGTTCCAACTATACCAGGAGATCTCCACTATTACACAGGATGATCGCTTGATCCGCAAGTTCTATATCCACATCTTTGATATCTGGGAACAACTTAAAGCCCTTGACACATCCCTTAATGAGCCAGTCTTTTAGGACTATTCACCACAACAACAAAGATAGTCAACGTCTCTTTCAATTTCTGATGAAATTCCAATTGGAGTTCAAATCCATTCGCAGCCAACTCATTCACCAGTCACCTAGACCCACTCTTGAAACGGCTGCCATAGAGTTACAGGCTGAGGAGACACAACTTCACCTCACCACTCTTTGCATCAGCTCGAGCTCCGTCCATGCCACCTCATGCTCAACTACTCACCGTGCTTCTCCCTATCGACAATACACTTCATCAACTAGACAACAACAATCTGGCCCCATCTCCGCATGTAAACATGGTGTGACATTCACAAACTCTATGGACATTTTACGGACAAATGTCGCACGAGGCTAGCTAAAACACCCTCCCCAACACCACCGCCCCCAATGCCTCAGGCGACCATCGCCGAATTCCATCCACATGTACTCTATCATCCTACACTGATCTCATGCAAGCCCTACATCCATCAGCTCCCTCATCTAACACAGGCATGGCTGCTACTTCATATGTCACTCAATCAGGTACAAAGACTAACTCATGGATTTTAAATTCGGGTGCCACACATCATCATAAACACAACTCCACAACCAAACACCCCTACCTCCATAGCCATGGTCCACACAACCGATGGTACACGACTACCCATGACCTCTATAGGTCACCTGCGTATTAAGCCTCAATTCTCGATCCCCAGTGTACACCATGTCCCTAATATCACTATGAACTTACTCTCAGTCTCACAAATCACCTCGCATAACTATACTGCTACATTTACCTGTTCATCTTGTCTTATACACAATCCTCACACAGGACAAATAGTTGAGACTGGCCGTAATATCACTGGCATATACTACATCGATAAGCTCATCATCCCCACTCCCATTGCATCTGTCATTCGCCTCCTCAACTCTAAACCAACCACCTACAACCTCTAGCATCGTCGCCTTGGTCATCTATCTTTACCTCATCTTCGTGCCCTTTTCACAACTGGCAAATAAGGAGATTTTCCTACTGATGCATTGTTACCTTGTATTGGCTGCAAATTAGCAAAACACTTGGCCCAACCTTTTCAAATAAGTAATCAACTCGTTTCTTTACCTTTCGACCTCATTCATATTGATATCTGGGACCATCTCCACATCCATCTCATGGTAACAATCACTACTACAAAATATTCATTGATGATCACTCCCGTTTTACATGGGTCTACCTCATGAAACATAAATCTGATGCATATGACATTTATAAAAACTTTGCCACCATGATCCTCACCCTATTCTCCTCCCACATCAAAATCCTACACTCCAACTCAGGGGGGAATATATATCCCGTCGTTTCTCAAAATTCTTTGCCTCTCCGGGAACCTTCTCTCAATTCTCCTGTCCATATGCTCACCAACAAAACAGTGTAGCTAAAAGGCCTCACGGACACATCATTGAAACCACCAGATCACTTTTATTATATGTATCTGTACCTATTCAGTTTTGGGCAAAAGCTTTCCTCACGAGTGTTTATCTCATCAATCACACCCCCTCCACCACTCTAAAAGGCCTCACACCCTTTCAACAACTATACCAAACACCACCAAACTGCTCTCACCTTCGAGTCTTTGGCTACACATGCTTCGTCCAACTTCCATCTTCAGAACGCTACAAACTTTCACCTAGATCTGTCATGTGCGTATTCCTTGGATACAGTCTCCATCATAAAGGCTATCGTAGCTATGACCCACATTTTGATATTGGTGAAGGGTGGCATGCTTGTTCATTTCATTGGGGTGTATAGTGCTTGACGCTTTAGAGTAGTTACATGCATGCCGCGATAGGTTGTTGTAATACCAATAACTGAAACCATCACAAAAGTGGCAAATTAACATTAACTGTGGGAATACAAAAAATTGATGTGATCTTAAGTTTCATCAAAACAAGATCATGATCAATGAAACTTTCTTCTTCATTAGAACTCTATTCTATTGTCTAACACTAGTAAAATATTTAGTTAGAAAATAAAAAACACATAAACTATTTTTTATACTAATAATAATTTAGTTTATAAATATAAACAACCTAAAGATATAAAAAATAAAAAATCATACCAGATCAATAACTTACATGTCATATTGTAGAGTTGAAGATGATCATTCACTGATATCGTAATTAGTTGAAAATGATGATTCATCAAATTCATGATCAGTTGACAACGACGATACACTGC
>JBAKGM010000002.1:15340219-15355510 GCA_037177215.1 Asparagus racemosus | reverse complement strand
GATTGTTTTTTGTTTGTGCATGTGCTTTTTTTTTGGGTGGGGGGTGGGGTGGGGGGTGATATAAGGATAAGTGCAATTTTACCCAGAAAAACAAAAGACCTTAGCTTTACAACTATTAACTAAGAGGAAAGGTTGACTTGTTTTAGATGTTGTGGATATTTTTCATCATAATTCCAGCACCCTAGATGGTTGCTCAATTTACACTCAAGTACTCCTGCACATGTACATGCCAATTTATAAATTTATAATGCACAAAATCAACAAGTTGAATGGATATTGATAATTTTAGATCTACAAATAAATATTCTGTGTAAAACAGTGATCCTTAATGCTGACAAACCAAACCAATAATTCGCTAATGATCCTAATCCACCTCGAGTTTCCTTCGAAAATTACATGGATTAGAAGCAATATCTATGAAGAAATTATATAAGAGCGCATTTCTCTCTCATATTTATGCTACTTCAGAACGACACAATTAAAAACTGAAATCCAACATAGTCAAATTGTGAAGGCAAGTACATAAATGTATCCATTGCAGTTACAGTAGATAAAGTTTACCTTGAGAACAAGCGCAAAATTTCACAATGCAGTTTAGATGTCGAGTAAGCATATATTCTGAAATTTGTTTCGACCACTACATATCCCTGCAGATTTTTGAGATCATAATTTAACAGTGTATTCTATAGACCTCTTCCAGGATACTTGAAATAGAATTGTAACATCAAATAAACAAACACGACAATGACAGTTGTAACTTGGGAGAAGAAACAGCATCTGTATTGAAGATGAGAAGTATTAACTTAACCTGTCGAGTAGGCACAAGAAAGGATAAGACATTTCTTATTGGGCCGCCACTTTTCCAAATAATAACAGATTAGAAGAATTTATGGCTGATGCTTAGTTAAGGCTTGCTTATAGCTTGCTTATTACATTAATGGTCTTCACACTATGAACATTCTCATGAATCATACGAAATATTTATTTCCATATACTGGCCTCTAAAGTTTCTCTTTATAACTGTAATTAATCAACTTAAGAATGGAGTTGGTACTTAGATACAGATGATTGAGTCTAGACAACTGCCTTTGTTATTGTTTAGTATCGCATGAACTCACGAGTTTCTTTATCGATCTAGGACCAGTATGATGTTCTGATATTCACATGATTAGATGATGCAAATTAAAGGGTAAATATCAGAAACCCCCCCTTAACTTTGGACGATTATCGGAAACCCCCCCTTAACTTTCAAAATATCAGAAAAAAATCCCCCTTAAGTATGCGGATTATCAGAAAACTCCCTTTAACTTTGAGATCTTATCAGAAAACCCTCCTTTAACTTTAAGATTTTATCAGAAAACCCCCCTTATTTTGGGGGCTTTCTGATAAAATCTCAAAGTTGAAGGGTTTTTTTTAATAATCCTTAAACTTAAGGGGGGTTTTCTGATATTTTGAAAGTTAAGGGGGTTTTCTGACAATCGTCCAAAGTTAAGGGGAGTTTTATGACATTTAGCCTAAATTAAATGCACTTAATAAGTTTCAGTAAGACGAGGTTGAGGGCAAAGATATACATAATCCTTAAAACTTGTCCTTCAAATATTCATAATGATTTGATACTGCTGAATATAATTTCACATCAGTACTAAATCATATATTTGGGTATATCTCTTAAATGACATGCTTGAGGCCCCTATCAGAAATCCCTATCAGAAATGCAAGATGCAAACCTGCTTGCGTGCTGATGTATCAGACAAGCTAACAGAAAGATTCGTAGCTAATTTAGTAGGTATAAACCAGCTTTCTTTTCTTCCCTGCAAAATTGGAAAGGCTTAAACTTCTAAGTATTGATTTGCTGAATATCAAAATGAGGAAAATACAAAACAGGACAATGTCGACCTGTTGAAGTTTGACTAGTCCCAGGCTTGCAAGATCTTTTATAACATTTCTTTGCACATCAGTCAACGTACTCAAGTTATATGCCTAAAACAAGTTCCAAAGCATCAGCAACCAGCTTAAAGAAACTACAGCACTAGAAAACAGATATGTTCTATATCAAAAGAAATAAAATAAAAAATAAAGTGTATATGTAAGCTTTCTCTTCTGAACAATCTGGTTTATTTTCTGAATTATCTACTATAAGTCATACCACCAATCAAAATATCTCAAAGACATGAATCTCTAGCCCCAGGTCAGTCCTCAGCTTTGATTATTAGGCGGGTCTTAAAGATGGTTTGCATAAGGCCAGTCTGGTAAAAAACCAAGCACATACACTAGTCATTAGCTCAATTCATAGTCAGAGTACTGTCTAGGTTATTGGCCCATTAACACATCAATTATAAAGTATATATGCATGAGTATTGCACTTTCACTTAAATTCACTGTGTGTATATGTTAGCTTCTATTGCTCTAACAGAAAAATGAAATAGTCAGAGAGTCTCATCTACTATAGTTTTTTGACTTACAACTCCCCAGTAAACCAAAAGAATGGCCAAGAATGCATTTTGTCGTAAACCATACACATGATGTTGAGTTTCATTCAATAAGACCCTAAGTTTTTCTACTTAACTTTATAAACCCAAGAAATGAGTAAGTCTTCAATAGAATGTTGCCACAAAATGTGCGATAATAGTAACCTTAAATCTTATTTTAGTGGAACAAAAATACATTTATTTTTTAGCAGATGCAACAAAAACGAAAGAGGCTTTTCATTCTACTATAGATGGACTTTTGAACTTAAAGAAGTGTTGATTGAGAAGTTGCAGTGCTGTGGAAGTTGTTCTCCTTATCTAATTTGACATTGATGACTACAGACACTAATTGGCCAACAGTGAGAAAGCATAATAAGAGGAAATGAGAGCTGACTTAAACACTTTTCATCAAAGGTATTGTCTGTTTAATTGTCTCTCTGTGTTCCCTTTTAGTTAAACCAAGATCAACGCTACTAAAGAATGCATTCTATCAGAGAACATATGAGTATGAGTCTAGACAAAGATCAAACTCATAAGGATCTCCTAATGTACATAACGAACAAAAAAGTAACTCTAACACATACTTGATGGATAAACAATTCAAATTAAAATCTTGCCGTTTCCAAGTAGATGCATTTGGTTGAAATAGGAATGCCAAAAAAATAGACTCTACATGAATGAAGTGCAACATAAATGGAGAAAATAGATTCTAAATAATAAAAATAGCCTATAATTATCATTGAGACATAAATATACTGTAAGTAACTTGAAACAGCTTTATAATGAAAAGCAAATACAACCAATACCTTGCCCATGGTATGAAAACTAAGCTCAAGCAGAAATGATATTAGTTCTGTTGGGTCCACACCACGATCCTTCAAACAATGAGAAAAGTCAAAGCATTAGAACATCGAAAAAAGTAAATCACATGGGGCACAAACTTAGAAAAAATGGACATAAACATACAAACATGCATATGTCCACACACACTCATGCTCACAGAGACATACGTACATATATAAATACATGCATAATTGTACACATATGCACATATAGGTACAAGCAACCAACATATATGCGCACATGTTAAGGTTTACATAGATAGATAGGGCATAAACTTTGCCTTTTCCCATCAAAAGTGGAGTCAGATACTGACTCCAAAAAGATTTTAAAAAATTTTATAACCAGCTGCAAATCTGATAGTAACCCTCCAAGTTTCTAGCAAGAAGAATATACACAAACAAAGCATTTTGATATAAGTTATAGAAGACTCTCGTCTAGTCGACAGGTAGGAAATTATACCTTAACAGTTAAGCCGATAATACTCGTGAAATCAAATAGCAATCCTTCACAATTTTACTTGATAAATAAAGAGCGTAGAAGCGGAACATGACAGGTTTTCTATTCAGGATTACATTCAAGAGGCACTAATAAGCCGAATAACGCCTTTCACATACCCTATATCTATAAAAGTACAAATAAAGTACATTAAATATTTAGAGGTGTTAAGTACTTGTTCATCATGAGCACAAGTAATGATGGGAAATATGCTGGTGCAGCTGGAAGTTACGGAAGGAGTGCTAGAACTCATACCTCTGAAGATAAGATATATTCCCTTACTATGTACCACAGTTGGGCATTTGTATCCATCAGCTGTTTAAAGAAACAATCATAAGGTACTATGAAGGTGAATAATGAATTTATCAATGAAGTTTTAATGGAAACAAACCAGGAACTGAAAGCCATTCTCAGTTAACCTCACAGCTTCATTTTCCCTGCATGGCATCAGCACTTATAAATATTTCATGCATGTCTACTTGTTAAATATCTATATGCTGTGAATCCACCAACTTAAATAAGGAAATTTCAAAGCAGAAAACCTTGAACTCAAAAGACCTCGCTGAAAAACTCGCATCATAGAGGAGCTGAAATTCGTTACCCTCTCCACTTGAGATGAGCTTATGAGTTGCAACAAGAAACACTGTTTACCACAAGGAGAAAGAATATTATTATCTTCATGAATATAAGAATATGAAACAAATGGCCCGAACCATTTACCTTGGAACAGAGAATAAGGTGCAATACCATTGAATATACTTAAAACTTGTAATGTATTAGAAAATATAAGGAGAGAGAGAGAGAACCCCCCATTGCTCAAGAGCATAGGCCTCTAGATCCTCTAAGCTTGGCAATCTCCCTGTGATATTGGAGGACATTGGCTCTCTAGGTAGAGTTCCACTGCAATAACAAAAAAGAATTTGAACTAAAAGATTCACTTGATATGAATGTTGTAAATGTTCAAATAGGGTGCTCATTCGTAGACTGATAAAATAAATTTATTAAAATGATTCTTTTGGGTCGTTCAAATAGGGTGCTCATTCGTAGACTGATATAATAAATTTATTAAAATGATTCTTTTGGGTCCTCTTATTGTATTAAAAATTTATACTATCATTGAAAAATTAGTAGTGTCCTTTCGAGTGCTTAAATGTTTTTGGCTAATAAATGAATCATGATTTGTTTAACAGATATGGTTTAGAAATCAAGTCATTGTTGTAGAATTCTAAACATGACTTTTATATTATTTGCTAAGAGATTCTATGTATACAAATAGTACAGTTTAAAGGAAACCAGGGCTTGTTTCTTGAAGAATTTGAGTGATAACTACATGTTGACATGGCAGGCTCAAGTCAAGTGGTCAAGCACTAAAACTTGGATCGAGCCAACCCAAGTGTGCAACCCTACTTCTCAGCTATGCGGATTTGATATGAGCTCCAAAAAACAAACACTATAGGCAGAGAATGGAAAAGCAATTAGAGCATTATGAGTCGATCGAATGGCTCAATTTAAACTGATTGAGCCAACCCAAATGTGCAATGTGTTATCAGCTCTTTGAATGTAGTGGTGGATGCAAATTGCCCCCCCCCCTTGGGGGGGGGGGGAAGGATTTGAAATTGAAAAAGCCACCGGAAAACGAATTGGATAATCATCCGGAGATGAATGAACAATGCTTGTGAACAGTGACCCGTGAAGTGTTGGCAAATGGGGTGTGTATGTGTGTATATATATATATCCTTTTTCAAATGAAAGAAATCTATGATAAAAATAATAGATAAATTAGGATAGACCAGATTCACTCATAGCATCTAGCCTATGGATAAATGGCTTCACACCTTGAGGAATCACTCTGAAATTGTCAGATAACCATAATTTTATTCATCAATCAACGTCTTTTCCTCATGTTTAATACAACTTATTTATAGAATAAACTTAACAATAAAGATAATACCAAATCACCTAAATCATACATAATAAAAGTAAAAATATTATCCAAATCAAATATCTGATAGAAAGATCTAAAAAGGTAAATTCTCAAACTGGAAATCCCTATCAATCAAAATAAAATCTCCCAAATGAAATCCAAACTAATTTACAAATAAAATCAACTCAATCTTAACTTGTCCTGCATCAAATCTCTCCTTGTTAGAGAAAACTCGACCTCGAGTTTTATAAAGGGAGAGTATAAAAATTCCTTCAATTGGTGGGTAGTATTTTTGTATGCATTGCAATATCTTTATAATTATTTGCATAATTTGATATGTGTAGATCGCGAAGGATTTGGAATAACAAACTATATTATCGAATAATTATAGATTGAAAGTATCTCAAATTGCACTTCAACTTTGGACTCGCGCTTTGGGGTTTATTCAAGCTCAGCCTCTAAGTCAACCTTGTGCTCAGTCTTTATTTAGCCTGGAGTTCAAGTTTGTGCTCTGAATCTATCTTCTCATTTTCTTCTTCTTCTGGATATTGTTCAAATTTGAGCACTAGATTGGCTTCATGATCTGGTTCTAGTTTCAAATCTGGTGCAGGTTCCACTTTCGATTTTAGCGTCTGCTCCGATTTTGACTATGGATTTGACTTAGGTTCATATTGTAGATCCACATCTTACCGGGTCTAGGACACTTTTGTCTTAGGCTTTGAAGAAAAACAGTAATGTTTTCTTGTTCTAGTTGGATAACTAGAATCTCCTTTCAAGCAGAAACTTCATCGGTGCCCACGAACATTTATATGACTGCTGACTGGAATAGTTACGAAATCACCAATCCTGAGTTTCTCCTTTTAAGCTACACTTTACATACATATACATCTCCCAATCCGACAAATCATAAATAGTAAATAAATCTTATGAGTCTTGCATCCAAAGCTCAAAATCATATCTTTCTTCATATCCATCAAATCCATAAAAATAAGACACATTGCTGAATTTTAAAGAATTAAATTCAAGTTGTTGTGATGGAGGAAGTGGATATTTACCTATGATTATCGTGGACTGCGGAACTTGCTCTGATACCAATTGACGGGGAATGGATTCTGATTAAATTTGAAATTCAAAAACGCTATTGGAAAGAGGATCGGATAATCGTCCAAGGATGGATGAATAATGGTGGGTGAACAGTAACAGGTGAATAGAATGGGTAATCAATAACTTTCTCTTTTTTAAAAAAAATGAAAGAAATCTAAGATTAAAAAAAAAGGATAGACCGGATTCAGATATGGCTTCACACCTTGAGGAATCACTCTAAAATTCTCACAAAACCATAATTTTATTCATCAATCAAGATCCTTTCCTCATGGAGGATACAACTTATTTATAGAATAAACTCAACAATAAAGATAACATCAAATCACCTAAATCTTATCTAATAAAACTGAAAATATTATCCTCACCAAATATCTAACAGAAACATCTAAAAAGATAAACTCTCAAACTGCAAATCCCTATATACTAAAATAAAATCTCCTAAATAAAATCCAATTAAATTACCAAATAAAATCAACTCAATCATAACTTGTCCTGCATCACTTAGGCAAACCTAGCATTCACTATATAAGAAGGGGATTTCCAATCCTATGAATTTTTCCCCTTTTCATATCATAGATATACAACTCTTTATTTGGTTCTTCCAGAATCATGTATTTCAATCACATGTCATGTGACCATAAATTTTTTCCCTCCACTCTGAACCTAAAAAAAGGATAAGAACAGGAGATAAGGAAAAGAGCACCAAGCCATACAAGAACGGCTTGAAGTAAGTATGGTCATAATGAGGTAAATACACCTAGCATAGCGGAATTGAATCCCACTAAAATTTGCACTACAGAATAACTATTGAAATTGAAATAAAAGATGTCATAGCTATTGGTAGAACAGGATCCTCTTAAAGGTTGTGGAAGACATAAATAAAGGAGGATATTAGGACATTGGCATATCAAATAAAACATGCATGGTGCTAGATATTATGTCATCCTAATTCCACAAAACATGCATGATGTTTTGAAGTCAGTATTTAGCACAAGGATTCACATTTAAAATTGGTACAGCTTTACTTAGTCGGCTACGATCCTAGATCAACATGCTCAGTATTTGAACACTCTATCAGGCACTTGAGATTTTAAAGCTCTACAGAATCTAAGAACATCCAACATAAAAATCATCAGAAATCCAGATATGCTCAGTCCATACTCTGATGGCAAGTATTTTTTTCCTTCCTAATACCACATTATTTCAGGACCATTCTAATCAAATTTGGGTAGCTTCAAGAAAGGATTCCAGGCAATAACTCCATGGAAAGGAAAATGCTACGAGTATTAATTAGTGTCCACTGCTTATTCCAATCTCAATATTGCTCCAATCAAGGACTGTAATGCCACATATCTCCTTGTTCGTAGAGAAGAAACTGTGCATGTAGTGATAAATGAAGTTCATAACATTTTTAGCCACAGGAAATCAAGGATTAAAAAAATATCAGAAATGAAGGACAAAATCATGTCTCCATTGACATGAAGATTGAATTCGACTGCGATATGCAACAACTTCTGTAACTATGTAATTCAGTTATGCATCCAGAATGCACCCATCTGTCAGGCTCAACATGTGTCGATTAGTTCTTTCATCTAATCTTTCATCTAATCTAATAAGAACAATTACACAACAACCAAGTTTGTACAAGTCCAACTATTTACTGCCAGTCACAAATTCTTCTCAACAACTCATTTCTACTAAGTACTGACTCTTGCTACCTGAGTAACACATGCAGTGACAATGCTATTACTCTATAAACAATAGAAGGAAAAAAGAAGAGCAAATTGACTTTTATCCCAAAAGAAAAGAAAAGGAAAGAAACAGGAAGGTAGCTGCCAATAAATCGAGAAGACAACAAATTTATGAAAATCCATCGTAGTTTCTTCCAACGAAAAGAAGCACATATTTTCGTATGACCTTAAAGTAAGAAAAGAAAAGATATAAAGAGCACAATGAATTCTTTTAGGGATATTTTCTTGTTCGCTAATGCTTGTGACATTCAAAAACAAAAAACAAAAATCTATGTGTATTATGCTGCAATAGTATTGAGTCAATATCATCTCTCCAGCAACACTATTTAGTACTAAGAAAACTCAAGATAAAAAGTCGTTAAATTTTTACACCAGAGAGAGATTGCAAAGCATTCCTTCATAAGCAAACTTATTAAGTAGGTCAATGATTCAATCTTACAAGTAACTTATGTACCGCAACTATATTTGTCATTTCAGAAATTAAAACTACCGTTAATATGCAATTAACTTTAACAAACTAAAATGGAGGAAGGGAGAGTGAATAATAGAACTTACCCATGGACCAAGTATTTCTGCATATTGCTCTGAAATTTTGGGTTCATCTTGTAACTGTTCTCTTTTTTCCTGTTCATATGACAATGATATACTTAGTACAAAATAACTTTGGACACATCTATCTTAATACTTAAAAAGTGAAAGTACATGACTATCTTACGTCAAAAATAACCATACAAGATTATAGTTCAAACAAAAAATGGAAGAAACAAAAAATGGAAGAAAAGTTTACACATGAGATGAGAAGAAACAAACTTAAATTTAGGAGAAAGAATCCCAAGAAATAATATGCATTTAGTTACAGCATACGAGTATACTACACATGTTGCAGGAATCTACTGATCACGTTTTAGGGTATCACATAAATAATTACATAAAGATGATATCATATAATGCCACAAGTTGCATGAATCCGGCTTATAAGGTTGTTGGTCATCTATCAGAATCACATTTTCCTTAGCACTACAATACTTATGTAGAGAGAGGGTGTATGAAAGAAGCAGAAGATTTCACAGTTAACAGTTACATGAATGACACATGTATTGAAGTCAAAATTCAAGGTGGATACTTGAAATTGTTTTTCATCGATGTGTTTAAGCAAAATACTTGACGTATAAATAATTGACAGTTCAGCTTGCATGGAAGCGTCCTGGAAACAAAGATTTTAACATCCACAAGAATCCACAGAAAAAATTATCAGTATTGGAGTTTAGTTTCAGGTTTTTCTTTACATAGATCTAGTCTTCTAGTCCTCTGCTTTTGGTGTTTCACTAAGAAAATTTAAAAAATTCCATATCCATTCCCTACAAAATGTTAGCGAACGATAATATCAGATTCACAATCTTAATCAAAAGGAAAATGTGAGATATACAACCCTTATTGGATACTGATCCATTCACTACCCAATGGGTTCAACCCAATTTCCAAAACTTATTCTAACACTCCCCCACAAGTTGGAGCTTAGATATCTATCATGCCCAACTAGCTATACAAAACAAAGAACACCTTAGAAGAAGCAGCGTTGGTGAGAATATCCGCCAACTATTCTAAAAAGGGAGTATAAATGGAGTGCAGATCACCTCTTTCATCACATCATCCCTAATCAGGTGACAATCAATAGCTATGTGTTTCGTCTTCTGATGAAAGACAGAATTCTTAGCAATACAGATAGCAGACTGATTATCACAATACATGGGCATCGGTCCTAACTTAACAAAATCGAGCTCTGTCATCAAGTTCTTCAACACTTCATCTCACAAGTAGTATGCGCCATAGCTCTGTATTCGGCCTCTACACTAGACTAAAATACCACTTCTTGCTTCTTATTTCTCCAAGTTACTAGATTACCACCAATAAAAGTACAATATCCGGCAGTGGACTTTCTATCCTCCTTATCTCCAACATAGCTCTAGTCTGAATAAGCAAAGATTTGCAAATGCCCATGCTTTTTGTACAGCAAGCCCTTTCCAGGAGAGCTCTTGATATATGCAAGAATCCTCTTAGCTGCTCTCCAGTAAACCTCTTTAGGCATGTGCATGAACTGGCTCAAAAAGCAAAAAAATATATCAGTCTAGTAATTGTAAGATCAACTTGCCAATCAACTTCCTATACTGCCTAGTGTCCTCAAAGAGATCTCTTTCCTCATTCCAAAAATCCACATCTGCTTCCATTGGGGTGCCGACCGGTTTACAACCCAAAAGACTAGTCTCCTTAGAAGATCTAAGGCATACTTCTTTTGCCGACCGGTTTACAACCCAGAAGACTAGTCTCCTTAGAAGATCTAAGGCATCCTTCTTTTGGAAGAGAAGTAACCCATGTTTTCTATAAGCAACTTCAATCCCAAGAAAGAATTTCGGCTATCTCATATCTCATTTTGTCTCTTATGATCGTCTTACCCCATCATTTCGCACCCTTATTGGACACGGGGTTATTCACTACCCAATGGGTTCGACCCAATATCCAAAAACTTATTCTTACAGACAATATAGATTACAGCCAAAAGTTTTCTCAAACATTAGTAACAAATTAATTAATTAAAGAAGCCAAAGAAATATCAGAGAACCACAAAATTGCAGCTAGAATGTTTGCTCACTTTGATACTGGAATCATTGGAACATGATTGAGTTAAGCTCCTAAAGCATAAGACTTCCTTCATAGCATATAATTTACCTGTCATTGACCTCAATAAAAACCCTCAGTTGAAGCAACCTATCAATCGCCACTTTGTGCTTAGACTATCCATCTACTAGCACCCACTCTTCCATAAACTTGGCCGTCACCGGCGAATCAATAAATAACATTTGTAGAACATACTTCTTCGCTAGAGGTGGAAGAGACCTAAGAAGAAAAGCTCATTAATTACACTGAATCTAAATCCCTTCTTCTTTTTTCCCAGTAAATATAAAGATGAAATAGTCCCCATGATAATCAAGCAGTCATCAGCCGATCTATTGGATTTTGTGCAAGAATCCCGATCGGATCAGCTTGATTCAAGCTCCCATGGAATACACTAAAACCATGGCAGAATGCAACAAGAGAGGGGAGTGAACCTGAGGACGGCTTCGCAGATAAAGGAGCTCTCGTAGAGCTTGTCAAGCTTGACAGCAGGGAGAGCAGCCACCATGTCCATGAAGTTGCTCGCGACGATACGAACCTGCGGCATTTTTGCCTATTTTCCAGTTGAATCTTCTAGGGCTTTCTTTTTCTTTTTATATTTTTCTCGTTCCTTTTGATTCTGTCCTGCTATTGTATCTCCTAAAGAGAGTGATATTGTCAAGCAGAGGAGATATTTATGCACCAGACTCTGAAACAAGAGAAAATTCACTGCAAAACATAGCACTGAAAGTTTTAGTGACTGAGAATGTATAGTAACGATTACATCTTTCTAAAAATCTAAATAATTTTAAAATGAAATACATACTAGCGAAAAGTGTTCAGCACTTTTGTTCATTTTAAATATTGTGGACACGGTTAGCCAAATATGTAAAAACATATAACACGTGTAGTATGTAAATACTGATAAAAAAGAAGTATTGAAGGTACTTGAAATTCAATTATAACTAATTTTTAATGAATGATTTACACGTTAAATTGGAAACTTCAAACTCTAAGTGAAATGCTCACTCTTAACGATTTTCTCAAAATAGTCAAATCTAAACAATACATTTACATGTGCAAATATAACATAAATCTTCCTTTTATATGAAGTATACTTTTGGGGCATTGGTCTGTTGCCCTATATGAAGTATACTTGAAAATAGTTCCAACTAATCTGTTCCCATTTCGACTTTGTTTTAGTTTCATACAATACCATCTTGCTGGATCAGTGATATTTTTAAGCACAAATCTTTGTTAAGGCGCAAGGCGATGCGCGCCTCGCTGAATCAAGGTGCACGTCACAAACAAAATCAGTACCGGTTGCATCAACAAGAATTGTTCATATTTTAAAACAAGCTATACACAAAATAAAAGTTCTAGACTCAAATAGTACCAACGAAAGCACAACAGAAAGGGGGGGAAAATGTCAAGTGGTTATACTCAGGGACAATATAATCACGGACTCACAAAATATAGAGTTCCATTAAGCTACTTATTCAACCACTATATTTAATTAAACGATTGAAATATATCAGGGTTTAAAATCGTAGAAATTGCTCACAAGATTTCGACGGAAGGGGAAATTCGTCACCGCGAGAGAGAGAGGGGGGGAGAGAGAGAGAGAGGCGCTGGGTTGTCTTCGATTTGGGAAGGACGAGAAAGGTCTGGGGTTTTATTTTGTACCAATTGGGCTTTTGGGTTTGGGTTGGGGCTTCGGTTTTGAGTTAATTTGACAAACACCTACATTAAACTTTGGGCTGTTTTCATTGCACCCCCTGAGTTTGTTTTATCCAATAGAACCCCCTGAACTTTCGGATGTCTCAAATAACACCCTGAACTTTAGGTTTGCGCTTTGCAATGATATGATAAATTAGTTTATTTATTTATTTAAAACATGCAAAGCTTATTGAGTGATCCCACTTTTCATTTTCATGGCGACTCCAGAATTTTGGTCCTTTCTTGAAATTTCCAATAAAATTTTCGTAAGTCACCATGATCCCATTTATTTGTTTGTGGTAACATCAAAGTCGTATGAAAATATTTTTTTTATTTGGCGAGAGAACTACCCCATGATCCTTCAAAATATGGGTAGCAAACCCTTGGGTGTGGCTAAGAGACACCTCCTCCCACCTCCCCCTCCAATGCATGTCCTCGAGTATTCCACGAATAATTTTGTGTGGGTGCTCCCGAAGAAAATTGAACTTGAGACATTGGAGTATTACTCATAGGCAGCTTACTAATTCGGCTAGACTCTCTTGGGCAAAGTAGTATGAAACTATAGTATAGTTATCATTACTCTTTTTGGGGGAAGTATTAAGAGAGGCATTAAAGATGTCGTGGATCGTCTTTTTTTTCATTTTCACAACCACTTCAATAAAATAAGGATAATTCTAAGAAACTATACCCTCCAAACTACTTACAAATGTGGATAATTCTAAGAAACTATACCCTCCAAACTACTCATACACTATTACACACAAAAGTGTAAGGTCCTTTGTTGTGGTCCTAAACACTTTTTACTACTAAGTTTTTATTATAAGAGGAAAAGCCCTCACATCAGATAAATGAACATTTTAATCTATTGATTAGGAGTGGCCCAAACTCCCCTCTACCGAACCAAAAGGATGACTCATTTCCTTTGCTTAAGTGACACTGATCGATAGCTACCTTCGTAAGGCAACACGAACAACGGTACTAGTCGATCCCTCGGTCGACTACCTTTATGAACGATGCGAATGATGGTGTTAGCTGATCACTTGGATGCTCGACATCATTCCCCACTCGATTGGCTTGAGCCTTCATCCCAAATGACGGTTGTATGAAGTCTGGTCCCGACAATACGTCGATATCACATTAATTGTATGACCAGTGTCTTGATTCCTCCAACTCTCACGATAATTAAGAAACCTCGAACCATTCTGGTTGTGGACGTCACCGATCCCATCCCATTAATGACGAGGCAACACCCCTAACTTCCAAACTAATATGCAACCAACACTTGTAAAGGCAATCTGACGCAGCCGCCTACACATGTCTATCCAATCATCAGTCGACACATGGAAGTAAGGCTGACTCATTTTTCAGCTTATTATCAGCCAAAGTGATGTAAATGCCCTCCGACTCTCCATATAAATAGAAAGCTGTATAATAGAAGAGGTAAGGAATCTAACCTAGAGAATTTTTCTAAAGAATTTCTTCATCTTCTGTTCCTACCAAAGACTCATACTAACTTGATTGTCGGAGGGACCATCGGAGATCCCAACTCCACCATTTTATAGGTCTTTTCCTGCACAGGAGAGATTTTTCTTCAACAAAATCACCGGGCATTAGAAGAGAGAGCGGACCCCACTCATTCGAACACTAATTCAACAATGATTATTGCCTGTGTGATCTCCGACATCAATAGTTTGACGCCCACCTTGGGGCCTCCTTTTTTCTTCTAGCAACCATGTCCGGCGCTAATGATCTTACCAGGTTAGGAAACCTACTAATGGGCTATGTTACTCAAGTCCAACTCTAAGAATCTACTGAGAAAATCATTCAAGTAATGTAAGCTCAACTAAAGGCCTTTGCCGATGAGCTCTTCAACCGTTTCCCTGCACCCGTGGTGCAACAAGCCACCTCAACTGCGCCCAAGTTTTCTATTAACCATAATTCTACCACCCATGGGGCTCATCCTCTCATCATGTAGCACGTGCCACCAATGGAGACTCCTCTCATTGCCAAGCTAAGAAGGGACTGTCAGGAGCATGCGTCCTGACCACTGCAATCGCAGCTAACTCCTCACAAGAACCCTACCCGCCAACTTCAAATTCAGGAGGCAACAACTGAGAGCCCTAGCCCTAGTCACCGCAAGATGGATCCAATAATAGGAATGTCAAGGCTCCCTCGCACAGAACACATAGGGACAACCCCCTCAACCCATGAGCAAATGGGCGATGGCAATCAGGCATAAAAACCCATTGCCGATGCCATTAGGGGAATACCCCTTTCACTGACTCAATCATGAAGGCACCTGTCGAGAAGTTCAAGATGCCAACAATAGAGAAATACA
>JBAKGM010000002.1:15314647-15325850 GCA_037177215.1 Asparagus racemosus | reverse complement strand
ATAGCTTGCTTCTCGGGTGGCTCGCACCCTGGGTGGTGCGGCTGAGCCAGAGTGGGCTCAGCAGTCGGCCTATGTTTCCGGGCGCACGCATAAAGGCATGATTAGTTCCACAAATCTCACTGCACTGACCATAGTAAACTCCTTCTCGTTGTACCAAAATAGAGGTCTGATTTAAACGACCAGGTACAGCATCACATTTGACACCTAAGGAAGGTACAGCCCAACTATGAGGTACATCAGCAGATGTTACAAGAATACGTAGATGAGTTTTGGCTGGTACAACCACTCTATTGTCCACTTCTAATAAACGTGATTGCCCCAATTCTAGATCATCTTCTGGAATCGTATAACTGTCAAAAGTGAGTGACTGCTCATCGGAACTGTTATAGTCTGAATACTCATAAGTCCGATACCATTGATGTCCAATAGCTTTGATAGTAATGGCTGGATCTACTACTACCTCGTCCATTGAGTATAAAAGAGCAAATGATGGTATAGCAATGAACATCGGGATGATACTAGGAAATATGGTCCGAAGAATCTCGATAGTAGTTCCATGAACAATCCTTTGCGGGATTGGATTTTTTTGATAGTGGAAATGCCATAAAGCGCGAACCAAGATCCGTGATACGAAAACCAAAATCAGAATGAGGAAGAAAAAGATATCATGATGTAAGTCGATTATTCCTTGCATCATAGGTGTTGCTGCGTCTTGAGATCCTAATTGCCATGGTTCCGCTGCATCACAATAGCTCCTTCTGAGGAATACATCACAAGTGAGGAATACCCCACAAAGAGCAATTGGAATTGGTAACCAGAAAATGAAACTTTTCCAAATTTTGACAAAAGGTGGAAATTTTTGAAACATATTGATGGATTGAGAGAAAAAGGATTCCCGGAAAGAAAGAGATTCCTTCCTGTAGGACTCGTTCTGAAGTAGAAAGAATTTGGGTTGATTGTTGACCAACGAAAAGAATGGGAGAAAGATTTCTAAAAGGAAAAGCCACTTAGACGAAAGAAAGCACTAACCTCCTAAGACTGCTGCCGCAGGCGGAGCCACCGTGTGAAGAAAAGATAAGACCTGGTGGAACGCTTGACTGGCAAAGCCATAAGTGCTTATCTCCTTATATATATCAGATAACTGGCCTAAATCAACAGGTTGGCCGATAATTTCATCGGCCAATTGCTCATAGGTCCAATTTTGGGGCAACGGAAAGTTATGGGTATTCATCAGAATTCGGATACTAGCCCCAATTGAGGCTCGCAGTCTCCTAGAAGCAAAATGATATAAGGTGAGCCCCTCGGGGTTTACCACATTTGGAACCACAGGGTTCACTGGGTTATCCACATGCGGAAGTAAGGGACTGACCAATTGATCGTTCACAAAAAGAGTTTCTTGTTGTGAAATTCCTTCACACTTTGTGTGAATCGTCTCGATAAGAATGAGGGTTTTTTCCATGCTTTTCTATTGAACTATTTTGTAAAGCACACCGTCAACTCGCGTATCCCGAAGATACTTTGAAAGCGAGAAGTGAACTTATCTTCTAGAATGAATTGAAAGAGAGTAGGTGAGGTCTTTCCTCAGAAATAAAGGGGAATAAGGCTTTCTCATTCAGCGCAGTTTCAGCCTTATTATATAGATATATATAAAGGACAAAGCGCTGGTCACGTTACAGCTACTGTGTTGACTGTAACTATTATACGACAATATTTTTTTTTCATTAAGCTTCCACAATCGATTCGTGAGCACAGACGATTTGATAACAGAGGATTTCCTTGACTCATTATTCTAACGGTATTTCAGGGGATGACTCATCATCCAAGGAATTTGGCATTTGAACAATAACCTTTGAGCATTTCCTAATCAATAGTCCTTCCTAATTAATAGGATTTCTTAATAGGAAAGAAAGCCGCGCATAACATAAAGGAATAGCGGAACGACTAATTCTTAGCCAAGGTTCTTTTTTTCGGGTCGGGGTAATCATCCAAATCCAAATGGCATTCTTCTTCCTTTATCTTCGAGGTGAGGCGGGGGACTTCTGGTCCTTCTCTTTTCTTTGAAGAACGAGGAAGCGCATCCATTGAAGCTCTTACCTTACACACCCCAAAAGAATCTAAAAGAGTCATGCGTGAGCCAAGGGTCTTGTTCTAAAGTCAAAATTCCCCTGTACTAAACAATTAAACCGGAGAAATACATGGACAACTAAGGCCCCTAAGCTGGTTGGCTTTGGGTGAATGCCCGGGCCTTGAGATTACTTACTTTCAGCTAGTCACAAAAGTGCAGCTCCGCTCTTCATGCGGCCAAAGAGTTTAGCTTCTGTCTTATTATACGATGATAGTGGCTAGCTTCTTTGGCATCTTCGGGTGCCTACTTCCAGCAGATCTTTGGGCATTCAAAGTCGAGTTTCGGGGCTTCGTTCTTCCAGTTCTGCAAGCTTTCTGGATATCCCTTCGTTAGCCTTTTTTAATTCAGCTACCAGTGAATCCTGTTGTTTGAGGAACTCTGCATCTTTGGCTTGTAAGTACCGAATTTCAACTGCTAGCTGCTCTCTTTCTTCTTCAATCTTTGAGAACCGAGCTTCCAGGGAATTGAGCTGTTCATGCTCCTGATCTAAGGCACTCTCGCAGTTAGAAGTCTTTTCAGAAGCAGTAAACTGAGAGGCTTTGGCAGAATTGATCGAACTTCTTGCTCTCAGGGTGCTTTCCTTGAGCTCAACCATCCGGGATGCTAGTTTTCTGAGGATGATTCTTTCGCGTAAGTCAGGGGAGTTCATTTACCTACTAAAACATCGCCCGCCTAGCATCTCTTGCTCCAACAGAACCTCTGGACCACATCCTGGCGCCCCGTCTTTCTAGTTGAGAAGTGCAGCCTCCTTCTTATTGGTTGGGGTGGGCCTTTCCCTTTACTGGGGGGACGCTTTCTTGCTTGTTCACCTACCTGCGCGAGAATTCACTGACTTTCCTTGTGCGTTGTCAGATCAAAAGCATGGTATATAAGATCGTGATAGGGCTTATATCCCCGATCTATCAGCGAAGGTAAGAAACTAGAGCTAGAGCTCGAACTCTGTTTTGAACTTCTCCCTAGTTAACCGTAGATTCTGCTTAGATATATACCCACGTAGGGGAACTACTAACTAGTTGCTCGAATGAAGGAACTAATCTTAGCTCGAACTACTAATTCACGAACTACTTAACCATACTTGGAAGGGATTCTACTGCCTAGAAAGCCCATTTCTTTGGGGAACGCAGGAACTCTTAGCTCTTACAACTAGAACGAAGGAACTCCTTTTGAAGCCTACCTTTCCGGTTATGGATTCAACCCTTTCTTTGACTTATCTTTTGCTTAATCAACTAGCTAGTAGAGGCGGAAGAAAGTAGAACCTCAATCGACGACTACAACTTTCGCAAATAGATACGTAGAAGAAACTGTAAACAGGCCAGAAATAGACTTTCAGAACCTAGCTGATGGATTGGGCGTGGGAACCTCCAAACTACAGTTTGAATGCAGGGAACTTGGCCTTAGAATTCTCAAAAGGGGGAACTAAGGATTGTGCCCGTACTTAAACAATGGCTTTTCCCTACTTGCTTCTACTTCTTAGCTTAGCTTGGCAGCTCAGCTTTAGGATAGGAAAGGACCTAGCTGGACTTCTTTCTTTAGCGCTTGGCATCTTAGCAGGACTTACTTAACGACTTCTGGCAATCTTAGCAGTACTCAAAGCTCAACAAGGAAAGAAGTATTTGAGAGTCTCTTCGAGAGATACGTCTTCAAAGAGTATTTTACGCCACGTCACCAAAGAATTATCCCCCCTTTCCACTTTGACTCTTTAGGGTCCCTGTCCCCGAAAGAAGGAGATTCAGATTAGGGCGGGAGTTAGGCAAGGGCCGTGATTGCCCCTTCTACGACTTTGACCGTTCTTAGGACCGAGGAAGACTAGGGGACTCAGTCAAAGACTACGTCTTTCCTCTACTTCTCGGTAGGGTTCAGTATAGGGGAAAGCTTCTTCGGAACGCATGCCAGGGGATGTCTTTCTCAAGCCTTTCGTTTAGCGGGAAGAACTCCCATAAAGACTTCCTTTGAGCAGTGAAGAAGTGCCATACGCCTTAGATCAGGGGATTCCTCTCCTTTCATCCTTTCAGATAGTTTCAGAGTCAGTGACAGAAGGAAGGTACGAGAGTCACTCGACCGAGAGGGACTAGGAGAGCGAGGAAAGTAGGATTGTGCAGGAAGGTAGGCTGTTGGTGAAAGGTAGCACTAGAATGATATCGAGACAAGGAGGAAATGGATTCCGCTTGGGCAAGACAAGGGTTACGGAACCCAAGGATGTATAAGGAATGCCTCACCTCAGAACTGGCAGCTAAGCCATTTACTAAGGAACATCTCCTCTTTCCTTTGCTCTCTCTCCTAGATACCGAATCTCAGTATTGTTTTGACTTTGTTTGAATTAAGTAATGAATCTTCCTGCTTCTGGGCAGCAAAACCCCGAAACCAACTCCCTAACTCGTTCGAGCTAGGCCGAAGTTCCTGGGATCGTTGCAACCCAATCAATGTTTCCATATCTTTCGGCGTATCACCAGTATTTTATTCCTAAATTGGTGCATTCTACGCGGTTAGTCTATCGGCCTATCGCCAGTTTCTCTTTTCTAATCAAGGTGATTCTCTGGACTATCTTACTCTATTGAGTTCGTAGTTCTTCCCGGAGTGTACCCCAAATCCTTCACTCATGGGAGCGAACCCCGAAGCCAAGGTTGCTAAGGATCTCTACCTCTCGCCCATGCAGCTAGTTCGCTGTCGCTGTTGCAGGCACCTACTTCTAGGTTTGAGTATGCAGAATTCCTATTCACCTCCGCCCTAAGGGTTCAGGATCCCTAATAGTGGTTAGTCTTCCTAAGCCTGTTTGCATCTTTATCGTGAATCGGCATGTATTTCCTTTTGTAAAGCTGCCCAAAGAGCAGGCTATTCGCTCCCTTTTCTTTGGTTTGAGAACTTACATCGACTAGGCCGTAAAGGAGTCAGTATTGACTTTCACGACTATCAAGCAAAGGAGCCATCTTTCATGGATGCATGGCTTCGAACTAGAATAGCGAGAGGAGCGAAAGCAGCAAGCATATAAACAACAAGAAGGAGGAGCGCAAGCCTTTTTCACAGAAGAGGATCTTTGCCACAGAACGAACTCTTCCAGTTTCGGAAATTCGAAATCTTTCCTGTCAGCTTGCCAGCCAGTAGTGTATCTCCGATCTTTCATTCAGTATGCCCGAGACTGGAAGCAAGCCAGTAAGCTGTATGACTTGAAGCTGTAGTCTCGCAAGCCAGACGTTCCTCTCCCTATGGTAGAGCTAGTCCGTTCCATCCAGTGAGTCTGTTAGGGATTAGCCTGTAACTTGAATCTCCGAATCTCCCAGCCAGTCATCTATGGTGTGAAAGTCTTCTAGTCTTTCCTCTTCTTCCTGCGAGTAGTCGATCTGCCAGCAAGTCCCGCGAGTGGTGTCAGTTTAGGGATTGGATTTTCCTTTCATATTCTCATCTGATAGCGAGGGAGGGCAGGCAGTTGAGTTCTTTTCCTAGAAGTTTCCTTGCCTTTTCTTTTAGGTAGCTTAGACCTTCAAGCAAGCTCTTTAGTCCACTCGAGTCAAGTACAGAACTAGAGTTAGAGTCAGAGAGCGGAAGACTGGAAGAGAGTAGTTGAGCAATTTGTTAGCATGAGTCCCGCAAGCCAGTCAGTCTACCCTCGTGCTAGAGCTATTTCAGTTCAAGCAGAATCAGGTAAAGAAGAGAAAGGCTTAAAGTCCGTCCCAGTGGATAGAGCTAGAGGAAGTAAGTCAGCATGCTATTTGAAGTAAGCCGAAGGTGTTGGCTCAAAGAAGGGCTTCCGGGAGACGATGGCAAAAGGGTTGGCAGGGTACAAGGTTGGGTTATAGGGGATAGACTCCTACAGCGCAGAGTACAGGGAGAGACCTCGTTCTAGAGCTAAAGTAAGGAAGGTGTTCTAATAAGTCATCGAAGCCAGAGCAACAAGGTTATAGAGTAGTTAATAAGTAATTCCCAGGTAAGCAAGTAAGGCAGCCAAAGGGAAAGGACTTGAGAAAGGAAGTTCCATCTAGTGCTAGATCTCTCGTAAGCCGGGTTTTAGAGTCAGCCAGTCCCACGGTTGGTTTCGCTCTCTTGGAACGTTCATTCCTTATAACAACAATCCGACATCTAAACCTTGTTCTTGTTGTTGCCACTAGACCAGTACAAACCCTCTTGTCCGAACTAGCTGTCCTCAAACCAATCATACGATATCCGCTATTATTACCTATGAGAATCTTCTTCGAAGTGATAGAAGTGAAAACAACGTAATCTCCGATCGAAGAATACGGGGTTGGTTATTGAGTTTAGTAAATAGAATGTCGGACAAAACCGGGGTATTTGTCCTATAAGAGGAGGTCGTCTTAGATCAAAATATAACTGGTTTGAATCCGTAGAAAGAACCCGAAACTCAATCAAAAACAGAAAGAAGGAAAGCAGAAGGGGGAAGGTCTGAGGAAGTCAGTGATTCCCGGGTCCGCAGCTGGGGAAGAAGCCGAAGGTGCGAAGAGAGCACCGAAGGGCCAGGGGGATGCACCATTATCCGGGGCATGGTCTCATTAGCTCTATTACGAAACTTGCTTTTTCGGCAACCATATATCATACTTGGAAGGAGCGAAATGCCCGGATTTTCAAGCAATCTTATAAAACCGCAAGGGAGCTTTTTTACCAGATTTGCGCAGAAATCAAAGGTAGGATTTCAGCTTCCAAGTTGAAGTACTCGAATTCGACCCGTGACCAGCAGATATTAGCCAGTAGGGGCTCCTTTCCCTTCTTGCTGTCATAGAAGCGTGAAAAAATGGAGTTTTCCTTTCAAGCTTCAGTGTGAAAGTGAGGAAGAGAAGTAGACAAATCCGATGCTAGTCTTTTTGCCTTTGCTTCCGCCACTTGTCCTGGCACAGATGTTCTCGAATAAACTGTTTGCGCCTTTTTCGCTGTTAGGGATATTTATTTTTCTTTTAACAGGTGCCTAGCCTAGCGCTTTCAACAAAAGTAAGTAAAGGAGGTGTAAAGGCATTCTTTCGCTTTCCCTGGCCCTTATATAGTGTTAAACCCTGCCCTACTAGGACATGAAATTAACAATTTCATTTCCTTGCCTTCCCTGTCTCAATTCCACACTTCCCTTACCTAGCTTGAAGTGAAGTTACTTGCTTCAGGGCAATCAGTTTCTTCTCGAAGACCCCTCTTTAACTATTAATAAATCCCTTCCTTTCCTCTCAATGATATTCTTAGTTAGTCTTTATCCCTCTCTCAAGTGAGTGAAAGTGAGCCATTCATTCCATTGTCCCTGGGTCACGAAGAGTATAATAATAAGCAAGGAATTTACCTTACTCATGTGATTCTTGAGCAGGTCGGCTAAATCATGACAGCGGATCCTCATACTCGTCGATATCAACGTCCCTTCACAGGAATTCCTAAAAAAAAGGCTATTACTGATTCAAGATAAGATAGCAGAGGGAATGCATTAGTTTGATTCTTTCCAGACCGGTGAGCGTGAAAGCCATGCTATCAAGAAAGAGAACCAGCCCCTCTTCGGTAGCGGGTCTTTAGAACGGATTCATTCCAGAAGAAAAGTAAGATGGTAAAGGAGAAAAACTTAGAAGCTTGCTATCCGGGCCACAACACAAAGGTCTTCTAAGTTCGCTTATCTCTACGGCTACGGAAAGCTTTCTAAGGAAAGTAATCGGAGTCATCTTCCTTCGAGCCGAAAATGTAGTCTTCCTTGCCTAGAACCCACGCCCGTGGAGATAACGATTAACAAAAGATTTTATCGATACAAAGAATAGCCCCACTCCTAGAATAGTTAGCCACTCAGTCCACAGATTCGGCTTAGTATTAAGTATTAACAGTTAAGACTATAAAGACTCGCGGATTGATTGCAGTTCTAAAGGTTGGAGTGTTAAGCATAGGTGTACCTTCCTCACCTCAGCAGTTTCAAGCTAGGGTAGTTCCCGCTGGGGCAGGCACGGGTAAGCACGCTGGCAAGGGAAAGAGAAAAATGGATAGTTAGAGGAAAAAAATGACGAGACTTATTTATATAGTCGAAGGAAAGATCACTGAGAGGGATTCAATTCGTTTTGAGTTTGAGTTCCCAGGCTTCTAGATCAGTGCCAGTAAAAGAGGGGTATCTAGTTGTAGTCCCCAGTAGTGTGTAAATGGATAGAGCAGCGGGAGAGACATTTTGAGTTCTCGGTGGGACTTATGTTACATCCCAGACAGCTAATGCTACTTTCTAACCATCTAGAGATCTTGTGGAAGTTAGAGTTGCTGTCGGTTGAATAGAGTCCAGCCAATACGTGGGATAGGAACGGCGGTAGTTGCAGTCTTTCTCTAAGCCTTTTTGAATTGCCCCCAGCCAATGTAGTTGCTCCTAGTCCGAATTTAGGAGTAGTTGCCAGTCATGCATTCCTAAGCGAGCCAATATGGTACGGTCCAGAGTAGGTTCCAGCCCTTGAAAATGAAGTTGGAGTCGCTTTCTTTCTTTATGCCTTATGGCGGAAGGATAGATGTTTATGGATATGTGTGTAAGATTGGATCCCTCTTTTCCCATGGTTGGAGTGGAGGGCTTTCTCTTTACCTAGTACAGATTTCTTTTCTTACAACTAGTAGGAGTGCCCTGGATTTATTGAGTCTTTCCTAGTTTCATTCTCACCAGTCTTCGTCCCTGCCCTTGAACTTGAAAGCTTTTAAGTCTCTTAGGCAAAACAGGTATGTCAGTCCCTCTTCTCCTTATGTATAGAGATCTAGAGTGCCCGTCTTTCCTCCTTCCATCTTATCTGTAGCAGAAATATTTAAAGCATCTTATATATATAAGAAAAATTGAGCATCTGCCTCCTTATCTTCTCACCACTTTATCTTTTTGGCTTTGCTATTGAATGTTCATCCCTCTCCTCGGGAAAATTGGCATAACTTTCTCTTTCCCTCTATAATGAGATCGATAGCCCCGTTGGGAACAATCCTTCTTGTTATAAGCATCTTGCAAAGACCCTATGATTTCACAGCTCTTGGCTTGCATTCGATTATTATGAACCAATTCTTTCTCTTTTCGATCCAGTGGAAGTACTCTCCAGTTAAGCGTATCCTGAGCTAGTTTAAGCATATCTCGGTGAGTTCCCCACCAGCCCCTTCTCTGTAAGGCATTTTCAATCCTTCTGCCAGAGTGCCAGTTTCAGTTTTAGTTCTAAGCGCATCTAGGTCCATTACTTCTGCCTTGGATCGAGTTGCATTGGTAAGATAAGCTCATGGAGTTGCATTACCAGTGAGGAAGTATCTAGCTTCATTTCTAGGGTAAGCCCCTCTCGATGCGAATTTTGTTACATCCTGTGAGTATTTCACTTTTCATGTGAGAAAGCAAAGGAATTAGCCTCTTGAAGGCAAGCAGGAAGTCAAATGAGCAAGCCTCTTTTTCAAGTAAATGAACTCTCCGTCCCTCTTAGTAAAGTTAGCAGGGCTTAATATTTTAGTGAGAGATACCTTATTGCAATACGCGTTGGAGAGACTTTGAGAATTCTCATCAAAGTCAGTTAATCCAGCACTCAACAAGGGAAGGGGGATAGCACCGAGCAACTGGCAAAGTATAAGAAGGGGCTCCTTCGGGCAAGCCAAGCCCTTGGCTACGTCTGAAAGGGTAGATTTGTTTACGGCTCCTCCTGAGAGACAGGATCTCTTGGTTTGTCGACGTCTGAACAAGGGGTCGAAAGCCTCTGTGAAATATTACCTTCTCTCTTTAGTTCTTTTTTCTAAGAATCCTTCATCTGAAGCCTCATTTGGTCTAGAAAGTCCCCTCAAGACCGGGCGACTTCCTCTTTCTCTTTGGCTCGCATACCTATCTATGCTCAGCACTAACTTGACTTTATGATCAGAAAGTGGATAGCTAATGGGACTGGGCATGACTCTATTTTAGAGAAAAAAGATCTCAACCTTCCCCAAACAAAGGCCTTTTCTTTTGCGCGACCCTTGCCTCTAGCGCTGTGCGTTAAAGCGGCGCTTATTTATCTTCGTATTTGGAATTGTAATCTACTTAAGGCTTGAAAAGCCTTGTTCCACAATCTCGGATCAATGCTATCTTCTGTTAGAAATGCATAGAGTCCCTACATACTTAAACAGTGCAAATTGACCTCGATGAAACTTCCTCCTATGCCTTATCGGGCGAACCCTTGGGTTATGTTTTGGTGTCAACTTCAAAAAATTATTATCTTATGATGGCCATCAATTGCTCTTTTTCTGGGTGTAGATGGGAATGGCGGGGCCGAGGACATGGACTCGTAAATTGACCCTTAGAGTGCTTGACCCGTGACCTGTCTTGTTGCTCCCTGGGCAAACAGACACTAGATGTTTTCCCAGAAATCGGTAAATTCAGCCTTGTTAGTGCTCTATTCAACCGGCTTTCTTTAGTCGTCCAGGTCTGATCACTTCACATCAACTCAGCAGAAAGCTATATTATCAACTTCGGAGTGGCAAGTATCGGAAAAAAGGGCCCCATGGCATAATAATCAGGCATTAGAGTTGGCTCTCAGCCGGTCTCTTTGGTTGGTGTCTTGTCCTTCACACGATGAGTCAGTGTCTCCCAACGCAGCGACAGAAGCGTAACGAGTGGTCCTCTGAACTAAACAGATATACGATGTCTGCTAACCTTTCAGTTATAGGCATACCTATTGCCTGATCAGGTGCATTTCACGCTTCTACGATTGAGCCTCGAAAGATTTTTATCTTAGGATTTGTTGCTTCAATAGTAAGGAACGGGGTCCTTGAGACCCGAGCTCCCCAAAAACGATAGAGGAAGAAGCCATAAGATCCCAAGTTGCATAGATTGAGCAGCTCTTGATGGAATACGCACTGCTAGTGCTAGCCTCTTTCCTGTGCTATCAAGAAAGGGAACCCTTCGATATGAAGATTAGCTTCTACCCCACCCCAGATCTGACTCCGAACCCGCCTTTCCAATCTTCGAGCGAGAGTCCTCAGATCTTTCCCAGGAAGTTCAACAACTGAATCAGAAACGGAATCGGCAACTGAATCAAACTTCAACTTCATTTCCAAGCCCCGCGGAAGGAAGATAAAAATAAAAAAAAGTACGGATGCTTTATTTATCACCAAGTAGAGATGAATACTATATGGTAGCGGCGGGAAATTCTTTAGCGC